>CM056052.1:519198707-519798707 GCA_029574335.1 Rana kukunoris | reverse complement strand
AGTACTGTGTAAGCCTTTAGGAAGGCCTAGGTAGTAGAGCGGAAAAATATTGTTACTGCGCTGGTCTGAATAGGTGATGACACAAAATAATCTTAGTTTATAAGGTGCTGAATTCAGTGCAGTACTGTGCGTGATAAACCACAATAGGTGATTATCTGACTAAATGACAAAGTCCAGCTCTTTCGAGCATGTGCAATTGTGTACTACTATGTGCGACTACTGTGCCAACAAACAAAATACATAAATGTATATATATATATATATATATATATATATATATATATATACATATATATGAGTGACAGTGTTCAGCTCTCTCGAGCATATGCAAAAATTTTATTTTTTTATTTTTTTATATACCAATGTCCTACTCTCTCGAGTGTGTGATACTAAGTGCAGCTATTATACCAGCAACCAAATGTAAATAAATAAATATGCATATCAATGTCATAAACCATATGTGCAAAAAATATATATGTGCATGAAAGTTCATAAATGTTCATAACATATCCCGATTGACGTGGAAGTCAAAACTTCACAGTTAGAGTCCAATAAGGGAATAAATGTGATAATTAATCCTGGTGTTGTGTTTCTACTTCTTCCACCCGACTGAAATAAGTGCTACCACCACCAACTGCTGAAATGCACACTCACCAGACTCCAGCTGGTAATGGGCCCCAAACGTATTCCGTTCCTGTCAGTGGATATGTGCTCCTTGCTCCTTTCACACAGTGTTCCTTAGTGCCTCAAAAAACAAGGGGCTAATAATGGTGTAGTACGTTTAAAAGGTTTTGTTTATTTAAAAAGATAAAATCAGACTACTCACAAGGGAGGTGCTTTGAACCAGCACCTAGTATCTTTGGCAGTATCGGGCATGGACAGCCGCTCACCAGCTCGTTTTGGGGTGCGTGCCCGGCTCCTGCTTCACTGTGGTTCCACAGGTCAAAAACACTCCCTCTATGCGTTATCCACCTGGCTTCTACTAGTTTCGCAAATATGCATCATCAGGTTTATGACATTGATATGCATATTTATTTATTTACATTTGGTTGCTGGTATAATAGCTGCACTTTGTATCACACACTCGAGAGAGTAGGACATTGGTATATAAAAAAATAAAAAAATAAAAATGTTTGCATATGCTCGAGAGAGCTGAACACTGTCACTCATATATATATATATATATATATATATATATATATACATTTATGTATTTTGTTTGTTGGCACAGTAGTCGCACATAGTAGTACACAATTGCACATGCTCGAAAGAGCTGGACATTGTCATTTAGTCAGATAATCACCTATTGTGGTTTATCACGCACAGTACTGCACTGAATTCAGCACCTTATAAACTAAGATTATTTTGTGTCATCACCTATTCAGACCAGCGCAGTAACAATATTTTTCAATTCTATTCTATTATCTTCATAGATGACACAATTATATTATATTATTTCAATCAATGTACTTTCTCAATTGTCATCAAAAAGCTGCCATAAAGCTATGATTATGACACTTCATGTTACATAATCTTATCCTACAATCCGCTAGGTTATCTATTTTTATTTACATTTATAAGAGTTACTTTCCTGAATGATTACGCCTTTTTTTACTATACTATTGTACATGTTCTGTTAATGGAATTTCTATTATATTATTGTATATGCTCTGTTAATGGAATTTTGTTAATTATTTTTAAAATGTAATAAAATATTTAAAACAGAAATATATACATATTTTATTAAGGCCGCGTACACACGATCAGACCAGTCTGATGAAACTGGTCTGCAGACCAGTTTCAATGGACCAATTCAATGGTGTGTACGGCCCATCGAGCCGTTGTCCGTCGAACCAAAGTTTTAAAACTTGCTTTAAAATCTGTCCGTCGGACAGATTTGATGGTTAGTACGCCAAAGCATCGGACCAAAAACCCGCGCATGCTCAGAATCAAGTCGACGCATGCTTGGAAGCATTGAACTTCCTTTTTTCAGCACGTCCTTGTGTTCTACGTTACCGCGTTCTGGTCTGATTGGATTTTTGGTTCGATGATGTGTACGCACATCAGACCACTTTAGCCTGGTCCGATGAAAACGGTCCGTCGGACCAGTTTCATCGGACCAGTCTGATCGTGTGTACGTGGCCTAATGCCGCGTACACACCATCACTTTTTGTGATGAAAAAAAATGACATTTTTAAAAATGTCATTTAAAATGATCGTGTGTGGCCAAAATGTCATTTTATGTCTTCTGAAAAATGACCAAAAAAAAATTCGAACATGCTCGAATTTTTTATGTCATTTTTCAAAATGTAATTTTTTGTGTCATAAAAAATGATCGTGTGTGGGCAAAACTACGTAAAAAATTACGTTTTAAACCCGCACATGCCCAGAAGCAAGTTAGGAGACGGGAGGTAAAACTACCATTCATAATGGAGTAAGCACATTCATCACGCTGTAACAGACAAAAAAGCTGGAATCGTCTTTTACTAACAAGTAACCAGCTAAAAGCAGCCTCAAGGCAAATAGAACTTCCCCTTTAGAGTGCCATCACTTTGTTTTTTTTAAAGGATTTGCTTTTAAAGTAGAAACATAGGCAAAACATATTTTTCCCCGTTTTTTGATTAAAGCGTTTTTGATTTTTCACTAAAAGTAACAAATATGTTATACTTACCTGCTCTGTGCGATTGGTTTTGCACAGAGCAGCCCAGATCCTCCTCTTCTCGGGTCCCTCTTCAGCTCTCCTGGCCCCTCCCTCCTGTTGAGTATCCCCACAGCAAGCAACTTGCTATGGGGACATCACAGCTCCCTGTATCCATTCTGACAAGGAGCCCCAGTTTGGCCCCCGCCAAATGGCAACGCTGCTGTTTCTCAGCCAATCAGGAGGAGAGTCCCGGACGAACAAGGAACTTGTGGTCAATGCTGGAGAGAGATGGGACTAAGGTAAGTATTAGGGGGGCTGAGGGAGGCTGCTACACACAGATGTTTTTTTATCTTAATGCATAAAATGCATATGATTGTGCATATGACATGTTTATTGGATTTATTCCCCCCTGACTGCAGTAAGGTGGGCACCAGAGACTGCAGCACCTAATTAATAGTATGTGCCTTGTTCGGATTTTCTTTAACCACTTGTCCACCGCCCACCGTCAAATGACGGCGGGCGGAGGACTCCAATATCCTGACTGCACGTCATATGACGTGCAGTCATTTGAATAGGGAATGCGCGCGATCGCGTGCGCACATCCCTATACTGTTGGTAGCGGCGTGTCACAGAGACACCGCTCGTTACCGACAGGGGTGAACAGCGGCGCGGATGCGCTGTTTACCACGTGATCGGCCGTGATGAAGTCACGGCTGATCACGCATGGCAACACCTCCAAAGTGCACGGCGCGTGTTCACGATCGCGATCACGCCGCGCGTGCCCGTCGGTGGCAGCGTGTTCCCGGGAACACTTTTTGTCACCGACAATGGTACACAGCCATTGGTCAGGGCTGTGTACAACGTGATCAGCTCTGATCACTAGTGTAAACAAAGAGCTGTAACTAACTGTTACCAGCTCTTCTCCCCTTACACATCGTTTCCAGTGTGAGGAGAGAAGAGCTAGAAGCAGTGAGTTACAGTTCTGTATTACTGTAGTGTCTGCACAAACACCACATCTGTCCCTTTGCCCCCCCCCCAATTGTCACCAGTCACCCAACAGTCACCCATAAAGTGCACCTGTCACATAAATAGACTGCCATCAGCGGTGCAACCGTCACCCACCAGTGACCGTACCATGTCACCATCACCCACCAGTGACCTGCCCTGTCACCCGTCACCCACCAGTGACCTGCCCTGTCACCCGTCACCCACCAGTGACCTGCCCTGTCACCCGTTTATGAAGAAATTATACTAATTTGCTAAGTTTTATGACAGAAACAAAGAAAAATGCAATTTTTTCACGAAATCTACCGTCTTTTTTTATTTATAGCGCAAAAAATAAAAAACCCACGAGTGATTAAATACCACCAAAAGAAAGCTCTATTTGTGTGGAAAAAAAGGACTCAATTTTTATTTGGGTACAGTGTTGCATGACTGAGTACATTTTTTTATATTGTCGAGGATAATGTTACGCTGAGTAAATTGATACCCCACATGTCACACTTCGAAATTGCGTCCGCTCATGGAATGGCGACAAACATTTACCCTTTAAAATCTCTATAGGCGACATTTAAAAAAAATTCTACGGGTTGCATATTTTGAGTTATAGAGGAGGTCTAGGGCTAGAATTATTGCTCTTGCTCTATCGATCGCGGTAATACCTCACATGTGTGGTTTGAATACCGTTTACATATGTGGGCGCTACTCACGTATGTGTTCACTTCTGCGTGCGAGCTTGGCGGGACGGGGCACGTTTTCTGGCTCCTAACTTTTTTAGCTCATAGATTCCAAGCAAATTTGTCAAACCCTGTGTTAGAGCCTCTGATGAAGTCCCAGAATGAAACACTTTAGGATATTTGCTTCCAATTTTGGCTTTGGTGGAATACATTTTGGAGATATACATATATCTCAGGTTCAGAGCACTTTGGATTTCAACTAAACCAGCAGCCAGTAGCACAAGGAACACTGCTTATTGATAGCAAGTATTGTCCCTTGTGTTTTTTAAAAATGTTGACTAAAATTAGGCTTTTAATAAACATTATAAAAAAAGCAGTATGTTTTTATTTATTTTTGCCTGCACTGTGGCTAGGTATACAGTTTCGTAGTGGTGTGGCATCAGAAGAGGGCTCCAAAGCCCTGTACACACGATCAGTTTGTCCGATGAAAACAGACCTATGGACTGTTTTCATCAGACAAACCGAACATGTATGGGCCCCATCGGTCTTTTTTCCATCGGTGAAAAAAAACAGAACATGTTTTAAATTTTTCCTATGGATAAAAAAACGATAGAAAAATCCGATCGTCTGTGTGGAACTCCATTGGAGAAAAATCCACGCATGCTCAGAATCAAGTCGACGCCATTGAAGTTTATTTTTTACGGCTCGTCGTAGTGTTTTACGTCCCCGCGTTTTGGCACGGTCAGATTTTTGAATGATGGTGTGTAGGCAAGACTGATGAAAGTCAGCTTCATCAGATATCCGACGAAAAAATCCATCGGATCAGACTCCATCAGATATCCGATCGTGTGTACAGGGCTTAAGAGTCCCATAGGGCCTGCGTACAAATGTTCTTCAGATTCAGGTTCCAGAGTAAATGACAAAAAAATAAGGAAAAGTTGTTTTGTAGAATTCAAATGTCCCACATGGATAAAGGTGAGCCAAAGAGAGTAGAGCTTTTCAAGCCTTAGAAGATATTCACGAGTACAGAATAAATGCAAGTTGCACCAATTAAGGGTCCTTTCAGATGTCCGCTCCGTTCGTCCGCTTATTACAAGTCCGTTTACGGACTTGTAATGAACCCCTATGGCAGCGCATCCGCTAACATCCGCAAGATTCGCATCCGTTTTTTCGGACGGAAGAATGTCCTATTTTTCTTCCGTCCGGCGGATCGGATCGGATGCAAACGGACAGACGGTCCATTTCCATCCGATTCCCCATAGGGGAGAGCGGAGGAGAGACAGGGCGGTCCCTGCACGGTGTGCGGGGACCGCCCTGTCCGCCCGACAGCTCAGCGGAGACCCCCCGCTGAGCCGACGGACACACGGAGCGGAGCGAAAAACGGTCCGCTCCGTGTGAAAGTACCCTAACAGACTACATTATCCATGACTAGGGATGACTTGTTCTAAGCCAGGTTCATCCAAGCTGCAGATACCATTCTGTTCATAAGTTGGTTTTCTCAGTGGCTCAAGGCTCAAGGCATGAGGCAGGGTATGTAGTGAAGAAGTCAATATTTATTCTTAACCACTTGCCGACCACCGCATGTATATATATGTCATCAGATTCAAAGGGATGTACCTGTACGTCCCTTTGAATTAGCCGCTGTGCAGGCACGCGCCCCCGCTGCGTTTGGTGAGCGTGCCTGCAGGTCCCGTGGACTCAATATTCACTGGGTGCCCCAGCGATCAACTTATGGAGCGGTAGAACGGGGAGATGCCTATGTAAACAAGGCATTTCCTTGTTCTGCCTAGTGACAGGAAACTGATCTACTGCTCCCTGTCATCGGGAGCAGTAATCACTGTCATGTCACTGGTAGCCCAGCCCCCCTACAGTTAGAATCCCTCCCTAGGACATACTTAACCCCTTCATCACACCCTAGTGGTTAACCCCGTCCATGCCAGTGTCATTTACACATTTTTATATCACTGATCGCTGTATAAATGACAATGGTTTCAAAATAGCATCAAAAGTGTCCGATGTGTCTGTCATATTGTCGCAGTCACGATAAAAATCGCAGATTGCCGCCATTACTAGCAAAAAAAATATTACTAAAAATGCCATAAATCTATCCCCTATTTGGTAGATGCTATAATTTTTGTGCAAACCAATCAATATGTGCTTATTGCGTTTTTTTTTTACCAAACATATGTAAAACAATACGTATCGGGCCAAACTGAGGAAAAAACATTTTTTATATATTTTTGGGGGATATTTCTTATAGCAAAAAGTAAAAAAATATATATATTTTTTTTCAAAATTGTCGGTCTTTTTTTGTTTGTAGCGCAAAAAAAAAAAAAAAACGCAGAGGTGATAAAATACCGCCAAAATAAAGCTCTAGTTGTAGGGAAAAAATATTTGTGTTTGTGTGCAACGTCGCACGACCGCGCAATTGTCAGTTAAAGCGATGCTGTGCCGAATCGCAAAAAATGGCCCGGTCATTGGGCAGCCAAATTCTCCGGGGCTGAAGAGGTTAAGAGCCTCTAGTATAGCAAGAGGTTTGCCTTCAAAAATCTTTGTGCAACTGGGTGTGACAAACATATATGAAGAGAGTTGCTAAATCTCTAAAGCAATCAGGATTTTGGCTTACTATCCCCTTGAGGGAGAAGCTGTTTCTCAATTTTGTTTAAGTTGTTCTTCACACAGCAGTCTATTTCCATTTGGTCATGTTTCTGGAAATAGAAAACAAAAGCAAATATCTGATTAACTGCTATAGGCAACATAACTACATTTCCTTCACACTTTTTTTTTTTTAAACAATATGACACAATTATTTATATAGAGAAGCGGCCTAGCAGCGGGGAGGAACGAAGGACCGGGGAACTAAATCTACTTTTTCCATGCTCCGAAGACCTAAACAAGCAGTATTTAACGTTCCGCATAATAGTTATAAATCTGTTTTGGTAGTTAAATGTTTCCTTTTTCATATAGTCCCTGCAAACCAAACCTAGAAGAACAGCTCTAAAAAAATTACCAAAAAGGGTCAGGAGTACGTAATGCTCAGAGTGCTGCAGTCAGTGTCGGGTTCAGCAATACATAACTCAGACTGCAGGGGTCCGGGGCGTGTAATGCAAAAAGTTTTTTTCAACCCGATCATTAAAACGGCCTTGCCTACACAAGATCGTGAAAAAAAAATGCTCTAGCAAAGCGCGGTGACGTACAACACGTACGACGCCACTATAAAGGGGAAGTTCCATTCTGATGGGGCCACCATCTGAAGCCCACACACCATCGTTTTTAATGACATTTAAAAAAAACTTCATTTTTTCAACCCGAAAAACAGTCATGTGTACGCGACACACAGAGTGCTGCTGTCAGTGCTGGGTTTAGGGGTAAATAATACACAGTGCAAGGGTCAGGAGTATGCAATGTACAGAATACAGAGAACAGGAGAGTGCAAAATTCACCCCGCAAGAATTCTACCTTTTAAGCAAAAATCCTCGCTCCTAATCTGTGCACCCCTTGTCAGCACAAATCCCCTATCATCCTCCCTCCCAACAAAAATCATTTTCCCTTTCTAGTAAAAATCCTCTTCCCCTACACATCTTCCTCAGCACAAATCCTCCTTGCCCCCAATTAACCTCCCATAAGAAATCCCCCAATTCCCCCTCCCAGCACAAATCCTCTCAATCCCCATTTTCTTCACCAAGCACAATTCCCCCCCCCCAATTTTACTGTTTCACTTTAAGCATTATTAAAATCACTGCTCATGAAAAAAATGCAGTTTTTTAAAACTTTTTGCATTGATACACGTCCCCTAGGGCAGGACACAGGTCCCCAAACACTCCCCTGGGGCAGGACCGGGGTCCCCAAACACTTTTTAGGACAATAACTTGCATATTAGCCTTTAAAATGAGTACGTTCGAGTCCCATAGACTTTAATGGGGTTCTAAATTTCACACAAACTTTTGGTCTGTTCGCAGGTTCTGATGCGAACCGAACCCAGAGGCGTTCGGCTCATCCCTATTCATTATTATCTAATATATTTATAAAATATATATACTTTTGTATTTTTTGTGTATTTTTTGTTATGCACTTTTGTTGTCACTCTTGCAGTTACATGCAGGTTATCTGACCTATATGCATGATCACAGAGCTACTTGTCACTTTGAGTATATTCACTGACTTTACTCACTGCTTATTAATGTTAACCATGTATTTCCAATGTTTCATTTTATTTGGTACCACTTAGCACAACTATTTGCCCTTTTACTGTTTTTCACATGATTATCACATGTTTTATGTTGCGGCTTTGACTTTTCATTTTGTGTTTATCAATACTGTTTCCAGTTAGATTAGCACAGGATTTACCCCCCCC
This sequence comes from Rana kukunoris, assembly GCA_029574335.1. Lineage (NCBI taxonomy): Eukaryota > Metazoa > Chordata > Amphibia > Anura > Ranidae > Rana > Rana kukunoris. The sequence goes on along the minus strand of CM056052.1, from coordinate 519,790,036 downwards.
CCCCTTTCCCACTTTGGATTACAAGCATTCTCCTGGAACGGATTATGCTTGTAATCCAAGGTTCCACTGTACTGCAAAAAGAGTATAAACTATCAGCATCACTAAAGGATGAAAACAAGGTTTAAAGCGGAGCTTCACCTCTGCCTCCTCCTCCACTCCGCTGCCACATTTGGCACCTTTCGGGGGGAGCGGGTTCCTGGTTTTGACAGGTATCCGCTCCCACTCACTCATGCGTTTGCAAATGCGTGCGGACAAAACCCCTGTTTATTAGGCCGCGTACACACGATCGAATTTATCTGCTGAAACTGGTCCGCCGACCAGTTTCAGCGGACAAATCCGAGCGTGTGTACGACCTAGCGGACAGGTTCGTCCGCTACAAACCTGTCCGTCGGATATGTCCGCTGGTTAGTACGCCTAACCAGCTGACAGAAATCTTCCGGTTGCGCCGAATGGATTCGACGCATGCGTGGAAGTATTTTACTTCCTGGAGTGGTAACGTGGCGGCGTCAACGTCACCGCAACGTCACCACGTTCCCTGGCCGAGGGGATTTTCATCCGATGGTGTGTACACACCGTCGGACGAAAATCCGGAGGAGACATGTCCGCTGGAAATGGTCCGTCGGACATGTTTCAGCGGACATGTCCCTCCGTGTGTACGTGGCATTAAACGCATACTGTTAGACAGGTTAATTGGTTGTCTGTGAGCTGGTCGATAAGTAGGCTTGGGGGCAGTGGACAAGACGGTCTACCTGTGGTGTGTGTATTGGTCCAGCAGCGCACCAACACCTTTGCATCCACTTTGCTACATGCTGGGTGTTTGGTGTGCACCTGTACCTTCAAGAAGGGATGGGCTGCCCTTCAGTCCACCTGTCCTCATCTATCCATCAGAATGCATGTGCTTCCATTGTGGGGACACATAGTTTAGTGTTAGGACCACAGACCCCATGGTGCCGTGACATGGCTCTGCGGCTCACGCAAAACCCCTGTTTTTAACGCATACTGTTAGACAGGTTAATTGGTTGTCTGCGAGCTGGTCGGTAAGTAGGCTTGGTTTTTCCCTGGGCATTCCCCAGGCCTTTGTTGTTACCCGCTCCCACTTGCACCTGACTTTACCCTGGAAGTTTGGCCCCCCTCCTCCTTCCGCTGTCGTTGGGCCATTCACAAAGCGCAGCGCTCTTTGCGCATACACAGTAGGGATCCTGCTTTGAAGCAGCAAGGCTTAACTGCCAGTTTATCTTACCCGAGATGGCGGCGGCAGCATTCGAAAGCCGATTAAAAAATCGGCTCGGGTGAAGAAACCGCTGGATTCATGTACAGTATAGTATTTGTAGCTGATGTTTTTTTTATTTTTTATTACGAAGCCTGGAGCTCCGATTTAAACAGCATTTTATGTAAAGAAAATAAAAATCCAATTGTTTATAGTACATAATATAACAAACTAAATTCAGTAATTTAGTTGGTATTTATTTCTGCTAGCATAGTAGTATGGTCATTATTATGACCCCCAATTTGTTATTTTCCATTTTTGTCGTTTCTTGACATTAATTATGACAATTTCGTAATCATTCACACATTTCATAAATTCTTCTCCCAATAGGAAGATTGTGTTTGTTTTAGACGTTCTTGTAAAAAAAAAAAAAAAGACTGCGGATGGTTCCAGGATGACTCATAATTTCTTGAATTAGCTGAAATCCTTTTTCCTGGCGCTGCAAGAAAGTCAATTTGAGCATATTTATAGAAGCGTATAAATGGCAGGTACAGAGTAAGAATAACTGTATATAACAGTAAAGGCTGTATAGTAACTAGCAGAAGAAAAAAAAATGGATAGAAAAATTTTGAATGGCATGACTTTCTTTAGTCCTGTTTTTAACATACCGTATATACTCGAGTATAAGCCGACCCGAATATAAACCGAGGCACCTAATTTTACCACAAAAAAACTGGGAAAACGTATTAACTCGAGTATAAGCCTAGGGTGTCCATCTGCATGCCTCACTGTTCCTCACTTTGCCTCACTCTGTCCATGTGCATGCCTCACTGTGTCCATGCCTCACTGTGTCCATGCCTCACTGTGCCCATGCCTCACTGCGTCCATGCCTCACTGCATCCATGCCTCACTGCGTCCATGCCTCACTGCGTCCATGCCTCACTGCGCCCATGCCTCACTGCGTCTATGCCTCACTGTGTCCATGCCTCACTGTGCCCATGCCTCACTGCATCCATGCCTCACTGCGTCCATGCCTCACTGCGTCCATGCCTCACTGCGCCCATGCCTCACTGTGCCCATGCCTCACTGTGCCCATGCCTCACTGTGCCCATGCCTCACTGTGCCCATGCCTCACTGTGCCCATGCCTCACTGTGCCCATGCCTCACTGTGTCAATGCTTCACTGTGCCCATGACTAGACAGACTTTTAACATGGGAGTATATAGAAGGGGTGCCTGGCTTTAAAAAATCGATGCTCCCCAGCCGTAGGTCCTCCAGACAACAAACTTTGCACACTTGTAGAGGAGAAATGGGGCTACATGTGTGCCAAGTTCCAGGTCCGGGGAACCTACATCCGGCCGGTACCGGGTCCTCAAAGTCTGGAAGATCAGGCGCAAAAAGTTGACTCGAGTACAAGAGGGGAGCATTTTCCGCACAAAAAAATGTGCTGAAAAACTCGGCTTATACTCGAGTATATACGGTATATAAAAATGACTTATGTTTTAGGATAATCCGACTGTTTGAATGGTGAGTATTACAAACTTGCTTTCATGTGATCTGCAGGGTGTGAATCGTTGGGAGATGTCATGTTTTTGTTGGCCTCTCCGAGCCGGGGGGACTTGTGACCTCGCTAGTCGCTAACTACATGCAACAAAGTCAATTTTTTCTAAACCCAAAATTACATACAACTCACAGAGGAAATTAAACAGTTAGGGTAACCGAAATGTGTATTTTGAATAATGATTCTCAAATATAAGGTAATTTGTTAGGATTGAAAATAAGTATTACATGACAATTATGATTTATCTTAGAACACGGCTCTGAAAAATCATTATTTTTCTTTGTGCATGTGTGTGGTTCTGGGAGAAGTCTGCTAAACCGCTAAGTATAATACATGTTTTCAGTAATCCTCCAAGTAACATTAATTCAGACTGTCTAGGGGCAATGTACGACACAGGCAGAAAATTAATTTAAAGAGACAGTATTAACCATTAGCAAATGTATCAAATTTTATATGCATGTGTGAGCGGGGCTTACTGGGTAGCAGCGAGCAGTGATTGTTTGTTGCGGTCACATTCACTACTCTATACAGTCTACAAATCTCATAATTCATCTCAGAAAAAATCAAGGGAGGGTGGCTACATTCCTACATACAGTGGCACCACTGAGAATGAACGTAGCCACCCTCTAACAGGAAGTTGGGTCACAGCAGTTAAAAAAAAAAAAAAAAAAATGAATTTGGAGGACTCTTTTGAGTTGAGAATATATATTAATATATAAATAATTACCCATATTTTTCTCTAGGGAGGAGAAGCAGCAGTACACCAAGCTTCCTAATGAATGATAGTGGGAGAGTCAGTTTAATTTAAAGTGATTGTAAAGTCTGTTTAAAAAAAAAATATGAAACATGTTATACTTACCTCCTACGTGCCGTTGGTTTTGCACAGGGCAGCCCAGATCCCCCTCTTCAGCTCTCCTGGTCCCTCCCTCCTATTTAGTGCCCCACAGCAAGCAGCTTGCTATGGGGGCACCTGAGCCGAGCTGCAGCTCTTTGTGTTCATTCAGACACGGAGCTGCCATTCGGCCCTGCCCCCTCTCTCTCCCGATTGGCTAACTGACTTTGATTGGCTGTCACGGGAGCCAAAGGTGCCCCTGCTGTGTCTCAGCCAGTCTGGTGGTAGACTCAGGGACAGCCGGGGGACTTGTGGACATTGCAGAGATGGGGCTCAGGAAAGTATTTGCTGAGCCCCAGCTAATACTTGGGGAGACTGCTACATACAGAAGGTTTTTTATCCTAATGCATAGAATGTATTAAGATTAAAAAAAAACTTTGGCCTTTACAACCCATTTAATTCAGTTTAAATAGTAATGAAAGGCAAAACATGTTTGTATAGATATGAAAAAACATTATAAATACCTTTTTTCCCTTTTTTTTTATAAATATTAAGATTTCTTTAATATTGTGCCTGGTCCCTTTAGTCTGCCTGTAAAGTGACCCATCTGCACCATGTATAGAACCTGCGGCAGCAAGACATATATAGAAAAATATATATGCAAGCTTTCTTTATTTTGTCAATGACTTAGGGTGCCAGTCTATATGATGAGACCACAATTTAGTGCACTCGGAACAAGTTTAGAGATTTTTTGGATAAATTCTGGTGTCTCTTTGGCAGATTTCGGATGGAAATAACAAGGTTTTGCACCACAGTGAGCAAGCCTTATGTGAAGAAGCCAAATTTTAGTGCACTCAGGCCCAAGTTCATAGGGGAACATGACTGCCAATTTGTTGTTTACCAGTGTTCTCCCCTCTCTGAAGGTTCATGTTATTCCCTTCCTTAACCTCAGAACCAATATCAGAATCATGTAATTGCATTGTGTTCAAATAACTCAGCTGACTCCTCCATGCATGATGGCGGGGCTATGTCAGGAGTAGCTCTGGAGACCCTGATGTGATGAGGAACCAGTGGCGGGTTCCCCAGGTGACACCCGTCAGATGGGTGACACCATTAAATAGAAAGTGATGTCCCCCCAGGCCCGACCGCATCATTTACAGGGGAAGGTTTGGGGTGCCTGGTGCAGACCCCCCCCCCCCCCACACACACACACACACACGCACACACACAAATGCACAGCACTATGACTGGGTAGACAGAAGAGAGCCCAATGGGGGGGGGGGAATGACACCATGTCTTACCCCACAACATGACATCAACCCTAGTGATGCCACTGTGGGGGACCCCTGAAGTCATAAGGGGACTCTACTGCAACAGTGACAGGGGACTTCTAATATGAAGAGGGGCCTCTGATGTAAAGGGGGACTCTAATGTGAATGAGGGCTCTGATGTCATGGGAGACCTCTGATCAGGGGACCATTATTGTGAAAAGGGGCATCTGACGTCAAGGGGTGTTTTCATGTGAAAGGAGGAGCTCTAAGGCCTCGTACACACGATCAAATCAGTCTGCTGGAAACGGTCGGCCCGACCATCCCAGCAAACAGATTTGACCGTGTGTACGGGCAAGCCGACGGATTTGGCCACCCGACAGATTTCAAAGCATGCTTTGAAATCTGTCGGCTGGGAACCTGTCCGCCCGACATGTCTGCTGGTTAGTATGCTAACCAGCAGACATGTCTTCTCGCACACGCGCCGAATGATTTCGACGCATGCGCGGAAGTGTTTTACTTCCTGGTGCGGTGACGTGGCGGCGTCAACGTCACCGCCACGTCACCGACACGTCAGCGCGCTGTCTGCTGGCGGGGATTTTGGTTTGCTCGTGTGTACACGCGAGCAAACCAAAATCCAAGCAGACAGATCTGTTCAAATCGGTCGGTCCGACCGATTTGAACAGATAGATTGCCTCGTGTGTACGAGGCCTAACGTGATGGGAGGACCTCTGATATGAAGTGCGATTTCTTACGTGAAGGGGGCGTTTGATGTTAAGGGGGGGCTTATGTAAAGGGGGCTTATGATGTGAAGTTGATTTCATCAAGGTGATTATGTGCATCACCCCAAGCTTGGGTTTCCCAATAAGTAAAATTTCTGTTTTTTGTCATGCAGATACTTTTTAAGAAAGCTCCACTATGTTAGGCTAAAAGGTAAATCTAAAAGATAACTGATGCCAAATGCATTCAGCCTAGAAGGTTCATTTGTGATCAGACAAAAAGAAAAATCATAACTATTAGTTGTTATTATTATTATTATTATTATTATTAGTGATATTTTATAACCACTCGCTTACTGAGCACATATACCCCCTTCCTGCCCAGGTGGAATTTCAGCTTCCGGCACTGCGTCGCTTTAACTGATATTTGCGCGGTCGTGCGACGTGACTCCAAAAAAAAATTGACGTCCTTTTTTCCCACAAATAGAGCTTTCTTTTGGTGGTATTTGATCACCTCTGTTGTTTTTGCGCTATAAACAAAAGAAAACGACAATTTTGAAAAAAACTATTTTTTACTTTTTGCTATAATAAATATCCCAATAAAAAAAAAAAAATCTCAGTTTAAGCCGATACGTATTCTTCTACATATTTTTGTTAAAAAAAAATCACAATAAGCGACTGGTTTGCACAAAAGTTATAGCACCTACAAAATCGGGGACAGAATTATGATTTATTTATTTTTTACCAGTAATGGCAGCCTCTGATGTAAAGGGGAACTCTAATGTGAATGAGGGCTCTGATATCATGGGAGACCTCTGATATGATCAGGGGACCATTAATGTGAAAAGGGGCATCTGAAGTCAAGGGGTACTCTCATGTGAAAGGAGGAGCTCTAACGTGATGGCAGGATCTTTGATATGAAGTGGAATTTGTTACGTGAAGGGGGCGTTTGATGTTAAGGGGAGGCTCTGATGAGATGTCTTACCCCACAACATGACGGCAACCCTAGTGACGCAACTGTGGGGGACCCCTGAAGTCATAAGGGGACTCTACTGCAACAGTGACAGGGGACCTCTAATATGAAGAGGGGCCTCTGATGTAAAGGGGAACTCTAATGTGAATGAGGGCTCTGATGTCATGGGAGACCTCTGATATGATCAGGGGACCATTAATGTGAAAAGGGGCATCTGACGTCAAGGGGTACTCTCATGTAAAAGGAGGAGCTCTGACGTGATGGGAGGACCTCTGATATGAAGTGCGATTTACGTGAAGAGGCGTTTGATGTTAAGGGGGGCTTTGATGTGATGAGAGGAACTCTTATGTGAAGGGGGCTTATGATGTGAAGTTGATTTCATCAAGGTGATTATGTGCATCATCCCAAGCTTGGGTTTCCCATTGATAAGTAACATTTTTTTTTTTTACATTTTAGGCTGGGCTGCCTTGAGATTGCGCTTACTTTTAAAGGGTGCTGCGGATGAAAAAGGTTTGAGAAATGCTGATTTGAATGATGTGTGTATAACGATTAAGTCATATTACATTGTTTTTATATACTTTTCCTGAGTAATCTTTCACTTTTATTCACTCTTTTATGTACAATATGCTTTCTGCTATTAATTGCAAACACATACTTAGCCCTCAACAATCATTATATGTGGAAGACCTACAATATATTACTGTATACACATCCTTTCCATGCAGAAAAATGCATTTCTGAAGTATGGGAATCATAAATTGGAGAAAAGCAAACTTTGAGGTCTTAATGATGGACATGTTTTTAAGATCTCTAGCAAATATTTTTAAGAACCAACATTTTGGTGAACATCTGCACTCTGTACCGTCTGGTAGACTCGTGCAATCAACGTCCTATCACAGGCTCTGTGCTTTGGGTAATCTAGAACAGAGTGTGCGGACTTGTATAACACATTGTTCACAGGCGGTTGAAAGGCTTAGTGCCGTGGTGCAGGAGGAAACCCTGGACTCAGACAGCGTTTCATGTAAATGAGAAACAGAGTGCTTTATCGGCATGTCTATAGAAATGCATTTGGAGGGTGTGTAAATATTGTTGGCATAAGAAGTAGAAAGAGAATAGTTCAGACCACTATATTAAACATATATAATATGATAAACTTCACAGCACATTTATAAAATAATAAACAATTCGACATAAAAGAGTACAAGTTAAAGGAAACCATATTAGAATCTCAAAAGTATGTTGATGATGAATACCAAATAGGCCTCAGCATTATGTGATAGAATGCTAGAGATTGATCTTGAAAACTCATAAATGTAATTCAGAGAGCTAATATTGTTCCCAGATACATTACAGGTTGAAGCACGTGGCCAGTGGAAAAAAGAGCAAACGGAGCAGTAGAAGTGCAATTGCAGGTTTGTTAAAAAACGTATACCCTATTTTCCGCTCCACAATACACACCTGACCATAAGACGCACCTAGGTTTTAGAGGAGGAAAACAAGAAAAAAATATTCTGAACCAAATGGTGTACTAAAATATTTACCAGTGCCAATGAAATTCAGCCTTGCCTGTCCCATAAATGCAGCTTTACTTGTCCCATAAATGAAGCCTGAACTGTTCCATAAATGCAGACTTACATGTCCCATAAATGCAGCCTGATCTGTCCCATAATAAAAGCCTGACCTGTACCATAAATGAAGCCTGACCTGTCCCATAAATGCAGCCTGACCTGTCCCATAAATGCAGCCTGACCTATCCCATAAATGCAGCCTGACCTGTCCCATAAATGCAGCCTGATCTGTCCCATAAATGCAGCCTGATCTGTCCCATAAACATAGCCTGATCTGTCCCATAAATGCAGCCTGACCTGTCCCATAAATGCAGCCTGATCTGTCCCATAAATGCAGCCATACCTGTCCCATAAATGCAGCCTGACCTGTCCCATAAATGTAGCCTGATCTGTCCCATAAATGCAGCCTGATCTGTCCCATAAATGCAGCCTGACCTGTCCCATAAATGCAGCCTGACCTGTCCCATAAATGCAGCCTGACCTGTCCCATAAATGCAGCCTGACCTGTCCCATAAATGCAGCCTGATCTGTCCCATAAATGTAGCCTGATCTGTCCCATAAATGCAGCCTGACCTGTCCAATGAATGCAGCCTTATCTGTCCCATAAATGCAGCCATACCTGTCCCATAAATGCAGCCTTATCTGTCCCATAAATGCAGCCTTACCTGTCCCATAAATGCAGACTGATCTGTCCCATAAATGCAGCCTGACCTGTCCCATAAATGCAGCCTGACCTGTCCCATAAATGCAGCCTGACCTTTCCCATAAATGCAGCCTGACCTGTCCCATAAATGCAGCCTGACCTGTCCCATAAATGCAGCCTAATCTGTCCCATAAATGCAGACTGACCTGTCCCATAAATGCAGCCTGATCTGTACCATAAATGCAGCCATACCTGTCCCATAAATGCTGCCTGACCTGTCCCATAAATGCAGCCTGATCTGTCCCATAAATGCAGCCATACCTGTCCCATAAATTCAGCCTTATCTGTCCCATAAATGCAGCCTTACCTGTCCCATAAATGCAGCCTGATCTGTCCCATAAATGCAGCCTGACCTGTCCCATAAATGCAGCCTGACCTTTCCCATAAATGCAGCCTGACCTGTCCCATAAATGCAGCCTGACCTGTCCCATAAATGCAGCCTAATCTGTCCCATAAATGCAGACTGACCTGTCCCATAAATGCAGCCTGATCTGTCCCATAAATTCAGCCATACCTGTCCCATAAATGCTGCCTGACCTGTCCCATAAATGCAGCCTGATCTGTCCCATAAATGCAGCCTGATCTGTCCCATAAACGTAGCCTGATCTGTCCCATAAATGCAGCCTGACCTGTCCAATGAATGCAGCCTGATCTGTCCCATAAATGCAGCCATACCTGTCCCATAAATGCAGCCTGACCTGTCCCATAAATGTAGCCTGATCTGTCCCATAAATGCAGCCTGATCTGTCCCATAAATGCAGCCTGACCTGTCCCATAAATGCAGCCTGACCTGTCCCATAAATGCAGCCTGACCTGTCCCATAAATGCAGCCTGATCTGTCCCATAAATGTAGCCTGATCTGTCCCATAAATGCAGCCTGACCTGTCCAATGAATGCAGCCTGATCTGTCCCATAAATGCAGCCATACCTGTCCCATAAATGCAGCCTTATCTGTCCCATAAATGCAGCCTTACCTGTCCCATAAATGCAGCCTGATCTGTCCCATAAATGCAGCCTGACCTGTCCCATAAATGCAGCCTAATCTGTCCCATAAATGCAGACTGACCTGTCCCATAAATGCAGCCTGACCTTTCCCATAAATGCAGCCTGACCTGTCCCATAAATGCAGCCTGACCTGTCCCATAAATGCAGCCTAATCTGTCCCATAAATGCAGACTGACCTGTCCCATAAATGCAGCCTGATCTGTACCATAAATGCAGCCATACCTGTCCCATAAATGCTGCCTGACCTGTCCCATAAATGCAGCCTGATCTGTCCCATAAATGCAGCCATACCTCTCCCATAAATTCAGCCTTATCTGTCCCATAAATGCAGCCTTACCTGTCCCATAAATGCAGCCTGATCTGTCCCATAAATGCAGCCTGACCTGTCCCATAAATGCAGCCTGACCTTTCCCATAAATGCAGCCTGACCTGTCCCATAAATGCAGCCTGACCTGTCCCATAAATGCAGCCTAATCTGTCCCATAAATGCAGACTGACCTGTCCCATAAATGCAGCCTGATCTGTCCCATAAATGCAGCCATACCTGTCCCATAAATGCTGCCTGACCTGTCCCATAAATGCAGCCTGATCTGTCCCATAAATGCAGCCTTATCTGTCCCATAAATGCAGCCTTATCTGTCCCATAAATGCAGCCTTACCTGTCCCATAAATGCAGCCTGATCTGTCCCATAAATGCAGCCTTACCTGTCCCATAAATGCAGCCTTATCTGTCGCAATAGTGCAGCCTTACCAGTCCCATAATTGCAGCCTTACCTGTCCCATAAATGCAGCCTGATACATTGGATCGCTCGGGCTTCTCTGTCTTCTGTCTGAGTGACAGACCCTGCGGAGATAGCCCGGTGCTCGCGGGGGCTTGGGATATCTGTCTTCCGCTCTCCTGTGCTCTTACATGGTGGTACCGGTGGCAGGGGTGTGGTGCAGTGTCAATATTCGCTCCATAAGACTCAGAGACATTTTTCCCCATATTTTTGGTTATAATGTCTATAGTTGTTAATACAAGATAATTTAAAGCCTATCCAGCTTTTTTTAAATATATATATTGTAGGGCTGTGCATATTAACTTTTAATTCATCGATTAATCTTTAATTTTTTTGATCGATTAAAATTCTTTTGATTGGTACTCACCTCTCCGCCAGCTTCTGGGCCTTCAGGGAGTTTTGTCGGAGATCCGGTAACGTCACGGACACCGGCGGGGCTTGCCGTGTCCATCTGAAGGGCTCCTTTGCTGTGCCTTCATATCTGCATGCCGGTGGGACCTTACTATTTGCCACAAGCAAGGGCTGTTACACTTCCCTCTATCACTTCCCTCTATCAACCTGAGATTCTACAACCATCCACTGGGAGTTGTGATAGTTCCCTTCATGGGACATTTACATGCCGACGGACTGATGTTAACCTCTTCTCATCTGGATTCAGCAGTGGTATCGTTGTACACATTTTATACCAGTATCATACTTAGCTACATGTTTTTATGACTGCCTTTGCTACCGTTTGGTATTACTCGCACCATTTCTACAGTTTATGTAGCTACATCAATTTTATCTCCAGTGCAATATTTATTTTGTTACCTACTTGAAGACTATAAAAGTTTTAATGCTATTCCCATCGAGTGCTACCTTTGTGTGTTTTTTGTATCCTGCTATCCATTTTCCAGTGGTTGGTAGCTGCACTGGGAATCAGCCTGCAAGGAGATCAGCTAAAAGTAGTTGGATCTGTATGTGCATTATAATTAATCGAACACAAAAATTTTGATCAGTAACAGCCCTAATATATTATAAAAAAAACATTGCCCTGCAGATTTCACTGAAATGTTCACCTTCAATCTGCAGCTGTTCCCAATAGAACAACCAATTGTCCACTAGTTGTCACTCCTCTTTTGGGCTGAATAACGCTCAATAGGAAAATTAGCTCTTTAACCTTTAGATTTGTGATGAAAGTCAGAGAAAATTTATGTTTTGAAAAAAGTTCTGTTTTGCTAATCTAAAGAGAAAATCTAAAAGATAAGTCAATGTTAAAGGATGCAGTCTGTAAGTTTTATTTTGTTATCATGCAAAAAAAAAAACTCATAGCTACTACTAATTATTTGTATTAGTATAAGGCCCGTTTCACATATGCTGTCCATTTGTCTGTTTTTCCTTTATTCGTTGACAGATTAAAAACGGGCATAAATGCATCTCTATGGAAAATCTGATGTGATCATTCAACAATAGTTTACACCCGCATTCCGTCATCATCCACTTTTGGAAACCGATCAAAGCTCCATTTTTCTTCCGTTAAGAAAACAGTTAGGCCCCTTTTACATTTGAGGACCGTATGTCCACCTTTTCATTCATCCGTGTACGGATGAAAAAGGGACATACATTGGTCCCTATGAGATCGTGTCAGTGGAAGAACATCCGCTTACACCCGATCTTGCCTGCCTCCGCATTCCTCCGATTCTGCAGACGGAGGAAAACCCTATTTTTCCTTCCGTCTGCGGATCGAATCAGATGAACACGGACATACGGTCCGTGTTAATCCGATTCCCCCATAGGGGAGAGCGGAGAAAAGACAGGGCGGTCCCTACACAGTGTGCAGGGACCGCCCTGTTATCCGCCGGCTCAGCGGGGATCAAAGGAGCGATCCCCGCTGAGCAAACTGAGGTTCACGGGGCGGATCATTACTAATCTGCCCCGTGTGAAAGGGCCCTTAGGATGAAAAACTGATATAAACTGACAAATGATCAGTTTTCATCGGTTTTTGCTATGGTAGTGGATGTAAAAAAACCTGATGAGCACGGATGAAAAACGTGCTGAAAAACGGATGAATACTTCATTCATTTTGACATGACTGAACTAATGAAATGAACGGTCCACATGTGTGAATGCTAAAATCATAACTACTACTAGTTATTATAATATTAATAACAATAATAATTAGTAGTAGTATTAGTAGTTATTATTCTTGCTGTTATTATTATTATTATAATTATTATTATGCTGTTATATTTTATTTTATGTATTATTATGCTATATTGTTGTTAGTATAAGATATGGTGTATATTATCCACTTAAGGACCGGCCCACAATGGCTCCTGTGGGCAGAACGACATATACATATGTCCCCTTTAAGAAGCAGCATTGCGGGTGCGCACGCATCACCGGCCGCACGCACGAATGCCCATCCGCCGTAAGCTCCGTGAGTCCGACCATGGGTCCCGCGGACTCGGCTGCCCCGCTGCCACCCTCGGTGAGGGAATCAGTAAGTGAAGTGTCTCCTGGGACACACACAAGGTCCCAGAAGACACCGCTCCCCATTTCCCAGGAGGCGGCGAAGAAAGAAGACCCACTGCGGACAAGGAAGTGTGAGATTAGGAGATCTGCCTAGTAACAGCCACTTCTGGTAAGTATTTAAAAAAAATCCAATTTTTTGTAGCCTTTTTGGCCTTTTTTTTTTTTTAGGGTGGACCACCTCTTTAATAATAATAATAAGCTGTAATATTTTATTTTATATATTATGATGCTATATTGTATATCAGCCCTCAAAATTTCCACTCGCCTGCTAGCATTTGGTGAGTGGATTTAAGCTGGGGGCGAGTGATGACAGGGCTGCATGACCAATCTCCCTCCAATCTGTACCTACACTTAGACCACCGATGTGATTGGCAGCCGAAGAGGAAAGGTGCATGCTCGATAAAAGTAGTCTGGTGAGCCACGCACAGGTGGAGCAGTACACAGTTGCTCTCCTTACAATTCTCATTAAGCAATGGGACCTAACAGTATGACCTCTCTGAGCCTGCCCCCTCCCCCAGACCAATGAGGTGGAGGATTGTGAAAATTACCACTCCGGGTGTCCCAGGTAGGCAGTGCAGCGCTCACTGAAAGTTGCCCTGACATGAGAGAGACAGCCTTCCAATTTGTGCAATTTTCTTCTCCTTGTGCTCTATGTAAGTGTCCAGCAGTTCAGCCTGAGAACTGCAAGCAGACTGGTCTCAATGTGTGCTGTGCGGTGTCAGTGTGTGCTGTGCTATGGTGTCAATGGCTGTGCAGTTGGAGCTGGATTGTACTCCCTCCCGCTGTGCTGCAGCTCCTCTCCTCACTGCCAGCCTGAATAAAAGGGGGAAGTGGGGACATGCAAGTGTGGAGCCACAAACAGGGGCTCCTGATGATGAGATGAATAGGAGAGGGGGAGAGAGAGAGAGGATTGATGGGAGTTGCAGAGGAGACTGGATGGATGGGAGTTGCAAGAGAATGGGGAAGAGATCTGGTTCTAGTGCCCTGTCCCTCTGGTCTGCCCCCTGTGCCCTGTCCCTCTGGTCTGCCCCCAGTGCCCTGTCCCTCTGTTCTGCCCCCACGCCCTGTCTTATTTTGTTAAAGTTGTTGGTAATATTTAATTGTGTAACTTGATTTTGCATAAAACATTTAACAGTGTCATTCCATGAGATAATCTATGAGGGCGTGTTTAGGGGTGCAATTAGGCACGGGGCAGTGTATGAATGTGCTGTTAGGTAGGGCAACTGGTGGCGAGTAACTCTTGAGGCCTGTTGTATATGACGTGGTGCTTATTATATAGCTGAATGCTTAAAAAAGCAAAATACATTATTTTAGGTTGTCAGTTCTAATACAGGTGGCTCATTTAAAATGGCATTTAATACACACAGACACACAGGTGTTACATACTTCCAAAGCTCCTCTAATCCCAGGTCCTCGGAGGGATCAGCTCTCCTGTGTAATAAACTGTCACTAAAAACTGGGAAGCAACTGCAAGTCCTTAAGTATACAGAGGCTGCACCTAAAATAATAGCACCTTTCCCATGTGTCACTGTCCAGTCTCAGTATGGGCAGTGGATAAAAAGTCTACTGTTGATCTAGACGGAAATAGAATATCTATGTGACAGCTAGAATACCAAAAGATTATCTTTTCATTTCCAATAGGCTTCCTTGTGATGCCTGTACATTGTGGCATCTGTTCCATGCTTAGAAAAATAACTTCAGTAATAATGGTGTTGTGTCATTTTCTTTTGTTTTTATATACAACTTTATAAACTGATGTCTTGTGTAATTTTTTTAAGATTTTTGCCACGATTTTAGCACATTTTGTCGCTTGAAAATAATGGCGCCAAAATTGCAACGCATTTGAGGTGCCATTAAAAATAAACTTTTAACATTGCATTTATGACATTAATGACAATTAGAATCGGCCGTTTTAAAAAAAAAAATATGTCCGTACATACCGTTTCCTATATGCATTCTCACCGCCGCTTCCGGGTATGTTTGTCGAGGCTGGGCGTGCCTAATTGATTGACAGGCATCCGACCGATGCATACAGCGCATCACGAGATGCCGAAAGAATCCGAACGTCGATGCGGCTTTATACAGCGCCTGCGCACCGACGTTCGGCTTCTTTCGGGATCTCGTTACGCGATGTATGCTTCGGTCGGATGCCTGTCAATCAATTAGGCACGCCCATCCCCGACCATCATGCGGCGGCGATGAGAATGCATATAGGAAACGGTATGTACGGACGTATTTTTTTTTTAAAAAACGTCCGATTCTAATTGTCATTAATGTCATAAATGCAATGTTAAAAGTTTATTTTTAGGTGAACCTCCCCTTTAAGAAATAACATATCATGTGTTTTGCCACGATTATGAAATAGTGGGCAGAATCTTGCGATTCCAGTACGCTCAGGTGTGAATGGAGCCTCAGAAAAAAAATAACTGCACTTTTTTACCTGCAAATTTTTATTATAATTTTTTTTAAGGTGACCTTAGCCTTAAACCAATTCCAGACCATACGTCGGCACTTTGAAGAGGGATATCGTTGTTATGGCAACAGCTAGCTACCATAACCCAGGTATCCTCTTCTTCAGTGAGATGTCCGGTTTAAGATAAAAGTGGTCTCTGCAGCGGATTTGCCGCAAGATCACTTTTATCGGTGGAGGGAGAGGGTGCTTACCGGAGCCGTCGGTTAGCAGCGGATGTGATCAGTTCCTTCTTCCTGGCTTGGTATGGAGATGAGTGAGGGGACTATGGCCCCCACCCGTCTCCATACCATTGCAGGGTGGAAGCGACGTCAAGATGTCAAATAGATGCCTATAGCTCTTAAGGATACCTTCTTTTTTTTTTGAAAGGACATTACATTTTTTTTTCTTTATTTTTTATTGCATTTTAGTATAAATATGAAATATGAGGTCTTTTTGACCCCAGATCTCATATTTAAGAGGTCCTGTCATGCTTGTTTTCTATTACAAGAGATGTGTACATTATTTGTAATAGGTATAAAAGTAATACATTAAAAAAAAAAAAGAGCAGTGTAAAAGTAAAAAACAAAATGTAAAATAAATAAGAAAAAAAAAGAATTTTAAGCGTGCCTTGTCCCGCCGAGATCTCGTGGAGAAGCGAATGCATACGTGATCAGTGCCCGCATATGAAAACAATGTTCAAACCACACATGAGGTATCAATGCGATCGGTAGAGCGAGGGCAATAATTCTAGCCCAAGACCTCTGTAATTCAAAGCATGCAACGTGTAGAATTTTGTTAACGTTGCCTGTGGAGATTTTTAAGGGTAAAAGTTTGTCGCTATTCCACGAGCGGGCGCAATTTTGAAGCGTGACATGTTTGGTATCAATTTACTCGATGTAGCATTATCTTTAACAGTATTAAAAAATGGCCTAACTTTATCGTTGTCTTATTTTTTATTTAAAAAAAATGTCCTTGTAAGACCGATGAGCAAATACGGTGTGACCACCATTTTATTCTCTAGGGTGTTCATATATATATATATATATATATATATATATATAATATTTGGGGGTTCTAAGTCATTTTCTAGCAAAAAAAAATTGTTTTTAACTTAAACATCAAATCTCAGAAAGAAACTTGGTCATTACCTTAGTGCAGTCCTCCTTCACTTACCTCATCCTTCTGTTTTGCTTTTAAATGTCCCGATTTCTTCTGAGAAATCCTCACTTTCTGTTCTTCTGTCTGTAACTCCACACAGTAATGCAAGGCTTTCTCCTGGTGTGGAGTGTCGTGCTTGCCCCTTCCTTAGACTACAGGAGGTCTATGTTATGGTGACCAGATTTTTAAAATGAAATCCGGGGACATATTTTTTCTTTACTGGTAATAGCAACAATCAGCAACTCTCTGCCCGTCGCCACTGTCCGCCTCACAGCCTCTCAAGTCTCACTCTCCAGGCCCCGGCTGCTACTGGATGGGGAGCGAAGGAAGATCACTCTGCTAGGGAATGCAAGGAGATAGGCAGGTGGCCAGGATTTGAGCCAAGGCAGAAGAGCAGAGGTGAATGGGCATGCGCCCGAAACGGAAGAAATATTCCCTCTGCTCCGACCAGCACATGATCATCAGAAAGGGGCACAGATAATGGGAAAAATACAACCCCCCTATACTAGTAGGCACGGCAGAGCGGGGGTAGTAATTCTATTTTTTTTATTTTAATTCTGCACTGACTGTCTTTGAAATTGCCCCTGCCCCCCTTTTAAATCCAATCTGGGGACAAAACCAGGGACAGACTTGGTCGGGGGACAGTGTCCTCAATCAGGGGACTGTCCCTTGAAACTGGGGATGTCTGGTCACTCTACTCTATGTTGCAGATAGAGAAGGGAGCTGTGTGTTAGTGGGCATCCTGACTCTCTTGTAGTTCAAGGGAGGGGGCAAGCATGACACTCCACACCAGGAAAAAAGCCTTGCATTACTGTGTGGAGTTACAGACAGAAGAACAGGAAGTGAGGATTTCTCAGAAGAAATAAGGACATTTAAAAGCAAAATGGAAGGATGAGGTAAGTGAAGGAGGACTGCACTAAGGTAAAGGAAGCTATTTAAGGGGAAAAAATGTACCTTTACACCCCCTTTAAGTGGTTAACTGTCTAATAAATGATAGGCTCTGCACAAGAATGCAGCTAGTCTGAAAATCTGAACACTTATCATGTATGTTTGTTCCCTAAAATAAAAACTTTGTCAACTTTTCAGGTTTTTGTTACTTTTTGGTGGTAGAATATAAATCTCTATGCAATGTGTTTTAATAGATAGTATAGACTTTGCCATATTAGGATGTCAGGCCATAGACCCTCTGAGCAACATTCCGTAGCGCACCCATAACATTCCATCCGAGTTATCCTGGGAAGATAAATACATAGATGGGAATAAAATATATTTCATGTGAAGCCGTACAGTAGGAATGTATGTGTGATCTCTATCTGCAACAGGGAACAGCATGCTGTGAACAAAATACGCTCTCTAATAACATTAATGTTCCGATGGTAGAAAATGCAGAGCTCTACATACCAAGCTGCCTTGTATATTTTTCTAAGTGATATTATAATGAAGTCAGTATGTTTGAAGAGGTGTTAAAAATTGGCTTGGAGATTGAATTTGCCGTTACCAACGCAAGGCTCCATAACCGCTGAAAATATGTCTGTGTCTATGATTA
Organism: Rana kukunoris; assembly: GCA_029574335.1. Taxonomy (NCBI): domain Eukaryota; kingdom Metazoa; phylum Chordata; class Amphibia; order Anura; family Ranidae; genus Rana; species Rana kukunoris. Next base: position 519,771,752 of record CM056052.1, on the reverse strand, counting down.
AAACTTAATCTAATTTTTATTTTGCTGTCTGCACAGGAGGTGAACCTATAATATTTAATGTGCCGTATTAAACGGACAAGTGTACTACTGAATTCAGAGTAAGCTCCCTTACAGGTATTGGAAAAACCTCTATGGCATGTGTAAAAACTGACATTTTATGTTCAAGACATTTTTTTTAAAGGTTACTTCTACAAAACTGCAAAAAGTTTTTTATTTTTTTATAGAAAAGTACAAGTTACCTCCTGTATGCAAAAGTTTTCCCAATATGATTTATTTAAACCGAGCTCCAGGCAAGCAGGTAAATACACATGTAGCACTACCCATAAATGAGCTGCTGGTTTAGATTTGGGCCAGCCATTACCTTACTGTTCACCATGCTTGTCCTAGGGGTACTTCTTGAAGAGTTACAAATGTCCACGCCAACACTTGGTTTCCTTTGCTTCAAACTTTTTATTATACAAGTTCCTTTAGAACAGTGGTTCTCAACCTGGGGGTTGGGACCCCTCCGGGGGTCGAAATTACTATTTGCCAGGGGTCACCAAATCCTGGGCTGTTACTGGAGCCCGCGGCTGCCCACTCAGCCCCTTCACAGCCGCCCACTCTGTTCATGGCTGGGGGGCAGAGACTAGAGGTCAGCTGACTGGTGAGGAATGTGAAGTGGGAGGGGCTGGATGAGACCCCATCTCCTGATTTCGGCATAGGTGTCACTGCTACGAGACACCACAAAACAGTTAAACCGGAGACACAGTGAGTAACACTACCTGTGATTAGGGATGAGCCGAACATACCCGCGTTCAGCTTGCACCAGAACATTCGAACAGACCGCGGGTTCGCGCGAACATTTAGAACCCCATTGAAGTCTATAGGACTCGAACGTTCGAATTCAAAAACGATCATTTTAAAGACCAATATTCAAGTTATTGTTGAAAAACTTCTTTGAGAACCTGGGTCTTACCCCAGGGAACATGTATCAATGGATAAATACGTTTTAAAAACCGTTGTTTTTTCTTGAGCAGCAATTTTAATGATGCTTAAAGTGAAAAAAAAAAAGAAAAATTCCTTTAAATAGCATACCTGCTGGGTGTCTATAGTAGTGGCACGTGTTTATAAATGTCCCCACCACCACTCCTCCCAGGTCATTACAAGACACAGTGCCGATCCTGACCTCCCTGAGGCCCTAAGCAAAATGACATTAAATAGCAAACGTACAGTAACAGCTAATGCGTTTAGGTGCTATTAAACAGCAAACGTGCAGTAACACCTAATGCGTTAGGTGCTATTAAACAGCAAACGTGCAGTAACACCTAATGCGTTAGGTGCTATTAAACAGCAAACATGCAGTTACACAACTGTGTTTAGGTGCTATTAAACAGCACACGCGCAGTTACAGCAAATGTGTTTAGTTGCTATTAAACAGCAAACGCGCACTAACAGCAACTGCGTTTATGGGCAAAAACACAGCAAACGTGCAGTAAGAGCGAATGCGTTTATGGGCTAAAAAACAGCACACGTGCAGTAAGAGCAACTGTGTTTAATTAATACAATAAAGATAGATGGATTTTTTTTAAAGTTTTTTTTATTGTGTCCGTAAGTACTTGTATAGGGCCTTTGTGATTGTTTGTTTTAGCTTTTCTGCATAGTTAGTCATTTCATTTAATCCTTATCCTTCGGTATAAAAAAAAACACTGAACCGTCAGCACAAAGTAGCAAAACAGACTCAATTCTACCCTTCAATGTAACCACAGAAAGAGAGAAAGCATTTAATTGAATTATTTAAGCTTTTGCAGAGTTGTCATACACAATATTATGTGTAATCTAAAAATATCGCACATATGTATCTCTCTGTCTCAAATTTAACTTGCTCTGGAAAACAGATAGTTGACACGCAGTTTGATGTGGTTGATGGGCAAATGTTTATATTATCTGACAAGTTAATTGGCTAATGTGCCTCAAAAGTGAATTTAAACTGTCAAATCACCTGCCAACTTCAACATGGCACACAATGCGCCTAGTCTTCTGAGCGCTGAACGACGTATATTCCTTCAAAACAGGAGATTTATTCTAACTTTTCCATCCATATGTTTGGCCCAGCCACTCAGGTCAGGCAGGAGAATTTCTAATATTTCAGTTCTGAATTAATACTTGCAAATGTGGACAATTATAGTATATGATCGTATGTAACAAGACGCAAGAGGCATACGTAAAAGTCACATCCAGTAAAATATATTCTTATTTCTTCCAGTAAAATAAAATGTACAGCTTCAGAAGCATGATGTCACTTCCACTAAATAAATGTAAAATTGTTAAAGTCAGATAGAGCTTTTACAAAATATGATTCTGGTAAAAAAAAAAAAAAGAATAAAAAAGGATATATATCATCTTATCTGCCAAGTACAGTATATATATATATATATATATATATATATATATATATATATATATATATATATATAAATATATATATATATATTGTACTTGGCAGATGAGATGATTCTCACAGACAGAACAGTTACAGCTGCTGGGAAGGTATCTGCTTACAGGCTCCCATGAGTCTAGATGGAGTGCGAGCTTTAACTGCTTGCCGACCAGCGCACAACTATATACGGCGACAGCATAGCAGGACAGGCAGAAGGACATATATATATGTCCCTGTAACAGAACCCCAAATGGGACAGGGGTTAACGCCATTTAAGATATTCCGTTCCGAACCCAAGACAGCTTATCGACACTCCACAATCCGGCGAACACGACCCATACGGATTCCCCCAGAAACGAGACACACAGCTCTGTTCTCTGGTTCAAAATGAATAGACTCTTTAATGAGAAACTCATGCCGCGTACACACGATCACTTTTTGTAATGAAACAAAACAACGTTTTTCACCATGAAAAAAAACGAAGTTTTTCTAACTTCATCATAAAATCGTTTTAAAAAAATGATGAGCAAAGCGCTGTGATGTACGACGAGGGGAAGTTCCATTCAAGCTCCCGTCTCATAACTTGCTTCTGAGCATGTGCAGGTTTAAAACGTTGTTTTAAACGTCATTTTAGCCCACACACGATCATTTTTTACAACACAAAAAACAACATTTTCAAAAACTTGAAGCATGTTGGAATTTTTTTATTTGTCGTTTTTCAGAAGACAAAAAACGATATGAAGCCCACACACGATCATTTTAAATGACGTTTTTAAAAATTTCATTTTATTTCATCACAAAAAGTGATCGTGTGTACGCGGCATTAGGCTCTTTATATACAGTCAATAACCAAAAATGAACAATGACTCAACTCCACCCACCACATGACACAAGGAGCTCAATATACATCTTTTGGTAGACCTTCTGGCACCAGCTCTTGATCTAATTTACATGAGCTAATTAACTAATCATTTGCCCAGACAAGGTGACTACGCGATATGACCTTTCAAGATAGACACCTGCTATACAATACACATTCCTTTAGTAGACATAATTTACATGCGCTAATTAACTATAGCTGATAAGTCAGACATCTGACCTTTAGACTGTGTTAACTCACAATACACATTTATCATCAATAGGACTTCACACAATACAGTGTCCATTATTACAACACAATGAAAGGTTCTTAGGAGCCCTACTAAGATTAATTTACATCACAGTAGCAGACGACATTAACACCTAACAGTATGTGTTCCCACATTGAATGAGTCACTCTTTCAATTAACCTGTAGACTTCAGAATCAACAATCTGTAAATAGTTCTTACAGACACTCTTGAATATATTGTGGATTACAGACCCATGTTAAAGCAATCTAACATATGTCCATTTCCTGGCTCATACTTTGTAAGAGCTTCTGGGTCCCACAGGCCCTCCTGTTACAGTCCCCTTTAAGATCGTGGCATTGTAAACACGCACGCACCTGCCGCGAGCACCGTGAGCCCAAGCGCGGGTCCTGTGGACTTGATCGCCGTGGGGAATGAAGAGCAGGGTAAAGGACTGGTAGCAGGGGTCAAGTCCTGGGGAAAAAAGTGTGGGAACTCCCACCCAAGATCCACTCTCCCACTAAAAAAAAAATATGGGGGTGGGTGGTATGTAGATGAGAGGGGTGTGGAGTGTATGGAGGTGGGTAGTATCAAATACACCACTGGCCACTGATGCATTAGTGACCAGTGGCAGGTAGGGATGAGCTTCGAGTTCGAGTAGAACTCATGTTCGACTCGAACATTGCCTGTTCGCTGAACAGCGAACTATTTGGGGTGTTCGCGACAAGTTTGTGTGAACTTTAGAACCCTGTTAAAGTCTATGGGACTCGAACATTTGAAATCTAAAGTGCTAATTTTAAAGGCTAATATGCAAGTTATTGTAATAAAAAGTGTTTGGGGACCTGGGTCCTGCCCCAGGGGACATGTATCAATGCAAAAAAAGTTTTAAAAACTGCAGTTTTTTTGGCAGCAGTGATTTTAATAATTTCTTTAAGTGAAACAATAAAAGTCCTTAAAGTTCCTTTAAATTTCGTACCTAAGAGGGGGGGGGTGTATAGTATGCCTGTAAAGTAGCGCTTGTTTCCCATGCTTAGAACTGTCCCTGCACAAAGTGTAATTTCTGAAGGAAAAAAAATTAATTTTAAATCACTCGTGGCTATAATGAATTGTCGGCTCCCGACAATACAGAGATAAGTCATTAAAAAAAAATGTGTGGGGGTCCACGGCATTTTTTTTTAAATTTGGGGTGGAGTTCCCCTTAAAATCCATACCAGACCTGAAGGGTCTGGAATGGATATTTGGGGGGAACCCCACATAATTTTTTTTTAATTTGACGCAGGGTTCCCCTTAATATCCATACCAGACCTTAAGGTGAGTGATTTTAAATGACTTTTTTCCTTCAGAAATTACATTTTGTGCAGGGACAGTTCTAAGCACAGGAAACGAGCTCTACTTTACAGGCATACTATACACCCCCCTAGATACGAAATTTATAGGAATATTTCAATTTTATTGTTTAACTTTAAGCATTATTAAAATCACTGCTCCTGAAAAAAAAAAATTTTAAACTTTTTTTGCATTGATACATGTCCCCTGGGGCAGGACCCAGGTCCCCAAACACTCCCCTGGGGCAGGACCCGGGTCCCCAAACACTTTTTAGGACAATAACTTGCATATTAGCCTTTAAAATTAGTACTATAGATTTCAAATGTTCGAGTCCCATAGACTTTAACAGGGTTCTAAAGTTCACACAAACTTTTGGTCTGTTCGCAGGTTCTGGTGCGAACCGAACCCAGGGGTGTTCGGCTCATCCCTAGTGGCAGGTAATTAACCCCTTTGTGCTGCATTAGTGACACCAGTGTCAGTGTTTATGAACCCTTTCATGCTGAACCAAATAGGGGTAATAAACACTGACACTGGCGTCACCAATGCACCACAAAGGGGTTAATAAACTGCCACTGGTCACCAATGCATCAGTGGAAGTACATTAACCCATTCATTGCTGAATACCATTGTAAATGAACCCCCCCCCCCCCCCAAGAAGTAAAAACGCCATAGGTAGGTTAGATTTTTTGCCTCTGCAAACTTACTTGTTGCCCGGGCTCCTCTCAGGTCTTGGCGGCAGCAGCAGCAATCTCCTCTGCTCTTTCATCCCACCTCCAGGCTTGTGAATGACATCACACCAGGTGGGTGGGACTAGGAGGAGAAAGCGTGATCCGACATACAGGGAAGTGACTGCATACCCGCACCGCTCTGCCTCTGCTACAGATATAAGAGTGTAGAGGCGGCCAGTGGGTGTCAGTCACACCTGTCTGCAGCGGAGCAAGCGGCATCTTTACAAGGTATCAGAGACCTCCCTGCCACCCCCCCCGTCTGGTTCAGCAGCGGCCGCCAGCTCCGTCTACACCTCCTCTACAATTCATCTGCAGTAGCAGGCAGCGCTGAGTGTAAAGACGGTGATCCTTTACCAGTCCGGCAGCTCACCCTGTTAGCTTGGGGACACAGACTGGGGACATTTCCTTAGGGACGTACCTAGAGCATTTGGCACTTGATATAGGAATGAGGGACACCTATCATCAAAAGTATGCAGGCATAGGACACTCCCCTTGCCACGCCCCCCTTAAAGGAGAATTGTACAAAAAACAAGATTGATTAAACCCACAAGTGCTGTTTTTACCATTACTATTCCTTTATATTGGCTTTTGGAATTTACAAATACAGAAATTTAGAAATCAGGTGAAAGGTTTAGCACTGGAAACCACTTTTTGATATATAAAAAGTGCATTTTATATACAACTATATAGATCAGACCAAAATGAGGGACAAATGAGGAGGAATGAGGGACAGAGGGACATTGTTCCAAATTAGGGACAGTCCCTCCAAATCAGGGACAGTTGGGAGCCATATGATATGGGGATGTTTCTCTGCAGTAGGGACTGGAATACTTGTCAGGATAGAAGAAAAAATGGATGGGGCCAAATACCATCAAATTCTTGAGGAAAATGGCAATGGGAAGAGGGTTTACCTTATAACATGACAATGACCCAAAGCACACAGCAAGAATGACCAGACAGAGGTTGAAGGAGAAAAAGGTGAATGTCCTTGCATGGCCTAATCAGAGCCCAGACTTAAAGGGGTTGTAAAGGAAAAAAATGTTTTTATCATAATAAGCATCCTTTGCATGCAAACATTCCTCTTTTTACTTCGTCATTGTTCGTTTTTGCTCAGAAGTTGCTCTATTTCTTCTCTGTTCTGTTCACTTCCTGCTTGTCTGATTTTACTGACCACCGTGAAGGGAGACTTTACTGCGATGGTCAGTGACGTGCTCGCCCCCTCCTGGGAACTACATCTGTGCGGCAGGATGCTCTCTACGTGTTCGAGACTTCAAGGAGGTGTGAATTACTGGGAGTGCCGCAATGCATACTGGGAAATGTAGTTCTTACATGAACGAGCACTGCAAACCAGGAAGTGAATGAGAGAACAGAAACTAGAACGCCGGAGGTGATATAGATGAAGGAATTTAATAGGTATTTACTCGATTACTCATTACACTATTCTGTCTGTCTACCTTGCAGACATTAATTTTAGGCAAAAAAAAAATCCTTTACAACTTCTTTAAACCCCATTGAAAATCTGTGGAATGACTTGAAGACTGCAGTCCACAAATGGTCACCATCAAATTTAACGGAACTTGAGCACTTCTGCAAACAAGAGTTGGCAAATATTGCAAAGTCTAGATGTGCAATATTAGTAGAGACATCTCCCAACAGACTAAAGGCTTTAGTTAAAGCTAAAGGTGGTTCAACACAATACTGACTCAGGGGGGGGGGACTTTTTCCAACTCAGTGATTCTGTTTTTGAATTTTTTTTTCTGACATGTTGGTTATTTATTTTTTGCCACATAGGTGCTAACTGCAAATGTGTATGTGTATGTGTATATATGATGTTTTATTGGATTGTGAATCGTGTAATGCTACTATTATCAATGAAAAAAATGTGTCTAAATTTTACATTATGATATAATAAATAAAAAATTTTCACCAAGTCCCATGTCTCTCTCCTTCCCCTATATTAATAGGGATGGAGGCAATGGACCATTAGGCAATTGCCTAATTTAGAGTCCCAAAAACCTTTTCCTTTGTAATGTACTGTAATAGGTTGTTGCTAGTGACCGGGGGCCCAGGAAATGTAAGAATATCTTGTATTTTGTGAATCACATTTTCTCCAAACCCGAAGGACTGAATCTAGGTTTTTGTGAAAGAGATTACAGTTAACAGCAAATTACCCATGACTCGGTCACTGTATGGGAAGAATACAGTTTCATATGTTAAAGAGCAGAAGTTCAAGGGTCAGGAAAGAACTCAAAAACATGAGCTTCAATGAAGATCCCCGTGGTGTGACACCAGCAAATGTTCTTCGTGTCAGAACCCATGGGAAGTATGTCAACAGCTCAGTAGGAGCTCTTCCTTGAACCTTGTGTTTCTTCACGGCATGCCATCGCTTAACATTCTAGAATGAATATGATGAGAGAAGAAAAACAAAGAGGGAAGGATCTTGTTTATTTGGGTGCATAGGATCAGATGTTACCAAGAATTTTAAGGCGCATGTGGAGTCAAAGCCAAAACTACAGCAGTAAAGTGACTACAGAAGTCATTCTTGAAATTATTTTCCAAGAGTGGCCATTGAGGGCTTTTAATTAATTAAATAAAAAAAAGATTACCTCCAGAAAATGGGATTTTGTGGGCAATGAAATAATATACAAAAGTTAGAAAAATATAAAAAATATTTAATTTACAAATATATTGAAATATTGTAAATTAAATATTTTTAGATTTTTAGAATTTTTGTATTTTGTTTCATTGCCCACAAAATCCAATTTTCTGGAGGTAATCTTCTTTTTCTACATACCCGGGATGGTGGCAATGCTCATGGCAGACTGCTGGGAGTATATTTTTTCATATAAATAATTAAACGTCTTAAAGTTGAGCAAAAACAAAAAAACAAACATGTAATATGTTGCAGTTTACCAGTTCATAGATGAGGCAGCTGCATTAATTTTCTTTTCTTTCTTTTTTTTTAGGCCTTTGCTTTTTATTTTCACCTGGTTATCCTGCAATAATGCACTTTATTCATGGCTACACTCATGTATCCATTGTATCTCTGGAGGGAGCCATAGTTGTACACAGCCTGGTCTTCGTACATGCCTGCCTTTGTTCATCTTCATTACATGGTGTTTTAATGGGACTACTATTTCACACAATAAAGAATATTAGAAAAGTAGAGTGATTTTTAAGTTGGGATAAGCAAAAGAGGGATGAGAGTTTTCAAATTTCTTTAATTTTGCCACTCTTTCAAAGATGCGTTGGAGTCAATAGGGAAGGTGAAATTAACCACTTAAGACCCAGACCATTATGCAGGTTAAGGACTTTGCCCCTTTTCGCGATTCGGCACTGCGTCGATTTAACTGACAATTGCGCGGCCATGCGACGTGGCTTCCAAACAAAATCGGCGTCCTTTTTTTCCCACAAATAGAGGTTTCTTTTGATGGTATTTGATCACCTCTGCGGTTTTTATTTGTTGCGCTATATTTTTGAGCAACAATTTAAAAAAAATGCAATATTTTTTCTACTATAATAAATATCCCCCAAAAATATATATAAAAAAGTTATTTTTCCTCAGTTTAGGCTGATACGTATTCTTTTACCTATTTTTGGTAAAAAAAATTGCAATAAGCATTTATCAATTGGTTTTGCGCAAAATTTATAGCGTTTACAAAATAGGGCATAGTTTTATTGCATTTTTATTAATATTTTTTTTTTTAGTACTAATGGCGGCGATCAGCGATTTTTTTTGTGACTGCGACATTATGGTGGACACATCGGACAATTTTGACACATTTTTTGGGACCATTGTCATTTTCACAGCAAAATGTGCTATAAAAATGCACTCATTACTGTGAAAATGAGAATTGCAGTTTAGGAGTTAACCACTAGGGGGCACTGTAGGGGTTAAGTGTGACTTTACACACACCTCTCCCTGTTCTTCAGCTCTGGTGACCGATTACGGGACACCGACGGCGATCGGGGCTGCAGGTCCTGCGGGTGCGGTCACGGAGCTTCGGACCAGGTCGGGATTAAAGAGACACATACAGGTACGTGATTGTGCCCAGCCGTGCCATTCTGCCGACGTATATCGTCGGTAGGGGGTCCTTAAGTGGTTAAAGTAGAACTATGGGCAAAACTTTTTTTTTTTTTTGACCAGTTACCAGTCCATGTGTGACAACAAGGAATGGCAAGCTTCTATAGTCCATTGGGATGAGCCAGTAGGAGATTGCATATTGTAACTAGTGTTGCTCACGAATATTCGCATTGCGAATATTCGCTACGAATATTGCATATTCGACTATTCGCGAATATCTCGAATATCGCGGTGAATATTCGCTATTTCGAATATTCGTATTTTTCAAATTTCGCAATAAATTTCGCAATAAAATTCGCAATAAAATTTGCAATCGAAATTTCGCATTTTTTTTTTTTTTATATAAAATATAGCGAATATTCGTAAATATCGAATATTCGTGATATTTTATAAAAAAAAAAAAAAAAAATCGCGAAATTTCGCATTAGCGAAAATTTGCATTTGGCGAAAATTCGCAATTTTTTTTTTTTTTTTATAAAATATCACGAATATTCGATATTAACGAATATTCGCGAATATTCTTCGAAATATTCGCGAAATATCGCGAAATCGAATATGGCGTATTCCGCTCATCACTAATTGTAACATGATGGTGTGGCGTATGGTCTTATACAGCAGTGAAAACCAGAGTTGGGTTCTAACCATTCCACATAGTATTCAGACAGAAAAAAAATTGCTACACTGTAAAGCAAACATCATGGCGTCTTCTCTTTTACAAATGTTACCTTTCTGGCTGAATTTAATGACTTCACTACTTTCTTACCCAAAGAGGCTAATGAGATGAGGAGAGCTGGAGCTCGTTATTTTCTAGTGAAGTCAAGATTTGCGTAATAATTCGGCCTGGATTTCAGGGGTCCCAGATGCTCAAAACATTGTGTGATTGAAATGTTTGTAAACGTTCTTTATATATCTATATATATATATATATATATATATATATATGTGTGTGTGTGTGTATATATACAGTATCTCACAAAAGTGAGTACACCCCTCACATTTTTGTAAATATTTTATTCTATCTTTTCATGTGACAACACTGAAGAAATGACACTTTGCTACAATGTAAGTTAGTGAGTGTACAGCTTGTATAACAGTGTAAATTTGCTGTCCCCTCAAAATAACTCAACACAGTCATTAATGTCTAAACTACTGGCAACAAAAGTGAGTAAAGCCCTTAGTGAAAATGTCCAAATTGAGCCCAATTAGAATTTTTTTTTTCCCTGGTGTCATGTGTTTTGTGAGGCCCTGTACACACGATCAGACATGTCCGAGGAAACCTGTCCGACGGACCGTTTTCATCGGACAAGGCTGAATTGTCTGTTGGTCTGATGTGCGTACACACCATCGGACCAAAATCCCCTCGGACCAGAACGCAGTGACGTAGAACACAATGACGTGATGAAAAAACGAAGTTCAATGCTTCCAAGCATGCGTCGACTTGATTCTGCGAATGCGGGGGATTTTGGTCCGATTGTTTGTGTACTAACCATCGAACCTGTCCGACAGACAGGTTTCCAGCGGACATGTTTTCAAAACGGTCCGATAGGTGCTGGAAAATGGTCCGATAGGCCGTACACACGATCGAACATGTCCGCTGAAACTGGTATGCGGGCCAGTTTCAGCAGACATGTTCGATCGTGTGTACGCGGCCTTAGTGTTACAAGGTCTCAGGTGTGAATGGGGAGCAGGGGTGTTAAATTTGATGTTTTCACTCTCACTCTCTCATACTGGTCACTGAAAGTTCAAAATGGCACCTCATGGCAAAGAACTCTCTGAGGATCTAAAAAAAAAGAAGTTTTGCTCTACATAAAGATGGCCTAGGCTATAAGAAGATTACCAAGATCCTGAACTGAGCTGCAGCACAGTGGCCAAGACCATACAGCGGTAAACCAGGACAGGTTACACTCAGAACAGGCCTTGCCATGGTCGACCAAAGAAGTTGAGTGCACGTACTTGGCGTCATATCCAGAGATTGTCTTTGGCAAATAGATGTATGATGAGTGCTGTCAGCATTGCTGCAGAGGTTAAAGTGGTGGGGGGGTCAACCATATTGCATCTAATTGGTCTGCATGGCTGTCATCCCAGAAGGAAACCCCTTCTAAAGCTGATGCACAAGAAAGCCCACAAACAGTTTACTGAAGACAAGCAGACTAAGGACATGGATTATTGGATCCATGTCCTGTGGTCTGATGAGACCAAGATAAACTTATTTGGTTCAGATGGTGTCAAGCGTGTGTGGCGGCAACCAGCTGAGGATTACAAAGAAAAGTGTGTCTTGCCTACAGTCAAGCATGGTGGTGGGAGTGTCATGGTCTGGGGCTGCATGAGTGCTGCCGGCACGGGGGATAACAGTTCATTGAGGGAACCCATGAATGCCAACATGTACTGTGACATACTGAAGCAGAGCATGATCCCCTCCCTTCAGAGACTGGGCAGCAGGGCAGAATTCCAACATGATAATGACCCCAAATACACCTCCAAGATGACCACTGCCTTGCTAAAGATGCTGAGGGTAAAGGTGATGGACTGGCCAAGCATGTCTCCAGACCTAAACCCTAATGAGCATTTGTGGGGCATCCTCAAACAGAAAGTGGAGGAGCGCAAGGTCTCTAACACCCAAGAGAATTAACCACATGCTTACTGGGCACATAAACCCCCTTCGTGCCCAGGCGAAATTTCAGCTTCCGGCACTGCGTCACTTTAACTGACATTTGCGCGGTCGTGCGACGTGGCTCCCAAACAAAATTGGCGTCCTTTTTTCCCCACAAATAGAGCTTTATTTTGGTGGTATGTGATCGCCCGTGCGGTTTTTATTTTTTGCGTTATAAACAAAAAAAGAGCGACAATTTAAAAAAATATATATATTTTTTACTTGTTGCTATAATAAATATCCCAATTTTTTTTTTTTTTAACTATTTTTTTTCTCAGTTAAGGCCGATACATATTCTTCTACGTATTTTTGTAAAAAAAAAAAATCGCAATAAGCGACTGCTTTGCGCAAATGTTATAGCACCTACAAAATAGGGGACAGAATTATGATTTTTTTTTTTATATTTTTTTTTTACTAGTAATGGCGGCGATCTGCGATTTTTTTGGGGACTGCGACATTACGGCGGACACATCGGACACTTTTGACACATTTTTGGCGCCATTCACATTTATACAGCGACCAGTGCTATAAATATGCACTAATTACTGTATAAATGTGACTGGCATTGAAGGGGTTAACACTAGGTGGTGAGGAAGGAGTTAAATGTGTATCCTGGGTGTGTTCTAACTGTGTGGGGGGAGGGGGTGACTGGGGGAGGTGACCGATGCTGTGTCCCTATGTACAAGGGACACAGATCGGTCTCCTCTCTCCCTGACAGGACGTGGAGCTCTGTGTTTACACACAGAGCTCCAAGTCCCTGCTCTGTCACCGCCGATCGCATGTACCTGGCGGACACCGCGGACGCTGGGTACACGCATCGAATCCTCGGCGATGCGAAGCCACTGTTTTTCCCCGCTGCGCGCCACCCAGTGGTGCGCGCGGGGAATACAACAACATTGACGTCCAAAGACGTGACCCCGGCAGCTCAGGTCCGCGCTGTTGACGTATTTTGTCAATAGCGCGAATCTGAACTGGTTAAGGCAGTGCTGGAAAATACTGGTGGTCACACAAAATATTGAAACTTTAGGCCCAATTTGGACATTTTCTGTAACAAAATAGAAAAAAATATAATATAATAATAAGGTAGCACTATAACCTAATAAGCCCTAGGTTAGGCTTGTCAATGGTCTGCTGGAGACTTTCCATTGGATTCCGTGGATTCAACGTACCATCTATAAGGATATTCCAGGAGTCTCATCTTGAATATATAACATCTATAACTACATCCCGATTTCCGGATATCGTTTGAAGCCTTATTTGATCTGATGAGTATATGCTTACTCAGATCCTTGTCTTCCGGTAAGCCTCTTAGGTTTCACTACACTGGTGGCGGATCCTCTAACACTCACCTTGTTATTTTTTGAGTCACTACTTGGGGTGATTGAAAAGTTTTGGATCGACAATATGAACTTTTTTTCACATTTTGGACATTTCATTTGTTATACCACGGTATATACCTTTTTTCCTAATGGTCTGCTGGAGACTTTCCATTGCACATTTCTCAGCGATTGCAGCGTGAACTCAGAAAAGGCGCATCTGAAAGTTGTTTCACTCAGATCCACAACACAGTGATTTTCCTCCACATGTGGCACATTGACATTAAAGGTTATAAAAGTACAAGGTTTTATTATTTTAATATTCCATGGGTAGAAATTACTGTTAATTCCCAATAATTACAAAAATATTTTAATGCTGGATTAAAACATGTCAACCTTCTCCCTATTTTAGCGCTTTCTCTATCGAACAGATCTGCAAGTAATTTCATCTTGTTTTCACACGGCGCTAAGACATCGCCTTTGTTTATATTGGAGACAAATTTTCCTAAATTGACGTAATTCTATTGATTAAATAATGGCTTTCTTCCTCATTTAAAGGCAATTTCTGTCTCCTATCGTGGCAAACAAGAATTAAGTCATCTGTATGCGGAGTGTGTGAAAGACAGATTGTCAGGGATAAATCCTCGGCTTATTAACAAGGACTTTTCAATAACCATTTGAAGGCTTCGTTACAGTGTCTGGGGGATTAAAGCAACATGACAGCGCAGGGATTAATTGGAGGAGTCACTTTAGGGTCTGCTATTAAATTCAATGAAAGCCTTCAATTATTTTTACTTTATAAAAAAAAAGTGCAGAGACTTTCTGGCTGATTATATAAATACCCAAATAATTCGAATATTAAGGCTCCTTCACACTCTGCCCGTTGAGCTGCACTTCTCTGCATAGAGCAACGCAGGTTCTTCGCAAGGGCACATAGAAAATAATTGTTTGTTATGTGCCATGGCCACACTATATCAGTGCAGAGCGCTGCATAAATATGCAACAGGTCGGTATTTATAACGCAAGACAACGCACCTCTCCGCTTGTCACAGCAGCAAGACACAACACCTTGTAGTGCATAGAGTTGGAGGAAATCTCATTCTGACACTTTAATAAAGTTTAGAAAAAAACAGGTAGAAAAAAAGGGTAAAAAGATAAAAGTATCACATACCTGTGTGCAGACATTTTAGCACGCGGACTGGTGAGAACAAGCCCCAAACCCTTTGATTGGTTTCATACATAAATATAATTTTATATATGTTATAAAAATTGTTTTGTATCTAAAATGAATTGTGACTGCCGAAATGTAGGTGAAAATGACACAGGATTCACATTACGGCCAGTGTTCATTTTGGCAGCAAATTTCGATTTAGTTTTATGCCGCGTACACACGATCATTTTTTGTGATGAAAAAAAAACGAAGTTTTCTGTGAAGTAAAAAACGACGTTTTTGAAACGTCACTTTTCAAAGACGATGTTGCCTACACACCATCGTTTTTTTCACAAAAAGCGAGGTTACGTTCACCACTCTTTTCCATTGAAGCTCGCTTCATAACTAGCTTCTGGGCATGCGCAGGTTGAAAAACCTTGTTTTAAACAACGTTTTTGCTACACACGGTGACTTTTTGAGAAACAAAAAACGACGTTTTGAAAAACGACACAAAAAATTCAAGCATGTTGGA
The DNA here is from genome assembly GCA_029574335.1 of Rana kukunoris. Taxonomy (NCBI): domain Eukaryota; kingdom Metazoa; phylum Chordata; class Amphibia; order Anura; family Ranidae; genus Rana; species Rana kukunoris. The sequence goes on along the minus strand of CM056052.1, from coordinate 519,756,443 downwards.
AAAAAATTTGGGTCGTTTTTTTGAAGACAAAAAACAACGTTTTGCCCACACACGATCAATTTAAATGACGTTTTAAAAAACAACGTTTTTTTTTTCATCGCAAAAAACGACCGTGTGTACGCGGCATTAGTCTTGGGACTAAAATGGCATTTTAGTTTTAGTCCCATTTTAGTCTTCTGCAATTGTTTTAGTTTTAGTCGTATTTAGTCAACGTAATCTCCAGGATATTTTAGTAGACTAAAACTTGTTTTAATCATCTAAAATCTAATGGGTGTAGTTAAATTGTAATGCATTATTTAAGGATTTCTCTACCATTTCCAAACTCATTATATACTGTTGGAGTGAAAAATCAAATATGTGATTATTTATGTTATTGAGGTATGAACATGCACTACAGACCAGCCTCATACACACGATCGGACTTCCATCGGATTGTTCGATCAAACAGGTTCGTCTGAGGTTTGTTGTCAAAAAGTCAGATCGTGTGTACGGGCCTTTCATTTTGACCTCAAATTTCCATTTCATTTTAGTCTTAAGGCCCATACACACGATCAGAGTTTTTGACAACAAACCTTCAATGGACCTGTTCCGACCGTGTGTACGCTCCATCGGACAAACGTTTTGACTTTTTCATCAGACAAATGTTCACTGTGTGAACAAACTTTCCAGCAACAAATGTCCTACGTTGGCTAATCCGATCATGTGTACACAAGTCCATGGAACTAAAGTCCAAAAGACAACATTAGCAAAAGTTGCCCAAAGGGTGGCGGTAAAGAGCAGAAAAACCACGTAGTACGTCTATTACGTCACTAAGTTCATGTTTGTTGGCTAAAAAAGTCCTGCCGTGTGTATGCATACCAAGTTTACGGCCAACGCCCTTTGAAGCAAAAGAAAAGTTTGATAGAAGTACGATCGTGTGTATGAGGCTTAATGCCGCGTACACACGGTCGTTTTTTGCGATGAAAAAAAACGTAGTTTTTTAAAATGTAATTTAACCACTTGTCATCTGCCCACCGTCAAATGACGGCGGGCAGACGACTCCATTGTTCTGACATCACGTCATATGACGTGATGTCCCTTTAAAGCCGCGGGCGGGCGTGCGCGCGCACCCGCCGCTCTGCGGGGATCCCGTGCGAGTGCCCGGCGGCAACGATCGCCGCCGGGCACACGCGATTGCTCAGTAACTGAGCTGGGACGTGCAGCTCTGTGTGTAAACACAGAGCTGCACGTCCCTGTCAGGGAGAGAGGAGATCGATTGTGTCCCTTGTACATAGGGACACAATCGGTCACCTCCCCCAGTCACCCCCCCCCTCCCCCTACAGTTAGAACACTCATAGGACACACATTTAACCCCTTCCCCGCCCCCTAGTGGTTAACCCCTTCACTGCCAGTCACATTTATACAGTAATCAATGCATATTTATAGCATTTTTCACTGTATAAATGTAAATGGTCCCAAAAATGTCAGAAAAGTGTCCGAAATGTCCGCCATAATGTCGCAGTCCCAATAAAAAAATCGCAGATCGCCGCCATTAATAGTAAAAAAAAAAATGCCATAAACTATCCCCTATTTTGTAAACGCTATAAATTTTGCGCAAACCAATCGATAAACGCTTATTGCATTTTTTTTTTACCAAAAATATGTAGAAGAATACGTATCGGCCTAAACTGAGGGAAAAAATATTTTTTTAATATATTTTTTGGGTTATTTATTATAGCAAAAAGGAAAAAATATTGCATTTTTTAAAAATTGTCGCTCTATTTTTGTTTATAGCGCAAAAAATAAAAACCGCAGAGGTGATCAAATACCACCAAAAGAAAGCTCTATTTGTGGGAAAAAAAGGACGCCAATTTTGTTTGGGAGCCACGTCGCACGACCGCGCAATTGTCAGTTAAAGCGACGCAGTGCCGGAAGCTTATATTTTGTCTGGGCAGGAAGGGGGTGTAGGTGCACAGTAGGTAAGTGGTTAAATTGATCGTGTGTGGGCAAAACGTTGTTTTTTGTCTTAAAAAAAAACGACCAAAAAAAAATTCCAACATGCTTGAATTTTTTGTGTCGTTTTTCAAAACGTCGTTTTTTGTTACACAAAAAGTCACCGTGTGTAGCAAAAACGACGTTTTTTAACCCACGCATGCCCAGAAGCTAGTTATGAAGCGAGCTTCAATAGAAAAGAGTGGTGAACGTAACCTCGCTTTTTGTGAAAAAAACGATGGTGTGTATGCAACATCGTCTTTGAAAAGTGACGTTTTAAAAACGTCGTTTTTTACTTCACAGAAAACGTCGTTTTTTTTCATCACAAAAAATGATCGTGTGTACGCGGCATAAGTCTTTTGACTAATATGGCATTTTAATTTTAGTCCCATTTTAGTTGTTTGACTAAAATGCCATTTTAGTTTTAGTTGTATTTTAGTTATCTCAATTGTCTTTGTTTTAGTCGCATTTTAATAGAATAAAATGGTATTAACTTAGACGACTAAAAAGTTTTAGTCGGTTTAAGTCGACAAAATTAGCACTGATTACGGCTTAATGTGAACTTGCAGACTATCGTTTCTGAGTGGAGAAAGCTGTGTTTTTGGCGACTTTTTTGAACACAGCGCAATTTAAATTTATTTTTATGCACTTCATATTCTACAGGTCAGCGATAAAAAGTAGAGAACATATATATAAATATATATATATATATATATATATATATATATATATATATACACATGTTGATATATGACTGCTGTATCTGAAGCATCCTAGTGCTGATAATATTATTGAATTTTAATGGTGACAAGTGAAGTGACACCCTGCATCTGTTGGTAAGCTACAGTGGCTAGTAACAAGCTCAGGGCTCCCCCTGATTCTTCATTAGCCACTTGACCTCCGGAAGATTTACCCCTCTTCATGACCAGGCCATGTTTGCTATATGGCACGGTGTTAATTTAACTGAGAATTGCACGGTCATGCGACGCTGTACATCAATTAAACCTTTTTTCATAACAAATAGAGCTTTCTTTTGGTGTTATTTGATCACCATTGTGTCTTTTATTTTTTGCAACAAAAAAAAAAGACAGACTATTTTGAAAAAAACAATAAGCGTATATTGATAGGTTTGCGCGCAAAATATGATGTCTATAAACTATGGATATATCCTGGAACTTTCTTTTTTATACTAGTAATTTGCGGCGATCAGTGACTTATGGCAAGATTGTGACATTGCGGCGGTCAATCTAACACTGACACTTTTGACACTTTGTGGCAACCAGTGACACAAATACATCAGTGCTAAAAATATGCACTGTCACTGTGCTAATGACACTGGCTGGGAAGGGGTTAAACATCTAGGGGCAATCAAAGGGTTTTATAAGCATATTTTCCTCAAATGATATATGCAGTGTATGTGGTCTGTGTTTATGGAATGATTGTATGATATATACAGAACGTTATTTCTGAAAATCATTTCATACCAGCCCCATAGCATTATTATACCAGCCCAACAGAACGTCATTATTTTCTGGTTCATAAAGGGAAAACCATGCATTTTAAAGCACATTTGAAGAGTGCCCAGCCTGTTCTGTGCCCAGCAGCCCAGCCTGTTCTGTGCCCAGCCGCCCAGCCTGTTCTGTGCCCAGCCGCCCAGCCTGTTCTGTGCCCAGCCGCCCAGCCTGTTCTGTGCCCAGCAGCCCGGCCTGTTCAGTGCCCAGCAGCCCAGCCTGTTCTGTGCCCAGCAGCCCAGCCTTACCAGTGCCCAGCAGCCCAGCCTGTTCAGTGCCCAGCAGCCCAGCCTGTTCTGTGCCCAGCAGCCCAGCCTTACCTGTGCCCAGCAGCCCAGCCTGTTCAGTGCCCAGCAGCCCAGCCTGTTCTGTGCCCAGCAGCCCAGCCTTACCTGTGCCCAGCATCCCAGCCTGTTCAGTGCCCAGCAGCCCAGCCTTACCTGTGATCATTGCATAGCGAGCGAGGAGAGGAGACGGACTATACAGAGTGGGGATGTCCTGTTTACCCCACACAGCCACTGCCCTCAGACGAAGTCCCAACTTATTTGATAGACGTCACCAGTGTGCTGCCTATCATAAGAGGCTGGACTTTGTCTAACAGCCGAGTAAGCGGGAGATCCCCACTCTGTATAATCTGGTGCTGCTCGCCCCCTCCCTGTCTGAGACAGCCCAGCGGGACCCATGATAGGGCCGGCCCTGGGCAAGCCCCCCCCCTGCACTAACTCGCGGTTCACCCACCCAGGATTGTCCCTGAATCCGGGACAAAACCTGGGACAGACAGGCTCCGGGGACAGTGTCCTCAATCCAGGGACTGTCTCCGAAAACCTGGGACGTGTGGTCACCCTAATGTAAGAAGAGAGACTACAATGTTAAGGGGACTCTTATGTAAGGGGAGTCTGATGGAGACGCTGATATAAGGGGAGACTCTGATGAGGACCTTCATGTAAAAAGGGACTTCGATGTTTATCGGTTAAGACCCGGGCCAATATGCAGGTTAAGGACCTTGCCCCTTTTTGCGATTCGGCACTGCGTCGCTTTGACTGACAATTGCACGTGCGACGTGGCTCCCAAACAAAATTGGCGTCCTTTTTTTCCCACAAATAGAGATTTCTTTTGGTGGTATTTGATCACCTCTGCGGTTTTTATTTTTTGCACTATAAAGAAAAATAGAGCGACAACAAAATAGGGGATCGTTTTATGGCATTTTTAATAATATTTTTTTTTTACTACTAATGGCAGCGATCAGCGATTTTTCTTTTGTGACTGCGACATTATGGCAGACACATCGAACACTTTTAACACATTTTTGGGACCATTGTAATTTTCACAGCAAAAAGTGTATTAAAAATGCACTGATTACTGTGAAAATGACAATAGCAGTGAAGGGGTTTACCACTAGGGGGCGCTGTAGGGGTTAAGTGTGACCTCATGTGTGTTTCTAACTGTATTAAGTGAACAGACAATCACTGACATTGTCACAGAGAAGAACGGGGAAGGTTTGTTTACACTCACCTCTCCCCGCTCTTCAGCTCCTGTGGCCCAGAAGCTGGACACCCGCGGCGATCTGGTCTGCGGGTCCGGCGGGCGCGGTCACAGAGCTTCGGACCGGGTCATGGCGTGGTGCGCTCGCGACCCACAGCTGGGCTCTTAATTGGGACGTATACAGTATATATGTCCATGTGCCCAGCCGTGCCATTCTGCCAACGTATATTGTCGTGCGGCGGTCCTTAAGTGGTTAACAGGACTTTAATATAAGGGAATTTGATGGGCTCCCTGATGTAAGGGGGGATTCTGATGGGGATCAGAATGTTAAGGGGGACTCATTTATTTATAAAACTCATTTATTTATTTTGGCCTGCAAATATTAGTAAAAAATACTATGTGGTCCTCATACTATAAGAGTTGGAAGACCCCAGCCCTAAGAGACAACAATGTAGATTAGCACGTAGGTAGGGTTGTTTCATCATCTGCTTCTTTATACATTGAACAAAGAGAGATTAATATTAATCTATCATGGAGACACGTTCCAATGATTTGGCTTCTCTTGATATTGTTTCCAGTATGAACCCATTGGGCCAGATTCAGGTAGAGTTGCGCTGGAGTAATTCGATATGCGCCGCGTAACTGTGAAGATGCACCGTCGTTTCTATGTGGCCGTACCCACCAAACTAGATGCGACAGAAAACAGGCCATTTCCGATCGGCTTAACTTTCCAACGCCAGAGTCTCGTCAGCGCATAATTTCGCTTGGCGCATCAGTCGCGCCTATTGATTTCCCCTGCAAATATGCAAATGAGGGAGATTTCGTAATTCACGAACGGATTAGCACCATACGCCGGCTACATGCGCCGCGCGTATCTCGTCCGTCCGGCGCAAAGTTATTCCTACAAATAGCTGCTTTATCTTTACTCCAGACGGCCACAGGTCAGCAGGAGAGCAGCTACAGCAGCGTTACCGACGATAAGAGCTAGCTGAGCACCCCCACTTGCAGGACAACACCTCTGTCCCTGCTTGTCTGTCAACTTTTACAGCCATGGAGGAAGACATCATAGGTCTCCATAGCCGAGATGACGGCTGACAGCTCCTGGCCTTTAGAGTTCAGCTTTCTCCTGTGTGTTTGCGGGGAACGGGAGCAGCCATCTCAGAACAAAAGTAACTTCACTGCGTGGAGGGGGAACAGGATATACTTTAGTGCCGGAATGGCGCATCTACAGGCGCATTTAAACGCCCAACGGAACGCATTGCGCTGACGTTTCCCGTGAAGTGGTGCCAACGGAAGTTGTGAGCATGCGCACAAAGGGGCCGAGTGAAGCCTCACTTACTGTGCATGCTCCGTGGATGATGCGCTGAACGTAAGCCTCTGCGCTGGGCTCCTCCCATCATTTACATATGATCACACCCACTTCCACTTGCGCAGGTTACGCCAGCGCATTATCGTTACTCTGGCGCAAGTTTACGCGCAACTGCTATGTGAATAACAGTACTTGCGCCGAAAGTGTCGGCGGAGTAACGTAAATGAGAAACGTTACTCCAAAGTAAAGAAGCGCCCATGTACCTGAATCTGGCCCATTATATTTATCTCAATTATTGTTACCATGGACTGTTGGAATGTATGCAATTTTCCTTGATTATTGTAACAGATCTATTATGCTACTATTGTATTTATTGTATATATCATTTTTATGCTATTAAATAACAGACTGTTTATTGTTGTCATGCAATGCTTTCATGTTATGTGCTTAGTTCTACTGGATCATTTACCTGCCAAATTTCCATTGTCATCGTTGATCTCCCGGGGTGCATGCCTCAATTAAAGTCTCACCCTTATCTCTCTTTGTTCAAATTATCGGGGATGGAAGCGCTTGGCCCCATGCCTTGCGCCTCACTTAAAGTCCCACTTGTTTAGTTTCCTCCATCTACTTCTTTATACATTGGTTGATTATTTTTATGTACTTGAAAGCCATAAAGCGTACTCATCTACTGCCCGGTAATGCATAGCTAGCAGTTACAATCATTTATTTATTTTTTCATTTCTGCATTTTTTACCTTTTTGGGTTTTAGGGATCTGCACATCCCTCATTGCGATGTCGTTCATTTTACCATTAAGCATAAGCAGATGTTGCCGTGCGGCAAGGAGGAGGCAGAAAAATAATCCCGAGACAGGGCAGCTTTTTACGAATCTGCTGATTTGTGGAAGACGTGTGGCCTTATTGACTTGAGCCGTACAAGTAAAAATATAACGCTCTCTACCACATGAGGGTGGAAAGAGAAGTGATGGAAAGTTTTCACATCCCCTACCCACAGTAGCAAAGCTCTATATTAAGAAAACAGGCTATTAAAACATCAGAGGATGAATTACCACATGAAACGCTTTGACTTTCTTATTCTCTGCTGTCCTGATGACTTGCGTACTGTTATTAAGAGCGAACAGCTTCTAGGCAGAGACCTTGAAGTGGCTCTGAGACTGTTATATGTATTCATTACAAGCCACACATACCAAAGGCTGCCACGGCTTATTTCATCCTATGCAGCGGCGGATGGATGAAAAATCATTATGGGCTTTTTTTTCCTGTGTCGTTTATCCGTGGGTATTAGGGAGATTCTTCAATGTTTCAACAATATTGCTTTGAAACTCAGGGTTATCGGAAAAGAAATGTCTGTAATCTGTCTATTTCTTGCAGAAAGTTCTTCCTTTTGAAGAATGAATGGCTGGGTACAGAAGAACCAGGTGTAAAGGGTTATGTTTTGCTAGAGTAGGTTAAGCCATGGAGAAAAATTACTTTAAAGAATATCGTAGGAGAACTTAAATTTTCACCGTCGTAATTCTGTGGAAGAGAAGTTGTTTGATACTAAAACTGGAAAGGTCCTCGTTAAAATCCGACATTGGTGGAAGCGCTAGAAGTCAGGATCAATGGACTTTGGGACATTGATGGAGTCACAATGGGAATAGATCTAACTTCCTTCTGCACATCTCCTGATGAAACAGAATAAAAATATGGAAGATGCTTTGAAAATAATCTTACTCCTCTGCACGAATTGGCTTTAAAATCTGTAAAATAATAGATATAGCAATGGATGCATATGTATAATACCCAAGCAGTAGGTTGTTATGCCGCGTACACACAACCATTTTTCGGGTTCTAAAAAGTGACGTTTTTCAGGCTCTAGAAATAAACAAAGTTCTTCAGGCTCTAGAAAAAACGATATTTTTTTCAACCCGATCATTAAAACGACCTTGCCTACACACGATCGTGAAAAAAAATGCTCTAGCAAAGAGCGGTGAAGTACAACATGTACGACGGCACTATAAAAGGGAAGTTCCATGAGGATGGCGCCACCCTTTGGGCTGCTTTAGCTGATTTCATGTTAGTAAAAGACGATTCGCGCTTTTCTGTCTCTTACAGCGTGATGAATGTGCTTACTCCTTTACGAATGGTAGTTTTACCAGATGGAGCGTTCCTGTCTCATAACTTGCTTCTGAGCATGCATGTTTTTTTCACGTCGTTAAAGCCCACACACGACCATTTTTTACAACTTTAAAAACGTCAACGTTAAAAAACGTTGTGAAAAAATAGAGCATTTTTAAGGCCCATTTTTTAGATCGTGAAAAATGCTCTGGAGCCCACACACGATCATTTTTAATCACATAATTTTTTTTTAATTTTTTAGAACCCGAAAAACAGTCGTGTGTACGTGGCATTATGCCGCGTACACACGATCACTTTTTGTGATGAAAAAAAACATAATTTTATCTCACGAAACAAAACAACGTTTTTCAAACTTCATTTTCCAAAACGATGTTGCATACACACCATCGTTTTTCCAAAATGCTCTAGCAAAGCGCGGTGATGTACACCACGTTCGACGGCACTCTGTTCCATTGAAGCTCCGTCTCATAACTTGCTTCTGAGCATGCGCGGGTTTAAAAACGTTGTTTTCAATATCGTTTTGCCCACACACCATCACTTTTTATGACACAGAAAACAACGTTTTGAAAAACGACACAAAAAATTCAAGCATGTTCGAAAAAAAAATTGGTCGTTTTTTTGAAGACATAAAACGACGTTTTGCCCACACACGATCATTTTAAATGACGTTTTTGAAAACGTCGTTTTTTTTCATCACAAAAAGTGATCGTGTGTATGCGGCATTAGAGTTCAGAAGAACTTTGTAACTGTTGCATGAATAGAATGTCAACTATGTATGTGCATCGATCCCCTTTTGTGACAAGCAATGTTTAAATATATTATTTATATATATTTTTAAATAAGTATGTATATTATAATATATTTGTACAACTCCAAAAAAGTTGGGACGCTGTGTAAAATCGACATAAAAACAGAATGCAATGATTTGCAAATCTTATAGATCCATATTTCATTCACAATAGAAAACAGAAAACATATCAAATGTTTAAGCGCTTCCCGCCCAGCCTATAGCAGATTGACGGCCGGGAAGTGGTTCTGTTATCCTGACAGTGCAGCGATCGTGAGTGTGGGGTGTCAGTCTGGCAAGCCACATTTCCGATCGTGGTTAGGAGCCTCTGACAGAGGTTTCTTACCACGTGATCAGCTGTGACCAATCACAGTTGATCATCGCGTGAACCAGAAAGTGCCAGTAAATGGCATTCCTTGGTTCGGGCTGACAGGGACAGCCGATCTGCGTCTCTCCCTGTCAGAGGGGGATCTGTGATGCCATCAAATGTGCCCATCACCTGCCAATCAGTGCTCAACAGCTCACAGTCAGTGCCCCCTCAAAAAATCTCTCAGTGCCCACCACAGTGCCAATCAATGCCCACCACAGTGCTAATCAGAGCCCACCAAAGTTACAATCCGTGCCCACCACAGTGCCAATCAGAGCCCACCAGTGACAATTAGTGCTCATCACAGTGACAATCGGTGCTCAGCAGTAACACCTGTCAGTACCTCATCACCAGTGCTGCCCATCAGTGCTATTAATGTCCATCAGTGCCATCTCTCAGTGCCCATCAGTGCCACTTATCAGTGCCCATCAGTGCCACCTGTCAGTGGCCATCAGTGCTGCCTATCAGTGCTGGACAACGCTTAACCGCATACTGCGTCTATTTGTAGTAGAAGAGTCCAGCTGCTTAACTAGTCTGCCTGCAGTCCAGACCTTTCACCAATTGAAAATATTTGGCACATTCTGAAATGAAACATACAACAAGGAAGGCCAAGGACTGTTAAGCAGATAGAATGTTATATCAGGCAAGAATGGGACAAAAAAACTGAATGATCACTGACATCATGGGTCCTCTTCCTCTGGCAGGGAATAGTCCTGAATGTTGCAGGGGAAATTGCCACATAGAAACATTGAGCTGCCTGTAGAGGAGTGTAATGCCCATTAACAGGCCTACTGCTCAGATGGTTGCTGGGCAGAATTCCTTATCACTCTTACTTGTAGTTAGTGGGGTCATTCTGCTGGTTCTGCACTGAACACACATCAATAGCCACCATGTGAGTCCTTGGAGTGCTGGGCTGTGTGTTCTGTCAGGACGGTTCCCTGGTTGTAGATGGGAGGGAAAGAGGGTGATTGCCCACGCATTGACAAGTCTAACTGAACTTGTGTACACATTGGGTCCCTTTACTTTGGAAATGACAAATTGTATGGCTTTGAAGACACAGATATCCTTATTAGATGTTGAATTTATGAACTTTATTTATTCCAAGTAAAGAATGAATCTTTCTTTAAGAATGTCAATCTTGTCTAGACAATTGTTTTCTGCTTGTGGGAATTCTCTTGATGAAGGGTCTTCTGTTTAAAGGAAAGTGAACCGACACCTGTAAAGAGTTTTGGGCTCTGTAGTGGTGCTGAGTAATCTGGCACTGCCAGGCTGGTTGCTGCTGGAGTACCCGAGGGGCAAAAGTGTGACTGGTGATCTTTATACCCAATGGTGGCTGTGCCAGGAGATTTGGGACTTTGAGTACCTGTGAAGGGAACTTGAGAAGCCCCAACAAGATTGCCACAAGGTCGATATGGGGCCCTAGGATTTGGAGCTCCTCTCAGGGGCTTGTGGAGACAGGAGAGTTCAGGGCAGAGATCTTGGTAAAAGCTCTGAACTAAGAAGAGAACAGGTGATCTGTATCCCAAGAGGTTAAACACTTCCTGCAGCACTCTCATGTGAGTCCATGGCAGCTTAAAGTGTCACTAAACCTACCTCTTAAAAAACGATCAATAAATGGTTTATTATACGCTGTTTATACTCACTCAGTCACTATGAGATTAGTTTTCTAAATTCTGTAAAAACCTGGTTGATCCTGCTGCTCTGTATCTCTCCTTCTGTCCATGTCCCCAATTCAGCTTGCGATTTTGCAGCTGTTGTGAAACTCTGTACATGTTCAGTTTTCAGTGAGTATCTATGCTGAGCATTTCCTCCCTATCTCCCACAATCTGAGTTAAGGGGAAGTAGGTTAAAGGTGCTAGGATGAGTACTGCAGTAAAAGCTGCCTTTGCATACTACCTGCAGGCAGGGGCGGACTGACAACTCATGGGGCCCTCAGGCAATAGGAGATTATGGGGCCCCTGGGCAATAGGAGATTATGGGGCCCCCAGGCAATAGGAGATTATGGGGCCCCCAGGCAATAGATTATGGGGCCACACAGTACTGTATACACACACATACAGTATACATACACAGTATACACACAAAGACACACAATATACACACACAGTATACACACACAACGTATACATACACACAGAATATATATACAGACACACACATACACACACAGTTTACACACACACAGTGAGAAGGTACTGGAGAGGCGGGCAGCTATAATCTTGGGATTTTTAGACCAAAGGGATGTCGGTAAGTGACATTTCATGCTGTCCCTGATTTTACTGAGGCTAGCAACCTTGATTGGGCCCCCTAGTCGCATGGGGCCCTTTGGCAGGGCCCGAGAGCCTGAATGGTCAGTCCGCTCCTGCCTGCAGGGCAATTAATGTACAAATAAACTGGATATAAATAGCTTTGAAATATTTTTAGACTATGTAGTCATCTGAAGCTTCTGGCAAGCATTTTGGTGCAAAGTATATTATCCTCTTTGCACTATTTTAGGTATTAGTTTAACATTTTTAACTATCCATGAGAAGCCCAGCTCCAGTCAACCATTTTTTTTTAAAGAACTATTGCACCGATCCAAGGTGCAAGTCCGGTCCGCCAGCTGTACTGAAATACACCAAAAGAATCTGTATGGCTGCACTTCTTGAATACTTTATTAATAAATAAAAGCACTACATGGACATCATGCACACCGTGGGGGACAAGAGAGGATAACGCGTTTCACAATTACCCAGTGCTTAGTCATTACAAATTTTGTTATGCATGTGATACAATACCAAGCAATGTACTCTTTTGATGTGTGTCTATGTAATACTTCACCTACAAATGCTTCAGATGGAACTCTATGCATGGAGACGTTTACACCAAAGTAACTTTAAAACCAGTACTGGATCATTGCATCCTCAAACCTTTTACTTACATCAAGGGTTACAAACATGTGTGTGTTATATTATGTCAATGTACTTTTTAAGATATTCTACTGTGCTTTTACACAATATTCTTTCCACCCGCATGTTGGCTCAATTAGAAATTCAGGCATGGAACACTCCATAATTCAACAGTTTGTACTAATGAATAAAAAGTAACTGTATATTGGGTCAAGCCTTTTCATTGCAAGAGCACAAGGGCACAGAACAACATACTGTATATTGGGTAACAGTATCTTGTATTTGAATTTGCTTGAGATGGTCCAGGAGGTGGCATTTCCTTTTATGTAGGGTTGCACCGATACCGGTATTAGCATCGGTGCTGATACTAAGCATTTGCATGAGTACTCGTGCAAATGTTCCAATACCTGAAACCGATACCTTTGCGGTGTGATTTAAGCAAACGTATCATAATCGGTATTGACGAGTACTTGAGCACAAGTATCGTACTCGCCAATAAAAAAAGGCACTGGTGCAACCCTACTTTTGTATATATTTAGCGGCCTGCTACTTTTTGGCTGGCGCTGCTTTAAATGTAGAGGGTAGTCTGAGAATTAGTTGACTCAGACTGTATGATTTTTCACTAAATTTGGGCCTCTGTTCTAGCCATGGCTGTACTGTGAGTGACCACTATTGTTGTCTGGGGTTTCATTACCATCCCAGACCGAGGGTGGCAGCAGTCAGGTCAAGGTGTTTTGGGTGTTCCCCTTCGGCAGCCAATCAGAGTTGATCGTTCCTTTTGTGCATGCTGGGGAGGAGTACTTAAGGGACAGATATCACTAGTCCGGGGTCGTCGCAGATCCTGGGTCAGTCATCCCACCACCCCCCCCCCCCCCCCCCCTATGTGGCCCTCATGGCGGGGGTGCGTGTTCAAGTGTTCCTGACTTCACGACCACCTTGGTCCGGGGTTGTGATCTACTAAGTAGGGCCAGTAGTCAGACTGGTTCTGAGGGAGGAAGCCACTCGATGAAGAACCTGTCTTGGAGAGCACCGAGCAAGAGGCTGGTTTCTCAGGAGAGGCCTTGAACTTTATCGAAGGACGCACTATTACGGGAAGGCTGGATGATGATCGCCGGTCAGTTCTAATTTTACAAGAAGTTATTTGGGAGAGATCCGGGTACTTAATCCTATGCTGAGAGGATTTTGGACCAAATATATACCTCCATCTTTGGGAAGGTCTGTGGCTTTAGTGGCGACGAAAGCTGCGTTGCTGGAAGCAGGAGTGTTTCCGAATAGAAGTTATACACCTAAACCTGTTACCTATTACCCTTCCATCTCTTCAACTACTTATTTTATTCTTTTACCAATTTTCGAAAAAAAAAGAAGTCTTTTTCAGTGGACACTGAACTTTTTCTCCACTGTCATCTGGTACCCTAGACGGCGAGGAAATAGAGGTAACATGCCGACCAAAACAAACCAGCAGCTCCTCAGGTGGTAGTGCTACATATACTTGAGATATGTATTGCTTTTAGACCAATAAAGAGGTCATGTTTTATCAGTTATGTACTTGAAATCCAAAAACCCTAGCTAAAATTATATATATTGTAGGTTCTTATCCCTGTCTGTGTTTTACTGGATGCCACAAGTGTGGCGTTGGGAAGAGAGACACGAGTTTATTTAGCAATGGCTTTGATAGAATCTGAGTTAGTGGGACATTCTGTGCAATGGGGTACTTGTTTTCCTTTCAAGGTTTGGTGAGCTTCTGAAAAATGACAACTTTCACATCAGCGACAACCAGTTACAAAAGTGATGAACAAGCTGGTGGAGTGTAATTTTAAACAGTCATGTGGGCTGGAGTTCCCTCACTGCCATCTGGTATGGAAGACGGAGTGTCGTAAATCTTTTTCCCAAGCCCTTGTGTATGGTGTTTTAATGTTTCATGTTTTAATTTTAATTTTATTTTTAATTTCTGATTACAGGTCATGTTTTTCCTCATTGGATGCTATTTGCATTCTTTCTTCTGTATTCCTAATTTGGATAATTAATTGGTTTTCTTTACTTATTATTTTTATTATATATTTTTATTTTACTTTGTTCAGTTCTTTGTTACACTGTGTCCTAATCATTTCAATATGTTTAAACTAATTTCAAAACAAGCTATTGTGGTTATATAGTTGGTAAGGTTGAATAAAGACAATAGTCCATCTAGTTCAACCTGTGTGGGTGTGTACATGTAGAATTTGTTTTCCATATCCCTGTATAGTGTGTTCGCTAAAATGCATGTCCAAGAGTCTTTTAAAACTATCCAAACTTCCTGCTGACACCACCGATTGTGGAAGGGAGTTCCACATCCTTATCGCCCTGACAGTAAAAAAAAAACCAGTGCAGCTTAAAGGAGTTGTAAAGGCAGAAGGTTTTTTATCTTAAAGCATTGTATGCATTAAGATAAAAAGCCTTCTGTGTGTAGCAGCCCCCCTAATATTTACCTGGGCCCCATCTCTGTCCAGTGGTGTCCACAAGCCCCTCGGCCATCTGGGACTCTCCCCCCTGATTGGCTGAGACACAGCAGCCGCGCCATTGGCACAAACGGCTGTCAATCAAAGTCAGTTAGCCAATCAGGAGAGAGAGGGGATGGGGCCAAACAGCAGCTTCATGTCTGAATAGACACAGGGAGCTGCAGCTCGGCTCAGGTGCCCCCTAGCAAGCCGCTTGGATGTGGCTGGACCAGAGTTTTATAAAGGATTATCATTTTATCTCTGGAGTAAATTCCCTTTTTAATGCATGCTAATATTCTACTGGTTTTGCTTGCTGCAGCTTGGCATTGCATGCTATTTCTCAGTCTGTTTTTTCACTAGCACTCCCAGATCTTTCTTCAGCCTGAAATCCCCTAGGGGTTCTCCCCCTAGTAACTAACTTGCGTTAATTCCTTTAACCCCCTAGTGCATTAAACTTCATTTGCCAGCTAGTTGCCCACTCCATTGATTTATTCAGGTCCTCTTGTAAAGTTTCCATATCCTGCTGTGATGTTTTTTGCCCTACTTATTTTTTTGTCCTCAGCAAGCTATTTATCCCAACGTCTTTATCATTTATAAATAAATTAGGGTTGTCCCGATACCAATAAGTACTGATACTTTTTTTCAAGTCCTCGCCGATACCGATTACCAATACGTTTTTTTAATGTCATGTGACAGTGGCAGTTTTTTTTTTTTTACATTTTTTTTTCTTTACCATTTTTTTTTTACAGTGCTTTCTTCCTTTTTTTTGGGGGGGGGAGTGGATTGTCAGAGTGCTTTTTTATTTACATTTTTATTATTTTTTAAAATTATTATTTATTTTTTATTGCAATTATTTATTTTTTCCCCCGCTTGAGACAGAGAAAGGGACTAATGATTCCCCAGTTCCTTTCTCTACAGCCTCAGCTAAAATGAATGGAGAGAAGCCCCTCTCCATTTATATATGGAAGCATCGTAAACACAGGTTACGATGCTCAGTTATGTGAATGGACAGAGGGGGGAGAGCAGCACGGAGGGGGGAGAGCAGCACGGAGGGGGGAGAGCAGCACGGAGGGGGGAGAGCAGCACGGAGGGCGGAGAGCAGCACGGAGGGCGGAGAGCAGCACGGAGGGCGGAGAGCAGCACGGGGGGGAGAGCAGCACGGAGGGCGGAGAGCAGCACAGAGGGGGGAGAGCAGCACAGAGGGGGGACAGCAGCATGGAGGGGGAAAGCAGCATGGAGGGGGACATGGAGCACGGACTGTAGCATGGAGGGGGACAAGGAGCCAGAGGGGGAGAGCAGCACGGAGGGGGACACACAGCATGGAGGGGGACATGAACCAGGAGGGGGAGAGCAGCACGGAGGGGGACACGGAGCATGAACAGCAGCACAGAGGGGGACAGCAGCACGGAGGGGGGCACAAACCCAGAGGGGGAGAGCAGCACGGAGGGGGACACACAGCACGAAGGGGGACATAAACCCGGAGGGGGACATAAACCCGGAGGGGGAGAGCAGCACGGAGGAGGATACAGGGACAGTCAGTGGTGGTCGGCGCGGCTTTGGGAGGAGTTACAAGCAATAATCACCACTGTATAACTTTAACTAAAGCAGCTGAAAAGGGGGCAGATCAGTGCTTGCAACTCCCCCGCCGCACCGATCACCCTGACTGCCCAGGTATCGGGTGAAGCATCAGAGCATTTCCCCAAGTACAAGTACCCAGGGGAATGCTCGGTATCGGGACACCCCTAAAATAAATTAAACAGAACTGGTTTCAGGACAGAGCACTGGGGAACCTCACTAACCACTATAGACCAGTGATCTCCAAACTAGGGCCCAGGGGCCGAATGTGGGCCTTTGCTTGTCTTTATCCGGCCCTTAGGGCACTAATTCCTTCCCTGAAACCAACAATAGGACACTATTCCTCTCACTGACCCCAATGATGAAGCACAATTTCTCTCACTGACCCCAATGATGGAGCATTGTTACTGACACCAGCACATTTTATACTCCTATTGGCCACAGTCAGGCCCCTATAAAGTCTGAAGTATAATAAACTGGCCCTTTGTTTAGAAAGTTTGGAGACACCTGCTCTAGACTCTTCTGAGTACAGGTCATTTATTACATTGATTTACTAAAACTGGAGAGTACAAAATCTGATGCAGCTCTGCATTAAAACAAGCTGAAGTTAGAAGCTGATTGGCTACCATGAACAGCTGCACCAAATTTTGCACTCTCCGGTTTCAGTAAATCAACCCCATAGGGCCCTTTCACACGTGCGGACGAACGGTCCGCTTTTTCTAAGTCCGCAAACGGACTTAGAATGAGGCCCTATGGGAGCGGATCCGTTAGCGGATGATGCATCCGCTAACGTCCGCCTACGATCCGCGTCCGTCTGGATCCGTTTTGCGGACGGAAGAAAACCCTATTTTTCTTCCGTCCGGTGGATCGGATCGGATGCAAATGGACAGACGGTCCGTTTCCATCCGATTCCCCATAGGGGATAGCGGAGGAGAGACAGGGCGGTCCCTGCACAGTGTGCGGGGACCGCCCTGTCCGCCGACAGCTGAGCGGGACCCCCGCTGAGCCGACGGACACACACGGAGCGGACCGAAAAACGGTCCGCACCGTGTGAAAGGGCCCATAGTGTTGTTGTGTTTTTTTTAGAAACTAGAAAAGGTCATTGTGGCCCTACCACAGCTCATGTATCATGCATAAAAAAAGTAGAGAAATCTCCGTAGTGAAGTTACACAGAGCAGTAGAAACATGAACGATCTTCTATCCTTTTCCCCACTCTATCCAAAAGTTTAGCAAAGCTTTATCTGGGCTATTTTTGTTTTTTCATAAACTGGATAAGCTCCAAAAAATCATTACGCAACCAAAGATCTGTGGTGTACTCTTATTTATTTGATTTTTCCCTTTTTTGTTTTTGCATTGCAACCTCTAAATTCCAAAGAGACATTAGAGACTGTGAAGGGAAGAGAAAGAAAACGAGAGGAGGTGTAATGATTTGAAAGGTGATGCAGGATGACATAGGAAAAACAAGTTGAACAGCATGAAAATCGCACCTTTCGAGGAGAGCGGAAATCGTACGGACTAGCTGTCAGTCATTCTTACTGCTACAGGAAGCAAAAATGAGAGTAAATAAACACGGCAATCATGTGGGCTCCTGCAGGGGACAGATGATTCTGTGAATATGATGGCTGTATGCAAAGCTGGGGGAGATGGGGGTTTAGCAGTCAGTTTATGTTCTATTAAAATTGGTGTCAGACATTCAGCTGGCAGCAGACAGGCTCTGAGCGCTTATCAGTTCCAACCGCAGACTCGCTGAAAGAGGCTTTTACAGCCCTGTCAGATTTTTGCTTCTTGCTCGTAGAGCTGTCTCGTGGCAAAGTGATACGATCCCCTGTCGGCACATAGGAAATTGTATCCCGGCATAAAACCCTTTTTATTGGCAAGGTACCCATACGTGCTTTGGTAGCACTCTTCTTGTTAGAGTATAACTAAGTATGATAGGGCACCATACAAAAAAAAATGTAAGGCCTTTCTGGTTGTCCAAGATCAAATTTGAAGTTGAGCTCCTGGTAGTCATAAAATGTTTCCCATTTATGACCAACAAGCACTCGGCAGGGGATCGAAGCCAGGAGCGCCAGCAGGGAACCCGAAAAAACAAGGATCGGGACTGCTCTGTGTAAAACCATTGTATAGGGCAGGTAACTATAACATGTTTGCCATTTTATAGAAACAAAAAATGTATCCTTCACAATCACTTTAAAACTTACATTAATGTTTAAAATGATGGCATGCCATTGGTGGCGGCCGGTCTATAAAGGGACGCAGGGGTGCCGCCCCTCCCCCCAAAGTTTCGCCAAATAACAAAGCTAATCATAGAACAATTTATTTTTAAATAAATGATAATATGATTAACATTTTTTAACATCTTAAAGTTATAAAAAGTTAGACATATTATAATTTATTTAAAGATAAATCATTCTATGTGTGTGCACTTTGTGGGGCGCCGGACTAAAAGGAGTCCATTAGGTCCATACATTTTTTTTTTTTATTTAAATAGTATTTATTGAAAAGTTTTATAAAACATAACAAGGAAAATACAGTGAGATATTACATACAAGCAGTCCCAGAACACAATACACATTACGTAGCCAAGGTAAACATACCAGCCAGAGAACAATTCGTAACCATGTGGGACAAACAATGACCAATGGAATATATCCAAAAAGCGGAATACAAGGAATTCTTCGAAACATCTACCATTAATAGCTAGGAACCTTGGCCACGAGGTAAATGAGGAAGTAATATCTAGGAGAGTAGAGAAAGACATAGGAACACAAAGCGGGAGGAACGGAAGAGGGGGGAAGAAGGGAAGAAAATAGTAGGGAACGCTAGTAGAGGGGGGAGAACATAGAAGATAAGAAAAGGGGGGATGGGGGGGAGGGGATATTGCTCTGAACTCACACTGATTAAGATATTGCATGGTAGTAGGAGGTGTACGCAGTTGTTGGTAACATATCAAGGTCCATCAATTTTTGACAGGCATGTGATTAGAGTCTGAGGCTCTAATTGGCTTGTTTAATGATGTCTTCGGGGCGCAGAGCACTGCACCCCGATCTCTCCCACTTTTGATTTTAGCGAATCAATATTTGCCATTGTGTCTCTTCTGGTTTCTGGCTGCCCATCCCAGCCAATCAGGAGGCTGAAGATTTGTAAGTGGAACCCGAAAATAAGACTGAGTTAACATTAAGAAAAAGGGAGAGAAATCCCTCAGTGTGGGGCTTTACCGGCAACAGTAAATTGAGTAAGAGTAGTAATACAAAATATATTTATTTATAACACAATTATATACTGAAAAACAATTAATTAAGAAAAAAACAATTGCATGGATACAAGGTTGGACTAATCCACAGGGAAAATTGCAAGCCCTACGCGTTTCGGGTAATCCCTTCTTCAGGGGCCGATGTCCATGTGGGGTAATGGTATATCTAATATAAATTAGAAGAACACAAAACAAAAAACATATTGTGGATAATGATTTACAGTACAGAGAACAGGAAACAATGTGGATGTCATTGTACATTGAAAGTGTCATACCAGTCACAACGTTTACGGATTTGCAGAGCACCGGGGAGCATCAGGGCCGTGGTGCAGAAAATTCCTGCAGATGGCTTTTCACCATCTGCAGGAATTTTCTGCGCCACGGCCCTGATGCTCCCTGGTGCTCTGCATGTTTAGGGTTTGGTGTTTAGGGGCGAAATTGAAGGCGGGCAGGGCAGGGGTTGGGTGGGGCAACAGGTGGCGAGTAACTCTTAAGGCCTGGCTAGTAGCTCAGAACTTTTGAGCCCTGTATACAGTATCTCACACAAGTGAGTACACCCCTCACATGTTTGTAAATATTTTATTATATCTTTTCATGTGACAACACTGAAGAAATGACACTTTGCTACAATGTAGCAAGTAGTGAGTGTACAGCTTGTATAACAGTGTAGATTTGCTGTCTCCTCAAAATAACTCACAGCCAATAATGTCCAAACCGCTGGCAACAAAAGTGAGTACACCCCTAGGTGAAAGTGTCAATATTTTGTGTGGCCACCCTTAATTTGCGGCACTACCTTAAAGCGGAGCTCCACCCAGGATAACAACATTTTACAATGTTGTTTGAAAAAAAAAAACCTGAAAAAAAAAAAAAATACTCACCCGAAATAGCTGTTGCTATGCGGAAGTCCGTAATCTGCCTCTTCCTGAACCGCGGTGTGTTTTCTTCTTCTCCTTGTGAATGGGGCGCGCTGCTTCCTGGGAACTGTGTGTCTTCTCAGAGAGCAGCGCGCCCATTCACAAGCCAGCGTGAGACTCACGCAGGCGCACTAGGAAATGGGCAGTGAAGCCGTACGGCTTCACTGCCTGTTTCCCATAGTGTGAATGGCGGCGCGGGACCCGGAGCGATCGTGGGACCGGCATCGGGGGGGCCGTCAGCGCGGGCGCCTAGGACAGGTAAGTGTCCTTATTTAAAGTCAGCAGCTACACTGTTAGTAGCTGCTGACTTTAAAAAAAAAAATTCCCGCGGCTGGAGCTCCGCTTTAACCCTCTTCACAGGTTGTCACTGGATTCCTCTTCCACTCCTCCATGACGACATCACAGAGCTGGTGGATGTTAGAGACCTTGCGCTCCTCCGCTTTCCATTTGAAGATGCCACACAGATGCTCAATAGGGTTTAGGTCTGTAGACATACTTGGCCAGTTCATCACCTTTACCCTCAGCTTCTTTAGCAAGGCAGTGGTCATCTTAAAGGTGTGTCTGGGGTCATTATCATGTTGGAATACTGCCCTGCGGTCCAGTCTCTGAAGGGAGGGGATCATGCTCTGCTTCAGTATGTCACAGTACATGTTGGCATTCATGGTCCCCTCAATGAACTGTAGCTCCCCAGTGTCGGCAGCACTTATGCAGCCCCAGACCATGACACTCCCACCACCATGCTTGACTGTAGGCAAGACACACTTGTCTTTGTACTCCTCACTTGGTTTCCACAACACACGCTTGACACCATCCCATCTGAACCAAATAAGTTTATCTTTGTCTCATCAGACTACAAGGCAAACTGTTTGCGGGCTTTCTTGTGCACCATCTTTAGAAAAGGCCTTCTGGGACAACAGCCATGCAGACCGATTTGATGCAGTGTGCAGCGTATGGTCTGAGCACTGACAGGCTGACCCCCCACCCCTTTAACCTCTGCAGCAGTGCTGACAACACTCATACGTCCATTTCCCAAAGACAACCTCTGGATATGACACTGAGCACATGCACTCAACCTCTTTGGTCGACAATGGCGAAGCCTATTTTGAGTAGAACCTGTCCTGTTAAATCGCTGTATGGCCACCGTGCTGCAGCTCAGTTTGAGGATTTTGGCATTCTTCTTATAGGCTAGGCCATCATTATGTAGAGCAACAATTATTTTTTCAGTTTCTCAGAGAGTTCTTGAGGTGCCATGTTGAACTTCCAGTGACTAGTATGAGAGAGTGAGAGCGATAAAACCAAATTTAACACACCTGCTCCCCATTCACACCTGAGACCTTGTATCACATGACACCGGGGAGGGAAAATGGCTAATTGGGCCCAGATTTGAATATTTTCACTAAGGGGTGTACTCACTTTTGTTGCCAGCGGTTTAGACATTAATGGCTGTGTGTTGAGTTATTTTGAGGGGATAGCAAATTTACACTGTTAGGCTTCATGTACACTGCTGCTGTGGACATTTAGGAGCAGTTGGGCGTTTTTTTCAGCTGCCCCTGAAATCTCCTCTATGTTATCTTGTAAGTATATGTTCAGGACGGATGTTCAGAGGCATTTTAAACACCAAATGCCTGTAAAAGCTTGTAAACATGGTAACTCGCGTTTAGCCGAGTTTTGTTTACAGGCATTTTTAATTGAGATACGCGTTTTACTATTTAACCATTCAAGACTCGGACCATTATGCAGCTAAAGGACCTTGCCACTTTTTGTGATTCGGCACTGCGTCGCTTTAACTGACAATTGCGCGGTCGTGTGACGTGGCTCCCAAACAAAATTGGCGTCCTTTTTTTCCCACAAATAGAGTTTTTTTTTGGTGCCATTTGATCACCTCTGCGGTTTTAATTTTTTGCGCTATAAACACAAATAGAGTGACAGATTTGAAAAAAGTTCAATATTTTTTACTTTTTGCTATAATAAATATCCCCAAAAAAGATATAAAAAACAATTGTTTTCCTCAGTTTAGGCCGATATGTATTCTTCTACCTATTTTTGGTTAAAAAAAAAAAACGCAATAAGCGTTTAATAATTGGTTTGCGCAAAATTTATAGCGTTTACAAAATAGGGGATAGTTTTATGGCATTTTTATTAATAATTATTTTTTTACTACTAATGGCGGCGATCAGCGATTTTTCTCATGACTGCAACATTATGGAGGACACATCGGACAATTTTGACACATTTTTGGAACCGCTATAGGGGTTAAGTGTGACCTCATATGTGTTTCTAACTGTAGGGGGGTGGGGCTGGACGTGTGATGTCAGTGATCGTCTTTCCCTATATCGGGAAACAGATGATCACTGACACTGCCACAATGAAGAACGGGGAAGGTGTGTTTAAACTCACCTCTCCCCGTTCTTCTGCTCCGGTGACCGATCGTGGGACACCGACGGCGATCGGGTCCACGGGTCCTGGCGGGCCGCGGTCACAGAGCTTCCAACCAGGTCGCGGGCACACGCCAGCGACGCACAGCTGGGCACTTACAGGGGACCTACCATTCTGCCGACGTATATCGGCGTTAGGCGATCCTTAAGTGGTTAAAAAAAAGCCTCTAAACACAAACGCAGCTAAACACTGCTAAATGTGGCAAAACTGATGTTTTAAAATGTTGGTTACTATCTCTCAAATGAGATCGTCAAAAAAAACGTCCTGTGTACATTAAGCCTCATACAAGCTGTACACTCACTACTTTACATTGTAGAAAAGTATATGTAAAGTATGTATATATATAGTATACACAGTCTATAACAAGATAGCCACACAGTAATTTTCTTCAACAGCATTGTAAAACTTTTAATCTAAATAAAACAAGGAATGACAAACAGAAAAATATAAAAGGAACACTGTGGTCAAGATTGTATTTCCTATGTGACAAAAATAGTTCGAATTGCCAAATGCATTTTTTAAAGATATTCTAAAGGACCGCAAGAAAACTAAAATGGATGGGGGAGGGTTTAAGAAAACAAGTCCTATTTTTCAATAATAATAAGCATAAATCTTATAAAAGCACATTAAATGTTAAACTGGAGTGTTCCCCTTCTCGTCTTGGCATCACACTAATCCCAGTGGCATGCTTACACTAATTAAAAACATTTTTTTCAAATGAAATCCCATAAATATCTGGAGGAATGGTAATACATGGACTGGGTTTCAGTGTACACAAAGCCTAAGTGTTGGAATATTATTAAAATGATTTTCTTTCACAAAGCGGCCTCACAGAATCCAGGGGAATCGCGGGGCCCGGTTACTTTTTACAGCGATAATGGGGCATTTCAGAATGACACATCCAATGAATGTGACGTGAAATATCAACTGGTCAGTCCTGGATATTAAAGAGCTATTTAGTCAAATGTTCACATTCAGTTTGGAAATAGGTATAAAGCAATATTACAAGAATTAAGCTTTATGTCCACCCAAAATGGTTATTTCAGAGCTGGATGGACACCAGCCTGCCCTTTGTCAAACTTGCTGCATTCATATTACATTATTGTTTCTAATGCAACCCTAGTTTTTTCTTTGTGTATCTGTGTTGTTGGAGGACTGACCAGGATGTCTTCAAACAAGCATTAAGAGCCGGTTCACACTGGGGCGACTCGTCAGGCGACTCAGCCGCCTGACAAGTCGCCTCCCATTCTATGCAATAGAACTGTTCTAATAGGAGTGACGCAAGTCGCTCCGACTTAGAAAAAGGTTCTTGCATTGACTTCTATACAGAATTAATTTTGCAAGTCGCCTCTGAAGTCGTCTTTAGGACGCCTTGCCGAGTCGCCCCCGAAGTCGTGCCGCCCCAGTGTGAACTGGCTCTCAGTGTGTGTGTGCGTTAGTGTAAATGTCTGCTTTCTCCTTGTGTTTGCATGGGTTATTATTATTATTATACAGGATTTATATAGCGCCAACAGTTTATGCAGCACCATAGGTGATCGCAGCCTTTTGCATTAGGGTGTGCACCTCAAAGATCCAACACATACAGAATGCGTGTGTGACATTTTTACTGGCCTCTTTCCTGCTCTCCATCCTGAAATAATGGGGGGAGCAAGGGAGTATACAGGGGGACACGGGCGTTCGCTGACATTTTTTCAGGGGGGGGCGCGTCCGCAGCGGTGATACACATTTAACCCTTTCTTCAAACGCCCTGCTAGTGGCCGAATAGCGCAGCTAAAACTATGGTAAAGCTGCACTTTTTTGCGGCGCTTTACCAATAACGTGGCCAGTTGGCAGTGTGAAATAGCTCTTGAGATAATTCAGCTTCACTCCATGCCCATATAAATATAGCCTAGAGAATGTACAGACCCCCATTCAGCACAGACCCCTCCATTCAGCACAGATGGACCCCCTCTTCAGCACAGCCCCCCATTCTGCACAGACCCCTCAATTCAGCACAGACCCCCCCTTTAGCACAGATGGACCCCCATTCAGCACAAACCCCCCCTTCAGGACAGACGGACCACCCCCCCATCCCATTCAGTACGTCAGATCAGCCATCAGCACGGCCAGGTCACAGCAGGGGAGGCGGGTTCACTCTGCTCGCTGTGTCTGTGTGACATCTGTCCCGGGACCGCTCAGACAGCCCGCGAGACTCTTCAACACCTTCTTGATTTTCCAGCAAGGGTCAATTGCCCCCCCTTGCCCTATGGAGCGGATGCCCATGCAGGGGGACCCGGGCGGCAGAAAGAGGGGGAACTGGGACATGAGAGGAGTCAGGGGAGGTGTAATTTAGTGGAACTCGTCTGTATTTTCCTCCTGTGGCAGCTGAATGTCGGCGAAAGGGAGAGAAGGAGAAGCCTACTTTCAGCTGCTGCAGGAGGAAAATACAGATCGTTTCCACTAAATTCCACCCTGCCACCTCTCCTGTCCAGGTTCTGGGGGTCGGCAAGGAAGGATCACGGTTTACCTATCACCTGCCTGCGATCAATGGGTAGATCACTAGGGGGGGTTGCCATCCCAGGATTAAGGTGTGTCCAGGAACACCTGGCACACCTCTTGGGCATGCCTATGTGCAGCACTTTACAACTGTAAAAGGGACACAATACACTTACAATACCATAAAATACAAGATGGTTAAGAGGGCCCTGCTCAGAAGAACTTACAATACAATAGATTGCAAAACAAAAGAACAGATTCTTCTGGACAGCAACGTGTCAGCTCTGCAGGTGTGTTGTGATATGTAGTGCTGTTTTTCTATTTGAATTTACAATAAAGGCAATTTTGATTCGGAGTGTCCAGAAGAATCCGTTCATTTGTTTTGCAATCTCACATGCATTGCCTGCACCCGTGGTTCTGGGAGAAGCAATTATTTTTAAGATCTCCACACCTGAGCGGCATCTTTCTCTTTATAATCTAATAGAGTCAGAAATTTTTTACAAAAGGTTGTAACTGTGGGGAAGGAGCTGATGTGACTCACGGTCAAAGTTAAAAAAGCTATAAACAATAAGAAAATAGCTTTTAAAAAATATAAAAATGAAGGAACACTAGTGTCGTTTAAATGTTACAAAGAATATAATAGAATATGTAAAAAGGAAATCAAGGATGCAAAAATTCAAAATGAACGACAGATTGCAAAAGATAGTAGGACAAACCCCAAAAAAATCTTTAAATATATTAAAAGTAAAAAGGTCAAGTCTGAGCATGTAGGCCCTTTACAAAATAATCTAGAGTGGTTGACTGAGGACAAAGAGAAGGCAAATGTATTAAATGCTTTCTTCAGCTCTGTGTATACAATGAAGTATGGGGGTGCTCATGTCCATGAGGGGGGTGGCAGTGACACAGCGCCAAATCCACAATGGCTCAAAAGTGATATGGTCCAGAAATATTTAGACAGAACAAAGGTGGATAAAGCACCTGGACCAGATGGCATCCACCCACGGATCCTAAAAGAATTGAGCTCTGAAATTTCAAAGCCACTGTATCTAATATTTAGGGACTCATTAATGACAGGAATAGTACCACTAGATTGGCGTAGAGCCAATGTGGTGCCCATATTTAAAAAGGGAACAAAGTCTTTACCTAGTAACTATAGACCTGTTAGTTTAACTTCTATAGTTGGAAAGATACTGGAACGTTTAATAAAAGACCACATGGATGAGTTCTTGCTGGAAACAACCTATTTAAGCAGCAGACAGCATGGATTCATGAAAGACAGAAGTTGTCAGACAAACCTGATTTCCTTTCATGAAGAGGTAAGTAAAACCCTGGACAGAGGCGTGGCAGTGGACGTGGTATACTTGGATTTTGCAAAAGCGTTCGATACAGTTCCCCACACACGGCTCATGTGTAAGGTAAGGTCTACAGGATTGGATATATTGGTTTGTAAATGGATAGAAAACTGGCTGAAAGACAGGATTCAGAGAGTTGTGGTTAATGATTTTTACTCTGAATGGTCCAAGGTTATCGGCGGTGTACCCCAAGGTTCGGTGTTGGGTCCCTTACTTTTCAATATATTTATAAATGTTATTGGGTCTGAGATCAAACGTAACATTTCTGTCTTTGCAGATGATACCAAGCTATGCAGAGGAATAACGTCCTTGCAGGATGTCTCCAATTTACATGCCGACCTCAATGCTCTGTCTAAGGCCGCGTACACACGATTAAATCTGTCTGCTGGAAACGGTCTGCTAGACCGTCCCAGCAGACAGATTCGATCGTGTGTACGGGCGAGCCGACGGATTTGGCCACCCGACAGATTTCAAAGCATGCTTTGAAATCTATCGGGTGGGAACCCGTCCGCCCGACATGTCTGCTGGTTAGTACACTTACCAGCAGACATGTCGTCGCACACCGGCGCCGAATGGATTCGGCGCATGCGCGGAAGTGTTTTACTTCCTGGTGCGGTGACGTGGCAGCGTCAACGTCACCACCACGTCACCGACACGTCAGCGCGCCGTCTGCTGGCGGGGATTTTGGTTTGCTCGTGTGTACACGCGAGCAAACCAAAATCCAAAGAGACAGATTTGTTCAAATCGGTCGGACAGACCGTTTTGAACAAATCTATTGCCTCGTGTGTACAAGGCCTAAGTGGGTGACTATGTGGCAGATGAGGTTTAATGTTGATAAATGTAAAGTAATGCACTTGGGGGCTAAGAATATGCATGCATCATACATGCTAGGGGGAGTACAACTGGGGGGATCTGTAGTGGAGAAGGATCTGGGGGTTTTAGTTGATCATAAGCTCAATAATGGCATGCAATGCCAAGCTGCTGTTTCCAAAGCGAGCAAAGTCCTTTCTTGTATTAAGAGAGGTATGGACTTCAGAGAGAGAGATCATTTTGCCCCTGTACCAATCATTAGTAAGACCTCATCTGGAATATGCAGTCCAGTATTGGGCACCAGTTCTCAAAAAGGATATCTGAGAACTGGAGAAAGTGCAGAGAAGGGCAACCAAACTGATAAGAGGCATGGAGGAGCTCAGCTATGAGGAAAGATTAGAAGAACTGAATTTATTCACTCTTGAGAAGAGGAGAATAAGGGGGGATATGATCAACATGTACAAATATATAAGAGGTCCATATAGGGAACTTGGTGTTGAGTTATTCACTTTAAGGTCAACACTGAGGACAAGGGGGCACTCTTTACGTCTGGAGGAAAAGAGATTTCACCTCCAAATACGGAAAGGTTTCTTCACAGTAAGAGCTGTGAAAATGTGGAACAGACTCCCTCCAGAGGTGGTTCTGGCCAGCTCAGTAGATTGCTTTAAGAAAGGCCTGGATTCTTTCCTAAATGTACATAATATAACTGAGTAGTAAGATGTGTAGGTAAAGTTGATCCGGGGTAAATCCGATTGCCTCTGGGGGGATCAGGAAGGAATTTTTTTCCCCTCCTGTAGCAAATTGGATCATGCTCTGCTGGGGTTTTTTGCCTTCCTCTGGATCAACTGTGGGTATGGAGTTGGGTGTATGGGATGTACTGTGTTTTATTTTTTTTTATGGTTGAACTGGGTGGACTTGTGTCTTTTTTCAACCTCAAGTGCAATAACAGTCCAAGGTGAATGCGATGAACCAAATCCACAGTGTGATGATAAAAGAAGAAGAAACACCTCCACCGAAAGGTAAGATTGGCCTCTCACCTTATTGTCCAGACCAAACGGTCAAACAGCATGTAGTAGTAAAGACCTCCTCATTCATCTATAGTAACACCAGCAGCGGACATCAGTAGACTCAACGTCAATGAGGATTATGCAAAAAGAGGAAAGGAATCTAGTGCTCTCTGAAGCCAACCATGAATTTATTGCATAAAAAAAGTTACACTCACATAGACAGCACTCGCTCCTGAGTGCAAAGTAAAAAGACAGATCGGGATCCCACAGCCAACTGCTAGGACACACAGTGTGCAATCGCGGGTGACGTCACGCGTGTACCTCCCCCCTCGTACGTCGTTACGTCCCTCAAGGCGGGACTTCATCAACGTGGGGTAGGAAGGAACAACGCGGACGTCCCGCTGGTTGAATTATATAGCTGTCAGTTGTCAGAGCAACCCGACATACATTAAGCTTACCGCCCCTTCATGGTCGGCGCGCCTCCCTCTGATCATCGCAGAGCCAACATAGCTCAAAATGCAGCCAGCGCAACAGCGCAAGTGGGGCAGACGGAGCCACAGGCGAAGATTAATATAAACAAGAAATGATACAATTAAATAGAATAAAAATTAAGTAAAAATCACACATAGCATATGTGAGATCTCAATTAAAAAGACGTCATCCACGATCACACACACCACTCACTCAAGAGTGTGTGCAGCAGTTGGTAAAATACACAATAATACAATATAAACAATAAATACATATAACGATATATAATAGATATAAAATACACTAATATGGATACTAGACACAATATCATTAAAAATTCCATTAAAAATGGCATAAATATAAATACACAACCACATGAACCGTATACAAGTAAAGAAATCAACATTATTACCTATTAGGCCGCGTACACACGATCGAATTTGTCCGCTGAAAACGGTCCGATGGACCGTTTCAGCAGACAAATCCGATCGTGTGTACGGGCTAGCGGACAGATTTGTCCATCGGACAAATTTCAAAGCATGCTTTGAAATTTGTCCGCTACAAACCTGTCCGTCGTATATGTCCGCTGGTTAGTACGGGAAACCAGCGGACATATCCTCCCGCACATGCGTCGTATCCTGTGAATGGATCCGACGCATGCGCGCGGAAGTGTTTACTTCCTGGTGCGATGACGTGACGGTGACGTGGCGGCGTCAACGTCACCGCCGCGTCACCGCGCTGTCCGCCGGCGGGGAATTTGATCCGATGGTGTGTACAGCCATCGGATCAAACAGTCCGGCGGACATATCCGATGGAAACGGTCCGTCGGACCGTTTCCATCGGATAAATCCCATCGTGTGTACAAGGCCTTAGATATAAAGCAGTTAAGATCAAACTCAACGTTAAGACCAGAAGGTGAAGAAACCTTTGTCTCATATATCCAAAATGATTCACGTTGGCTAAGGTGATGGATATAATGTCCACCCCTCCAGTGTTTTGTCACTTTGTCAATGCCCCAGAATTTGAGCGCTCGAGGGTCTCTCTGGTGACACTGTCTGCAGTGTTTAGAAACACTATGGCTTCTAATTCCTTGTTTAATGTTACTAATGTGTTCCCCAATACGCACATGCAATGCACGGGAAGTGCGTCCAATGTATTGCAAACCGCAATCACACTCTAGCATGTATACTACACCTTCCGTAGCGCATGTAATCAACTGTTTGATTGGGTACTCTTTATGTGTAACATTAGAACAGAAACTCTTTCTTTTCTTAGTGGCCTGCCTTACATGCTTGCAGGTTGCACAACGGCCACATGCATAGAAGCCAGAAAGAAAATTAAAAAGCTTGGGCTGGGCCCTGGTTGGAGGATCGATCACTCCAGGGGCCAGACTGTCTCTCAACTAGGGAGCCTTTTTATATACAAACTGGGGACGGTCCGGTAAGACCGGGCCCAACACACCATCTCCTTTCAAAATCGGCCAGTGTTTCGCAACAATTTTTTCAAATTTCTTATGGTGTATATTGAAATCAAGCAACATTTTATAGTTAGCCTGGTTCTTTCTTTGTATTGACCGATTTATCAGCAACTATACTATTCCTATCAATAGCCTTATCTATTTCCTGCAAGATAGAGGGGCGAGAGTAACCTTTAGCTACAAATCTAGTTGTAAGCTCTTGAGATTGTTGCAAATAATCAGATTCCCTGGTGCAGTTTCTACGTAACCTTTACAAACTGCCCGCGTGGAATGTTACAGAGCCACAAAGAACTATTTTTGGTCTGATCATCGGACCAAACCGATGGTTAGTACGCAAAAGCATCGGGCCAAATACCCGCGCATGCTCAGAATCAAGTCGATGCATGCTTGGAAGCATTGAACTTCGTTTTGTTCTACATCACCGCGTTCTGGCCTGATGGGATTTTGGACTGATGGTGTGTACGCACATCAGACCATCAGGCCACTTCAGCGTGGACCCGATGAAAACGGTCCGTCGGACCATTCTCATCGGGTTGGACCGATCGTGTGTACGCGGCCTAAGTCTTCACCACTTTATCACCAAACAAATATTTTTGGCTTGACATACACTTTACCTTCACGTGTTTGTGCTTTTTGAGCTATTTTATTTTTTAATTTACAGTCTGGCATTTACCTGAAACCTAAAAAAGCTAAGAAAAAAGGGCACAAAGGAGGCAATTTCTAGTTGCATCTGTCATTAATATTCTTATCGGCTCGTCTCACCACACTGCAGCTAATTAACGTCCCCAGAAAGCGTTATGGATGGGGTGTTTCTTCCAATTCAAAATGCCTTTAATGTTCTTTTTTTTTTCCCGGTACATTTTATGAATTCATATATTATTGGAAATTTAGTTATTTTCCCATGGCTGTGTCTAGGGACCGTGCAATTAGAAACTCGAAATCGGAGTGCGGATGAGTGGTGAAAATATTTGATGAGCAAAATTTTCAAATAAAAGTAGAAGGCAGTAAATCAGAGCGCCAGGGTTCCCTGTGCAGAGCGTACTTTAATATATTCCCTAGATGATAGAGGTAAAGTGTGCCATGATGGCTCCTTTCTAGAGCTAGATGCAAAGATGGAGCTGTATGTCACTGCAAGTCAGGCCTCACCTTAGTAATTGTCATACGACTCGGGAGGAAATGAACTGGGGTGTCCTGCAAAGGTCACGTTTTCAGCCCTTCTAGAGGCCTCATACAAAGGTCCCAGAACACTAAGCCAGGCTGAAACTGTTCTGTAGAGACTGAAGAGCAAATACTGCCACATATCACCAAAAAAAAAGAAGCTTTAAAGGGGTTGTAAAGGTTTGTTTTTTTATTTTCTAAATTTCTTATTATCTAAGTTCCTTTAACCGCTTAAGGACCGCCCACGCCACATATACGTCGGCAGAATGGCACGGACAGGCATTATCACGTACCTGTACGTGGCCCTTCAAATGCCTGCCGTGTGGTCGGGAGCGTGCCGGCGGCGGAGTGCAGGCGACCCTGCCGCCTTCCCCGTGAGCAGTGTTGCCAACCGTCCGTATTTTTACGGACAGTTCGTAAAAACAAGCACTTTTTTCCCCTGTTTGTAAATGTCCGTGGTTGCGGGAATGTGCCAGTAAAAATAGACGAGATCAGTTCGGCTTGGAACTGCGCATGGAGATTGGAGGCAGGGGGTGATTGGAGGCAGGGTGTGATGGTGGCTGCGGTGGCACTGCAGAGGGGGATGGAGACAGGGGGAGATTGGAGGCAGGGGGTGTTGGTGGCAGGGGGTGATTGGAGGCAGGGGGTGTTGGTGGCAGGGAATGATTGGAGGCAGGGGGTGATTAGTGGCACCCCAGAGGGGGATGGAGGCAGGGGGCGATTGGAGGCAGGGGTAGATTGGAGGCAGGGGAGATTGGAGGCAGGGGGTGATTGGAGGCACCGCAGAGGGTGATAGTAGCACCGCAGAGGGTGGGGGATGGAGGCAGGGGGTGATTGGTGGCACCGCAGAGGGGGATGGAGGCAGGGGAGATTGGAGGCAGGGGAGATTGGAGGCAGGGGAGATTGGAGGCAGGGGAGATTGGAGGCAGGGGGTGATTGGAGGCACCGCAGAGGGTGATGGTAGCACCGCAGAGGGTGGGGGATGGAGGCAGGGGGTTATGGTGGCACCGAAGAGGGGGATGGAGGCAGGGGGAGATTGGAGGCAGGGGAGATTGGAGGCAGGGGAGATTGGAGGCAGGGGGTGATTGGAGGCAGGGGGTGATTGGAGGCACCGCAGAGGGTGATGGTAGCACCGCAGAGGGTGGGGGATGGAGGCAGGGGGTGATTGGTGGCACCGCAGAGGGGAATGGAGGCAGGGGGAGATTGGAGGTAGGGGAGATTGGAGGCAGGGGTGATTGGAGGCAGGGGGTGATTGGAGGCAGGGGGTGATTGGAGGCACCGCAGAGGGGAATAGTGGCACCGCAGAGGATGGGGGATAGAGACAGGGGTTGTTGGTGGCACCGCAGAGGGGGAGGGAGGCAGGGGACGATGGAGGCAGGGGGTGATTGGAGGCAGGGGAGATTGGAGACAGGGGGTGTTTGGAGGCAGGGGGTGATTGGAGGCACCGCAGAGGGTGATGGTAGCACCGCAGAGGATGGGGGATAGAGACAGGGGTTGTTGGTGGCACCACAGAGGGGGAGGGAGGCAGGGGACGATGGAGGCAGGGGGTGATTGGAGGCAGGGGAGATTGGAGACAGGGGGTGTTTGGAGGCAGGGGGTGATTGGAGGCACCGCAGAGGGTGATGGTAGCACCGCAGAGGATGGGGGATAGAGACAGGGGTTGTTGGTGGCACCGCAGAGGGGGAGGGAGGCAGGGGACGATGGAGGCAGGGGGTGATTGGAGGCAGAGGGAGATTGGAGGCAGGTGGAGATTGTGGCACCGCAAAGGGAGGGTGAAGGCAGGGGGTTTGGTGGCAGAGGGGGATGGATGCCCTTATTATATCGTAAATAACAAAAATATGTTTTTTTTTACCTTAATATCTACCTTAAATCACATTGCTATTTGCCCATTGTACTTGTTTGTAGCCTAAATATTGAAATATGCAATTCAATTTGGTAACTTTTGTAAAAATGCCAGTAAAAACGTGGCTGCGCCAGTAAATTTCGGGTGTCGTTCCAGTAAATTTCAATCTGGTAGGTTGGCAACACTGCCCGTGAGTCGGACCGCAGGTCCCACGGACTCGATCGCCAAGGGGATCCCCACGATCGTGTCACGGAGGTATAGAGCGGGGAGATGCTTGTGTAAACAAGTATCTCCTTGCTCTGCCTAGTGAGAATGACACTGATCTCGGCTTTGTGTACTCGGAGCAGAGATCGGTGTCATGTGACAAAGAGCCCATCCCTCTACAGTTAGAAACACAATGCAGGGAACACTTAACTCCTACAGCGCCCCCTAGTGGTTAACCCCTTCACTGCCAGTGTCATTTTCACAGTTATTAGTGCATTTTTTAGCACTGATCGCTGTGAAAATGACAATGGTCCCAAAAATGTGTCAAAGGTGTCCGATGTGTCCGCCATAATGTCACAGCCACGAAAAAAATCACTGATCGCAGCCATTACTAGTAAAAAATAAATAATTAATAAATATGCCATAAAACTATCCCCTATTTTGTAAACGCTATAACTTTTGCGCAAACCAATCAATAAACGCTTTTTGCGATTTTTTTTTTACCAAAAATGTGTAGAAGAATACATATCCCCCTAAACTGAGGAAAAAAAACGTTTTTTTATATATTTTTTGGGGATATTTATTATAAAAAATATTGCATTTTTTTTTCAAATTGTAGCTCTATTTTTTTTTATAGCACAAAAAATAAAAACCGCAGAGGTGATCAAATACCACCAAAAGAAAGCTCTATTTGTGGGAAAAAAAGGACGCCAATTTTGTTTAGGAGCCACGTCGCACGACCACGCAATTGTCAGTTAAAGCGACGCAGTGCCGAATCGCAAAAAGTGACCTGGTCTTTGACCTAAATGACCCGGGGCTGAAGTGGTTAAGCTAGTGCATTGTTGGCTCACTTACCTCTTCTAAACATTTTTTTTCTATGTCTGAATTTCTCAATTCCTGTTTCTCCTCAGTAAGCTTGCTCCCATCATCCGAGCTGTTCTAGTTGGGGGTTAGTCAGCGTGCTCACCCCTTCTCTTGGGACTACATCCCTGCGGGGAGAGGCTGTGACGTTCTGGCTGGGGGTTAGTCAGCGTGCTCGCCACCTCCCTTGGGACTACATCCACAGCATCTCCCCGCAGGGATGTAGTCCCAAGGGAGGGGGCGAGCAAGCTGACTAACCCCCAGCCAGAACCACTTGGATGATGGGGGCAAGCTTGCTGAGGAGGAACAGAAAGTGAGAAATTCAGACAAAAAAAAAGCATTTAGAAGGGAAATCGAAGGAAAAGGCAAGTGAACCAACAATGCACTAGCTTAAAGGACCCTATTTCGAAAATAAAAAACTAACCATTACAACCTCTTTAAAGAGAATTTGAATACAGCTGTGGAAGACCTTAGCCATGAAGGGTACTGAATGTATTCGGAAAAGAAGCCCTACAAGGGTAATACACCGATTCACAAAGCTAATTTTTTATAAGATAAGTACAAAGGCGAGCATTTCTGACCTCTCCTTCTGCTTGGCTTTCATACTGATCCAACAGCTTCAATACTGGCCGTCTACCAGTTTTATTTCACTTCCAGCATTAGAAAAACACAATAAGCATTTCCAGCATTTAATTTCTTGGCCGGCTTGTCCACATCAAGAAACGTAACACATTAAATAAATCTTATGTCTGGTTGTAACTACAATAATACAATTCCCTTTTTCTTCTGATCTTATGTCCAGAGCCACACAAAAATAATGTTTTTTACTTGGCATAGCTGCCACCACACAGTGTCTCTCTACAAAGCAACATGCCCGACTTTCTTGGTATATTGAGAAAGACCCTTGTGATGGTAACTCCATAAAGAGCAGTCACAGTCAGGGCCATTTTAATGCAAGGGCACTCCTGGGCACTGTCCAGGGGTCCCAGGTACATGGGGGACCCACAATAATTTTGCATTACATCATACTTGCCAACTGTTACAAATTTGCTGGGACAGTCATGCTTTTTACTAAACTAAGCTTGCCCCCATCATCTGAGTCGTTCTCGCTGGGGGTTAGTCAGCATGCTCACCCCCTCTCTTGAGACTACATCCCTGTGGCGAACACGCTGACTAACCCCCAGCCAGAACGGCTCGGAAGATGGGGGCAAGCTTACTGAGGAGGAACAGGAAGTGAGAAATTCAGACAAAGAAAAAAAACATTTAAGCCCCATACACACTATCAGTTTTCCTGCAGTTTTTTCTCTTCATGTTTACCAAAACCATCTAATATGAGGTCAAACCTAAGAGTTTCAATTCGTATGCAATCAGGCAGGCCCTTGCACTACATGGTTTTGGTAAACCTGAAAAGAAAAACCTGCAGGAAAACTGATAGTGTGTATGGGGCTTAAGAAGGGAAGTTGAAGGAAACGGTAAGTGAACCAACAATGCTCTAGCTTAAAGGAACCTATTTAGAAAAAAAAAAACTAACCTTTACAACCCCTTTAAACCTTGTTGACCACCTTAGCTTTCAGGGACCAGGACCACCTCCCCAATAATCTGGCCTCAAACCCATGACCTACTGTAAGATGACCAGCTTTTTTAAATGAAATCCGGGGACATATTTTTTTTTTTTTACTAGTAATGGCGGCAATCAGCGACTTTCTGCCCGTCGCCACTGCCGCCCGCCTCACAGCCTGTCAAGTCTCACTTTCCGGGCCCCGGCTACTACTGGGTGGGGAGCGGAAGAAGATCACTTCACCAGGGAAGTCAAGGAGATAAGCAGGCAGGTGGCTGGCCGGGACTTGAGCCAAGGCAGAAGAACAGTGGAGCGAAATGGGCATGCACCCCGAAACTGAAGAAATATTTCCTCCGCTCCGACCAGCACATGATCATCAGAAAGAGGCACAGATAATGGGAAAAAATGCACCCCCCCCCCCCCCCCCCCAAGCTAGTAGAAGCAGCGTAGTGGAGGTGTGTAATTCAGAATTTCTTTTTTATTCTGCACTGAATGTCTTTGAAATTGCCCCAGCCCCTGTTCAAATCCAATCCGGGGACAAAACCGGGGACAGACTTAGTCCGGGGACAGTGTCCTCAATCCGGGGACTGTTCCCTGAAACCTATTGCTGTATTAGTGAAGGAGGGTCCCAGCAAGTGTTTACATCACTCACTCTCTTATCGTCTGGCTTAGTCATCTTTGACTTAAAGGGGTTATAAAGGTGCAATTTTTTTTCCTAAAAAGCTTCCTTTACCTTAGTGCAGTCCTCCTTCACTTACCTCATCCTTCCATTTTGCTTTTAAATGTCCTTATTTCTTCTGAGAAATCCTCACTTCCTGTTCTTCTGTTTGTAACTCCACAAAGTAATGCAAGACTTTCTCCCTGGTGTGGAGTGTCGTGCTCGTCCCCTCCCTTGGACCACTGGACAGTCAGGACGCTCTCTACGTTGCAGATAGAGAAAGGAGCTGTGTGTTAGTGGGCGTCCTGACTCTCCTGTAGTCCAAGGGAGGGGACGAGCATGACACTCCACACCAGGAAGAAAGCCTCACATTACTGTGTGGAGTTACAGACAGAAGAACAGGAAGTGAATTTCTCAGAAGAAATAAGGACATTTAAAAGCAAAATGGAAGGATGAGGTGAGTGAAGGAGGACTGGACTAAGGTAAAGGAAGCTATTTAGGGAAAAAATTGTACCTTTACAACCCCTTTAACACCTCATTTTGGTACTTTGGAAGTTATGCACGCTGATGTACATATAAACTAGGGGCCAGATTCACGTATGCCATTTACACTACGCCGCCGCAACTTACTGGAGCAAGTGCCGTATTCTCCAAGCACTTGCTCCGTAATTTGCGGCGGCGTAGTGTAAATGGCCCGATGTAAGGCCGCGTAATTCAAAGGGGGCGGCTTGTATTTAAATTAAGTGCGCCCCCGTGCCGATCGAACTGCGCATGCGCCGGCCGTACAAATAGCCCAGTGCGCAAGCTCCAGCTTGCGACGGAAAACGTCAATGAAGCTGACGTGAGCGTCGCGAACGACTTAGTAAAACGACGTAAACGACGGAAAAGACGGCGCTGTCCCGACGCCATACTTAACATGGCATACGGCAGAGTGATGTAAGGTTACCCCTCATATAGCAGGGGTAACCTTACGCTTACGGAAACGACATAAATGACGACGAGGCGGCGCAAAAACATTCGGGAATCGGCGTATCAGCCTCATTTGCATAGTCAAATGAGAAAACAACGTAAACGCCACCTAGCGGCCAGAGAAGAATTACATCTAAGATCCGATGGTGTAAGTGTCTTACACCTGTCGGATCTACGCCATATCTATGCGTAAATGATTCTAGGAATCACACGCATAGATACCCGGGCCAAAAAACAGAGATACGACGGTGTTTCTTGAGATACACCATCGGATCTCTTTTGAGAATCTGGCCCTAGAAGTTTACCCAATGCCACAGTAATGGTAACTATCGTTTAGCTTATGCAACAAAATACCCCAAAACACAGAGAAGAAAGACAACTTCCTGCCGTCCTTGCCTTGCCACCCCATCAGGAGATGAACCAAAGGCAGCTATGCCCAGTCACAAAATTCCAAACCTTCATTTTCTTTTTTTTTTTTCTTTTTTTTTTAAAGTGTATTTTTTGTGCGTGAACTCGAGAGAGAGGAGCCGGACTGCAGGAGTTGGGAGTAGGCAGACCCTCCCCCCGGAGGCATTCGCCATCCTTCTCCATGCCCCTGGTGGCAATGGCGGGTGTGAAGGGGGGCCTCCCACTCACCCCGCCCTACCTGCTCCTCTTGGGAGCCCAACTGGGGCCCAACGGGACCCCAATGGGGCAGAGGGACTCCCCCTATGAGGGAGTGAGGGGGCCTAGCCCACCCAGCCAGCCCCGTAGGTCCTTCGCCTCTCTTTATTTTAAGAGACCGCATGGCCAAAGTGCATGTGTTTTAAACCAATTTCGTGTGCGTGCAAGTGTGGTGGTTTTTGTGGGGGGGGGGGGGGTGGGCGTACTAAGCACAGGCGTACCTTGCATAGCACACCCACCGGGAGCCGGGCTGAGACCACCAAACTCAATTCACATGTAGCCGAGACCGGGATCCGAACCCTTGGCTGCAGAGGTGAATGGCTTGTCAGCGCAGTGCCAATCACGTTGAGCCACCACAGCTCCCTCAAACCTTCATTTTCATGAAGACAATGCATGTACCTCTTAAAGTTTTTGTGTAATTGTGGTTTTCTATTGAAAATAAATATAGTATTACAGTTACGTTTTACATTTATTCCATTCTGACAAAAAGAAAAAAACAGCAAAGGAAGCATCCAAATTACAACCTTCCTTTCCTCCCAAATCATACATTTCAGCTGTAACTGTCAGCTTTAAAATATTTCAGTGCACGATGGCGGCAAAATACTTTCCAGTAATAAAAATATATAGAGGATGGAAATTAGAACGGTATCGTTGTGCGCTCTTGGCGTGGATGTGAATAGTTGTGTGTGTGCCATGTTTCTTTCATTCTTCTCCCTTTTCCATGTTTGTGTTGGATGTATGCGCACAGAAAGGCATTCTGCTTAAAGAGCAGCGTTTCCTCTTGCGTTTGGCAAGGACAGCCAAGAAGCCAGGCTTTGAGCCTTATCAGCGGAGGAATCAGATTCAGACTTTGGAGTTCATAAGAAAAAAGATGCTTTATCTCATATAGCACCCAATGTATAATGAAGGAGATTAATTGAATGGGGCATATGGTCTCCCAGCCTTATACAGTCTTAATCAAGAGGACAGAGATTAAAGTCAAATAGTAGTCTTTTCAAACCACCCACCCTTTGCCACCTTCCACGTACACACTCAATAAATAAAAAAGTATATATATATATATATTATATGGCTGTTGGTGGTGACAATAATGGGACATCATTGCTCCCAATGACACCAAAAATGGGACATTGTTTTTTTTACTGATGTCAGGCCCCCTAAAGTCTGAAGGACAGTAAACTGATCCTTTGTTTAGAAAGTTTGGAGATCCTAGCGGAGACGGCTCTAGGCTTTGTGAGGCCTTAGGCAAAACTTGACACTCACACCCATGATAAGAAAAATAATTCAAGAACAAGAGCCTCTTCCTCACAACCCTGCCCGGTGGTTGTGGGGGTCTGCGGGCAGGGGGCTTATGGGAATCTGGAAGCCTCCTTTAACAAGGCGGCCCAAAGATCCTGCTTTTTTTTTAACTAAGTGGTAATGTAATGTCACCTGGTGAACCCGCCCCCTTATGACATCATTGACTGAGGGCATGCTGGGTCATTGACGTCACAAGGGGTGGTGTCACTCATTTTCACTGGTTGTTAGGGATGCTGGCGGCCCCTTTCCTGAGTCAGGGCTCTTAATGCTACCTGTGCCTCAAAACTGGGGTAATGTATTGGGTAAGTTAGGTGGCCGTGAGGCCCCTGTGAGTGCGAGGCCTTAGGCGACTGCCTAATTTGCCTAATTAAAGAGCCACCTCTGATCCCTGCCATAGAGGGACACCCAGTAGAGGCATTGTTAGACTCCGGACTTCTCATGAAATTGGTCCAAGCCAACCTTGGCCCAGACCGTATGGAATTATT
Organism: Rana kukunoris; assembly: GCA_029574335.1. Lineage (NCBI taxonomy): Eukaryota > Metazoa > Chordata > Amphibia > Anura > Ranidae > Rana > Rana kukunoris. Next base: position 519,716,050 of record CM056052.1, on the reverse strand, counting down.
ATGTTTATATGATGATGTCAAAGACTATCCTACTGTGGTACAGTGGAAAAGCCTAGTGGAACTGTAAAGCATGTCATGATAGTGGTTAGGAACATGCCTCAGCGTGGAATAGTGGGCAATGGCTTTGGAAGCGAGTTTGGGGTGGAGGAACTTGATTGGCCTGCACAGAGCCCTGTCCTCAATCCGATAGAACACTTTTGGGATGAATTAGAGTGGAGACTGTGAGCCAGGCCTTCTTGTCCAACATCAGTACCTGACCTCACAAATGCACTTCTGGAAGAATGGTCAAACATTCCCATAGACACACTCCTAATCCTTGTGGACAGCCTTCCCAGAAGAGTTGAAGCTGTATAGTTGCAAAGGGTGGGGCCAACTCAATATTGAACCCTATGGACTAAGACTGGGATGCCATTAATGTTCATGTGTGTGTAAAGGCAGGTGTCCCAATACTTTTGATAATATAGTGTAGGCTCAGATAAAATTATATATTTTGGTCAGAGAAAGGCATATATAATATACGGTATTTATCTGCCTATTTCGCGCATCGGCGTAATACCCCTAATCTGGATGGGAAATTCTAGAATTTTTTTATTTTTTATTATAACTTACAGTTTTGGTGTCTTGCCCGGCGTCCATCGGCGGCCTTGTCCGGTCCGGCATCCGTCTGCGGCCGTCGTGGTGTCCTCCCCGCTTCTCCCGCGCTGTCTCTGAGCCAATCCCTGCTTCCGGCGCTGTGTTTGAACGCCGCCGCCGCCGACATATACCGAGTGCAGTACACTCTCCGGCACGCTCGGGCATGCTCGGCTCCTCTCGCATAACTGCAAGGGGAGCCGAGCTTGGCCCAGTGTACCCAAGTGTACTCCGCTCTATATATGTCGGTGGCTCAGTTCAACGTGGGAATCAGGTATCGGCGTATATCGCACACCCACGATTTTGCTCTGATTTTAAGGGCAAAAAAGGGCCGTCGTTCCCGCGTCGAAATTTGAATTTTTTTTAATTTTTGTGTATGTCGTCCGTGATGAGGAATGTACGTAATTTACGGTAGTCAAAAAAATAACGTCGTTACGACGTAATTTAGCGCAATGCACGGCGGGAAATTTCTGAACAGAGCATGCGCAGTTCGATCGCCGCGGGGACGCACTTCATTTAAATGAATCACGCCCCCTACTCGCCAATTTGAATTCCGCCGCCAGAAAAACACTACGCCGCCGTAACTTACGGCGCAAATTCTGCCAGGATTCAAAGTTAAGCCAGGTAAGATGGGCCAGATACACTGCGCCGATCTATTTGTATGTGGATCTGGCCCATTACTCCTTTGCACCAAACGTATAGTAAGTATTGAAAAATGAGGATTAGCATGGCAGCCACACAACTGTCATTTTCAGAAAGAAGGGGGAAAACAGCGGCACAGGATTTTCTATTATTTTTACATTTAGCTTAAAATTGTTATAATTGTTATTTTTTTATAATAATTCGTTTTAGTTACATCTTATTTTGTGTATACGTTTTAAAAAAGGAATATAAAAAGTAATCACTATGAGAACAGTAGAAAGACCATCGTTAACAATGTGGAACACACCAAAGTTCTGTATTTGAAGTGACGTCAGTCCTGGGCTGAAATACCAGCAATGTCAAGGACAAGACAAATGACCTTTTTATGCTGGCTGCTTTAATAAACACACTGAGCAGAACTAATCAATATAAATTCATTTAGAAAGACAACAAGTTCAGTGCAAAGCTCAACTTGTTAAGGTCATGGCAAAAGTTGCCGTGAGAAAGCCCAATCATGCCTGAAAACGAAAGAAAAAAAAAAAGGATAGGAAGATACTAAGAAAAAAGGAATAAACTGAGGGACTAAATAATGAGGCCAAGTATACAGACATGTATTATTTGCAAGGCTACACATAAAAAATAGGGTTGTCCCGATACCGCTTTTTTGAAACAGAGTACAAGTACCGATACTTTTTTTCAAGTACTCGCCGATACCGAATACCGATACTTTTTTTTAATGTCATGTGACAGTATTTTATAATTTTTTTTTTTTTACAGTGATTTTTTTTTACAGTGATTTTTTGGTGTTTTTTAGGGGGGGGGTGGATTGTCAGTGTGTTTTTTTTAATTTTTTTTTATTTACATTTTATTTTTATTTATATATTTTTTTAAAATATTTATTGCATTTTTTTTTTAATCAGCCCTGTTGGGGGTCTTTGGAGAGATATCAGGGGTCTTAACAGGTCTCCCCTTTAAGACAGAGAAAGGGACTAAGGACACAGATTCCCCAGTCCCTTTCTCAGCAGCTTCAGCTAAGAATGGAGAGAAGCTCCTCTCCATTCATAAACTGCAGCATCGTAATCACAGGTTACGATGCTCAGTTATGTGAATGGACAGTCGTCAGTGATCATCCGGGTTTAGCGGCTCCTACCTCCGCTCTCCCCCCTGACAAATTGAGGGGGGAGAGAGAACAGCACGGAACACGGGGGGGAGAGAGGACAGCACAGAACACGGGGGGGAGAGAAGACAGCACAGAACACGGGGGGAGAGAGGACAGCACAGAACACGGGGGAGAGAGGACAGCACAGAACACGGGGGGGAGAGGGGACAGCATGGAACACGGGGGGGTAGAGGGGACAGCACGGAACACGGGAGGGGAGAGAGGACAGCACGGAACATGGGGGGGAGAGAGGACAGCACGGAACGGAGGGGGAGAGAGGACAGCACGGAACACGGGGGGGAGAGAGAACAGCACGGAACACGGGGGGGAGAGAGGACAGCACGGAGCACGGGGGGAGAGAGGACAGCACAGAACACGGGGGAGAGAGGACAGCACGGAACACGGGGGAGAGAGAACAGCACGGAACACGGGGGGGAGAGAGGACAGCACGGAGCACGGGGGGGAGAGAGGACAGCACGGAACACGGGGGAGAGAGGACAGCACGGAGCACGGGGGGGAGAGAGAACAGCACGGAACACGGGGGGAGAGAGGACAGCACGGAGCACGGGGGGGAGAGAGGACAGCACGGAACACGGGGGGAGAGAGGACAGCACAGAACACGGGGGGAGAGAGGACAGCACGGAACACGGGGGAGAGAGAACAGCATGAAACACGGGGGGAGAGAGGACAGCACGGAGCACGGGGGGGAGAGAGGACAGCACGGAACACGGTGGGAGAGAGGACAGCACGGAACATGGGGGAAAGACAGCACAGCACGGCGCACAGAGGAAAAACAGCACGGCGCAAAAACAGCACGGGGGGGGGAGAAGACTTGCAACTCCCCTACCTGCCCAGGTATCGGCTGAGGCATCGGAGCATTTCCCCCAAGTACAAGTACTCGGGGGAAATGCTTGGTATCGGTCCCGATACCGATACTAGTATCGGTATCGGGACAACCCTAAGAAAAAATAAATACATTGTTTTAAAAATATTTTACAATAAATACATTGTTTAAAAATATTTTCTTTTTTTGCATTTAATCCTTCTTTATTTAGGAAATATTAGTTTTACAGCATAAGTTACCTAACCATTGCATTGGAATCGACCAAATAAAACAAAACATTAACTTATTATCTCGTAGTCCTTTATACTCGTTTAAGACTCAGGGGTATATTTGGAGGTAACAGGGTAGGAGTGCGTGCAGGGTAGTTATTTACGTCTAGGGTTAGCCTAATGACAGTGCCCTGTATTATCTCCTGTAGTTCCTGCTCCAGGTTTGGGTTCCCCATCTATTTGATGGGGTGTTGTAATCCCCTGTTTTCTCCAGCCTCTCCCTATTATCCATTTTTAATTGTCTCTTTTTTTATTTTTTTATCCTTGCCTCCCCCCTGTCTTTAATTCCATTTTTATTTCCCATGTTCTCTTGTATTGCCATATCTCCTTTTATCTTTTATTTCCCTCTTCCCATCCTAACCTCTCCCACCCCCCAATTCTCTCCCTCCTCTCCCCTCTCATAGGTCAGCGCTCTCCATCCAATTCCTTAGAGCTTCTCTCATTCCCGTTCCGTCACTCCCCTCCCCATCCACCTCCTCCCTTCTTCTGAGTACATGAATACGTTCCATGCTCCCCAGGTCAAGTTATATTGTTCCTTTCTATCTTGGGCTGATAAAACCACGTCCTCTATTGCACAAATATTCCTCACCCTATAGAGCCAGTCGGTTATCGTGGGGGGATTATTTTTTTTCCAATTTTGAGTTATCCCAGCCTTAGCTTCGTTGATCATATGGCATATGATCGATTTCTTATATGTTTTTATTGGAATCTGTGTTAGGTGCAGCAAACAGAAAGCTGGGTCGTCCTGCAGTTGATATGTTGTAAATTTTTGGGTTATCCTTAATACTTCTTGCCAGTATTTCCTGATCTTTGGGCAGGTCCAAAATAAATGATATATGGTTCCCCTATCTTCCTTGCATCTCCAACAGATATCTAGGGTTCCCGGAAACGCCCTACTCAATTTCTCTGGTGTGTAGTACCATCTATTTAATATTTTATAATTTAATTCTTGGAGCCTACTGTAGTACTTATTGATGTTTTCATGGTTAAATTGATTATTTTTTGCTGCTGAGTCTGTGAAAAATTCCTCTCCATATCTCTGGCCCATTCTCTTATAGATGGTATCTCCTGGCCTTCTAAAGGTGTTGTTCCTAGCCTATACAACCTAGATAGTAATTTATCCGGGGGTTCCTGGTTTTCACAATATCTTTCAAATTGTGTTAATTCCCTTTTGTATCTGTTTGTTGATCCCAGAGAGTTCAGAAAATGGCACAATTGTACCGCTTGCCAATTTTTAATCCCTTTTTTTTCTTCCTGGAGTACCAATGAGGGTACAGTTGGCCATCTGTCTTGTTCTGAGAAATGTGATATCTGTGTAAGGCCCCTCTCTCTGAGACTCCTGTATGCTCCTTTCTCCATACCTGGTGGGAAGCAGGGGTTTCCTAATACTGGATACAGGGGGGAGAAGCTTGAGGTGTGTTTTCCTAACTGGCATATCTTGTGGCCTATTGCTAGCGTCGTCCCTATAATTGGATGGTTTTTTAATTGTATCGGCAGTATTTGATAGCACCAGAGTGCTCTTTGCAGTGGGATTTGACTAATTTCTTGTTCGAGATCTACCCATAATTTTGATCCTGTCCTCCTGCCCCATTCTATAATCCTACCCATATGGATCGCTTGATAGTATTTGGTTACGTCTGGTATTGCTAGGCCCCCATTACTCTTAGGTAAGAACATCCTACTCCTACTAATCCTGGGTTTTTTCTTAGCCCAAATGAACTTAAAAAGAAGCCTATTTACTTGAAGTAAAAAGGCAGGGGGGATCTTGATTGGTATTGTTTGAAGGAGATATAGTATTCTAGGGAGTATACTCATCTTAATAGCATTACATCTCCCAAACCAAGAATGAAATCCCCTCTGCCATCTCTTCAAAGTGTCCTTGATTATATTCATCAATGGAGGGAAATTTACTTCAAAGATATTACCTAGTTTTGGTGGGATATAGATCCCCAGATATTTTAGGGCTGTCTTAACCCACTTAAATTTAAAATTAGGTTTTAAGGTTTGTTGTAGGCCCCCCGGTAATTCCACACTCATTGCTTCTGATTTCTCATAATTAATTTTTAAATTTGCTAATTTCCCATATTCCTCTATTTCTCTCATCAAGTTCTGTAGTGATTCCCGGGGGTGAGATATGGTGAACAGCATGTCGTCTGCAAATGCAGAAATTTTATATTCTCTGTCTCCTATATCTAATCCCCGGACTCTCTGGTTTTGCCTAATCCTATTCAGCAGAGGTTCCAGTGTCAAAACGTATAATAGCGGGGATAGTGGACACCCCTGTCTTGTTCCATTTAATATTTTAATAGGCTCTGATAGGATCCCATTTACCTTGATTGATGCTTGAGGTGTAGTATACACCCCCATAATCCATCTATACATATGTTCTCCTAATCCAATATGTCTCAATACTCCTGCCATAAACTTCCAGTTAACACGGTCGAAGGCCTTTTCGGCGTCTGTACTCAGAAATATCGAAGGTGTTTTGGTTTCCCTTGCCCAGTGTACCAGGTTCAATACTTTAATAGTATTATCCCTGGCTTCCCGGGTCGGGATAAAACCCACCTGATCTAGGTGTATTAGCTGTGTCAGGAAAGGTTGTAATCGGGCTGCTATTAATTTAGTAAAAAGTTTTAGATCTGTATTCAACAATGAGATCGGGCGATAACTACCGCACTCCGCCGGGTCCTTTCCTTCTTTGGGAATCACCCGCAATATGTGCCATGAGGGCTTCCGGGCGGAGCGCGGTAGATCGGCCGATCTCATTGAACATCCCAATCATGTATGGTCCGAGGATGGGGAGAAAATGCTGGTAATACTGAATAGAAAACCCATCTGGGCCAGGAGCTTTCCCTTTTTTAACCATTTTCATAGTTCCTTGGAGTTCATCCATTGAGATAGGTCTGTTGAGAGTCTCCCTTTTGGTTGAGGATATTCTTTTAAGTTGTGTTGAGGACAAATAATCCTCAATCCTTCCTCTAGGGATATCTATTTGTTCTAAGTTGTATAGGGAGGAATAGTATTCTCTAAATCTCTGCGCTATATATCTTTAGGGAGTGACATTATCTGGCCGTTCTTGCCCTTAATATATGGTATGTACACAGTATTCCTAGTATCTTTCAATTTCCCTGCTAAAACTTTGCCACACTTGTCGCCTAATTCATATGTTATCCTTCTACCTACTTGGATAATCGCTTTAGCTTTATACCTCAGTAGGTCAGCTAACTCCCTCCTTTTGTGTCCTAATTCTTCTCCTACTTTGATTGACTGTGTACCTTTATGTTGAATTTCCAGGGTTTGGATATCTATCGTTAGTTTCCTAACCTGATTCTCCCGCATTTTTTTCATTCTTGCCCCATGCTTTATCAATAAACCCCTCATCACCGCCTTGTGGGCCTCCCACACCACACTTGGGTCGCTCCCCGGGGTATTGTTGGTCCGAAAGTACTCTCCTAGTTCCTTTTCTACTGCTTCTTTGACTTCTGGGGTCTGTAGTAGGCTTTCATTCAGACGCCAACGATATCCCGTAGAGAGAGCCTTACCTGATATTATTATGTCAATTGTCACTGGGGCATGGTCTGACCAGGTTATATTTCCAATTTTTACTTCCTCCACTCCCGTCAATAGATAGTGGGGGATCAGAAAATAATCCAGCCGGGAATATCTTTTATGTGGATTAGAGTAAAAGGTATAATCTCTCTCCTCCCCGTGGAGTATCCTCCAAGCGTCGACCAGATGCATTTCTTTTAACTTTCGCAGGACTCGCCTCCTAGATTTACCTGATAGAGAAGAAGATCCTAGAGATGTATCTAGTTTGGGGTCTAATGTCATATTAATGTCTTCTCCTAGTATCAACTTCCCTTCTATAAATGTATCTAATTTAGACAGTACTTTAATCAGGAAGGTATCTTGATTCGTATTAGGTGTATATATAGTGGCTAGTGTTACTTTCTCGTCTCCTAAAATGCCTTTTAGAAATATATACCTTCCATTTTCGTCTATCTGTTTTTCCGTTAATGACCAAGCAATCTGGTTAGATATTATTATAGCCACTCCTTTAGATTTAGATGTTGGACTAAAGGAGTGGTAGGCACATGGGAAAAATCTATTTTGTAAATAGGGTAACCGACTAGCTCTAAAATGGGTTTCTTGGACAAAGGCCACGTCTGAGCGCATTTTTTTTAGTTCACTAAGGAGCATTCTCCTTTTTTCTGGGGTATTTAGTCCCTTAACGTTAAAAGTGGTAATCCTTATACCCCCCATCCTTGCAGCTCAGAGTCCTCTCCCCTCTCCTCCTCCCTTCCCCTTGGACCAGGGAGACGAGGCTAAATAAATGGGGGAGGAAGGAAAGAAAACTGTGCCGAGGAGAGGAGAGAGAAGGAAGAGAGGAAGAAAGAAAAAAAAAAAAAGGGAACCCCCCCCCCTACCCAATCCCCTTACTTATTGACCGTGGGGATCGAGAGGTATGGTACAAAGACCCCCCCCCCTCTACCCCAGAGCCAATTTAGCTCCTACTTGCTTACTCTAATACTCTATCCCCTAAGTATCCCCCTGAGTAATTTCCTATCGGGGGGTACTGGTTTTGCGCACTCCTATATCGCGGTGCCCCCGCACCTTCCAGCCCTCCTTCCACCTCCACTTTATTTAAATCATACTATATAATATATTGCCCATCTCAATTAATCCCTGGATCTCAAGTATTCCTGTTTTACTTCCTCCCCCCTCTTCCCCCTCCCCCCCTCCCGCCCACCTCGTATTATTGCCCCATTAGGGGGCTACTCATTCTCCCTAGGTACCTAATCGTTAATAACGCCAGGATAGTGCCCTCCCTCCCCCAAATGACTTCACCATATATAATTACCCCCCCCCCCCCCCATTTCCAATACTAGGGTTAAATCCCTCTATAGAATATGTGTACTAATTATTCCTATAGTATTCTCACAGTACATGATACATAATAATCTGTAATATAGTATTCTTACAGTAGTTCGAGAAGGGAAAGCAAAAAGCAAACAACAAAACTAGTTGTATAGTACATTCTAAAACATCATGCGTAGCGTGTCTCAATAGGTGTCCTATCTAAATAGTTTCCCTCAGGTCTAATTCACATACCTGTTCATAATACATTAATAATACTTTAACAATACCTTAATAATACATTAATAATTCCAAATAAATTGTATTAATCCTTATACCTAGGTTGTCGATAAACCTGCTTGGGGTCTGGGTGCCCCCTCCCCCTCCTCCCACCCTCTCCATCCCCCTCCCCTCCCACCCTCTCCATCCCCCTCCCCTCCCACCCCTTCCCATATGTGTTTTATTCCTTAGTGTATGTTAACTGTTAGTATTGAATATGTGTAGAGCCAAACTACTTTAATACTGTGAACTGTGAGTTGTGACTAACCTATCTAGTGGTCTTATGTGATACCCTCCTGAATAATATGTCCATTGGGCTCTCACTATTAATTCCCACCCCCCTTAACCTTGTGTAAGTGTGTATTGAATATTTTATCTATTATAGTGTATTATAGTGTATTATTGTATTATATAGTGTATAGTGTAGTTATGTTACCCCCCCCCATTTAACCCCCACCCCTCACCCCCACTTCCCTAACCTATTCCTCCCCTCTAATCTCTATTATTTTTCAATCAATACATTGTTTAAAAATATTTTCAAATACATATATTGTATTAAATTATTTTCAAATAAATACATTGTTTTAAAATATTTTCTGTGCATATTAATAAAGTTTTATGTGGATTGAAAACATGTGGTCATATGACGGTTCTTTTTAAAGTGGTTGTAAGCATCCAAAATGAAAAATGAACAAAGCATATACTTCTATGGCGTGGACTTGCCACGATCCAAAGTACTAAGTGTGATTTCTGTCTGCTGCCTGCCTGCCTGCTCTGCTATCTGCATGAGTAATTTTAGACAGACTGACCATTCAGGCAACCGGGCACTGCCCGAGGGCCCCATGCCACTAGGGGGCCCCCATCAGGTTTGCCAGCCTCAGTAAAATCAGGGACAGTATATAAAAATATGTGTTTTGGAAAAAAAATCATCCCAAGATTATAGCTGCCCCGCCTCTCCTTTTCAGTGTGTGTCTGTATTCTGTGTGTATGTATACTGTATGTGTGTGTATACTGTGTGGCCCCATAATCTAATGCCTGGGGGCCCCATGATCTCCTATTGCCCGGAAGCACCATAAATTGTCAGTCCACCGCTGCAAGGGGGCAGGGCAGGGGACTCCAGCACACAGCCTGTGCTTGGCAGCCTCAGTTGTGCATGTTTCCCTATAAGTTTGTGTTGAGGGGGATGGGTCCATGCCCTTCACTTAACTCTCATGTTACAGTCAAGCTCCCTGCTATGTGCTCTGCAGTGTGTGACATGAGATCCCCACCCCCTGCTGGCTAAAGTTCAGAAATGCTGTGTAAAATGTATGCTTTGGGAGGCTGTAGAGAAAGGGGGCTGAAGATAAACAGGTACAACCTACATCTGAGGATTTAATCTCTGTGTATCACTTGAGGCTAGTCACTTCACTGGGCATATGTAAGGGTTTATAACCACGTTAAATAATAGGCTAGTTCACTGTCCAGCTGTCTGAATGCTGGGGGGTTTGGCTGTTATCAGTAAGGCCACATTCAGATGGCCTAATATCTGCAGCTAGTTCTTTGTACGATATTATGTACCACATTGGGGTTCATTTACTGAAGGCAAATCCACTTTGCACTACAAGTACACTGCTAATGCACTTGGAAGTGCAGCCGCTGTAGATCTGAGGGGGACATAAAAGCAACAATAAAAATTTCATTTTTATTTGTATATGGTTGGATGATAAAAGTGCGACTGGGGGGTCTGCACTGAGAGGGTCTGCACTGAGGGGTGGTGTCTGTACTGAGAGGGGGTCTGCGCTGAGGAGGGTGTCTGTACTGAGTGAGGTCTGCACTGGGGGGTAGTGTTGCTCACGAATATCCGCATTGCGAATATTCGTTATGAATATTGCATATTCGAGTATTCGCGAATAAATCGAATATCGCGGTGAATATTCGCTATTGCGAATATTCGTATTTTTTCAAATTTATTTTTAAAACAGATCACATCCTAGTGATCTCCATCGACGTCTAAAAGCATTGCTGGTATGAGTAGAGACCCTGGGCCGAGTAGCTGAGGCGATCCTTTTATGTTGCCGAATATTCGCGAATACTTTCTCTGCCCTTCTTTTGCATCAGACCTGTGTATTGCGATCTTAGAGCTTAGCATTGTGCTTCCTATAGGAAATGATCTCCGTTTTCGCGTGTTGTTCGCGCGCATGCGCAGACGAGAATTTCGCAATCAATTTCGCTTTCGCATTAGCGAAATTTCGCATTCGCATTAGCGAAATTTCGCAAAAAAAATTTTGATAAAATATCACGAATATTCGATATTAACGAATATTTCGCGAATATTCTTCTATATTTCCGTGAAATATCGCAAAATCTAATATGGCGTATTCCGCTCAACACTGCTGGGGGGTGTCTGTACTGCTGGGGGGTCTGCACTGAAGGGGGGTGTCTGTACTGAGGGGGTCTGCACTGGGGGGTGTCTGCACTGCTGGGGGGGTCTGCACTGAGGGGGGGTGTCTGTACTGAGGGGGGTTGCACTGAGGGGGTGTAGGGGGTGTCTGTACTAAGGGGGGTCTGCACTGGGGCGTGTCTGTACTGCTGGGGGGTGCTGCACTGAGGGGGGTGTCTGTACTGCTGGGGGGTCTGCATTGAGGGGGGTGTCCATACTGATGGAGAGGTCTGCACTGAGGGGGAGGTTTATACTGAGGCAGGAGGGTCTATATTGAGGAGTGTGTCTGTACTGAGGGGGGTCTGCACTGGGGGGTGTCTATACTGCTGGGGGGTCTGCACTGAGGGGGGTGTCTGTACTGATGGGGGGTCTGCACTGAGGGGGTGTCTGTACTGCTGGGGGGGTCTGCACTGAGGGGGGTGTCTGTAATGCTGGGGGGTCTGCATTGAGGGGGGGGGTGTCTGTACTGATGGAAGGGTCTGCACTGAGGAGGAAGTGTCTGTATTGATGGGGGTCTGCACCCAAGTGGGGTGTCTGTACTGATGGAGGGGGTCTACACTGAGGGGGTGTCTGTACTGAGGGGGAGGTTTATACTGAGACAGGAGGGTCTATATTGATGGAGGGGGTCTTTACTTAGTGGTGGGGTCTGTACTGAGGGAGGGGGTTCTATACTGTGTGAGGGGGTCTGTAGTTAGTGGAGGGGGGTCTGTACTGAGGGGGGACTATTGTTGGTGGAGGTGAGTGACACACATTTTTTTCGCACTGGGTGACACCAACCCTACAGCACTCCCAACCCCCCCTCATCTAATATGCTGCTTGCAGGACTTTTTCTAACATCCCGCAAGCGCATCTATCCAATGAATGGGAGGCAGTTTTCAGGTGCTTTACAGGCACTATTTCTAGAGTTAAAATGCCTGAAAACTGCCTCAGTCATGTTATACACATTGGGCCTGGGTTCTTTGCAGCTGGGGAAGATCAATGAACATAGGTTCTTACCAGCTTGCCCCAATTTACACACCTACTTTCAAGAAATAAAGTATGAATAGTTAGAATAGAATTAAACATATATTTATTAGTGCTTTCAATAAAATCGATTTTACCAAAGGAAAACATTCCATAAATCAAAGACTAGTCAACACAAAGGGCACAGTACAGGGGGGTCAGGAGGGTACAATACTGGGATCAGGAGGTCACAGTATACACAGGTTCAGGTCCCCAGGAGTGCCCTTGCATTAAGATGGCCCTGTTTATAGTAACTGCATAAAATATACAATGGCACCTCAGTTTTAGAGTAAGGTTTTAAGAGCATTTTGATTTGCGAGCAACTGTGTGCTGGAGTCCCCTGCCCTGCCCCCTTGCAGCGAGCAGAATTCAAGCTGAGGTACGGGGGGCGCAGAAGCCGAGCAGAGACGCAAATAGGCCTGCAGTACCTCATTTTGCCTGCGGTACGGGGGCGCAGGAGCCTGAGAAAAGCCGAACATTGGCCTGCAGTACCTCATTTGACCTGAAGTACGGGAGCGCAGGAAACTAGTCTAAAGCCCCCATACACATTATGGGCCAGATTCACGTAGAAATGCCTATCTTTAGGCATGCCTAGCGTCTGGATTTTGAACTAGGCCGCCGCAACTTTTTCAGGCAAGTGCTCTATTCATAAAGCACTTGCCTGTAAAGTTGAGGCGGTGCAGCGTAAATCACCCGGCCAAATTCAAATTCGGCGGGTAGGGGGCGTGTATCATTTAAATGAAGCGCGTCCCCGCGCCAAACGAACTGCGCATCATCTCGACGTCAATTCGACGTGTAAACGACGTGAACGGCACTTACGCAAAGCCCTATTCGCAAACGTTTTACGTAAACAACGTAAACGATGTGAAATAAAGCGCCGGCACGCCGTCCATACTTAACATTGCCTGCGCCTCCTATAGCAGGAATAACATTACGACGGTACTACGCTAACAACGTAAAAAAATTGCGCCGGCCGGGCGTACGTTCGGGAATCGGCGTATAGGCTCATTTGCATATTTTAGACGGGAACGCCACCTAGCGGCCAGCCTAAATATGAAAATAAGATTTGTCGGCGTAAGAGACTTACGCAAGTCGGATCTAATGGAAATCTATGCGTAACTGATTCTATGAATCAGTCGCATAGATAGGAGGGCTCAGACGCAGAGATAAGACGACTTATCTGGAGATAAGCTGTCTTATCTCCTACTTGAATCTAGCCCTATCAGTTTTCCTGCAGGTTTTTTTCTTCAGGTTTACCAAAACCATCTAATATGAGGTCAAACTTTAAAGGAGTTGTAAAGGGGAAAAAAAAAATTGCCTAAAATTAATGTCTGCAAGGTAGACAGACAGAATAGTGTAATGATTCTGTTAAAAAATGAGTAAATACCTATTAAATTCCTTCATCTATATCACCTCCGGCGTTCTAGTTTCTGTTCCCTCATTCACTTCCTGGTTTGCGGTGCTCATTCATGTAAGAACTACATTTCCCAGTATGCATTGTGGCACGCCCAGTAATTTACACCTCCTTGAAGTCTCTAACACGTAGAGGGTGTCCTGCCGCACAGATGTAGTTCCCAGGAGGGGGCGAGCACGTTACTGACCACCGCAGTAAAGCCTCCCTTCACGGTGGTGAGTAACAATCAGACAAGCAGGAAGTGAACAGAACAGAGAAGAAATAGAGCAACTTCTGAGCAAAAACAAACAATGAGGAAGTGAAAAGAGGAATGTCTGCAGGGAAAGGATGCTTAGTATGAAAAAAATCATTTTCCTTTACAACCCCTTTAATAGTTTTAATGTGTATGCAATCAGGCAGGCCCTTGCACTACATGGTTTAGGTAAACTTGAAAAGAAAAACCTGCAGGAAAACCGATAGTGTGTATTAGAGCTGCACGATTAATCATCAAAAATCGTTATCGCGATCTTTTCCGGTTGCGATTCTTGATACAGGGTTTCACGATCTTTGACATGAAAATTATTTTCTCTCTGCACTTTGGTATGCAAAGAATTTCCTGTCTGCTCTCAGCCAAAAGTCAGTCTGGGCAATCTGCCAAGTTTTGAAAACATTCTTTATCAGTGGAAAGTTAAGTCTAAACATTGTATCTCTTCAAAGGAATAAACTTCTTCTGTATGTAAATTAGGAATTTTTAACCACTTAAACACCAAACCTTTTTCTGACAGCTCTTTAAGTTAAAATCTTTTATTTATTTTTTTGCTAGAAAATTACTTAGAACCCCCAAAGATTATATAACTTTTTAGTAAAGACCCTAGAGAATAAAATGGCGGTTGTTGCAATATTTTATGTTGCACTGTATTTGCGCAACAGTCTTTTTAAATGCATTTTTTTTTGGAAAAAATTACTTTAATGAATAATAAAAAAAAAAATAGCCAGTAAAGTTAGCCCATTTTTTTTTTTTTTAATAAATGTAAAAGATTTTACGCCGTGAGAATCGTGAGAGAATCGTAATCTTCATTCTAAGCAAAAAAATCATGATTCTCATTTTGGCCAGAATCGTGCAGCTCTAGTGTGTATGGGGCTAAAGTGTCCTTGGGCCTTTTTGGTGCTCTCTGGCGCCCCCCCCCCCCCCCCACCTCTGGCCGCATGCTGTATTGCATCCCATTGAAGTCAATGCGGAACAAAATATTTTCATTTCCATTGACTTCAATGGGAAATTTCGATTTGATATATGTGAGTACTTTGGATTATGAGCATACTCCTGGAACGGATTGTGCTCGTAATCCGAGGTTCATATGTGTGTGTGGTGTGTGTGTATATATATATATATATATATATATACTGTATATATATATATATATATATATATATATATAAAATTAATGAATATAAAACGACATCTTGAATATTAAGCCAGGGTTTGGTTTTGAGGGACGCACAGCAGCTGTTGGAAATCCATGTTTGTAGCCTTTATAAAGAGAAGCACACGCACACAGCCACACTTTGCCTGACCCGAGAGCTGAGACAAGGAAGTTGGTCCAGCTGCGCATTAAATAGTGTGGATAATATGTCTATATTTGGTGTAAAATTTCACATATGTGGACGACTAACCTAATTATAATCCTATGGAGTTTTGCATTTGTCAAACATCAGTCTGATGTGTCATAAATATTTCTGTTTGAGGGCTTTCTTTAAATTAATTAATAGTATGACAGAGTGATTCATTTCCATCGGTGTTAAGTAATGTTCTTGTAGAATGATTGTGAAGTTCAGAAAGCAGATGGGAAGACATGAGATCCCGCGTCCTGTGTGTGTTTTTCTTATTACACTCTGCACAATACAGGGAGCCTGCCAAGGAAATGTTAACACATAAGAGGACTTATAGTTAAAGCTGAACTCCAGGCAAACAGTTAAAGAAATGGTTGAGCTACTTATACGAGAACTGTTTTTCCTGCCAAAGGATTTGTAATTCTGCCCACCCAGTTTTGTGGACCAGAAAACATGCCAAACAGCACCGCCAGGACCTGCGCCCCCCTGAGACCTCTCTGCAAACTACACTGCAGATAAGAAATGTGGTACAGTGCTTCTCACAACTTTCAGTCATGGTACCCTTTGAAAGCATGGAAAATCTCAAGGCACCCTAGTCTAAATTGGGGTAACTCACCCCATCAGAATTCCCCTATTTACATTAGAGTTCTCAGTCCCCCCCCCTTTTCACATCATAGTCCTCACTTACCCCCTCTTTCACATTAGAGTCCTTACACTAGGGTGAACAGACATCCCCCGGTTTCTGCGGACAGTCCCTGGATTGAGGACACTGTCCCCGGACCAATTCTGTCCCCGTTTCTGTCCCCAAATTGAATTTGAACAGGGGCTGGGGCAATTTCAAAGATCAGAATAAAATAGATAATAAAAAAGATCATAATAAAAAAAAATCTGAATCACACACCCCGCTCTGCCGCTTCTACTAGTTCAGGGGGGGTGATCATGTGCTGGTCGGAGTGGAGGAAATATTTCTTCAGTTTTGGGTGAATGCTCTTTGCATGTTCTTGGCTCAAGTCCCGGCCAGCCGCGTGTCTGCTTATATCATTGCCTTCCCTGGCAGAGTGATCTTCCTCCACTCCCCACCCAGTAGTAGCCGGGGCCCGGAGAAAAAGACAGGCTGAGAGGCGGGCAGCGGCGACAGGCAGAGAGTTGCTGATTGTCACCATTACAAGTAAAAAAGTCCCCGGATTTTATTTAAAAAATCTGGTCACCTTACCTTAGACTCCCCCCCCCCCCTTGCTTCATAGTCCTCACCTACCCCCCCCCCCCACCCCTTCACATTAAAGTCATCAGCCCCCTGTTTTAAAAAAAAATCAGTCCCCTCTTTTACATCAGAGACATTGATTTCCCAGTCCCCATCCCCATTCACATAACACCCCTTAGTTGCTACCCCCCACTTCCCCACACAGCTATGGCAGCATGGTAGAGGGTTGGAAACAAAGCAGGTCTAAACAGAGGTGGACTTCCAGCCCATTTTGAATGCAAGGGATGCCCTGAATGTTGCCCATCCTGTATTAGTCCTATGTGTCTACATGATGCTGAAAGGCTAGCCCGCACTCTCCCACCATAGATATGCATGACACTGTTCAAAAATACCAGACACAGCACAGCACCCCTGACAACTGCAGATGGCACACCAGAATGTCATGAAGTTAAAGCCCAACTATGTTTCCCCTCCCCCTTATATATTTTTCCCAAAGTCTTCAGGCTGACACACATGGTATTCTTCCACATTCATCTTCTGGTGGTGAATGGTCCTCAATGACTGGAGAAGGTTACATATTGATTGTAGGATGCCAGGATGATGCCCTCTTATAAGACAGGCCCATGATGCTCCGGGATACACAGGATCTCCTCAACATTTAGTAAATATACAATTGGGGTCTCCAATGTCCTCCCTCATCACCCCAGACAGGTCTTCCCATTGTAATGAATGTAGACTGCAGCATATATGCATGGGAGATCAATGGAGATTTTATAGAAGAAGTAGTGTGGTATTGAGTGGGTCTCAGAGTGAACCTTTCTGCAAAGCTGGGACTTAAAAGGTGACATACCTTGAAATCTGTAAATTGGCATCCTATCTTTTACAGCAGAGGCTCATAAGACCACCAATTCATAGAACCTGCTCAACAATTTTGTACAGACTCCAGCTTCAACTGCACACAAAGTTGCTCCTCGTTGATCTAAAATGCTCAGCCATTCACTTCAATGCAACCAATTCAGTGATAGCAGGCTGGTTGCACCCCTGCATGACCTCTTACCTATTAGTAGAGGTATCCTAACTGTAACAGGCAGATTCAGTCTGTAAACTGATATCCCAATGGTGACTCAGGCTCTGAGCTGTACTACTCAGAGCCTGAGTCACCAAAGATTGGCATTGGGCAGCATGGCACTCTCTGGTGGTGCTGGGCAGCGTGGCGCACTCTCTGGTGGTGCTGGGCAGCATGTTGCTCTTTGGTGGTGCTGGGCAGAATGTTGCTCTTTGGTGGTGCTGGGCAGCGTGGCGCTCTCTCTGGTGGTGCTGGGCAGCATGTTGCTCTTTGGTGGTGCTGGGCAGAATGTTGCTCTTTGGTGGTGCTGGGCAGCGTGGCGCTCTCTCTGGTGGTGCTGGGCAGCGTGGCGCACTCTCTGGTGGTGCTGGGCAGCATGTTGCTCTTTGGTGGTGCTGGGCAGAATGTTGCTCTTTGGTGGTGCTGGGCAGCGTGGCGCTCTCTCTGGTGGTGCTGGGCAGCATGTTGCTCTTTGGTGGTGCTGGGCAGAATGTTGCTCTTTGGTGGTGCTGGGCAGCGTGGCGCTCTCTCTGGTGGTGCTGGGCAGCGTGGCACTCTCTCTGGCTTTTCCCCAGCACAGTCCTTTCTTTTTCCTGTATCCTGCAACTGACTGCTACAATATAGCACTCACTCCCTCAGCTTGATCCCGGGATCTCTCTCTCTTGTAGCCGGCTCCCTCTGGAGAACAATGGAGATGCCAATCTTCTGGGACTACATGTCCCATGATGCTCCCTTAGTCTCTTTTGATTGGCCTCCGGAGGGGAAAAAATGGGGAGGAAGCTGGGTGATGAATCTGAAAACAGCCCTCTCTCTTATTCTGTGGACAAGGAGATGGGGAGTGGGGGAAACATTCTAATCACCTGCAGCTTGTCTCTCCCCATATTACAGTGCCTCTGCTAAGTTCTCCTGAGAAGCAGCGTGCTGTCATCACTTCACTGATGGGGGGCGACAGCACCTGCCACTACAACTGCTTCCTGGATGATGCGTCACCTGGATGTGTTCTGCCCCCCACACCCCCATAGCGTCGCCACTGCCTGGGGGTTCCCCACCTCCTCCTCTGGACACACACTGGGCGGGGAGGAGTTGCAATGTTTAAGGATGCCAGTGGCCACCTGGCCAAGTACGCTTGATATGGCCAAGCAAGCCACAGGCCGCCGGGGACAGTATATGTGCGGTCGGCCGACCATGCAAAGGGGGACTCGAGAGGACGTGTTGGGGGGCTTTTTCCGTGCGGGTTGACGCCTTTTTTGCTGCCCCCCGCAAAGTGCCACCCTAGGCCTGGGTCTTGTCGGCCTAGGCCAAGAAACAGTACTGGGTTATGGTATAGGCAGGCGTATGCTATAGACAACGAACACAGGTGCATTTTATTGATGGCATTTTGAATGCACAGAGATACCGTGATGAGATCCTGAGGCCCATTGTTGTGCCATTCATCCTTGACCATCACCTCATGTTGCAGCATGATACTGCACAGCCCCATGTTGCAAGGATCTGTACACAATTCCTGGAAGCTGAAAACATCCCAGTTCTTGCATGGCCAGCATACATGTCACCCATTGAGCATGTTTGGGATGCTATGGATCGGAGTATACGACAGCGTGTTTACAGTTCTTACCAATAACCAGCAACTTCGCACAGCCATTGAAGAGGATTGGACCAACATTCCACGGGCCACAATCAACAACCCGATCAACTCTATGTGAAGGAGATGTGCTGCATTGCGTGAGGCAAATGGTGGTCACACTAGATACTGACTGCACATTTTAGAGTGGCCTTTTATTGTGGCCAGCCTAAAGCACACCTGTGCAATAATCATACCCCAAAAGAATCCGCGCTCATGGGTATCCAAGATTTATCAAAAAAAATATTGATTGGGAATAAAAGAAAAATGTCAGAAAAATATATGATAAAATAACAACTCCATTTATTCAAGATCAACAAAAAATATATATAAAAAATATTTAAAAAAAATAAAATAAAAAAAAATCTTGGATACCCATGAGCGCGGATTCTTTTGGGGTATTTTCTGTGTGTTGGGTACTTCCGGGTACTGTGACTTCCACAGCGCTGGACCATCCACTTTATACCTTGCATATGAGTTACATCAGGACTATTCTTATCCACATTGAGCGCCAGTGATTTTTTTGTGTTTTTTGTGTGCAATAATCATGCTGTCCAATCAGCATCTTGATAAGCCACACCTGTGAGGTGGATGGATTATCTTGGCAAAGGAGAAGTGCTCACTAACACAGATTTCAACAGATTTGTGAACAATATTTGAGAGAAATAGGCCTTTTGTGTACATAGAAAAAGTCATAGATCTTCGAGTTCAGCTCATGATAAATAGGGGCAAACACAACATGTGTTGCATTTATAATTTGGCTCAGTGTAGATGCCCCCTACTTTTTGTTATGTGGTAGTGCAATACATGTTTAAATTGCAATGTGGAATTAAAGGCTGGGGGTGGAATTGTGCAGCTAATTTAGAAAAGGGCAGCAGAGGGAGCCAAACAGATAGCATATATGAGTGTAATGTGTGGAACTGCACAGGAAAGGAAAAGGATTGATGGGATCCTGCGTCTCTCAGAGAGTCAGGTGACTGGGGCTTTAACCACTTAAGCCCCGGACCATTTTGCTGGTCAAAGACCAGGCCACTTTTTGCAATTCGGCACTGCGTGGCTCCCAAACAAAATTGGCGTCCTTTTTTTCCCCACAAAGAGCTTTCTTTTGGTGGTATTTGATCACCTCTGCGGTTTTTATTTTTTGCGCTATAAACAAAAATAGAGCGACAATTTTGAAAAAAATGCAATATTTTTTACTTTTTGCTTTAATAAATATCCCCCAAAAGTATATATAAAAATATGTTTTTACTCAGTTTAGGCCGATACGTATTTTTCTACCTATTTTTGGTAAAAAAAAATCGCATTAAGCGTTTATCGGTTGGTTTGCGCAAAATTTATAGCGTTTACAAAATAGGGGATAGTTTTATTGCATTTTTATAATTCTTTATTTTTTTTACTACTAATGGCGGCGATCAGCGATTTTTTTCATAACTCCGACATTATGGCAGACACTTCGGACAATTTTGACACATTTTTGGGACCATTGTCATTTTCACAGCAAAAAATGCATTTAACATGCATTGTTTACGGTGGAAATGACAGTTGCAGTTTGGGAGTTTTTTTTCTTTTCTTTACATAAAACAGCGTATAGAAAGGCACAGGGCAAATACACTGCCAAAAACAAACATGAATACAATCCTCTTGACAAAAAAAATACATACATATTCGCTCTGGACCCTCCCATATACTCCCTCACTAAATCTTCCCACTCTAACCCTTTTCTTAATCCTCACTTTCTCTCACAGAGAGACAAGTGATGCATCCGCCCTTTTCCTGCTCCCCCCCCCCCAAAAGAAGAGAGAAGAAAAAAAAAATGAATAAAAGAAAAAAAAAGAAAAAAAAAAAAGGGGGAGAGAGAAGGGGGACCCCATCCTCTCCCTCCCTTAAACCACAAATCATAACAGGAAAGTCAGTTTATCCTTCATATTATATTTTACATTATAATTCCCTGCGCGTATCCGATACGCAGTTTGGGATACGCAGTTTGGGAGTTAACCACAGGGGGCGCTGTAGGGGTCATGTGTGACCTGAAGTGTGTTTACAACTGTAGGGGGGTGTGGCTGTAGGTGTGACGTCATCGATTGTGTCCCCCTATAAAAGGGATGACACGATCGATGACGCCGCCACAGTGAAGAACGGGGAAGCCGTGTTTACACACAGCTCTCCCCGTTCTTCAACTCCGGGGACCGATCGCCAGACTCCAGCAGCGATCGTGTTCGCGAGTCCCGCGGTCCCGGTCGACCCAAGGCTGGGTACTAGCACAGCATGTACCTGTACGTGCATGTGCCCAGCCGTGCCATTCTGCCGACGTAAATGTGCAGGAGGCGGTCCTTAAGTGAATAAAGTAACCTATTTAGAAAATAAAAAACAAACCTTTACAACCCCTTTAATTCAACATTTTATTTGTGTTTAATTTTTGTCACTGAAAACATGCAGCTGCTGAAAAACAATTCCCGTAAAAATATTTCCGTTGATAAAAATTTAAAAAAACTACTCTAATGCCGCTTAGACACACGATCACTTTTCAGCATAAAAAAAAATATTTTGGTTTTTCAGCATGTAGAAAAAACAACGTTTTTCCAACTTCATCATTAAAAACGATGTTGCCCACACACCATCGTTTTTAAAAAATGGATGAGCAAAGCGCGGTGACGTACAACACGTACGACGGCACTCTAGGGGAAGTTCCATTCAAGCTCGCGTCTTATAACTTGCTTCTGAGCATGTGCAGGTTTTTTACGTCGTTTTAGCCTACACACAATCATTTTATACAACCCGAAAAACTTTAAATTTTTTAAAACGACATTAAAAAATGCAGCATGCTCGAATTTTTTTTTTTTACATGTTACATGTTTCAGAAGATGAAAAACGATGTGAAGCCCACACACGATCATTTTAACCACTTAAGCCCCAGACCAATATGCTGCTAAATGCCCAGAGGCGTTTTTACAATTCGGCACTGCGTCGCTTTAACAGACAATTGCGCGGTTGTGCGACGTGGCTCCCAAACAAAATTTGCGTCCTTTTCTTCCCACAAATAGAGCTTTCTTTTGATGGTATTTGATCACCTCTGCGATTTTTATTTTTTGCGCTGTAAACAAAAATAGAGCGACATTTTTGAAAAAAATATCAATATTTTTTACTTTTTGTTATAAGAAAAATTGAATAAACTAAATTTTAGTCAAACATTTAGGCCAAAATTTATTCAGCCACATGTCTTTAGTAAAAAAAAAAATCGCAATAATTTTTTTTTTAGCTACCTAGCGGCAACAGCGACACTAATACAGCGATCATAAAAACGATCGCTTATTGACACTGGCAATAGGGGGTGAAAGGGTTACCTAGGGCGGTGATCAGGGAGATTAAGGGAGTACGGGGCTACCCTGGACCTAACACTAACTGCCTGTTACACTAACTGTCACACTGACACTAAATGCAGTGATCATTAAATATATGATCACTGCTATTGGTGACACTGTGATAGGGGGCTGGGGGGGGGGGATCGGGAGGGGTTAATGTGCCTATGTGTGTGGTGTCAGTGTAGTGTTGGTGCGACTTACTTGTGATGTCTTCTCTCCTCTCTGGCGGATTGAAAATACTGCCGAGAGGAGAGCTGACATCACTTCCTCTGCCAGTGTTTACATTACACAGACAGAGGAAGTGACACGGCGGAGGCTCAGGGGATTGGCTGGGAGCGATCATGAGGGGGCGGACAAAAATGAACAGCCGCCCCCTCATCCCGGATCGCTCCCGCAGGTAAGACGCCCGGGGTCCCGATCAGACCCCCGACCCGCAAGAAGGCAGGGACGTACATGTACACCCATCTGCCTGTACGTGCCATTCTGTGGACGTACATATACATGCGGGGGGCGTTAAGTGGTTAAATGACGTTTTTTAAAAACAATGTTTTTTTCATGCCGAAAAACGGTCGTGGGTTGTACTGATAACAATGATCTTATGATTCACGTATTTTCATGTAGAATGACAGTACATTGCATGTGATTCACACTGCATGAAAGACACACGGGATTATGATTCGGGATAAACACTTAAGCTTCCATTTTTTGGCTGGTAACTTTCTCTTGTTTGGCTCAAATTAAACAACCGTCATTTTGACACAAATAATCCACAGAAAAAGATGTGGGATTCTTTGAAGTGGAATCAAATCAAAGTGGAGCGGTAATTAGCAGCAGATAATTGAAGCTCGCTATTTATTTGTATGCTGAGCCTTCTTGTGTGGCTGCATTAAAACAATCCTACTAGGCTGCATAGGATGATATTCAGGATTTATCTGTCTACAACTGACGGCTCAAATTAATTAGGGAAAAGAATTTATAAAAAAAAAAAAAAAAAGAAGCCAGTCCCATCTTCCAAAATGTGATATGGCGGTGCAATGCCATTCTTATCTTGTGTGGACTTAACTGTGGGAAACGTGGAAATTCCTCCTTGCAGTGGGGCTGTGCCTGTACTACGAGGATTACCTGCTTGTTTAGGTCTACGACGAGCCATAAGGCTACTTTCACACTGAAGTGCTGGGTGCGTCAGCGCTATTTTTAGCAGCGCTTTACCGTGGTTTTTGCTGCAATTTTTGGCCGCTATAATTGCATTTTTTTACCCCTGCTAGCGGCCGGAAAAGGGTTAAACCCACCCGCAAAAACACCGCTTTGCGGGCATTTTGGAGGCGCTGCCCCATTGATTTTGAAGGACGGGGCGCTGTAGGAGCGGTATATTCACCGCTCCTACAACGCCTCAAAGATGTGGCTGGCAGGACTTGTATTTACCATCCTGCCAGGCCATCTTTATGTAGAGCAACAATTCTTTTTTTCAGATCCTCAGAGAGGTGCCATGTGAACTTTTAGGCTCCTTTCACATTGAGGAGTTTTTCAGGCGGTACAGCGCTAAAAATAGCACTGCTATACCGCCTGAAAAGCTCCTGCCAAGCAACCTCAATGTGAAATTTTCACACTGAGGTGATGCGCTAGCGGGAGATAAAAAAATCTCCTGTCAGCAGCATCTTTGGAGCGGTGAGAGGAGCGGCGTGTATACCGCTCCTTCACCACTCCTTCCCATTGAAAACAATAGGAAACCGAGGCAATACCGCCCGCAATGCACCTCTATAGAGGTATTAACCCTTTCACAGCCGCTAGCGTGGGTTAATACTGCACCGCTAGCGGCTGCAAATCTCGACAAATCCAAATAGCAAATAGCGGCGCTATACCGCCAGCGCGACTCCAGCCCCAATGTGAAAGGGGCCTTAGTGACCATTATGAGCGAGTGAGAGCGATAACGCCAAATTTAACACACCTGCTCCCCATTCACACCTGAGACCTTGTAACACTAAGGCCGCGTACACACAATCAGACATGTCCGATGAAACATGTCTGACGGACCGTTTTCATCGGACCAGGCTAAACTTGTCTGATGTGCGTACACACCATCGGACCAAAATCCCCTCGGACCAGAGCGCGGTGACGTAGAACACAACGATGTGATGAAAAAACGAAGTTCAATGCTTCCAAGCATGCGTCGACTTGATTCTGAGCATGCGCGGGTTTTTGGTCCGATGATTTTGTGTACTAACCATCGAACCTGTCCGACGGACAGGTTTCCATCGGACAGGTTTTAAAGCATGTTTTAAAACTTTGGTCCGCTGGAAAACGGTCCGATAGGCCGTACACTCGATCAAACATGTCCGCTGAAACTGGTCTGCGGACCAGTTTCAGCGGACATGTTCGATCGTGTATACGCAGCCTAATGAGTCACATGAGGCAGGGAGGGAAAATGGCTAATTGGGCCCAATTTGGACATTTTTACTTAGGGGTGTACTCACTTTTGTTGGCAGCGGTTTAGACATTAATGGCTGCATGTTGAGTTATTTTGAGGGGACAGCAAATTTACACTGTTATACAATCTGTACACTCACTACTTTACATAGTAGCAAAGTGTCATTTCTTCAGTGTTGTCACATAAAAAGATAAATTAAAATCAGTTTTGTAAGATACGGTATATATACACAATATATTTCTAATTAATACCAAGATCTAATACAAGAAAAATGAAAAAAATAACCCAAACTAATCATTAAAACCAGTTTAAAATGTATAATGGATACAAAAAATGAAAAATCCATCCGTTGAGGGTCACGGGCTGCTTACAAGTAGTGTTGAGCAGAATATGCCATATTCGAATTCGCGATATATCTCGAATATATAGTCGAATATTCGACATATATTCGCTAAATACGAATATTCGTGATATTTTTTGGAAATTAAATGATTGCGAATTTTCGCGAATTTTTGCGAATTGCGAATTGCGAATTGCGAATGCGAATATTCAAGAAATGCGGAATGGAGCACTCTGATTGGCTCAGAATATTCGTGATATATTACAATATAAAATAATTGCGAATATTCGAGAAATGCGGAATGGAGCACTCTGATTGGCTCAGAATATTCGTGATATATTACAATACAAAATAATTGCGAATATTCGAGAAATGCGGAAGGAGCACTCTGATTGGCTCAGAATATTCGTGATATATTACAATACACAATAATTGCGAATATTCGAGAAATGCGGAAGGAGCACTCTGATTGGCTCAGAATATTCGTGATATATTACAATACACAATAATTGCGAATATTCGAGAAATGCGGAAGGAGCACTCTGATTGGCTCAGAATATTCGTGATATATTACAATACACAAAAATTGCGAATATTCGGCAAATGCGGAAGGAGCACTCTGATTGGCTCAGAATATTCGTGATATATTACAATATAAAATAATTGCGAAATTTCGAGAAATGCGGAATGGAGCACTCTGATTGGCTCAGAATATTCGTGATATATTACAATATAAAATAATCGCGCGATATCGCTATTACCGAATAATCGCATTGCGATTTTTCGGCAATATAAAATGAGCGCTGCAGCTACTCGGCCCAAGGTCTCTAATCATACCAGCAATGCTTTTAGACGTCGATGGGGATCTCTAGGATGTGATCTGTTCTAAAAAAAAATTTAAAACATTCGAATATTCGAAATAGCGAATATTCGCCGCGATATTCGCGTTATTCGCGAATACTCGAATATGCAATATTCGTAGCGAATATTCGCAATGCGAATATTCGTGAGCAACACTACTTACAAGATGTACAACGCTCTTTCTCCCCCAAGTGGCTGTTATGAGAACTGCAGCCTTGCAGCCAATAGATTTCCAACCAAGCCCTACTGTATCTCTAACACTAAATCCTAATGCATTTCAAGTGTAACAAATGAATGTTAAACAAGGGAAAAGAAACAGTAATACCTAAATAAATATTCCAAGCCAAACATTGTGCGCACAAGGGCTTGAAAATAAAAAATACAATTTTACGTTTTGTTTTCCCTTTTTTTTTTTTTTCTTCACCGCAAAGTGGAAAGTAGCTGATGGGAATTTGTTATTGTTTCTGTTTTTAATTAGTGATATGAGGCTTTGAGTGGGATTTAAGCAGAAATTCTCCTAGCAAGTCTGGTGTTATTGACCCGGTGACCTCCCCGAGTTGAGTTACTCAGAGTCAAGTTACATTAGAAAAGCAATGCTACGCCATTGGTTAGAATGGTAATTCAGCCTTGTATCCTTGTGGCCAAACCAAAAGGATTTTGCGGTAGGCTACTGTATTCGGGAAAAGTCCGGCACTAAAACGCGCTCACGTGATTAACCATTAAACGGAAAACTCCATAACCCACCTCCCACACTTACCAAAGTCATGAAATCTGAAATCCAGGCAGAGATCAAAAATCCCTACAGTCTTGTTTTGTATTTATTTTTATTTCATTTTTATTATTATTTAAAATTATTATTTTAAGTGCAACTAGTGTAGATAACTGAATTGGACATGATTTCACTCTTGCATAATCCCCTGTACAGCAGCGCATAGACTGGACGAGAGAGAGGCAGGACTTGGGCCAATCCAGGGCTCGACAAAAAACGGGCGCCAGGTCGCAATTGTGACTAGAATTAGCGGCCTGACGTCTGGGGAAGAAGGCATAGGCCTGCAGAAGGCCGGAAAGCCGCAGCCTCAATTACCGGCCCAAGGAGGTGGATACCCCATCCTTCCTTCTGTGATCTGGCGCCATCTTGTGGTGGCCGTTGACATGACAAGACTAAGGGGAAAGGGAATCGCCACTCCAGGTGGAAACCCAGATAAATATCCTCCGCTGCAGACAACTCAGGAGCAGACAAAAAAAAGACAGCACTATAAGTCACAGCAAAATAAAGTAAAATCTGACCCTGACGCGTTTCGCACTGAAACTAGTGCTTAGTCATAGCCGACAAGACTAATGGAGCTTCCCCTGTGTTTTCACTGCCATCTCCTTCCCTCTAATTAGAACCCCCAAACATTATATATTTTTTTAATTCTAGTACCCTAGAGAATAAAATGGCGGTTGTTGTAATACTTTCTATCATACAGCATTTGCGCAGCGGTCTTACAAGTGCACTTTTTGGGGAAAAAATACACATTTTTTAAATAAAAAAATAAGACAACAGTAAAGTTAGCGCAATTTTTTATTTATATATTGTGAAAGATAATGTTACGCCGAGTAAAATGATACCCAACATGTCACGCTTCAAAATCGCATCCGCTTGTGGAGTGGCGACAAACTTTTACCCTTTAAAATCTCCATAGGTGACGTTTAAAAAAATTCTACAGGTTGCATGTTTTGAGTTACAGAGGAGGTCTAGGGCTAGAATTATTGCTCTCGCTCTAACGATCGTGGCGATACCTCACATATGTGGTTTGAACACCGTTTTCATATGCCGTCGCTACTCAAGTATGCATTCGCCTCTGCATGCAAGCTCGCTGGGACGGGGCGCATTTCTGGCTCCTTACTTTTTTAGCTGGCTCCTAGATTCCAAGCAAATATGTTAAACCCTGGGCCAATCAGGTGACTTGACAGGGACCATGATGACAGGAGAAGATAAAAGCAAAGCGATGACCTCATCAATCTCCTGCTAATCCCTCTTTGTCCAATCATAGGCTGGAGCAATGAGGTGAACAACCTGTGTTGCATAACAACAGCACAGAGAAGACAGATCACCAGGCTGGTTGCGCTGTATGGCACGTAAAGATGGCTTCCATATATAGATTTCAAATGGATTGTTTCAAATTTCAAATGTAACTGTTGGACTTCAGTTTTAACCGCTTGCCGACTGTATAACTTGCATATATACGGCAGTAAGGTGGCTCTCCTGCGCCAGATATCATACTAGGTACATGATTCAGCACTGTGTATACAGTGGAACCAGGGCCCTTGCTACCACTAGGCAAACTAGGCAGCCCCCTAGGGCGCCCTGCTGCCTAGGGCACCAGGCCACTGATGTTTCTACTCTCTTTTCTCTGCAGCAAGCAACTAAGTCTCAGCATCAGCAGGCAGCTGCCGCTCTGTTCTGTCCTGACTCCCGGATGAATGGAAGCTAGCAAACATTAATTGATGGGCACTGATAGGCTGCATTGATGGTCACTGTTAGGCTGCAATTGATGGGCGCTAATGAAGCTACATTCAATGGGTGCTGGGGAGGCTGCATTTGATGGGCGCTTCATTAAATTGGTGGGTTTTACATGGGCAGGGAAAAGGGGGTGGAGTCAGGGGTGGAGCCAGGGGAGACAAAATTAGGTTTTGCCTAGGGTGTCAAATAACCTTGCACCAGCCCTGAGTGGAACCTCGGATTACGAGCATAATCCGTTCCAGGAGAATGCTTGTAATCCAAAGCACTTGCATATCAAAGCGAGTTTCCCCATAGAAGTCAATGGAAACAAAGATAATTAGTTTCAGATTGACTTCTATTCTTCATTGGATGGTGTGGGATGATGTCACTATCGTGTATGCAGTACCGCATGTGGCCAGAAGTGGGGGGCGCCGGAGAGAAACACTTGGAGACTGCTCCGATGCACTCGGAAACCCTTGGAAAAGCTCGAAAATACTAGAGAATGGAGTATTTCCGAGTGTTTCAAAGCGGCTCCGAGCGGCTCTGAATGGCTCCGAGTGTCACCGGTGCCCCCTCACCTCTGGCCAAATGTGGTACTGCAAACCGCAGAGGCTTGAATTCTGTTTGTTTTGTGAGACAACACTCACAACCCGAGTCAGGATTTAAAAAAAATATTGCTCGTATTGCGAAACGCTCGTTAACCGCGTTACTCGCAATCCGAGGTATTACAGCATCTGCTTATACGCAGCAGATGGTGATCTGCAGGTGCCAGCTAATAGATGACCGCTGGCACCCGACAATAGTCAGGGACACACACAGCACAGAGCTCTTCCTATGTAGACAAGGCAGAGCTCTGTCCTGTCAGCAATCCAGTAATGCAAAGCAGGGAAGCACCTCACTTAATACACTAAAACACTGGCTAGGCACACATTTAACCCTTTGATCACACCTTATGTTTAACCCCTTCCCAGCCAGTGTCTAAAGTACAGAGACAGTGCATATTGTAACCACTTATTACTATATTATTGCCCATATACAGGATCTGTAAATCGTACGAAAAATACCGATATCGGCGCGATTGTACGATAATCGGATCGTTAGTACAGAGCTTTCGAGAGCCAATCAAGAAAGGTTCATCCGATATTATTAGATTGGACAAGCACGAAAATTGTCCTTGTACGATACAAGATCGTCCATTTTTTGTTTAGCCAGTACAGTTGTCGTCCGAAAATACAATACAAATACATTACAACACATGACATCACTTCCATTTTTTTTTTTTCTGCCTTACTTGAATTTTCATGACTTTAGTAACCTATTCAATTTCTACATGGGACTAGTAAGCGAAAAAAGTTGGACGATCTGTCGTCTGTTTTTCCAATTTTGTGTGTACGGGGCATTAGTGTCACTCGTTCCCAAAAGTATCAGTTAATGTCAGATTTTCCGCCACAATATCACAGTCCCGCTGATCACTGCCATTACTAGTAAAAAAAAAAAAAATTCAGTATATATACCATAGTTCAGGGCTCAACAAAATCCGGGCGCCCGGACACAATTGCGACTAGAATTAGCGACCTAACGCGGCGGGGGGTGCACAGAGACACAGAATACCCCGGCTTTGCAGCCTTCTGCAGGCCTATGTTTCCTTCTGTAATCTGGCGCCATCTTGTGGTGTCCGTTGGCATGACAAGTAAACCAGCAATTCTAATGGAGCTTCCCCTGTGTTTTCACTGCCATCTCCTTCCCTCTAATTAGAGCCCCCAAACATTATATACACCCTCGAGAATTAAACGGCGGTCATTGCAATACTTTCTGTCACACCGTATTTGCGTAGCGGTCTTACAAGTGCACTTTTTTGGGAAAAAATACACCTTTTTTTAATTAAAAAATAAGACACCAGTAAAGTTAGCCCAATTTTTTTTATATTGTGAAAGATAATGTTACGCCGAGTAAATTGATACCCAACATGTCACGCTTCAAAATTGCGACCGCTCGTGGAATGACGACAAACTTTTACCCTTTAAAATCTCCATAGGCGACGTTTAAAAAATTCTACAGGTTGCATGTTTTGATTTACAGAGGAGGTCTAGGGCTAGAATTATTGCTCTCGCCCTAACGATCGTAGCGATACCTCACATGTGTGGTTTGAATACCGTTTACATATGCGGGCAATACTCACGTATGCGTTCGCTTCAGCGCACAAGCTCGTCGGGACGGGCGCGTTTTCTAGCTCCTAACCTTTTTAGATGGCTCCTAGATTCCAAGCAAATTTGTCAAACCCTGCCATGGTTTGTAGAAGCTAAAACTTTTGCGCAAACCAATCAATATACACTTTATTTATTACCAAAAATATGTTGCAGAATACAAAATGATTAAGAAATGTTATTTTTTTTTATTTTTTTTTTTTATTATTAGATATGTTTTATAGCAGAAAGTAAAAAAAAAAAGATTGTTTTTTTTTTTTCAAAATACACAAAATACACAAAATACACAAAATACAGAGGTGATCAAACAACCAAAAGAAAGCTCTATTTGTTCAAAACAAAATTTTTTTTATTTGTGTACAGAGTTGCATTCAATTGTCAGTAAAAGTAACGCAGTGCCATAACACAAAAAATGGCCTGGTCATAAAGTGGGGTAAACCATCCGGAGGTCAGGTGGTTAAAGCAGAACTAAAGACATTTAAAAAAAAATGTATAGGTCCAAAAAAAAAAAAAAAAAAACGCCAACATAAGTATACAAAATGTATTGAAAATAAAGAGTAAAAAAAACAAATATACACTCAAAAGAGATGTATTCCAAACAGCACTTTAATATCAGGCCAGTAGATGGCAGCCTCTCCCCAGCCAAGGCAGATCCTGCAAGTATACTGCAAGCAGCCTCTGTAAAGGAACAGTATCCAGCTAAGAACTCTACAGGAACTCATGACCGAAGCTTGACAATGGGGCAGCTCTGCACCCCGAAATGTGTAGCCACGCCCCCTGTGACATCATCACGACCTCCAGACACCTAGCTTCTGCCCTGAGTTTTAACTAGCAATAGTTGGTTTAAAAAAAAGCACAACAGTTTATTAAAAAAAAATGACTTTAATAATATAAACACCATAAAAATATTTGTTTACCACTTGCTTACTGGGCACATATACATCCTTCCTGCTCAGGCGAAATTTCAGCTTTCGGCACTGCGTCGCTTTAAATGAAAATTGCGCGGTCGTGCGACGTGGCTCCCAAACAAAATTGGCGTCCCTTTTTCTCCACAAAAATAACTTTCTTTTGGTGGTATTTGATCACCTCTGCGGTTTTTATTTTTTGCGCCTTTAAACAAAAAAGAGCGACAATTTGGAAAAAAAACAATATTTTTTACTTTTTGTTATAATTAATACCCCAATTTAAAAAAAAAGGCTGATATGTATTCTTCTACATATTTTTGGGGGGAAAAAATCACAATAAGTGTATAGTGATTGGTTTGCGCAAAAGTTATAGCGTTTACATACATACATAGTATAGGGGCAGGGGGGCAAACCAATCACTATACCCTTGTTGTGATCTTTTTTAAAATAGGGGATAGAATTCTGACATTTTTTTTAATTATTATCTTTTACTAGTAATGGCGGCGATCTGCGATTTTTGGCAGGACTGTGATATTAAGGCGGACACATCGGACACTTTTGACACATTTTTGGGACCATTAACATTTATACAGCGAACAGTACTATAAATATGCACTGATTACTGTATAAATGTGACTGGCACTAGGGGGCAAGGAAGGGGTTAAATGTGTTCCCTACTAGTGATTCTAACTGTGGGGGGAGGGTACTGACTGGGGGAGGTGACGGATCTGTGTCCCTATGTACAAGGGACACAGCATCGGTCTCCTCTCCCTGACAGGACGTGGAGCTCTGTGTTTACACACACAGATCCATGTCCCTGGCTCTGTCACTGCCGATTGTGGGTACCTGGCAGACATCGCGCATCGGCATCTCAGTGAAGCGCCGGGCAGTGGCCGAAGGAGTCGAGGCTGTAAAAAGACGGCCTTCCAGGTTTTTTTTTTTACTATGGCCCAGGTCTGAAGAGGTTAATGCCCCCCTGCCCCTATGCTATGTATGTAAATGCGCACGTCTGGCGCCGTTATTCACTGTTAGCTCTTAAATGAACAAGCGCCAAAGGCTTTTATAGCCTCCTCTATGGACAATATGGGGTTTCATAGGTTTTTCCATTTTACGGGAGTTTTGAAGCTACTCCACACAGCCTTATTTAGTTTTAGAGAGATTTGGTCACTTTTCCCATAATAAGACATTCCAGATTTTCAGGGTGACGGGGTGCTACCAAAATTAGGATTATGTGCAGGCAATGATAGAATAGGGTTGCCACCTTACCTTCAAATCAAACCCAAACACTTTACCGGCGCACTGCACGGGACGGGGACTCTGATGTAAGGGAGAAGGAGGAAGAGGTGTTCTGAGGTCCCCCAACCCCCTCCCCACGCTCCTAAACTGCAGCATGGGAGAAGGAAAAGCCATGACCATGAGGAGGAAGCGGTAAGAAGAACCCCCCCCCCCCCGCTTAGCAACTTTAACAGCATCATCTCGCGACAGCACCTCTCCCCCACTCAACAACTTAAAAGTCTGGCTCCAAAAAAAAAAAATCGGCATCCCATGGCAGCAAACCCCCCCCCCCCCCTCAACAACTTTAATGTCCCGCAGTACAATGTTGAAAAGTTGGGAGGTATGCAAACCCGAACTGTCCGGGTGAATCCTGAACAGATGGCAACCCTATGGCAGATAGATGTCTATGAAATGGAGGTCCGTGAATGCTTGTGTTTGTGACAGGGCAATTAGATCCACGGTCCTGCTGTGATCACGGGCAATCGCGGGTGAACGCGCACCGGGTCCTGAGCAATGCAGCGCGCGCCCCCTACCGCCGGGTAGCCCAGGACGTCATATGACGTCCACCCGGAAGGAGAGAAGGTTCCTGCCGACGTCATTTTAGTATGGCTCGGTAAGGAACTGGTTAAAGTGCAGCCCTGCCAAACTGATTTTTTTTTCTTTCTTTTTTTCCTTTATTACATGTTCCCCAGGCAAGTGGCAGGCCTCGTACCATTTGTTTGACAACCCCTATATTAGCCTAGAAAATGGGCATTACTTATTTTTTTCATTCGGCTCCCATTGACTTTAATAGGGTTCGGATTTGGAACCCAAATTTTAGTATGTTTTCCGCACCCGCCTTAAACCGAAACAAGGTACTTTCAGCTCATGCCTACTAGCAAGTAGGGATGAGCTTCGAGTTTGAGTCGAAAATTGCCTGTTCGCCTGTTCGGTGAACAACAAACAATTAGGGGTGTTTGTGGCAAATTCGAAAAGCACAGAACACACTGTTAAAGTCTATGGGAGAAATCTAAAGTGCTAATTTTAAAGGCTAATATGCAAGTTATTGTCCTAGAAAGTGTTTGGGGACCCGGGTCCTGTCCCAGGGGACATGTATCAATGCAAAAACAAGTTTTAAAAACCGTTGTTTTTTCAGGAGCAGTGAATTTAATAATGCTAAAAGTGAAACAATAAAAGTGTAATATTACTTTAAATTTCATACCTGGGGGGGGGTGTAAAGTCAGCATGTGAAATATCGCATGTTTCCCGTACATAGAACTGTCCCTGCACAAAGTGTCATTTCTGAAAGAAAAAAAGTCATTTAAAACTGGCTTTTGCGGCTATAATGAATTGTCGGCTCTGGCAATTCAGAGAGAATTCATTCATAAAAAAATAAATAAAAAAAAGCGTGGGGGTCCCCTCAAATTCCATTAACAGGCCCTGATATGGATATTAAAGGAGTTGTAAAGGAAAAAAAAAATTTGGCTTAAAGGAATGTCTGCAAGGTAGACAGACAGAATAGTGTAATGATTCTGTTAAAAAACGAGTAAATACCTAATAAATTCCTTCATCGATATCACCTCCAGTGTTCTAGTTTCTGTTCTCTCATTTTCTGCCTGGTTTGCGGCACTCGTTCATGTAAGAACTACATTTCCCAGTATGAATTGCGGCACGCCCAGTAATTCACACCTCCTTAAAGTCTCTAACACGCAGAGAGCGTCCTGCCGCACAGATGTAGTTCCCAGGGGGGGGCGAGCACGTCACTGACCACTGCAGTAAAGTCTCCCTTCACGGTGGTCAGTAAAATCAGACAAGCAGGAAGTGAACAAAACAGAGATAGAAATAGAGCAAAACGAACAATGAGGAAGTGAAAAGAGGAATGTCTGCAGGTAAAGGATGCTTATTATGAAAAAAAATGTTTTCCTTTACAACCCCTTTAAGGGGAACCCCGCCGTCAATTTAAAAAAAAATTACGTGGGGTCCCCCCCCAAATATCCATACCAGATCTTCAGGTCTGGTGTGAATTTTAAGGGGAAGTCCACCCCAAATTTAAAAAAAAAATGGCATGGAGTTCCCCCAAAAATCCACACCAGACCCTTATCCGAGCACGTTAACCTGGCCAGCTGCAGAAAAGAGGGGGGACAGACTGCGCCCCCCCCCCTCTCCTGAACCACACCAGGCCACATGCCCTCAACACGGGGAGGATGTCCCCTGGCCGGTGGTTTATGGGGGCCTTCGGGCGGGGGGGCTTATCAGAATCTGGAAGACCCCTTTAACAAAGGGGACCCCCAGATCTTGCCCCCCCTATGTGAATTGGTAATGGGGTACAATTTACCCCTACCATTTCACGAAGGAAATGTAAATAGTTTTAAACTGACGACAGGGTTCCCCTTAATATCCATATCAGACCTGAAGGGCCACGCTTTTTTTTCTTTATGAATGAATCCTCTCTGAATTGCCAGAGCCGACAATTCATTATATCCGCAAAGCCGGTTTTAAATGACTTTTTTTCTTTCAGAAATGACACTTTGTGCAGGGACAGTTCTATGTACGGGAAACATGCGCTTTATCACATGCTGACTCTAAACCCCCCCCCCCCAGGTACGAAATTTAAAGTAATATTAAACTTTTATTGTTTCACTTTTAGCATTATTAAAGCGGATCTCCACCCTAAAGTGAAGATCCGCTGATCGGAACCCTCCCCCCCTCCGGCGTCACATTTGACACCTTTCAGGGGGGAGGGGGGTGCAGATACCTGTCTAAAGACAGGTATCTGTACCCACTTCCGGCCCGCAGTCTCGGGCAAAAGACGGGCTTTTCCCGTTGTGTACTGGGAACTCTCGGCTCCCAGCACACAGCGGGAGCCAATCGCCGGGCGCAGCGCGACTCGCGCATGCGCCGTAGGGAACCGGGCAGTGAAGCCGGAGCGCTTCACTTCCTGGTTCCCTCACTGTGGATGGAGAGGGGAGCAGCAGGGTGACGAGCGATAGCTCGTCCTCTGCTGCGGACGCCGCTGGACTCCAGGACAGGTAAGTGTCCTAATATTAAAAGTCAGCAGCTGCAGTATTTGTTGCTGCTGGCTTTTAATATTTTTTTGGGGTGAACCATCCGCTTTAAATTCACTGCTCCCAAAAAAACGGCTGTTTTTAAAACTTTTTTTTGCATTGATACATGTCCTCTGGGACAGGACCCGGGTCCCCAAACACTTTTTAGGACAATAACTTGCATATTTGCCTTTAAAATTAGCACTTTAGATTTGAAATGTTCGAATCCCATAGACTTTAACAGGGTTCTAAAGCTCACACGAACATTTGGTGTGTTCGCAGGTTCTGGTGCGAACCAAACAGGGGGGTTTTGTTTCCCAAGCATAGCAGGGTTGCCACCAGGGCTGGACTGGGACCCAAATTTGGCCCTGGACTTCATCCAGACTGGCCCACTTTGACAGGTCTCTCTCATGGCGGCCGGGCAAATTCTTCCCCCACAACCCCCAGCCCCCCGGCCACCCAAGCCTCCGCTCCCCCTTTACTAGCCACTAGCCATTCTACTTTATTAGAGTAGAACAGCCAGTACTGGTACTCTTATAGGCAGTGCCAGTGGGGAAGCTAGACATTATTCCCCCCGGGGCAAAGAATCAGTTTGGTGCCCCCCTTATGGGACAAGATTAGGCAGAAGGGAGAAACTCCCAGGCCACAGCTGTTGAGTCAGCGGTCTGTCCCCTCCCCCGTGCTCCTCTGTCTTCCCCCTGCTTCTCTGTTCCCCCCAGGTGAGCTCTGCGGGGAGGGAGAGGAGGTAAGCGCTGCGGGAAGAGAGAGACAGAGGAGCGGAGGGAGCGGCAGTCCGCTGTCACTGAAGCCAGCCCACTGAGCCATCGGCCCACCGGGAAACTCCCTGTAGTCCCAATGGCCAGTCCATCCCTGGATGCCAACTTTTAGCAGCCTGGGACACTTTGGATGCCCCAAGGAGAGTAGTAATGCGGTGCACATAGTGTGCCACAGAGAACAGTGGGTGTAGCCAAATTGCTCTTGCTGATGTCATTGCCCTTCCCCTCAGTGATCCCGCAGCTCCCAGACAGCAACAGATTTGTGTGTGACTATCTTGGTTACCTGGGGAGCCACAGCCTGGTCTGAATAATGTGTCCAGGTTTTAGTCCGCCTGAAACCTGGACACACAATTCAAAACCCGGACTGTCTGGGTGAATCCTGGACAAGTGGAGACTCTAAAGCATAGGCCTATATTTCTCTGACCTCAGAGAGTTCTAGCCAGGGCCGTTTCAAGGAATTTGGGGGCCCCAAGCAAAGCCTACGTTAGCGATACACTCATTTTTTACACCCATGTTCTAGTGCGGCTGAGCTCCTCTTCCTCCTGTCAGTCCAGTGTTCTATCACTATGGGTCCCCAGTCCCCTATCAGATCGTGCCTGGGCCGGCCGGGTATAGTGCGGCACAGGAGATTCAGTTTCTGTGTTCCTGGCCAGACTGAAAGGAAGTTAGCACTCAGTGTGCACTTCCTGTCAGTCCGGCCGGGAACAGGAAACTGAATTTCCTGTACCACGTGCGGTACCCGGCCGGACTGACAGGACTCCAGGAGGAAGGAAAAGGGAGCTCCGCCACGCTACAGCCTGGGAAGGGAAAGTTGGGGGCCCCAGGCCAGCTCGGGGGCCCCAAGCAATTGTTTGTTTTGCCTGTCCTGTAGCGACAGGCCTGGTTCTAGCATGTACCCTCCACCACTGCTGCCAATGCACCTCATAAAGAGGATTCCTATTGGACAGCAGGATCAAACATGACGGGTTCACTTTAATTTTAAAAGTATGTAAGAAAGCGTTTGAGGAAGGGATTAGAAAAGGGGATAAAATGATCACTGTTATGGATATTCCTCGCTAAGAAAAATCGGCTGAACGCCACTAACTACAGTGCCAGGTTCACGGAGGTCTCCTTGTAATCCCCAGGCAGGGAAGCGTATTTTTTTTTGCCATGTGTTTAAGCCTCTATAAAAACCACCCTGGCTGTTTTATGGAGCTCTGCAAAAATAACTGCTCTGTTGTGGAAATCCTGTCTCTAAGTATCTTCTTTATATGCTCACAGCTTCCATGTAAGTGGCAGCTCCGGATAGCTTTTCCTTGGATGATGTATGTTACATTGTCTCACACCTGTGTTATGTGCCAAGACACATTTGTAAGACGGTGGCCAGACCAATTTTTCAGTTAAATTTAGACTAGGACTTTTTTTTCAAACCTGTAGATCTGCCCAGATTATGTTATAACTTTCATAAAAAAAATAATAAAAAAAAAACAGAACACGTATCAAAAATCACATCCTAAAAATCGTAAGACCTGCTTTAGTTATCCAAATAAAAAGGGGGTGTGGCCTGATAGACAAATAGACAGACAAACTATTTCTGTTCCAAGACATTACAGTGTTGCTGTATAGAGTCCAATGCTTCATGATCTCATTTGGCACACAAGACCCAACTGTCTGTAGATGTTTCTCTGATCTCTTGCAGGTCCGTGTTCATTGCTTTATCCACCTTGGCCTCTGTTATCCCATTCTACCTTGGTTTTCTTTTTCCAGCATCAGGGTCTTCTTAGACCCCTTTCACACTGAGGCATTTTTCAGGCGCCTTAGGCCCCGTACACACGTCCGAGAACCTCATCGGGCTAAACTCATCGTTCTGCCCGACGAGGTTCCCGATGAGCGGTCGAAAAAGCTTGTCAAGCCAAAGTCCTCATTGAACAACGAGGAGATAGAGAACCTGCTCTCTATTTTGGCTCGACGAGCTTCCCAACGGGACGCTCGTCGAAAGTGTACACATGACCGAGAACCTCCGCAGAATATGTCTCCCAGCGAGCTTCTCGCTGGATTCTGCCGAGAAGCTCGGTCATGTGTATGGGGCCTCAGCGTTAAAAAAGCACCTGTAAAGCGCCTGAAAGAAGCTGCATCTGCAATCCCAATGTGAAAGCCCAAGTGCTTTCACACTAAAGCGCCTAAAAAATGCCCCAGTGTGAAAGAGGTCTTAGTGTTAAAAAAAGCGCCTGTAAAGTGCTTGAAAGAAGCTGCACCTGCAATCTCAATGTGAAAGCCAGAGGTCGCGTACACACGACCATTTTTCGGGTTGTGAAAAAAGCAATTTTTAATGGTCTAGAACAGGGGTCTCCAAACTGTGGCCCGGGGGCCAGATGTCCTCATTGCAGTGGCGGCTGGTGCTCAAATTTTTTTTTGACAGCCAGGATTTTCAGAAGGAGAGGTTGGCAGTAGCTACAGCCTCCGTACTTTTCAATCCTAGTTACTTTAAAAAGAAATTAGACATGTGCGTTTTATTCTTTTTTTTTGGAAAATTCTGAAATTCGGGAAATTCGCAAATTAGAACATATGGAAATTCGAAAATCCAATTTTTGAAATTTCCCATTTTCGAATTTTTCAATTTCGAATCTCAAAATTTCCAAATTTCCAAATCTCGAATTTTTGAAATTTCCAATTTTAAATTTTCAAATTCAAAAGTTCGGTACAATTAGAAAATTCTAAATTCGTAAATTTGGAGTTTCGGGAATTAAAAAATTAGTAAATTCTGAAAATTCTAAAATTCGGAACTTCGTAAATTCGAAAATTAGTAAATTCGAAAATTCAAAATTTCGGAAATTCGAAAATTTGTAAATTCCGAAATTCGAAAATTCCGAAATTCCGAAATTCGAAAATTCGGAAATCCGAAAATCTGGAAATTCGGAAATTTGGAGATTTCGGGAATTTGGAGATTACGGAATTAACTAATTTTTCAAACTTCATTAACCCCTTCAATACCGGGCCATTGTGATATGACGTCCACAAAGTGGATCTCCCATCCAGAGTGGACGTCATATGACGTCCTGGACTTTGCGGGTGGATATCTGAATGATGCCTGCAGCGAGAGACATCCCCCCCT
The DNA here is from genome assembly GCA_029574335.1 of Rana kukunoris. NCBI lineage: Eukaryota > Metazoa > Chordata > Amphibia > Anura > Ranidae > Rana > Rana kukunoris. The sequence continues at coordinate 519,676,316 of CM056052.1, read as the reverse complement.
CCCGTCGCCATCCGGTGCTTCTTCGAGCTCTCCTGTGCCATCGGGGGCCCGGAGAATGAATCGTTCGTCGCTAGCTTGACGACTAGTGATGACTGGTGACCAGACACCAGTCATCGCTAGTGATGACTGGTGACCAGATGGTCACCAGTCATCTCTATGACCGTCGGAGGACCCGGGCGCGATGTGATGATGTCACGCCCGGGTCCCGTAAGTAAACAAGCGGCTACTAAGCAACAGTATTCATGAGATCGGTGAATTTTTTTCACCGATCTCATGGTTTCCAGCCTGGAGGAGAGATGTGAGGTCTTATTGACCCCGCATCTCTCCATAAAGAGGACCTGTCACACACATTCCTATTACAAGGGATGTTTACATTCCTTGTAATAGGAATAAAAGTGATAAAAAAAAAAAAAAGTGTAAAAAAAAAGGAAAATATGTAAAAAAAAAAATAATACTAATAAAAAAAAATTAAAACGCCCCTGTCCCCGGTAGCTCGCACGCAGAAGCGAACGCACACGCAAGTCCCGCCGACATATGTAAACGCCATTTAAACCACATATGTGAGGTATCGCCACGTGCGTTAGAGTGCCAGCAGCAATTCTAGCCCTAGATCTCCTCTGTAAATCTAAACTGGTAACCTGTAAAAAAATTCAAAGCGTTGCCTATGGAGATTTTTAAGTACCGAAGTTTGGCGCCATTCCATGAGTGTGCGCAATTTTAAAGCGTGACATGTTAGGTATCTATTTTCTGGGTGTAACATCATCTTTCATATTTTACAAAAAAATTGGGCTAACTTTACTGTTTTGTTATATTTTAATTTGTGAAACAATTTTTTTCCCCCAAAAAAGGCGTTTGAAAAATTATTGCGCAAATACCGTGCAAGATAAAACTTTGCAATGACAGTCGTTTTATTCCCTAGGGTGTCTGCTAAAAAAACATATATAATGTTTGGGGGTACTGCGTGGCTGTTGATTGAATATCCCAGGGGGAAAAAAAGGAAATTTGAGGTCTCTGTGACCCCAGGTTTTTTTTGTTATTTATTTATTTTTTGTTCATGGCAAGTGGGGCTGTGCCTCACCTCACCTGCCTCCCCGGACTGCATGTCCCTGGCCTATAGCAGTAAGTGGGTTTATATTATCTAGGACTGTCCATAGGTGGTGCTGTTTCCTTTTCTGCCCAGTGTCCTTTTCCTATAGGTGGCGCTATAAACCTTTTGTTATGGCTCAGAATAAGCTGTGTCCGTCAATGGAGAAAAATCATTTTGATGTATTAATGATTGCAGAGGAGCAATAATTTGTGTCTTGTATATCTGCTTAGAGCTCAGCTTTAATGTCATTCCTGTTGTTCCTCTTGTATTTTATTTGGCATGTCAACCCCATCTTTCCAAGGGGTCTGTTTTTCCTAAAAGGAAACAGGTGACCGGTATGTACACGCGGTCTGGGTTGTGTTATTCGCACCCAGACCTCACATCGATAGAAACGTTTCCAGTCTAGAGTTTGTTTTCCAGAGGGATACGCTAAAACAGTCAGACACAAATGTCCGTGCCGTGCCAGCTCCAAATGGTTATCTTATTTCTGCAAAGTATGAGGCCACAGCCAACTGACTGTTCCCACCTTCAGCTTGTCAGCGCCCAAACAAGCGAGCTAGTAATGGATAGTTTAGTGACAGGTTAATCAATCTCATTAGTCATTTGCATTACAGCCCATTACGCTATTAAACTAATAGGATTTGCCAGAGACTCTGACATTGGAAAGTTTGCAGCACTCATGAAATGGCATCACTTCAAACAGTGTGAAAGTTATCTTGTATTCTACTTTGAAAAGGATCCATCGAATGAAAGACGATCTACATTCCACAGACTTTCATTCCAATCAAGTGAAACGTAGAACTCCCTTTTTTCTTGTTTTTTAAAGGGAAATTTTTAGATGTTTCGGGACAATTTTAAAGTAGAAGGCAGCAAAAAAATAAATAATAATTGCAGACCCCTTTCCCCAGTATATACTGCTTGTTTAATCTGAGGCCGCGTACACACGGAGGGACATGTCCGCTGAAACATGTCCGACGGACCGTTTCCAGCGGACATGTCTTCTCCGGATTTTCGTCCGACGGTGTGCACACACCATCAGATGAAAATCCCCTCGGCCAGGGAACGCCGCCACGTCACCAAACCCGGAAATAAAATGCTTCCGCGCATGTGACGAATCCATTCGACGCATGCGCGGACAGTTCAGACAACTGGTTAGTGTACTAACCAGCGGACAGATCCGACGGACAGGTTTGTAGCATACAAATTTCAAAGCATGCTTTGAAATTTGTCCGATGGACAAACCTGTCTGCTCGCCCGTACACACGATCGGATTTGTCTGCTGAAACGGTCAGTCGGACCGGTTTCAGCAGATAAATTTGATCGTGTGTACGCGGCCTCAGAAGTACTTACCTTACCCCTTGGTTCCTTTCTACATCCAATGCAGGGCTGGTACAGGGGGGGGGGGGAGAGAAGGGACGGATGCCCTGGGTGGTACAATTTGCTGAAGGGAGGGGGCGCAGGTGAAGTGTCGGCAGTGTGCTTCACAACTGTTCAACCCAACCCAATTTGGGAACAGAGCTCCCAAGGTATAAATCCAGCAGCAGGGTGGTAATGTTTTGTATTAATCCAAACACCAAGCAGTGACGGAGCAGTGACACATCCATGGCTATGCAGCCACAGAACACTGTAGGGGGGTTAAATCTCAAAATTAATGTTTTACTTTATTGACCGGTAGAGCAGTTCCAGTTTCTAGATGTCATGCCGCGTACACACGATCGTTTTTCGGCATGAAAAAAACAAAGTTTTTTAAAAAAATTTAAATGATCGTGTTCTGAAAAAAATAATTTTTCGTGTTCTGAAAAACTACCAAAAAAAATTCCAAACATGCTGCATTTTTTAACGACGTTTTAACCGATGTTGTTTTTCGGGTTGTAAAAAATGGTCGTGTGTGGGCTAAAAAGACATGAAAAACCCGCGCATGCTTAGAAGCAAGACGGGAGTGCTCGTTCTGGTAAAACTGCCGTTCATAATGGAGTAAGCACATTCATTACGCTGTAACAGACAGAAAAGCGCAAATCGACTTTTACTAACAAGGAATCAACGAAAGCAGCCCAAAGGCGAAAGGAACTTCCCCTTTATAGTGCCATCATACGTGTTGTACGTCACCACGCTTTGCTAGAGCATTTTTTTAAAACGATGGTGTGTGGGCAACATAGTTTTAATGATGAAGTTGGAAAAATTTTGTTTTTTCAAAATGCCGAAAAACGTTGTTATTTTTTCATGCTGAAAAATGATTGTGTGTACGCGGCATTAGACTGGAGTTGATATTTGACAAGAATATTTGGTTGATTAACAAAGGATTTGAAGTCACTTAGTAGAACTTTGGCTCAGACATAAACTTTAAATTTGTTTCTTTAGTCACAGGGTGACTTATCACAACCCAAATAAACATTTTCTCTCACATCCCGATTAGATGTGAAGGCAATCGGGGAAGATGAATTAACACAGATGTGGGTTCACTCAAAGGTTAGCGTCGACGGAAAATAATAAATTTGATGTTTACTTATAATAAAGAACCAGATAACAATCAAAGTACAACAGACACAAGGCCAATGTGATTCATGCCCCCTGCGCTCTGTAGATTTTCCCACGTGCCGATAATCGGAGAACTTCTAGACTCTTCATTTTGAATTCTCCATTGCAGCACATTTCATTCACGTGTTGTAAGAGAAGTCCGGCTAACAGACGCGCATCTGTGCACAAGCACGGGCACACCAGTGTGTGTACAAAGAGGGACTTGTATAGGCGCATGTGCAGGCGCGCGCCAATACCAGCACGCACCAATGCACGCGCACGTGCACGTATGGGCGCCAAGTAAGCCAATTTAAACTGAACCCTGGCACATGAACATTGCTGAATGGTCTTTCAGCTAGTGCCTGTTTATCTGATCTGTTCCAGCTTCCTGTGTTTTGGCCCGGCTTCACCTGAACCTGCTCCTTGACCTCCGCCTGCCTACCTGATCCTGGCTTGTGTTTGACTCCGCTTCTGTCTGATGTTCCTGTACCTAGCTGCCCATCTGTGTACCGAACCCGGCCTGTGTCCCATCTCTGCCTCTCGTCTCGGTACCTGCTCTGTCGGGCTGTTGATGACCCCCTGGCTTAAGTCCCGGCTATGCATCCATCTGCTGACCCAGCGATACAGAGCTCCAGTTTTCAGAGCCTGCCCAGCGCTCTTCAGCCACCTGGTTCCTGCCAAGGCCCAACCAGTGCCATCCATAGCTTTGGCCCTCGTGCCATTCTGTGTCCTTTACTCCCTGTCATCACTACCAGGGGTGTTGAACAGGAGGTTAGGGTGACCAGACATCCCCAGTTTCAGGGGACAGTCCCCTGATTGAGGACACTGTCCCCGGACCAAGTCTGTCCCTGTTTTTTTCCCCAGATTGGATTTAATAAGCGGCCGGGGCAATTTCAAAGACAGTCAGTGCAGAATTAAAATAAAAAAAATAGAATTAAACACCCCCGCACCGCCATGCCTACTAGCTTAGGGGGTTGTATTTTTTTCATTATCTGTGCCCCTTTCTGATGAGCATGTGCTGGTCGGAGCAAAGGGAATATTTCTTCAGTTTTGGGCGCATTCCCTTTCAGCTCCGCTTGCATGTTCTTCTGCCTTGGCTCAAATCCTGGCCAGCCACCTGCCTATCTCTTTGCCTTCCCTGGCGGAGTGATCTTCCGGGGCCCGAAGCGTATGGCCTCGTACACACGAGCAAAATGATTTGTTCAAATCCGTCGGACAGACCGATTTGAACAAATCTGTCTGCTGGGATGTATTGGTTTGATCATGTACACACGATCAAACCAAAATCCCCGCCGGCAGACAGCACGCTGACGTGTCGGTGACGTGGCGGTGACGTTGACGCCGCCACGTCACCGCACCCGGAAGTAAAACACTTCCGTGCATGCGTCGAATCCATTCGACGCATGTGCGAGAAGATATGTCTGCTGGTTAGCGTACTAACCAGCAGACATGTCGGGCGGATGGGTTTGCAGCCGACAGATTTCAAAGCATGCTTTGAAATCTGTCGGGTGGCCAAATCCGTCGGTTTGCCTGTACACACGATCGAATCTGTCTTCTGAAATGGCCCGTCAGACGGGTTTCAGCAGACAGATTTGATCGTGTGTATGCGGCCTAAGACTTGAGAGGCTGTGAGGCAGGCGGCGGCGACGACGGGCAGAGAGTCACTGATGGTTGCCATTACTAGTAAAAAAAAATATGTCCCCGGATTTCATTTTAAAAATCTGGTCACCTTACAGGAGGTGCAAGAGAAGACCTCTCTCCAGCTCGATCTCCACCAGGTACGTGACACGAGTATTCCTGTATAATAACATCTAACTGAATAATCTTTCCTTTTTTATTGTTTGTATTCTTGATAAACTCAATAAAACTTGGTATAAAATTGTATGTATGAACCTCTTCCCTTAGTTATGTTCCTGTGCAATTCCATATAGGAGCTCCAACCCATTCCATTTGTAGCCAAAGCTGATCCTAGATGGCTCAAATTTCAACCAATTCAGCAATTCAAGCCATGGCTGAACCTGCATGGACCACCCAGCCTAACAAAAGTCAATTCAAAAATTGGCTGAGCGGGGTGGAGAATTGTTGGCAGGACAGTGACCTATCCGATGTACTCGCTGTTGAGGTTTTCAGGCAGCCGTCAGTGCTGCAGCTGCTGAATACAAAAACTGGCAATAGACATTCCTCCATCCAGGGTCATTTCTACTGTCCTAATAGACATGGGGCACCTCTATGCATACAGAATAAAATGATGAGTGGCTGGTATGCCACACTGTACCAAATTGAATGCCAAAATGCACAGGAATGCGCAAAATATAGTTTAGGCATTACTTTTACAAATTGCCCTGCACCAAACCACATGGTACGGCAGAACTGTGTTTGGCAGGCGCAAACATTTTCTATAAACGTTTGGGGTGCCAGTAACAGTCAATGACACCCCCTGGTGTCTAGCAAGGGCAGTGTGTTCACGTGCAGTGCTTTCCTGCACCACCTTCTACTGTGAACGGGCTCTAGGTAGACTAAACAAGTTGCAAATGTAGCTACCTCTTACGTTAAAATGTTAAACAATTTAATACAAAAGAAAGTGAAAATGACAGAACTACAAAGTGCAAGAATATCTGATAAACTTTATATTGATAAACATGGAATGAATCCTTCTTATAAGAGAAGAACAAAGACATAAATCCAATTACTAGTGGACACCCCAGAGAAAACTTAAAGGATCACTAAAGGAAAAAACATTTTTTTGCTGAAATGACTGTTTACAGGGTATAGAGACATAAAAGTTAACTGATTCCTTTTAAAAATGATTAAAAATAGATAAAAATCAATCATATAATATGCCTCTAGTTTCACTTTCTCTAGAGAGAGAGACAGAACAAAAACAAACAAATCCAGGGAAGTGTTTTGTTTTTAAATTGAATCCCAGGGCAGTGTTTTGTTTTTAAAATGAATCTGATTGGTTCTGAGGAGTTTTAGACACACAGCTTGGACCACAGAGAAAAGCTGCCATGAGATTTTTCATAAGGAGCCAGACAAGCAGGAAGTGTGGAGATCAGAGCAGAATTACAGTAACTTCAAAGCAAAAACGAACAATGAGAACATGAAAACAGCACTGCATTAAGGTAAAGGAAGCTATTTAGCTAAAAAAAAAAAAATCCTTTAGTGATCCTTTAAAGGAGAATCCTCCCCATCCTAGGCACCAGTTATGGTGCAGGTGTTACATGCCAATGCTATATAAGATAGGGTGACCAGACATCCCCAGTTTCAGGGGACAGTCCCCTGATTGTCCCCAGATTTGGGGGCAGGGGCAATTTCAAATACAATCAATGCAGAATTAAAAAAATAAATAAAATGATTTACACCCCCCCACTCCGCCGTGCCTACTAGCATAGGGGGGTTGTATTTTTCCCATTATCTGTGCCCCTTTCTGATAATCATGTGCTGATCGGAGCGGAGGGAATATTTCCTCAGTTTCGGGTGCATGCCTATTCAGCTTCAATGGCATGTTCTTCTGCCTTGGCTCAAATCCTGGCCATCCGCCTGCCTATCTCCTTGCCTTCCCTGGCGGACTGATCTTCCTCCGCTCTCAATCCTGTAGTAGCCGGGGCCCGGAGTGTAAGACTGTCAGATGGGCGGCGATGGGCAGAGAGTCGTTGATTGCCGCCATTACAAGTAAAGAAAAAAGATGTCCCCAGATTTAATTTTAAAAATCTGGTCACCTTAATATAAGAGTGTGGTCATCTTCGGGATAGGGTGCTGTGGGCGATTGAAGCCCCCTTATTCACAGCGAAGGGGGAAACAGCATCTGGCTCCTTAAGACCTGGTAAAACCGGTATCTATAATGAGACTCCTATGGGAGGAAGACATCCTAGGAAGATAGGAGGGGTGACCACTATAAAATGTATTGGCCTAACTGTGAACCTTATTTTGATGTCATGCTCAGCTATTGCAATTCTTACTCGTGCCTCTAGGTGGTGGTAATGGCATGGAAAACACTTCTATATAGTTAAAAAAAATGTAAGAGGGGAGAGAGAGAGAGAGAGAGAGAGAGAGAGAGAGAGAGAGAGAGAGAAAGGGAGAGAGAGAGAGAGAGAGAGAGAAGAGAGAGAGAGAGAGAGAGAGAGAGAGAGAGAGAGAGAGAGAGAGAAGGAGAGAGAGAGATAGAGAGAGAGAGAGAGAGAGAGAGAGAGAATTATGGGAGGACTACAAAATTCTGCAAAGATGAGAAACATGTCATATGGATGCCTTAGTGACCCCCATACCAGTACCAACCATCACTGCTGGTGTGTTGTCATTTTCTGCTCCCCATCACAGACTGGTCCGGAAGTGCTGGGCGGCCAACTGCGCATGCGCGATGCGTTCCAAACGCATCTGCGATGCGTTTCAAAGCATTTACGACAGTGCACACCAGCGAAGCCGTCGCTCGGCATCCAGGCTCTTTCCTTAACATCCCCGTAGATTGGAGGATGTTAAAAAAAAGAGCCAGGAGGCGTTTGGAACGCACGACGCAGCACTTCCGGAGCACTCTGTGATGGGGGAGCCGAATATGACACGTCACCGGCATATTGAAGGAAACTTGTACTGAGAAATTACTGGGTGTCTCTGGCTTCAATGGTTTGGGAGTCACTGAGGTGGAACAAATATGCAAGTTACAAAATCAGGCCGCGTACACACGTACGAGAACCTTGACGGGCCAAACACATCGTTCCGCCCGTCGAGGTTCTCGCCCGGCCGTCGAAATCGTCGACCAAGCCGTCGGGAAAGGCGCCGAGCCATGGTTCTCGATGGGCCATCAAGCAAATAGAGAACCTGCACTCTATTTTGGCTCGACGGCTTTCCCGACGGGATGCTCGCCGAAACCGTACACACGGCCGAGGTTCTCGGCAGAATGAGGATCCCAGCGAGCTTCTCGCTGGATTCTGCCGAGAATCTCTGCCGTGTGTACGGGGCCTCAGAGTGGAGTTTCAGCTCAGTGACTCATGAAAAGTAAAGCTGTTGGATTAACATTACCAGCCAGGCAGCTAGCATTTTCAAAAACAGAGGTCAGCAATGACAGCCCAAGCAGGTTATCAGTATACATTTTCTTCAAAACCGATTATTTAAGGATACCTTGCTGATGGGTTTAAGAATGTGATCTCATTGCAAACAATGTCATCCTTTGAAGAATATGAAACACTTCAGTAATGTTTCTCAACCAGGGTGTCACAGCACCCAGGGGTGCCATGTGGTTTTCAGCAGAGTGTCACAAGCACAAGACTCAGTTTGTCCTGAATTAGAAATGGATGAGAAGATTCTGTGATAGGGGGGGGGGACTCTGATGTGATGGGAAGACTGTGATGTGATAGGGAGACTCTGATGGATGGGGGAGGACTTTCATGTGATAGGGAGACTCTGATGGATAGGGATGGACTTTGATGTGATGCAGGACTCTGATGGATAGGGGAGGACTTTGATGTGATGCGGGACTCTGATGGATAGGGGAGGACTTTAATGTGATGCGGGACTCTGATGGATAGGGGAGGACTTTCATGTGATAGGGAGACTCTGATGGATAGGGGAAGACTTTGATGTGATAGGGAGACTCTGATGGATAGGGGAGGACTTTGATATGATGGGGGACTCTGATGGATAGGGGAGGACTTTGATGTGATGCAGGACTCTGATGGATAGGGGAGGACTTTGATGTGATGGGGGACTCTGATGGATAGGGGAGGACTTTGATGTGATGCGGGACTGTGATGGATAGGGGAGGACTTTCATGTGATAGGGAGACTCTGATGGATAGGGAAGGAGTTTGATGTGATGCAGGACTCTGATGGATAGGGGAGGACTTTAATGCGATGAGGGACTCTGATGGATAGGGGAGGACTTTAATGTGAAAGGGACACTCTGATGGATATGAGAGGACTTTGATGTAATGGGGGAATTTGATGTGATGGGGGGACTCTGATGCATAGGGAGGTTTGATGTAATGGGGGGACCAGTGGCGGCCCGCCCATAGGGGCGCCCGGGCGCCGCCCCCCCCCCTCCTGCAGGCAAAAAAAAAAAAATCTTTTTTTTTTTTATTTGTTGTCCCCTTTAAGAAATACACTAAAAAAAAAAAAAAATGTATTTAATGCATCTGATTGAGCGCCGGCCACCACTGCCCTATGAAGCGCCGTGTCACTGCATCTAGACATGGCGCTTCATTTGCGGGCTTCTAGCTTTCCTATGGGCGCATTGGAAAGCGCTGATATGCTTCCCGTTCCTCTCTATGGCCGCAGGGAGCATTACTACTTTGACCTCCGGGGCATTTCGAAAACCGGAAGTGACGTCAGGCGGCAGGTTCTCTGAAGTTCACACTGCCCGAGCGGAGCTGGCGCTGGTAAGGTAAGCCAGCCAAGTGGAAGCCACATGAATATTTTTTTTATTTGTATTGAGGGGGATCCCCACCCATCCACCTTGACATTTGATGTGATGTAGTTCTCCATCTTCTCCTGGGGAGTTCTCTGCATGGATGGAGGGGAGCATGCTTATGAGGATGGATGATTTCGAGGGTGCAGATCTCACCCATTGATATTATTGGGTGGGAGGGGCCCCAGAGGATGGAGAACTTCCCAGCAGGCTTGAAGGTGGATGGGTGGGGATCAGGCAGGGCTGACTGATGGTTTGATGGGGACACCGCTGATGGTGGCCGATAATCTGCCCATGACATTTATGTGATAGAGACTGCTGGGACTTGTAGTTCTCTGATGGAATATCTTCCCATGTCCCAGCAGGAGGACTTTGAGGGGGGGGGCAGGATGATGATCGCCCCATCCGCCCCCCCCCCCCTCCGGATCCCCACAGATCTGATGTATATAACCTGGGGGGACTCCACCTGTATGTGATTATACATACAATAAGGGAGGTGGATGGGTGTGGATTGCATCTGAGGATGGATATTGGGGAGGACTTTGATGGAGTATGTGTTATTTTAAATGGGGAGGTTTTATTGGTTTTGCCTTTTTGCATCTGTTTTACGACAATTAATCCTATATATTTTGGACTGGTCTGGCACTGTATACCAATCTTTTGATTGCCCACTTGTTTGGGAAATTGGGTATGTTGATTGGAAAATGACTTTAATCACCTGTGATAGATCATGTAATAGATATATGACTTTGGATCATGATACAAGTCCCAGCCTTATATTATAACATGTTGGGACTTGAGTTCTCCATACATACATTGTACAATTACCAGATGGGGAACTCTGAGGTGGATAGGGGAGGACTTTAATGTGATGAGTAGGACTGCTGATGGATGGTCTGGCCCTGCCACCCTGGTTAGGGGGGGGGGGTTGAGCATTGATGTGATGGGGGGGGGGTTGACTCAGAATGATTGATAGGTTGCTGAGTGACTATTGATATGTGATAGGTTGAGAATGCTCTATTTACAGCAGATGTATTAGGGGCAGATATGACAGGGTGCAGATATGTGCTATGTGAGATATGTGCTATGTACAGGGTGCAGATATGTGCTATGTACAGGGTGTAGATATGTGCTATGTACAGGGTGAGGTGCTACTATTGATGTTGTAATGGCTATGGGGTGTAGATATGTGCTATGTACAGGGTGAGATATGTGCTATGTACAGGGGAGTGTGCTATGTACAGGGTGCAGATATGTGCTATGTACAGGGTGTAGATATAGTGCTATGTACAGGGTGCAGATATGTGCTATGTACAGGGTGAGATATGTGCTATGTACAGGGTGGGAGATATGTGCTATGTACAGGGTGCAGATATGTGCTATGTGTAGATATGTGCTATGAGAGATATGTGCTATGACAGGGTGTAGATATGGGGGGATATGTGCTTGTACAGGGTGTAGATATGTGCTATGTACAGGGTGAGATATGATGCTATGTACAAGATGGATATGGGTAACTCTGAGATACAGTGGACAGTAGGGGATTATATAAGGTTTGATGGGAGGGGTCAATCGTGAGGGGGCGGGATCTTGCGCCCCCCATCCTAATACTTCATGACTGGGGGGACTCTGCGGATAGGGGGGACTTATAATGTGATTCTGATGTAAGACTATATGGATAGGGGCAAGACTTTGATGATACTGATGGATAGGGGGGATTGATGGACTTTGATGTGATGGGGGAATTTGATGTGATAGGGAAGACTCTGATGGATAGGGAGGACATTTGAGTGGGGGGAGATGTGACTATGTGGGGGAAGCTGACTATTGATGTATAGGGAGGACTCTGATGATAGGGGGGACTTTGATGTGATGTGATGGGGAATTTGATGCAAAGAGGGGACTTTGATGTGATGAGAGGACTCTCTGGAGATAGATGATCTGATTGACTTTGGTGATGATCTGGGGACTCTCTATTAGGGGAGGACTTTGATGTATGGGGAGAATCTGTGGATAGGGAGACTCTGAGAATGTACACTGAGCTGTGCATGGGAAGCGCTGAGTGCATTTTACAATCAGCAGGCAGGTTTGATGGTGAGAGGACTTGGATTGAGAGACTTATTGGGGACAGATGGGGAGAGAACACTGATATAGAGCCTGCCTGCTTGCTGTTTTTAAATTTAAAGTCGAATTCCTTCCTAACCAGAATTATTCTTAAAAATGTCCCCTCCCCCTCCTGCTACCTATGCTGTCTACTTACCTGTTTTTAATCCGATCCAGTCACTTGATTCCGCAGCTCCGCCTCCCACGTGTAAGGGAGCGCTGGACAACAGCTGTGAATTCTGGGAGCGGTGACGTAACCCATAGGCTGCTATGGCGCAGCAGTTGGCGGTGCTCCCTCCATCTGTTTAGCTGCGGACCAGGAAATGTCTCACTGCCTGTGATTAGCGGTGTGTAGTGTCGGTTTCCTGGTGGGATCCCGAACACACCAGAGCCTATTGCTATTCAAGACCATCAAGTGCTGTCGATCAATGCAAAACGATCAATAAGATCCCACCCTGGTTAATTAACTCAGCTTGATGGAATCTGATTTAAATTAAGTCTTTGACTAGGTTCATATTGGTGCGATTTGGCATGCAATTTAACATGTAAAATTGCATGCCAAATCAGCGGCTATTGCCAAAAATGGCACCGTGCGGTGACGACTTTGTGGCGCCACACCGATTCCCAAAAGTAGTTCCTGTTCGGGTGCAGGAACCCAGACAGATGTCTCTGAAATCGCTCCCAAAGTCGGACTGACATGCGGGTTCAGCTGAACTCACACAATTACTAACTTGCTGTCAGTGTGAACCCGGGCTAAAGGTGGTTTCAGGCAGTGCGGGTGCAGCGCAGTCTACCCGTCGTTTTTTATGTGGGATACCCGCGCTTTCCCATAGACTTCTATTAGATTGGGCATTTATGGTACATTTCATGAAAGCGCACCAAAGATGCAGCATGCTGGACTTTTGGTTCAGTTTTCAGAAAACGCACCAAAACTGGCCAATTTAATAGAAGTCTTGGGGAACCCACAAGAAAACCATGGGTACACTGCGCTGCACCCGCGCTGCGGTTCGGTAGTGTGTTAACCGCCCTAAATCAATTTGATTATGGGCAGATTCAATTGATTGACTTAATCACACATGGATCAGATAATAAAATGAAAGTGTGTGTGTAACCGCAATTAGACTATGATGTGTGTGATCGCTGCAGCCGTCTTCTCGATGTGCGAAAAATAATGTTTATTTATGCTAGGTCCACACCTATGCGTTTTTATAGGCCATGTTTGCCCATCAAATGAATGGGCTGCCTTGCCTGCATTTCCCGTGGGGGTGGGGGGAGGTGAATGCACCTTTTTAAAACACGTGGCAGGGAAATCACGTGGTCTTTTTGACCATGCAATTTTCCTGCAGTACCCAGACACACAGCAATTTTAAATGCGTGGGGTGCGTGTTATTTCAGAACAGTGCGTTTTCCCTGCGGGTGATTGCATGTGTGGAAATTGCTGCGATTTTCACAGCCACACACAGAATTGTGAACTGAGCCCAGAAGACAACTTTTATAGAATGCAGAAGGTGAACATCTTTATCAGGTCCCCCCCCCCCCCCCCCTCTATCTATCTACACAACTATTAGTGAGATGAAATATCTGCAAACTGAGACAGCTACCACCTGAAATGGAGGATTTTCCTTCTATTCCTATCTCAGTGACAACCATACCATATTAGATATGACATCACTTCCTGTTCTGCCAACAAAAGTTACCAGGAAAAGAAGAAACAGAGAGTACACCCCCAAAAAACTAACTGGGTACAGTAGCTTCAGCTAGCCTCTGCCCAAAACAAATATGGCCGCCCAACACTCTGCCCATAGAGTGTAAGGGCGGATTAGGAGGGCGGCCATATTTGGGTCCATCTTGCGCTCTGATACCAGAAGGTGACAGTTCCGTGGTGACGTCGTGATGTGCGCCGGAAGTGACCGCGGCGCTGCACAGGAGGGAAGATGAATGTGTACCGGGGATTTGCCCTTCTGAGTCGCGGTGTCCGGGATGTGAGCCGCTGTCAGGTGAATGGAGAGACCGGGCACAGCAAAATAACGAGGAGTCTGTCTACATATGTGCAGTCAGCTTCCGTCATATGTACCTGTGTGCTGCCAGAGCCATGTGTCTGAGAATGTCCTCTCTGTATATTCTGTGCAATGGGATTCCACAGACGGCTAGAGATAAGACATACACTGTAGGGGTGCTGTGTGCAAGCAGAGGGGGTGGCACTGTGGGACGCTGTGTGCAGGCACTGAAGGGCATGGGGGGGCGGGGCGCTGTGCGCAGGCACGGGGGTGTCGAGGGGGGGAGCTGTGTGCAGGCACGGGGGAAATGTGTCGATGGGGGGGAGCTGTGTGCAGGCACGGGGGAAATGTCGATGGGGGGGAGCTGTGTGCAGGCACGGGGGAAATGTGTCGAAGGGGGGGAGCTGTGTGCAGGCACGGGGGGAAATGTGTCGATGGGGGGGAGCTGTGTGCAGGCACGGGGGAAATGTGTCGATGGGGGGAGCTGTGTGCAGGCACGGGGGGAAATGTGTCGAGGGGGAGCTGTGTGCAGGCACGGGGGGGGGGAAATGTGTCGAGGGGGAGCTGTGTGCAGGCACGGGGGGAAATGTGTCGAGGGGGAGCTGAGTGTGCAGGCACGGGGGGAAATGTGTCGATGGGGGGGAGCTGTGTGCAGGCACGGGGGGAAATGTGTCGATGGGGGGGAGCTGTGTGCAGGCACGGGGGGAAATGTGTCGAGGGGGGAGCTGTGTGCAGGCACGGGGGGGGGGAAATGTGTCGATGGGGGGGGGGGAGCTGTGTGCAGGCACGGGGGGAAATGTGTCGAGGGGGGGGGTGAGCTGTGTGCAGGCACGGGGGGGGGAAATGTGTCGAGGGGGGGAGCTGTGTGCAGGCACGGGGGGAAATGTGTCGATGGGGGGGAGCTGTGTGCAGGCACGGGGGGAAATGTGTCGATGGGGGGAGCTGTGTGCAGGCACCAGCTGTTACTATCTGCACACAGTGTCCTGGCTCTGGAAGGCTTCTCCTGGGGAGATATGGGGGGGGATAGATAACCTTCACTCCCTGATTCCCTTCCTGAAGATGCCAGTGCCTCCACTTGGGAGCCGAGGGACAGATTGGCTTTGGGTGAGGACATTGCAGGCGCCCTGGACAGATAATTGGCCTAATATTAAAAGGCAGCAGCTGCAGTATTTGGATTTTTCAGCGGAGCTCCTCTTTAAGAACAATCTTCGGTGTAAAGAAGAACAATAGTCCTGGAAGTAATGGTTTGGTCCCCACAAAGTCCTGATCTCAACATCATGGAGTCTGTCTGGGATTACATGAAGAGACATGAATTTGCTACAGCCAAATATTTCACATTTTGACTCATCAGTCCAGAGCAACAGCTGCCATTTTTTCTGCACCCCAGTTCCTATGTTGTTGTGCATAGTTGAGTCGCTTAGCCTTGTTTCCATGTGGGAGGTATGGCTCTTCGGCCGCAATTCTCTCATAAAGATCACTTCTAGCCAGATATCGCACAGCAGATGGGTGTACCTGGGTCCCACCAGTTCTGTGCTGATGGCATTTCTGACATCTTCTGATGTGGAATGTACTATGTAAGCATGATGTGTCTTTCATTTGCTAAGGTTGGCCGAGCACTGTGTCTCTGGTCCCTCAACATTGGTTGATCAACAGTGTCCTCAATGCTGAGAAATGCAGGCAGGTACATATCCATCATGTCATGGCATCAGGGAGGTGTGCGATTGGCCCCAAAATTATACAATTTTACAACCATCCCAAACATACAACCAATACCATGAAGAACTATCTTCAGTCTAATGAAGCTGGAAATTATGGTTTGGCCCCCACAAAGCCCTGATCTCAACATCATGGAGTCTGCCTGGGATTCCATAAAGAGACAGAAGGATCTGAGGCAGCTGACACCCACAGGAGATCTGGGGTTATTTATCCAAGATGTTTGGAACAACTTACCTGCTGAGGGCCTTCAAAAACTGTGTGCAGGTGTACCTAGAAGAATTGATGCAGTTTTGAAGGCAATGGGTGGTCACCCCAAATATTGATTTGATGTAGATTTTTCTTCTATTCACTCATTTTGTAATTTAATAAAAATAAACAATTGTATATTTCTGAGAGCATTCTTACTTTACAGCATTTTTCCTCACACCTGCCTAAAATGTCTGCATAGTACTGCATTATATCACAAATGAAGGGGACACTTTATACACGACACTCGTTTTCTCCACAATACTTGATTGTTGATTAACTTTTTCCTTTATAACAGCAAATCACTTTCTGCAATTGTACCTTTATGCCGCGTACACATGACTGTTTTTAATGTCATGGGAAAAAAAACGAAGTTTTTCTCGACGTGATTCTTGTCAGGCCTGCCTTACCCACACACGATCGTGAAAAAAAAAATGTTTGCGCAAATCGCGGTGACGTTCCGACGGCACTATAAAGGGGAAGTTCCATTCGAATGGCGCCACCCTTTGGGCTGCTTTTGCTGATTTTGTGTTAGTAAAAGTTTGGTGAGAGACGATTTGCGCTTTCCAGTCTGTTACAGCGTGACGAATGTGCTATCTCCATTACAAACGCTAGTTTTACCAGAGTGCTCTCGTCTCATAACTTGCTTCTAAACATGCGCATTTTTTTCACGTTGTTAAAGCCCACACACGGCCATTTTTAACAATCTAAAAAAATGGAGCATATTCTAAATTTTTAATGCCCATTTTTCACGTAGAGAAAAATGCTCTAGAGCCTACACACGATCGTTTTTTAATAACCAATTAAAAAAATTGCATTTTTTCACGTCGTGAAGAACAGTCGTGTGTACGCGGAATTAGAATCTTGGAGGCTCACACTTTTCTCTTCCATTACCTAATATTTTACTTGGGTTTTAGGAGGTAATTAATGCATTCATATTGTGTGGTGTTTTTTTTTTTCTTTAAGCTAAATTATTATTTTTTTATTTGCAGGTGCTCAGAACAAGACCGTTTCCTTCTTGTGCATGTGCCATCACACAGACATATCGCCATGTTGCGTAAGTATTACTACCGTGTGTGTGTGTGTGTATAAACGCACACATCCTGGTTCCCTCAGGGGCCAAGAGACTGATCATGTGTGTACAATAGTCATTCCCATCCCCCCTTCAGTTAGAACACGCATTAGGGAACACGTTTAACCCCTTGATTGTCCCCTAGTGTTAACCCCTTCCCTGTCAGTGAAATTTTTACAGTAATCGGTGCATTTCTATGGCACCGATCACTGTATAATGGCAATGGTCCTAAAAATGTGTTCACCATAAAAATCGCAGATCGCCATCATTACTAGTATAAAAATGCCATAAAACTACCCCTTATTTTGTAGATGCTATAACTTTTGCGCAAATCAATCAATATTTGCTTATTGCGATAATTTTGGTTAAAAAAAAAAATGTAGGATACATATTGGCCTATACTGAGAAACAAATAGCTTTTTTTTTTTTTTTTTTTTTAAATGGGATATTTATTATAGCAAAAAGTACAAAATATATATATTTTTTTTAAATGCGCTCTTTTTTTATTTATGATTTTGAGTGATTACAGTTGCCCTAGGGTGTTAATCACCCTCTAGTACAAGTGCCACATCCTAGAATGTATGGGTTAAAGAGGAAAAAGAAAACAATGTATCGTTTCTTTAAAAAAAATGGACTTTGTAGGCACATATACATAAAAAATTGTTTTAATAATGCATAAATAAATACATCGATGTATCTACAAAAATTCTATCATAATATACAGAACAAAGGCAAACTGAGGTCCTTCCAGGGAGTTACTCAATAGCCTCCAAATACTCGGCTGTAACA
The DNA here is from genome assembly GCA_029574335.1 of Rana kukunoris. Classification (NCBI taxonomy): domain Eukaryota; kingdom Metazoa; phylum Chordata; class Amphibia; order Anura; family Ranidae; genus Rana; species Rana kukunoris. The sequence goes on along the minus strand of CM056052.1, from coordinate 519,658,399 downwards.
CAGTACAGATCTCGCGCTGGGTGGATGATCAAATACTACCAAAAGAAAGCACTTTGTGGGGGGGGAAAACGGACGTTAATTTTGTTTGCGTTGCACAATTGTCCGTTAACCACTTAAGGACCGCCTCCTGCACATTTACGTCGGCGGCAGAATGGCACGGCTGGGCACATGCACGGACAGGTACGTGCTGTGCTAGTACCCAGTCGCGGGCCCGCATCCTGGTCCGAAGCTCCGGGACCGCGGGACTCGCTGACTCGATCACTGCTGGACTCCCGCGATCGGTCCCCAGAGCTGAAGAACGGGCAGAGCTGTGTGTAAACACAGCTTCCCCGTTCTTCACTGTGGCGGCAGCATCGATCGTGTCATCCCTTTTATAGGGATACACAATCGATGATGTCACACCTACAGCCACACCCCCCTACAGTTGTAAACGCACATTAGGTCACACATAACCCCGTCAGCACCCCTTGTGGTTAACTCCCAAACTGCACTGTCATTTTCACAATAAACAATGCATTTTAAATGCATTTTTTTGCTGTGAAAATGACAATGGTCCCAAAAATGTGTCAAAATTGTCCGAAGTGTCTGCCATAATGTCGCAGTCACGAAAAAAATCGCTGATCGCCGCCATTAGTAGTAAAAAAAAAAAATTATAAAAATGCAATAAAACTATCCCCTATTTTGTAAACGCTATACATATTTTGTGCCAACCAAACGATAAACGCTTATTGCGTTGTTTTGTTTTTTTTACCAAAAATAGGTATCGGCCTAAACTGAGGAAAAACATTTTTTTTATATATATTTTTGGGGGATATTTATTACAGCAAAAAGTAAAAAAATATTGCATTTTTTTTCAAAATTGTCGCTCTATTTTTGTTTATAGCGCAAAAAATTAAAACCGCAGAGGTGATTAAATACCACCAAAAGAAAGCTCTATTTGTGGGAAAAAAAGGACTGCAATTTTGTTTGGAAAACACGTCGCGCGACGCAGTGCCGAATCGCAAAACCTGGCCGGGTCCTTTAGCTGTCTAAAGGTCTGAGTCTTAAGTGGTTAAAGTGACGCAGTGCCGAATCGCAAAAAAATGGCCTGGTCATTGGGCAGCCAATTCTTCCGGGGCTGAAGTGGTTAAATGTGATTTCTTTATTTTATTTTTTGCAAACTTTATAAACCCATATTTTATTAAAGGGGTGTTCCAGCCCAAAAATGTGTTTATTAAAAGTCAGCAGCTACAAAACGTGTAGTTGCTGGCTTTTAATAAACACTGACTTACCTGCTCCTGCGTTCCAGCGACGCGCCGACCGGGGCTCCGCTCCTCTCCCCCCCTCCCCGGCCGGCGTCTCCATCCCGACTGTGGGCACCCAGCCGTGACAGCCTTCGGCTTCACGGCCGGGCACCCACTGCGCATGCGCGAGCCGCATTGCGCATGCGTGCGCGGCGCGGCTCGCCGCTGATTGGAGAGGCGATTGCCTAGGACCTGTCAGTGTCCTAGGCCATCGCCTCCAGGGAGGGGCTGAAAAAAGGCGATTACGCCTCTCGCCTATTCAGCCCCTCGGCGGAAGCAGGAAGTGGGACAGGAAGTCCCACTCCTACTGAAGCCCCCACTGCCCCCCCAAAAAAATTACATGCCAAATGTGGCATGTAAGGGGGTGTGGAGTGGGATAAGAGGAAGTTCCAAATTTGGGTGGAACTCCTCTTTAACAATAGAAAAAATATTAAATGTTTAAACTGAGAAATGTAATTTTGAAATTGGTGGTGGCAAACTTTTTAAAGAAGTTGAGACAGGGCAAAAAAGCTGTCAAAGTAAATGGTATTAACAAGGAAGATCTGGAAAAACATTTTACAAATAGTTGAATTAATTGGCAACAGGTCAATAACATGATTGGGTAAAAAAAAGGGCATTTTAGAGAGTCAGAGCAACCAGTTGCTGGAGTTTTGGGAGAGGAATGTTGTCTTGTTCTTTCCTGAGCATATGCTGCTCTAAAACTTGAATATATCTTGATGGTGCTTTTCCAGATGTGGAAGCTGCTCATTCCATATGCAGGCCCTTGAACTGAGCTCTGATAACGAGGTTATAATAAGGTCCCTCTCCTCTTTAGTCCAGAGGACACAATGCCAATAAAATAAAATGTTGCTTTGTGTGACCACAGAACAGTTTTCCACTTTGCAACAGACCATTTTAAATGAGCTTTGAAGAAAACAGCAGCATTTCCAGATGATGTTCAGAAATGGGTTCTTTGCATGATTCTTTGCATTACCTTGAATATTTGGATGGCACAGCTAACTGTATTAACCCCTTAACCCCCGGACCATATTGCTGGCCAAAAACCAGAGCACTTTTTGCTTTAACTGACAATTGCGTGGTCGTGCAACGTGGCTCCAAAACAAAATTGGCGTCCTTTTTTCCCCACAAATAGAGCTTTCTCTTGGTGGTATTTGATCACCTCTGCGGTTTTTATTTTTTGCGCAATGAACAAAAATAGAGCGACAATTTTTAAAAAAATGAATATTTTTTAAATTTTTGCTGTAATAAATATCCCCAAAAAAATATATTAAAAAAACATTTTTTTTCCTCAGTTTTAGGCCGAAACGTATTCTTCTACATATTTTTAGTAAAAAAAATAGCAATAAGCGTTTGATTGGTTTGCTCAAAAGTTATAGCGTTTACAAAATAGGGGGTATTTTTATGGCTTTTTTTTTTTTTTTTTTTTTTGTACTGCAAGGATTATGGGCATCCATAGATGCATTTTGGTTTTTCACTTGCACACAGATTTCTCCAGATTCTCAGAATCTTTTGATGATATTATGTATTGCAGATGATGGTATATTTGCAGTCTTTGCAGCTTTACATCGAGGAACATTATTCTGAAATTTTTCAGAGATTGGTGAACCTTGTCTCATCTTAACTTCTGAGACACTCTGACTCTCTAAGATTCTCTTTTTATACCCAATCATGTTACTGACCTGTTGCCAATTAAACTAATTGGTTGCAAAATGTCCCTCCAGCTCTTTTAGTACCACTTACTTTGCCAGCTTTTTATTGCTTTGTCCTAAAAGGTTTTTTTTGGGGGGGGGCGGGTTCCTGCTATTAATTTAAAAATTATCTTGGTACATTTGACTTGTTTTCTCTTTTCTATTGTGAATACAATTTGGGTTTATGAGATTTGCAAATCTTTGCATTCTGGTTTTTTTTTTCTCAAAAAAGGATGTTTATTGGCACATTGAAAACGTTGTTACAGACATTTTCTTTTTGTTTCCATGAAACCGTACAGAAAAAGAAATAAACAGTCAAACGGTCTCTTCAGTTAGAACAATGGACTGCAATAACAACCTGAAAAGAGCATAAATACCTATTCTCTCACATTCCATAACCCACCCCATCTTAGACAGTTCACTAGTCCCGGACCCCATCACTCTCCCCGAAATATAACCTCATATTGATCAAACTGTACACCCATATTTTAAAGGAGTACTCTGTCCAACACCAATTCGAGTGGGGCCAATCCTGGTGTATTCAACCAGGGAGCCCACAGCAATTCAAACTTCCCATGTCGGCCTCTGTGCTGGTATATATATTTCTCTGCCTGCAGAGTGAGTCCCATCTGAGCTATCCATTCCCCCAGCCTGGGGGGGTTCCATGGCCTTCCAATGACAAAGTATAAGTTTGCGGGCCTGGAACAGGGCCATGGCTTTTTTTGCATTGTCCTCAAGTGGCAAGTCGTCTAGAACGCCCAAAATACACACTTTAGGATCTTGTGGCACCTGAACCATAAACGCCTCATTTAGGGTTTTAAGGACCTGGTGCAATAGGGGTGCAGTTTAGGGCACCGCCACATCAGATGAATAAGGTCCTGCGATCTCTAGCGCATGTGGGGCAGTTATCATCCCCCACCAGGCCCATTCTGTAAAGCCTAGCAGGCGTAAAGTGTACGCGTAGAACGATTTATAATTGTGATAGACGTTGCCCAACATTCAGTGAAGACCCCTGTATAGCTAGCAATGCCTCCTCCCATTGATCCTCCTCAAAAACACCCACATCTCTCTCCCAGGAGGAAACCCACCCTAGAGTGGATACCCGGCAGGAAAGATGAGAGTAGCATGGCATAAGAACTAGAGATAAAGCCTTTAAAACTGGACACCTCAGTCATATAGTGAAAGATCGGGGCAGGAGACAAGACCCACGGATTGTTCCTGGCCTGGGCCCTAACGGCATGGCTCAACTGCAGATGGTGAAAGTGCATTGACTGAGGCAGTCCAAACTTCTCCCACAGCTCCGCAAAGGAGAGCAGACGGCCACCAGAGAAGATATGGGCCAAATGAGTAACCCCATATCTCCCCACAAGTCAAAAGAAGCAGTTCCCCATAGTATTGATTGTTTCAAATTGGGCTGTGCCCTGTAAAGCCATCTATGTTTTGCAACTGGCGAGCTTTGTTCCAAATTTTCTGAATCAATGCATAGGTGGGGAAGAGCCTGTTGGACTTGGCACACTGCAATGCTTCAAGTCCAGTGACTACACTATCCATGGCAGTCATATGTTGTAGTATGGCCACCACCGGGTCTTTGCATTCTTTTATTTATGTAGATTTTAGTCCCAACTTTTTTGGAATTGGGAGTTGTATATCAAGCAGGTTAGTCAGACTATCCAATAGCGATGAAAAATATATATGTGTGTGTGTGTGTGTATATCTCTAATCTGTTTTCAACTGTCGGTTCTCTTTGTAAACAGGGATACAACCACTGCTGGAAGTGCACAGCCTGCTGTCCCCCAAGCAAATGACATTCATGCCAATGTCCGGAAGCTGGTAAGTTTCCGCCATTCCCCTGTAAATGATGTTCCTTGTGGTATTGCAATACACAGCGAATGCATGGCTATATATGGCAGCGATAATCATTGTGTTCTGCTGCCATTGTAATCTATAAGCTGCCTTAGACCCCATACACACTATTAGATTTTCTGCAGATTTTTTTCTTCAGTTTATCAAAACCATGTAGTGCAAGGGCCTGCCTGGTTGCATACAAATTGAAACTCTTAAGGTTTGACCTCAGATTTACCAAAAGCATATAATATGAAGACAAAAATCTGCAGAACATCTAATAGTGTGTATGGGGCTTTAGTTTGATTATATTGTCCTGGGCTCCTCCCCAGACTTTCCTGCTCTGTTGATTGGACGGACCAGAATGATGTAGTTCCTGTGTGTAGTTAAGTCCAGGAGATAGTGGGAGCTGTGTAGGTGTGGTTCAGTGGAACCTTGGATTTTGATCATAATCTGTTAAAGGAGAATGCTCGTAATCCAAAGTATTTGCATATCAAAGCGAGTTTCCCCATTGAAGTCAATAGAAAATAAAATGATTAGTTCCGCATTGACTTCAATGGCATATAATACCGCATGCGGCCAGAGGTGGGGGGCGCCGGACAGCCTCAAACGGCTGAGGACACATCAGAAAACCTCGGAAAGACTCCGTTCCCGAGCCTTTCCGAGGTCACCATGCATTTCCGAACGGTGCCGCTCAGAGATGCTGTTTTTGCCCTTTTCACACCTGCAGTGTGTGGAGTTTTGAAATTGCACCAGGGTTATATAGACTCCGTTTGGATGCTCACAACAGCAGAGTTCTCCTTTTATCTCATACTGCTTGCAAATGAAGACAACCGACACCATAAAATTGTTTCAGAATCATTTATTTTTCTATGTACAGATAAGCAGAACTGATGAACCAGACATCCTGTATAAGAAGATAGAAGTGTTAGCAAAAGGCCATGACAAAACTGTTCTGGACAGCTATGAGCAGTTTACAGTCCTCGCAGCTAAAGAACTTGGCATCAGTGTGGAGAGGGTGTAAGTATTGCAGTTAATTAAAGCTTTTTGCTTTAAAGCCTGTGCAGGTTAAGTGCATTACTGTAGACTTCAGTAGCTTTAAATAAAGAGGTTGTTACCCCCCCCCCCCCCCGCTCCTTTAAAGCAGGTTAAACAGCACGGGGCTTGTGCTGTCTGATCTGTCCCATTCTATGCTGGGAAAAAAAAAAGGCTGGTAATCCTTCCTGTGTCCCCCTGGGTGAAATGACCACAATAATCATGACTGCTGATCCATGATACAGTGGTCAGTTTATGTGCCCACGTCAACCCGCTGTATTAGTCTCTCCTCTCTCTCTCCCCCTCCCTGCCTGTCGGCTCCTAGCGTGTTAGCAGTCTCCTCCCTGTCCCTCCTGTCGCTATTAGTAGCTGGCAGTAAAGTCAGAAAGTAGGATTTTTGACAGCCCCTATGTTCTAATAAGGAATACTAAACAGTGTAAACGTGTTTTATTTTCAGATTGCCTATGTGCAGTCAGGTGACCTCCAGCCGCTCTCCTCCCCTGATCTAAGGACTACAGTGAGAAGGGTTGAATGGACAGCACAGGGATTATGTCACCTCCCAGCTAATGTCAGATTGAAATCCTCAGCACCTACTGCTGTAGCCCTTAGACCACTGACCTAATAATATGATCGAATTCCCAAAAGAAAAAATCAAGCACCAGTAACAAAGTTAAACTAAATAAGGCAAGCATCTTTTGTTGTCTGCACTTAGGCGGGACTTGAGAATTAAGTTTAAGGCTAGACTTGCATTCTACAACTCCCTAGATTGGCATAAGCCCTCGTTAATACTGAACACAGGTTTTAAACCTGCGTTTTGAAAGACATCTCTGCGGGTCCATGCACAGATGTCTATTGAAATCGCCAAAAGTAGTGCAGGAACTACTTTCGGAAATCGCTGCACCGAATGGGACAGTGCCGTTGCTAAGAATAGGCTGCGATTAGACATGTCAAATCACACCGATGTGAACGGGGGCTAATAGACATATCTGAGTGACAACTACATTTTTTTTTTCATGTTCTTTTTAACAGCTTTAACAGCTTTGTGTGTTAACTGTAATTCAGGAACCCAAATGATGTCCCAAAATAAAGATCAATGGTCCAGTTTGATAAGAAAATGTATTTATATATGTATTTAATCCCAAAATAATGGCTGATAGTTGAGGTGACCGATTGAACGCCTCTGATCTACACTAATGTTAGTAAAGCTCCTTTCCTCTAAAGATGTCTGTTGCCTCAACTGCCAGTATTCTTCCTCTTTTTTTAAAGCTATCTTTTGGATGTTTAGAAGTCTTTGTGAGTTTTAATGTGCATGATTTTCAGATAATATAAAAAAAATGTAAGGAGCCATGTTGATGCTCCTAAAACAGCAATTGCAGCTAATTGGATATCAGACAGACAATATAATTGTCAGTTTGAATCTGTTTTTTGTCCAATCCGTTTTTTTTTTTTACGGAAAAGAGCTTTGATCAGTTTAAAAAAACTGATGATTACGGATGTAAATGGGTGATTTTTCCATAGAGATGCATTGATGTCCAATTATTTCATCTGTCAATGGATGAATGAAAAATGGACATCATGTGTGAAAGAGGCCTAAGGGGTTGCATTCTTCTTTTCTACTTATTAAAGGTCATTCTCTGTCTGGCCTTTACTGTTGCTTGAAGTTGTGTTGAGCCTTACTTAATTTTTTTATTGGGATGTGTTTTGTGTTTTTTAGGTATGAACCAAAAAAAAAAATGGAGAGATTCACTCTTTTAAAATCCATACACATTTTCAAAAAGCACAGAGTGCAGTATGAAATGAGGACACATTACAGGTGCTTAGAGGTGAGAAATTGATTCTGTGTAATGGGAGGATTTTCTTTAACAAGCAGCACGTGTTTTCTTGTTATCCTACCTATAGTTTGTCCAGTCACATTAAGGGGAAACTCAGTTTTGTTTAGGCTTGTTTTTTTTAATCCCTTTTTAAAACAAATATTTTAATACATACATAATCTTTTGTTTTAGAAGTAAAAAAAATGAAATATAGCAATACTAGAGTGGATTATTCTGAGTTAAAGCGGAATTTCACCCTAAATATAAGATCTCCCATGTGATTCAGCATACTGGCGTCAGCGCCAGTATGCTGGTTTTTTTTTTTTTTTTTATCCCACACTTACTGTATTATCCAGTAATTTCATTTTTTTCCCCCGCGGTGGACGGCGCCAGTACAGCGCGTCACATCTTCCGAAAATACCCAATATGGACTCGGGTAATCTCGGCGAAAATGCGGCGCCTGCGCACAGACCTAGGAGCTGACTGCGCAGGCGCCGTATTTCTCCGAGTCCTACGGCTATGGCGCGTCACGCCCTCCGAAATAGGACTCGGAGAAATACGGCGCCTGCGCAGTCAGCTCCTAGGTCTGTGCGCAGGCGCCGCATTTTCTCCGAGATTACCCGAGTCCATATTGGGTATTTTCGGAAGATGTGACGCGCTGTACTGGCGCTGTCCACCGCGGGGGAAAAAAATGAAATTACTGGATAATACAGTAAGTGTGGGATAAAAAAAAACAGCATACTGGCGCTGACGCCAGTATGCTGAATCACATGGGAGATCTTATATTTAGGGTGAAATTCCGCTTTAAATCATAGAGCAGCTTGCTTTGCAGCACCATGTGTCTGATGGAGACTCACTTGAGCTCTGTAAAAAACCATGTTTTAGCAAAGGTGACAACTAAAATCTCATAAGTAAAAGCATACTAGAGATCCATCTGTTAACTTTGTTTACCTGCCTGAAAAATCAAACTTTTTAAGAAATTATTTTGATTTGTCTATTTATACAAAAAAAAAAAAAATTTAATGTGACATTACCACAAAATTCTGGTTTTAAAACCATCATTTACTCTGAGGTAGACAAATGACCAATCTCTGGCAGCAACAGCTCTCCATCAATCACTGCAGGCAATCGCTGGCTATTCAAACAGCCACGGATAACTGCAGCTGCCAGAGACCAGTCATTGAAGTGTACAGGGCTCAGCGGCCGCAGCTAGCCATTCACAGGTGGCAATAACATCAGTATATTCCAGCCACGTACATTCACATGGGTGCTAGTCACCTATGAAAATGCTGCCTTAAAACCTGGCAGCAATGCCATACAGAGCAGATCCAACAAAAATGTTGGTTCCAAACCTGTGTATATGTGATAATGGGGCTTTACTCCCGAATGGGTGTGAGACATGCAATTCCCTGTATGTTTTCAAATATTTGATACGTTTGTGTTGAAGTGAAATATAAGGCAAAGTGCCCCTTTCACACAGGCGCTTCAACTAAGCTTACTGGGGGGGGGGGATTTGTCCACTGGGCAGGTAGATGACGGGTCTGCTCTGCAGTACCACCATCCGTCTGTTTTTGGCAGGTCAGATCAGATGGCGGCAGGTGTCGGCAAACATCCACCGATCTATAGAAGAGACTGAAAGATTTGATCAGGTCCACCTAAAAAAACTGACAGGCGGACCCCTGTGTGAAAGGGGACAAAGTTTGATGAAACATGTATACTTACTTTTTATTGTGGCCTTAAAAAAAACGCAGTTCTTACCGATTCTACTGTCCATCCTGTTGGGGCCCCAGAAACATGTTTTTTGTGTCCCATATTGCTGTGTTACTGCTGCACAGCAAAATCTCATGCATCTTCAAAAAAAAACTGCTACACGCGTATTTTTTTACGTGATCATCAAAGCAATGGCCATGCGACTCTTTGCAGAGAGCACGCTGTCAACACAGAAGTGGCAGTGGAGTAGGGGTTAGTGCATAACAGAAGGAGGAGCAAGGCAAATCACTAGCCCTAATGTGATGGGTTTCCTTAAGTTTTGAACCCCATTGCTGCCCAAAAATATACATTACTAAGACAAAAAATTATCTTTAAATATGTATCTTAAAAACTGATGTGAACAGAATGTTTTTTTTCAGCATTGACAGGGTCTCTTTAAAGGTACTTTATAGTATTATGTACAGTGACCTCTGCTAGTTGCCTGGCTGTCATGTGTGGTTTTAATATTTTCTTGATCGCTGCCCCAGAACCAGAATGGGCAGTAACTTGAGACTACTGGATACACTGAATTAACACAACAGCCAGTAAACTAGCATCTTCAGGAAATTTCAGCAGTGGCATATTTTGACACATGTTTACTTTTATGTGTGCTCTGTGCATGTATATTAAACAGTTATTAGTGCTTCTCTCCATGAAAATGTAGCTGCTGTTTATATGGTTTCCGCTATTTCCCCTATTTCAGCTGAAACACCTGACTGGGAGCACCGCTAATGTTTACTTAGAATATATAGAGCGCAATGTCCCCGAAGGAGTTGCTTTAGAAATCACAAAAGTGAGTATTGATGTTTGAATGAACAAGACTTGTCTGAATCGGTAGAAGTGCACTAAATGGTATGTATGTATTGTTTTCACCCACAGACTAAGATCGAGAAGATGCCAGATCATCTGAAAAGTCCAGTATGGGATACAGTGAACTGAAGAATAAAAAGAGCAGTATTGAGTTTGTGAAGTTGTATTTAATTTGTAATAATAAATGTCTTTTCCCATTTATTTTTGCAAGTTTTATTTATTTTTAAAAGGAGGCCACAGTTCTACTTTAAAGAGGAGGTCCATCACTTTCAAGTGCAGCAAAAAGATGTTAAAATGTACAAATGTGACCTGCACAACAAATGAGGGCTTTCATTCAGTCACAGGAGACAGTGATCCCTTTTGGTGTTGCACACTAACCCCTCTTCATCAAGGCCGGTCACGATTGCCTTGATGAAGGGGTTCTTATATGTCAGATTGTCTCCTCCAGAGACGTTGATGTAAAACTGATTCGTGACCTGGGCACATATTTGTAGTGTTTTCTTATCCCTCTCCAAAGCATGTGTCCTTCTGCTGTTTCGTTTCTCTGTTATCGGCATAATAACCTCTGACAAGTAGCCTTAAATTTGTGTCGGGGTGGGTGCTATAAATAGATTAGCAGAGAGCTTGTCTATTCACAGCACGGCACATTCCTTCCTTTGCCTATATGGAGGGGGGGGTGGGGGTGTCTTTTCTCCCATCGGGCTCTCACACAGTGTATGCCAAGAATCCACTCCTACTGCTGAATGAGGAAGTAAAAATTCTAACACGATGTTAGAATTCTAAAGAATATACAAAGCTTAACACAGCAGATATTCATGTAAAACTTATATTGGGAGATTTGTTTCATCTCTGTGTATTATCTAAGGCTGTTAACTTCACTTAGTATATGTGAAGGTTTACATCTACCTTTAGGTGTAGTAAAATCTTTTGAACTCTATAACCCCCTAAAATTAGTGGATTGATCACTTGAAAAAATGCTGTTTATTTTTTTTTTGCATGATTTAGCTCATGCCTTAAAGCAGCTGTTGCCAAATGAAACTGAATAAAAGATCTCCCTCCAAGGAAATAGTAAATACCTCTCCCAATGTCTCCCACTCTTTTAAAGAGATACTCCAGGCTAAGTGAATATTGTCTGCTCACAAGAGATGTGTATTCTTTATTGAAGCCTCATGTAGTTTCTTCCAGATTTGTGCAGCAACCCAGCATGAAACTTTGCCTCTGTGATAAAGACCAATCACTACTGGTCTTGTCTCCGCCCCCTCCTGTAGATTTCTACAGGCAGCCTGTAGTGGGTAGGCTTTTTATAACAGAGTGATTGTGCCATGTTTACAAGGTAATATAGTAACTGTGTTCTAGGAGGACATCCATTGGGCCCGCTCTGTCCTTTGGACACAGCTGATCAAAGTAAAGGGCCAATGACAGCAGCCCTTTACCATGTGATCAGCTGTATCCAATAACGGGTGATCACGTAAAACTTGCAGGTTATCAACATTATTTTCCTTACACGCTGTTGACTAAATACCACCACCTAAAAGCTCATTCTGTAAAAAAATAATACAAATCTAATGGGTAGTGTTGCATGATCGTGCAATTGTCATTCAAAGTGTGAAAATTGGCCTGGGCAAGAAGGGCTTAAAAGGTCAGTATTGAAGTAGTTAAATAATGACCAGACATCAGCTGTAAAGTCAGAGCTTCACTTGAATTTTTCAGAAACCAATATGGTCAGAAACATCGGATATCTATGCATCCATTTCACTCTGCTTGAAGAGAAATTGTCACCTGATGTCTATTGGGAAACCAACACTATTTGGGTTGGCTGAGCTCAGTTGTTCCTTCTGTTGACCCCCCACATCAATACAGGATGCATTGGTTGTGTATGGGTTGTCAAGAGGAAGCCTCATGCTCAGCTGAGGATCAGACACTCCAAAAAAGTGCTGGTTTCTGAAAAGATGACAGAATAGTAGAAGAGGGATGTATTTTCTATATTCTATGCAGGGAGAGTTACTTTAGAAAGTTACTTTAACTACAAGGCCTTGTTTGCACGTCTACCTTGCTGCCCTGAGTCCTCTAATTGAATCCCGGACAGGACATTGCATACTTATGTTCGCCCTGTGCTTGCATGGATTTCCTCCCATAAACCAGACTCGTGTCTAAACTGACCCATGTGTGATTATGATTATAGGGACCTTAGATTGCAAGGACTGATGTGTATTTAAGGCCTGTAATAAAACTAGCATGTCTTCTGTATGCAGTTAAAGCAGGGGTGTCAAACTCCATTTCATCACATGCTGCATCAGCATGATTGTCCTCAAAAGGGCCGGTTCTATCTATAAGATAAGATGTCCAACACATCCCCTTCCCTTTACATTAGATGTCAAGAGCCACCCCACCATCAGAAGTTGAGTCCCCCACTCTCCCTTACATCAAAGTGCACCCCCTTTTCTTATGCTGCTGCTGAGAAGAAGCTGGATCCATTTTTTGAAAGCAAAAAGTAAGGGTCTGGAGGAGGGCTGGAGTTTTCCTGCAGCTGCAGGAGAGGTGTGAGGGCCACATGAAATGTCCTGGAGGGCCAGATTCGACCTGCGGGCCTTGTGTTTGACACCTGTGAGTTAAAGGCTTATTTTTGTGTCTGGGTCCTACTTTTACGATTTTTGTAATGCAAAAGATTCCCTGGCTCATCAGTCAAACCACTACTTCCCCAAAGCCAGGGGGGTTTATTTACTAAAGGAAAAGTGCACTTGGAAGTGCAGTCGCTGTAGATGCGAGGGGGACATGCAATGCATTTTAGCCTGCACAGATTGGATGATAAAATTGGCAGAGCTTCCCCTCAGATCTACAGCGACCACATTTCCAAGTGCACTTGTGCAAAGCGATTTGCCTTTTACATTGTGTAAGGCAAGGTTAAAACACAAAAGTGTAATATAATGCAGCAGTCAACTGAGTCTCCCTGAGCAGAGCGCATGTGGGGGGGCATGGTATCCATTTCTCAAAAGATCTTCCAGTACGTCACGCCGCTCAGGTGTGCGACGCAGGCAAGGCCAGCCATCCACACTGCGCAACAAAGGTTGCCCAGTGGCGAGACCCATTGGCCTGAGGCCAGGTCAGCCACTGTGACGTGTGGATGGCTTGCCTTGCCTGCGCCGCACACCTGAACTGTTCTTTGAGCTGTGATCTGTCCTCTCCCTGGGGCTACACACTGCAGGAGTTCAACTGAGGTAAGTTCTACCCTGCTTATCCCAATGGATCACCTGTTATACAGTATTATATATGTGTCTGTTTTTTCTCTTTTATTAGCAATTGGTTCCGTTTGCGCCTATAGTGGTGCCCGTGGTGACAGCTTTTCTCAATGTGCTGTTTCATCATTCTTTCCAATATGCTCACTCCTGCCCTAGTAATCTTAGCCCTGATTACTTTCATCTTGGTAAGATTCATATCCACCTCTGTGATCGTTTATACTATGGTGCAGGTTTCATTCTCTCCTTTTTTCTTATTCCTTCCTTCTCTTCACTTATTTTTCTCTATTCCCCCTCTTTGTTACACAATTCCCAGCCGCCTTTATCTTTTTTTTTTTTCAATCGTATCCCTTCCTTCCCTCCCTCTTCCCCTTTCTTTTTTTTCACAAGAAAACCCCTTTTTTCCTTCACAAGAAAATCCCTTTTTTCCTTTCTATTCCTTCTCTCCACTTTCTTCTTTTTTCCTTCCCCTCCCCTCCCCCTTCTTACCCTTCCCCCTCCCCTCTTTTTCCATCCCCTTTCTTTCCCCCTTCCTCGCTTATCCTCCTATTTCTACATTCTACATCCCTCTTCCTCCCTTTGGTTTTTCTATCCTTCCCCCCCCCCCCCCTTTTCCGCCACACCTTCTCCTTCCTATCCCCTCCCCCTTTCCCTAATCTGCTCCATACTCTCACGTGGTGGACCTAATAAGACTAATTATGGTATTTAGCACCACTTAATAAAGTTATTTATTTTATTAGAGTGTGTCACATGATTCCCCCTCGTTCGCCACGGAGGGGGTATTTAATTGAGCCGAAGCCTGGTCCATGAACTCCATTTAGTGAGCAGTTAGACGTTTGCTTTTTGACAATTGACTGTTTTCATGATGTTTAAAATGTTGTAATTATATATTTACTTTGTTTGTATACATTGTTGCTAGTTTTGTAAACTGTATTTTATATTATACAGATCCTCCTGAAGAATCAGCATTACCGTGAAACTGGTCGAGGTCTTGGCCTTCTCCACTTTGACCTGTGACGGTTCTCCGTTATTACTACGCTGTTTATCATTGTTGGGGTTTGGCTCAAATGTTTTTAATGTTAATTTTTCGTTGTTTTATCAGTGCCCAGAATAGTCCTAGTCAACTCCTTTCTGACTGGTGATACGGGTTAGACGGCACTAGCAGCCCTTGCCCTATGCTTATCTGGTCCTATTTTTGCATCACATATTCTGGATGATGGCACTGAGGGTATTTTATAATTTACCAGTTTCAACTGAGGCTATACTCAAAAATGTTGTCTTCCAGTATGGCTGATGAGAAAACCGCTGTAGAAGCAGCACTTGCCTTCCCAAAAAAAGTCAAGTTTATTTGTTTTTAATAAGAACTTCAAATACTCAGATTTTATTGTTTACACTCAACTCCTTTAACCCATGTTTTAGAGGATAGTATACGGGTTATTTTTTAAATTGCAGTGTCAAGCTTTTAAATTCTATATCAGCTGCTGGACACGTCTCAATGGGAGCTAAAATGCACTATATTTAAGCTAGAGGACGCCATCTATAATGATATGTATGGCTAAGCCCCCCCCCCCCATTCAGAAAAACTGTGAATGCAATTTAAAACGCAAGCTAAAAGCCATTCTGATGCTCTCAAGTTGTTTTAAGTAAAGGCAGCCTACAGACAAGCGTTATCACCTTTTGCAAAGCTTAAAGGAAACCTGTAGTGAGAAAAATATGGAGGATGCCATTGCTAATGAGAGGTTGGCAATGCGGCTTTTGCACTTTTCTCAGCCCAGGTTTCTTTTAACACGGGGAAGAATCACACATTAGAGGCATACATTAAGAGATGACAGCAAGTCTCTGAACGCGAAGCCTTACCTGGTAGTGAAAGCCCAGAGGATGAGCACACAGATTAAAAGAAAACAAATTAGTCACTCTCACCTTAAAAAAAAAATGTCTGGCAAAGATCTTCAATGGTCTGCATAATATCTTCAATGTGCTTCAAAGGGTGACAATAATAGCAACAATAGCATCATTTTTTTTTTTTTTCATGTTGACCGGATACTAACAATAAGGCTTGATATCAATTTGCACTGCAGAGTGGGGGACACCACAGAAGCCAAGGCAGCCTATTGCAATAGGGACACGGCTGGCTCAATTTATTCTTATTGTAGATTAGAGTATGTCCACACAACAGAGGCAGCCAGTCATGATAATGCCCCCCTTTCACTTCACCAGGAACATGACTGAGACATTCAGCTGGGTATTCTATAAAAGTGGCACAAAGAAAACAAAGTGTGCCCATAGTATTTTTATTATGTTTACTCTCAAAGAGCAACTCCACTAGAGGTGAGGTGTCCTATGATTTCTAGTGCAAGCAGCCTGGACTTATACTGATGTTCAGCACCAAGCCCAGGGATCTTACCATTGCTATGGACACAAATGCCTCCCCTCCTCCGCCACATCCCTGTCCATTTCTATCAGTAGTTGTGCTCATGGCAGCCCCCCCCATATCGTTTGGAGTACAACTCTACCCATAAGGATGAACAGGTCTATAATGAGTATTGCACATAATGAAAGGAGCCAATGGGGTTGATGTTTGGGGTATGATTGTTGGATCGTGCCTGAAGTGTGGGTGCAGGCAGCCTGCACTCAAGACTTATGCCGCGTACACACGATCACGTTTTGTGATAATAAAAAAAAAAGACAAGTTTTTCAAACTTCATTTTCCAAAATGATGTTGCATACACACCATCGTTTTTCCAAAATGCTCTAGCAAAGAGTGGTGACGTACACCACGTTCGACGGTACTCTGTTCCATTGAAGTTCCGTCTCATAACTTGCTTCTGAGCATGCGTGGCTTTAAAAAACGTTTTCAACATCGTTTTGCCCACACACCATCAGTTTTTATGACACAAAAAAACGACATTTGAAAAACGACACAAAAAATTCAAGCATGTTCGAATTTTTTTTTGGTTGTTTTTTTGAAAAACACTGATTTTAAATGAAGTTTTTGAAAACGTCCTTTTTTTCCATCGTCCTTTTTTTTCCATCACAAAAAGTGATCGTGTGTACGTGGGATTAAAGTGGACCTTCAGTCTTTTTTTTTTTCCAACTCTGATCTATTAAATCTTCTGCCCTTGTTGTTTTAACTTCGGATAGTAAAACGTTTTTTTTTTCTGCCAGTAAATACCTTTTACAGCCCACTTTTAGTTTTTTTTCTCTGGTCATTATGTACAGCTCTCTCACTCTTGTGAAAGTTTGCCAGGAAGGGTGGAGGTGAGTCATAAGAGGAACAAGGAAAGCTGGAGGTGTGCCTCTGTGTAAATCCAGGAAGTGAATAGAATCTCCCTGCTCATTATAGTCATACGCATCGAGGCCCATGGGTAAGACTGCGTTTATAAGCATTTTTTAATTATAACAGGCAGCAGCTTCAGCTGCCCACAGTTAAAATGGCTGCAGCCAGACTCGGTGGAGGGAGATTTCTGCAGCATATTTGGCAAGTACAGAATCACAGTATATATAAAATAATATGCAAAGTGATTGGAGCAAAGCTTCAGAATGGTAAAGATGTTTTTACAAATTATGTGAGCAGACTGCAGTTCCCCTTTAACCAATGGTAATGTTAGAATATGTAAGCTCAACATTTCACATTGCTGATATGTACCTGCTGTAAGAATCAGCATCCCATTCCTTTGTGTGAAATCACTGGTGTTCCTGATCATTCCTCTGCTTTCCTATTAATAATGTTTTGCCTTTAATTTCCATTTTAAATGGAATGGGTTGTTTTACAAGGTGAGTGATTACATATACTTTAAGTAATTTTTGTAATATTCACAGATATATAAGGTTTCTGTGTTGTACCACGTTTCCTTAATGGTTTATATACACTATATTTAAAGACGTTACCCTAGTGGGTTATCTGTAGTCATTGAGCCTGCCGTGAGTAGCACAATAAGGACTAAAGTCTGATTTCCTTATGTAATAAGATATTATTGCTGCCACTTACAATTATAATTGTAAAACTAGAAGTAGAAACAAAAGGGCCAGATTCAGGTAGATTGGCGCATATTTGTGCCGGCGTAGCGCAGCGCATATACGTTCCGCCGACGCAAACTAGTGAGGCAAGTACAGTATTCACCAAGCACTTGCTCACAATGTTGCGACGGTGTAACGTAAATGTGAAGGCGCAAGCCAGTGGAAGTGGGTGTGACCTTATGTAAATGATGGCCTGAGCCTGGCACAGAGACTTACGCCCGGCGTATAATCCACGGAGCATGCGCAGTGACGTCGATGCATGATCGCTTCCCTGTGCGCATGCTCACAACTATGCCGGCCCAACTTCCTGGGATACGCTGGCGTACCGTCTTACGCCGAGTGCATAAATACGCTCAGACATGCGCCTGTTCGACACAAAAGTACTTCCTGCTCTGGCAGAACCGTTCGCCCATCCCTAGTTGTACACAGTTTGCCACCGTTTTTTTCTACTAGCACCCCCATCATTTATTAATCCATTTACTGTTGTAATCACACACTAATCCTGTTTTTTACTTGTACTGATAAAATACACAGTATTACAGTAAATTGATCTAATCACTATGGGGGTTGAAAACTTTTACTTTTCAACACTGTGGCCACAGATTACACCCTTTCGCCCAACAAAGTATCTTTCATAATCCATTAAAATGGAGTATGAGGGGGAAAACAGGCCCCTGATGTCTCTTCAGCTGACCTGTGCACGTCTAGTGCAAAGATAAACCAGCTATTTGTTGGAATAACTTTACGCTGGTCGTACGACTTACGTGCACCGGACGTGCGTATGTTCGCGAATCACCGTATCTCCCTCATTTGCATATTTGAGTAGAAAATCTATGGGAGCGCCAGATGCGCCCTGCATAAATATGCGCCTACGATAGGAAAGTTAGGTCGGTCGGAGGAAGCCTATTTTCAGGCGTATATAGCTCTGTGGGTACGGCGCATCTTTACACTTACGTGGCGTATCTCGAGATACGCTGACGTAAGTCTTTCTGAATCTGGCCCAAGGTTTTTAAACAATAAGGCCTCATGCACATAGGCAACCAAGGGAGACGAAAAAAAAAGTCCTATGTTCCAGGGGAGAAAAACAAGTTTAGGCACAGCAAACACTTGGGCATTCATTCCATTGGACGGAATAAATTATTCTGGGCACTGGAATGAACACCCCAACGCTTGACATGCCTAACACTGATAGTGATAATATATTGCGCTAACTAAAATAAAATCAATAAGGTCAGGCAGCCAACACAGCAAAATGTAAATTTTGTAAATGTGGATGTGTGTAAAGTGTAGCGCCAATAGGGGGCCCTGATCAGAAGGACTCTCCTGTAGGCTAAGTGATTGGTGTCAAAGCCTTACTGTGAATGTATAATTAGAATACCCTGTATCTAAAATCAAGCAGATGAGATCTTAGAAAGAAGGGGGTTACTCAAAACACTCCCCTCTTAGTGGTCGCCTGCTAGATCAACCAAAGTGACATAAAGAAAAAATATATATATTGTGTAGGTGTGTGTATATATATATATATATATATATATATAATACACACACACACACACACACACTAAATGGGTGTGCAGACCCGTTTAGGAAACCGACAAAGGTAAAAACCCTATACCAGTGCAAACACTCACAATATAAAACCAAATAGTGGATCTATATAGGTGTTCAAACCCATTTAGAAAAAAACAACGTCAAAAAGGTCTATGACCGTGCAATCAATAGCAGTATAGAGCTTAATGATGAATCGTAAAGTGAAAAACATATATATCATAATGTCCAAATGTGATTTTGCAGAAGTGATCAATCAAACAAATATCAGTCCATACACCCTGAAGGTGTAGCAAATATATTCTCCTTCTAAGATGCTTGGATGGGATGGATAATCTGAAATATGATCATCTAATAATGTAGATATAAATGGGTACCCTTACCGGATCAGGTGGACCCTCAACTTGCCTAATCGGGTTGGTATCCAGACCGCAATTCCAGGCAGGGATGGTAATCGGGAAACCAGAGGGTGGCTTTGGATGTTAAGATGGCTCCCTGATGGTATGCACTCACTCCCAAGCATAGGAAGGGAAAAAAGAAAAAAAAACGGCTCCTCATAGTGTAAAACCACCAATTTAATAAAATTGAATAAAAAATTCCACTACATCACACTTGTGACAGGAACCACTTAAATAAGATAAAAATAAAAAACCACACGTGAAAGAAAAAAACTGTATATAATAACAGCAACTCTCCCCCTTGATGGGTGGACAGAGGTATTTCCAGAGGGAAAAAATGTGCAGGAAAGACTTTAGCAAGTCAGTTACCCGACCGGTTTCGTCTTATAAAGACTTCAACTGAACCAGTTAGATACCCCAGTTGAAGTCTTTATGAGACGAAACCGGTCGGGTCACATTTGGACATTATGATATATATGTTTTTCACTTTATGATTCATCATTAAGCTCTATACTGCTATTGATTGCACGGTCATAGACCTTTTTGACGTTGTTTTTTCTAAATGGGTTTGAACACCTATATAGATTCACTATTTGGTTTTATATTGTGAGTGTTTGCACTGGTATAGGGTTTTTACCTTTGTCGGTTTCCTAAACGGGTCTGCACACCCATTTAGTGTATATTATATATATATATATTTTTTTTTTTTTCTTTTATGTCACTTTGGTTGATCTAGCAGGCGACCACTAAGAGGGGAGTGTTTTGAGTAACCCCCTTCTTTCTAAGATCTCATCTGCTTGATTTTAGATACAGGGTATTCTAATTATACATTCACAGTAAGGCTTTGACACCAATCACTTAGCCTACAGGAGAGTCCTTCTGATCAGGGCCCCCTATTGGCGCTACACTTTACACACATGCCTAACACTAAAGCACAGTATGATGTTCAAGTTGTGGGCACCCCCTAAGGGAAGTTCCAACAGAGCCCAGTGGCTACCAGCCTTTATGCTATCCTGCTGTCACTTTTGGTTACCCAGTCCCTGGTGCCCATTTGCTCCCTCCACCTCTCTACAGTAGTTTTTTTTTTTTAATCTCCTACCCAGTCTCATTCTTATTAGGTCAGCCACAGAATGAGCAATGTTCTTTCCTGCAACCACACCAGTATGTGCTAGTGGGGGAAATCCCTCCCACAACGCCATTGTGTTCTCCCTGCCAGGAGAGAACAGTGATTATTACTAGCCGCTAGAACAGCCACTAGCAATATTTGTATTTAAAATCTGACAGGCTGGTTGTACCCAAGTAAATTGATCAATCAACTGAGGTACACTCAGCCTGCAATACATGGTTTGAATCTTAGCTGGTTCCTGCTAAATTCTCTCATACTAAGACTGACAAAGGCTTGGCCAAACACTCTAATATTCCAATCACTACAAGCTTCCCTTGGCGTATGAAATGGTGGCGTTTTCACTCAGAATAACTTCTATGAGTAGGGAGGAAAAAAAAAATGAATAAAAGTGAAATGGAATGGATACAATTTAGTTACCAGATTTAAATCCCCCCCCCCAAGTTCCTTCACTGATAGTAGTGAAAGGTTAAATATACTGTATAGGTTACTGAATGTACTATTACACCCTTAATGGAATGCTTCTGCTATAGGTTTATTTGCAGAATCCACCAGACACTGCAGCCATCGGGACTTCCCCAAAGAAATTAATGGAGAATGCATTTCAGGGAAGAAATAGAAGCGTTCCAATGTAAGTGACATTTGGAAAAATCAGTACCTATATGCCCTGTCATAACATTTTTTCCAAGAGAATACACAGAGGAACAAGAAAGTGAAGCCACAGTACCATAAAAAAAGTTTTGTTTTTTTTTTTTCTCTCCCCCCCCCCCCCCCCTTGACCCATTTGCTCAGCTATGAAATAGTCGGCATCCCCATTGCTGTTACACACCTGAAGTGGAATTTTCTTTAAAAAATATATAATTAATATTTTTTTTTATTGCAAAGGAGATCTGTCTATCCCTTTAAGGCCAATTTCACCTTTTCAAATTTTGTGTGTATATATATATACACACACAAAATCAGCAGATCCTAGGTGCAAAATCTGGCTCCTACAAACTCTCACGTTACCTGAGAAGCTGTCAGATGCAATGGTTGATAGTAAATGTCTATTCATTCACAGGAAACAATGAATGTTGTGGCTGTGTTGGCAGAGCCCCGCATTTTTTTCCCCAAATTGTGACAGTGGGTATAGGTAGAGGACCGAGAGGCTATGGGGACTGGAGCACAGTAACATGTTACACCCTATATAGCAATTTTATGTCAAGAAATTACCACTTTTATAAAATACCCATGTGTCTCATATAGTACAATGAAATGGGTCTTGCCTGCCTATTACTTTACTAACACTCTTGTACCTTCGTCATATCACAGGATGCAAGTGAATAGCCAGGCTGCATTCTCATGGCAGTGTAAATCTGACGATAATACATCTGCCTCGGTTTTGTGCAGACGGCAGGGCCACTTTATATGAGGCCCGAACTGTAAAGCCAGTTTCCATACATATCAGCAGTTATGTTACAGATTTGTTTCTTTACAAATAAGCTGTAAAATACTAATTTACATATCTCTAGACCTGTATTGATGATTACATGGCTATTCTTAAAATTTTCTGTCAGCGGTGTATTAGTAGAAGCTTGCAACACAAAAATCTCAGACACACCTTCCATCAGTAAAATGCTTAAAAAATTATATATGTATATAAACTTGAGTTGAAGAAAAAAATAAAAACGAAAAACATGAGTCCAAACAGTTTTACATTTGTATTGGTGTAAAAAAAAAAATGAAAAAAAGGTATTAAACATGAAATAAATACTGTTTTCGGCAGGAGCATACATTAGTGTTACAATGTAAACATTAATTGTTAACTGCAGGACTAAAGAAATGTAACATTTCTTTTAAGAAATCTAAGTCTTCTATCCATGTGAATGGCTTATATCTGCTTCTCTCAAATTTTATTATTCTGATCACAGTCTATGATCTGTTTATCGGCTTTGGAAATAAAGGAACAAAGCCAGACTAAACGGCCTTCACCAGCGGTTCAGCCCTCGGCATTACGTATAAAGTGGGGCTCCCTTCAGAACAATGTACAGTTTACAATTTAACAGTACTGCTAAAATAAATTACATTTAATAAAAAAAACTTAACACGTTTCATCTTGCTTTTGCTCACATTATAAAAAAAAAAAATACTAGAGGCAGTATACAGTTTTGGAAAAAAAAAAATTAAATAGTTTTACAAGCATACAAATAAATCTGTGTGAACGATTTTAACTTTAGCAACAAATGTTCACTCTTCCCAATAGTTGGAAGTAATGCAAATAAATAAAACATGACAGAGCCACTGTAGTATTATTACAGGTTACAGTTACACTACCCTATACAGTCAACCAGGTCAAGCTTTGTATACATTAAATTAGGAAGAGTTCTTTTGTTCTACTCCTAAAAATTGCTCACAACATTCCAGATAGTTTTCACATAGCTTAGCGTTAACATTTACCATTACATTAAAGAAAAACGTATATATATGACAAGTGTAGGTTTTGGAGTGCTTAGTTCACAAATAAAAACACTGAAAGCAACTGTTAAAAAAAGTTGCAGAGAAGTCCGATATTTAATTATAATTACATTAAAAAGCTTGACCCATCCTGCGAAGTCCGATATTTAATTATAATTACATTAAAAGCTTGACCCATCTTGTGAGTTCTTTTCCCGTTGTGCAGTCAACGTCCACACTTTTAATTATGAAATATGTTTGGTGAATTGTCCCAAAAGAGAAAT
This sequence comes from Rana kukunoris, assembly GCA_029574335.1. NCBI lineage: Eukaryota > Metazoa > Chordata > Amphibia > Anura > Ranidae > Rana > Rana kukunoris. Next base: position 519,635,145 of record CM056052.1, on the reverse strand, counting down.
CTTATATAATGCCGTTTGGCCTTTTTTTTTTTTTTTTGTATGCCGTTTAACATATGAGGGCTGTTGTAAAAAACAAATGTTCCTTTCCGAAACTCAAAACTAAAAATGCTCATTTGGCAATAAAAAAAAGACAAAAGCAAAAAAAAAAAAACTGTCTCGCTCTCCGGTCAGTTAAAATCTGTAATTCATTCTACAAAGTGTGTCTCTTTAAAAGCGTCTGCCACCTGGCGGGACGGGCCATCGCTGGCCCCGGCCAGGTGGCGGAGGATGTGCTGCAGCACCGCGTCCGTTGGGAAAGCTGTGTGGGAGGATAAAAATCACAAGTGTTTGCTATATAGGAAACTGGATTACAATAGTAATAGAGATAGAAATAAAAACAAACTGAAATGTGTACTATATGTCTTATATAAATATATATTTTATCAAAAATGGCATGCAAGGTTAATATGGCATCTATACAGTTATCTAAATCTGTGCCTATATATAAAAACTAAAAGTAAATATATCATATAAAAAAAGATAACAGTATAGGAAATATAATTTAAGTATGGGGGGGGGGGGGGGTGTAGTGTTCTTACCCTCTGGGTGGGCCAAAGTTTCCTCTCGGAGGTGGTGGCAACATACCCCGGCCACGTGGAGGTGGTGGCATCCCTCTAAATCCCATTAGTCCTGGTGGGGGAGGTGGATGAGGGCCGCGCCTATACAAGCACAAAAGAAAAAAAGTTGCTAAAATGCATAAGAAACCATTAGCAACCATGAAAACAAAGAAATTAACTCGGAGAACCTCATTGGATGGAAATGCGGAGGAGGAAGTGGAGGTGGAGGTGGTGGTGATGGTGGAAAGGGGTCTCCCATGTCCCTTGGAGGAAGTGGGGGTGGCATAAATCCTGGAGGTCGTCCTCTGATTCCGCCACGTCCTCTGGGGTCCATATACGGATGCATGCGTCCCATGCCACGTCTGCAAATAGACATAAATACGTCAACGTACAATTTTATGTAATGATCCTAAATTTTATCTCCAGTGCTAGTAAAGGTTTATTATATGCAATTACTACACAAGCTGTTGCCCATTTTAGTCTAAAATGCTCATTTGAAAGTCTGTAAAACATTCAAAAAGGATAAGTTCACATTTCATAACATGTTACACTCTACAGTTCTTTCATCGCTAGCTGCCACAATAAAAAAAATATATATATATATATATATATATATATATTTTTTTTTTTTAAAAGGGGCTGTGCAGGGCTCCACCCGCTCGGCCGCTCCACTCTTTCACAGTGTTCTGTGAATGCAAAACTACAAGTCCTGACAGCCTTAGAGGCTGCCTGCTTTTAGTTCTCAATGATATACCAGGGTGCTGTGGTAGTTGATGGATTCTTCCTGTCCGTGTGTATCTGCTTGCTTGTATGAGGTTACAAGCAAGCCGATACACTGACAAGTCTGCAGTTGACCTGCATGGCATCAGCGATCTGCTGATTCAAGAAGCCTGTAAAGCATTACACCTGCAACAACAAAAATAAAATGTAAAACTTCACATGTGTGAAAGGAGCCTGTGTTTCTTTGCTCCAGTCTTCCCAACAGGTCATGTTTTCACATTTTCTTTCAGCATCCACAATCAGGATCAATCTGGATCAAAAATTCAGCCGGTTCAGCATTTTTAACAATCGATTTCAACTGAACGAGAATGTTGGAAAACTTGTCAATCAGCACATGCAGCCAATTGGCTGCAGCTGCCGATCACTGAATTTTGACAGTGGAGATGTCCTGCTGTCAGAATACAATTAATGGCACAGTGGGGGGTAATTCCTCCATCCACCTTGCATGTGTGGATGGGGGGGAAAATTAGATTTTATTTGAACCGGGAAAAAAAAAGAAAAGCCATTTATGGCCAGCCTTCATTACAGAGGGCCAGCTCTACAAAAAAAAGGGGGTAGGAGACTTTAGTTTAGCTAAGATTACCTCATTGGTATAATTCCATTCATTGGTTTATCTTGCATCTTCCCTCGGCCAAAGGGCATCTGTCCTTTCATCCCACGATTCCCTCTTCCAAAATTGCCTCTTCCAAAGTTGCCTCTGCCACGATGTCCTCGCCCCCTCATAATAGGATTTCAAAGAACACGTTACTTATCTGTATCAATAATAAAGCTACTTCCCCTTCCCCTACACATTTCCCCGATTTGTCTATTTAACCACTTGCTTACTGGGCACTTAAACCCCCAGACCAATTTTCAGCTTTCAGCTCTGATGCACTTTGAATAACAATAGCAAACTGTACAACACTGTACCTAAATGACATTTTTATAATTTTTTTCCCCACAAATAGAGCTTTCTTTTGGTGGTATTTGATCACCTCTGCGCTTCTTTATTTTTTGCTAATAAAAATATATATATTTTTTTATTATTAAAATTTTGCAAACACATAATTGTTCTTCATTAATGTACGCTGTTGAGGCTGCATTGATTGGCACCGATAAGGCAGCACTGAGAAGTGGCACTGATAGCTGGCAGTGATGGGCACTGATATGCAGCACTGCTAGGTGGCACGGATTGCACAGATGAGGCAGAATTGCCTCTTCCCGAACAATGTCCCTTGCACTTAAGCCGGTGATCGCTTTTTTGTTCTCAAGCTGACAGCGTGAGGAGAAAAAAAAGCCGATTTGTTTCGTTTACATCACATGATCAGCTGTCATTGGCTGACAGCTGATCACGTGGTGATCTGTGATCACCCGAGTCTCAGTGACTCGGCTGATTGCAGGGACGCGCACAAAGGGGAGGATGTCTATTAAACGGCCTCCCGGCAATTGGGGTCCGTAATTTGGCTATAGCGAGGACCCCCTAGTGCAGGCATCCTCAAACTACGGCCCTCCAGCTGTTGCGGAACTACAAATCCCATGAGGCATTGTGAAACTCTGACATTCACAGACATGACTGAGCATGATGGGAAATGTAGTTCCTGAACAACTGGAGGGCCATAGTTTGAGGACCCCTGCCCTAGTGGTTAAATAAACTGAGCATCTAAAAACAATCCATATCTAATCCCAGTCACTGAATATAGAAAGTTTAAAATATTGTCAAGCTGACACCTTTTAGTGCCGGTTCACACAGGGGCAAAACGACTTACAGCACAACTTTGCAAGGCGACTTCAGCGCGACTTACAATGCAACTTCAAGTCGCCTCGAGGACAGGTGGCTTTGTTTAAAGCAGTAATGTGTGCGTGTAGCTACCATTGGTTGATATTTCTTATTTCCAGTATAGTAAATTACCTTATTTTTTCATTTTTTATTACAGTTTTGACTAGGGTTGTCCCGATGCCTCTTTAGGACCGAGTACAAGTACCGATACTTTTTTTTTTATGTACTCGCCGAATACCGATACCAAGCCATGTCTCCCCCCCCCATATGAAGCCATGTCTCCCCCCCCCATATGAAGCCATGTCTCCCCCCCCCCCCCCCCATATGAAGCCATGACTCCCCCCCCCATATGCAGTCATGTCTCCCCCCTCATATGCAGTCATGTCTCCCCCCTCATATGCAGTCATGTCTCCCCCCTCATATGCAGTCATGTCTCCCCCGCCGTCTAGTTGATCGGCGCTCAGCAGAACATAACAGCTTTCATTTGAATAGCTGCTGTTCCCTGCCGCGCGTCGTCATGGCCCCTCCCCCTTGTCCGGGCACTTTGATCGACAGATCACCTGTCCAATCCTGGGAAAAGTGCCCGACAAGGGGGAGGGGCCATGATGACGCGTGGCAGGGAACAGCAGCTATTCAAATGAAAGCTGTTATGTTCCCTGGATTAAGCGCCGAACAGCTAGACGGTGGCAGCGGCAGCTCTCCAATGATCCAGTGTGATTTTATACATACCTGGGGACTGCTCTGCTCTCCGCTTTCTTCTTCGCTTCCTCTCCGACTTCCTCTCCGCCTCCACTCCGCCTTCCTCGCTGCCCCCTCAGTCTCCTCTTCGATCGGTTCCCGCCCGCTCTCTGCTCTCTTTCTCCGCCCCCACTCCGAAAAAAAAAAAAAAAAATACGGATTAGGCATCGGGGGTATTTGCGGGAGTACAAGTACTCCCGCAAATACTCGGTATCGGACCCGATACCGATACTAGTATCGGGACAACCCTAGTTTTGACGAATGGCTTGGTTTACATCCATCTGGAGCGACAGAATACATCATATAGGAGGAGTATCTCACCTACTGAAAGACGAATTATTACACTAAAGGTAAACTATTTTTTGATGCACATTAGTAGCATATTTTCAACATTATAGTAAAGTCCAGCCTGAGTTCATTTGTCTGGTCTTCTCCAACGTGACAAATGAGTGCAGCTGCCTTTACTGATGGCAGTCCCAGCCTCTCAGTAAGCCGCTTTCTACCCCTCCACAGCTCACCACTCAAATGAGTGAGGAGGAGCAGAGCAGGAGAGATAGCCATCGACTATGTTTGTTGACTCATCGCTTCTCGGCCTTTTGGCTAAGATCAAGTGTAGTATCTGTTCTTATCAGTTGCCAATAGGTGGCGCTAAACCGACTGTCCCCAGTACTCGGCGAGGGGGAAAGGGATGGCAGTCGGTGGACGCAAAGCCTATTGGCGTAGAGGCGAAAGCCTTCTGATCGGGGCAGAGAGGCATGAGGTCGAAGCTGAAGGGCTGGGCCCCTGGCCTTTGGCCTGGATCCGGTGGTGTCTGCCCCAGTCAGTTGTTCGGTGAGGGAACCCTTGCTAATCCTTTCGGGGAGAGGCGGGTAGTACTTCCCGAATGTAATTAGGTGGGAGAGCTGGGGGTTGTGGGTAGTAGTCGGCTGCGGCTGGCTCTCCCCAACCTCTTCTCCTACCTTCCTGGCTGGGAAGGGTGCTGCTGGTCCGGACCGGGGGTCAGGGTCCGTTGAAAAGCCTGTGGAGATAGTGCCCCTGGAGTGGCAGTCCAGGGGTGCCATACATTGCACTGAGTGTTGAGGGGCACTCAACGTGTGGCACCTTAGGTCACTGATCTCCACATACACCTTTTTAGCACCTGCCTCTAGGGCCGAGCCTTTTGGCTAGGACCAGAGGAATTTTTGTTCCTGGCCGGAGGGCCGGCCATTGTATTGCACAATGGCCACTTTCCACTCACCATTCCCACCTTCCTTTTCCCCCACTTTCTTTTTTATTTTACCCCCTGTCTGTCTTGTTTTGTCACTTTTTTTTTTTTGTTGCACTTTTGTGTGGCGAGTAGGGTGCTGGTCCTCGGGCCTGACTCTGAAAGTCTTGGGAGTAGGTGGACATGGCCTTCTGGCTTAGTTCACCTGCTCTCATGGGGTCTCCCTTCGGGGGAGCTTCACCGAGGGTTCTGTTTAGGCAGTCCCTCCGAGGATGTTAGGCCATGTGGTTTCGGCTGCATGGGCCTTAGTGGGGTCCTAGTGGTTTCGGCTGCTTGGACTCCAATACTCTTTTCCCTGCCTGGAGCCTAACGCCCCGGGGGATCAGAGCTGGGTCCTCTTAGGAGGACCAATTGACTATGGCACCCATCGCAGTTTTTTGTGTTTCACTCTTTATGTGTGTGCAAATTTTTTCCTGCACCGGGTGAAGTTTTTGGGTTGTGTTTTGCACGCCACAGGCTTTTCAAAAAAAAAAAAAGTTCTGTGTGAAGAAGCGGCAGTGGACAGATGTAGCATCATTGCCATGCTACATCCACCTAGGTAAGTATGTTTATCCAAAAAAACATACCGTGGAATAAATATTACAAAATTTAGCACACAAACATCCAAAAAAAATTGAATAAACAAAATTTTAATATTTAGAACAGTATATTTTCAAAAAATTTCAACAATAGCAAAAACATGCAATTGTAAATTTACAACTGTTTAAGTTGGCTGATACTCAGAACGTGGGGTTGCAGAGCTGGTGGAAGGCCTTGGGGACGTGTCGGTGGTAAAGTCAGATTTGTGAAAGAATCTTTGGTTCCCTGGTGCACCAATTGTTGATGGAATAGGGGACAGTGGCATTGCCATACTAATCCAAGTATGGACGGAAGCCAGGGGGATAGGAGGGGTGGGTGCTGGGTGGCAGAGGGTTTGGGTAATTATAGTAGGGGCCGGATGGTGGTGTTGGTCCAAACATTGGTGACGAGGCAGTTGCTGGCTGATAGTGCATATTAGCTTCCAGGATGTCGATCAGAGTCTTCATAACAGTACTCTTCCGCTCTTGCGGAACTTTTTTTAGCATGCCTGCGATCATCATGCCAAATCCATGTTCTTCTGACTGCAGATCATCTAATTTTTGGTTCACCCTTTCAACAAGGTCGGCAAATCGCTCCATGTCTTGAGCAGACCAAGCTGTCGCCTCTCCTAGGTTGCTCTCCTGTGCCGATTCCGATTCTTCCACAGAATGCTCCAGAGACTGCAACCCTCCTGCTTCTGCACATGCTGCCTCTTGACATGCCTCCTGTCCTTCCTCTCTCTCTTCCCAACTAGATTGTGTACTGCATTAAACATATAATACAATTAAGGCACACCCTTCTTTATAGAACTGTATAGTATCACTTTACAAATATGAAAGATGTTATCTCACTCTCTAAGTTCCATAAAAGGCCTCAGAAACTCAAGCTGCAATTTCCCCAATTGCATTGGAGCTATAGATGGGAAGCACGTGCGTATCATTAAGCCTGTTGGTAGCGGAAGTATGTTCTTCAATTACAAAAAATATTGCTCCTTTGTACTACTTGCCGTGGCCGATGCAAACTACTGTTTCATCTATATAGATATAGGATCCTACGAAGTAGCTGCGATTCACGTATTTTTTCAAATTCCTCATTTGGTTAAAGGCTAGATATTCCTGAGAACATTCCTCTTCCTGGCACAACTGAACCCCCACTACCCTATGTGTTCATCGCGGGTGAGGCTTTTGCATTGGGGGGGGGGCACCTAATGAGACCTTACTCCAACAGGAACCTGACTACTCCTAAGAAGATTTTTAAAGAAGAAGTAAACCCTGATGGGTTTACTTCCTCTTCGTTTCCCGGCAAAGAATCTCATAGTTGCAAGAATCGCATAGTAGCCCATTCGGTGTCACTTACCTGCAGTAGAAGCCTGTGATGTCCCCGTCTTCCTCGCTAGTAGCGAGCGTCCATCTTCACCCCTCTTATTCTGGGGCTGTAAACTCCGGCTCTGTGACTGGCCGGAGTCGCGGGAGCGGCCTTTCACGGCATGACCCCATTCACAAAAAGGCACGCTCAGTTCGCCTGTGCCGTTTTGGAATTCTTGCCAATAAATGGAATTTTTTACATACGCCTATTACATTAAACATCGAAAATGCAATTACTGCTGTCAAAGCAGCATGCGTGCTGCACAATTATGTCCGGCTACGTAGCGGGTACTGTTTCGAGGATTCCCTTATGCATGACATGGAAAGTGCACACCTCAGTGCTACGAGGGGGTCCTGCGATGGTGCCACTGTTCGTGAGCAATTTGCTTCGTACTTTCTTTCACCGGCTGGTGAACTAGAAAGGCAATTGAACGCCATTTTTTTTACTGCATTGCTAACTTCTTTAAATATATATTTTGCTTCTGTTGCTTTTTCTGTAAAGTTTTCTGAAGCCTGCAGGTATTGAGTTTCTAATTTTTTCATGCTATGTTATACGGTCGTTAACGTTTTAAATAATAAAAAAAATTGGTAACATTTACATAAATGAGATCATTATATTGTCTGTGGTTATATTGATCAATCATTATCTACATATATTTAAAATAGAGCTAGACATCAGTGATAGACTGCACCAGGGTTCTCCATACCAGTGTTTCTCAACCTTTTTCCAGTCGGGGCGCAAAATGAAAATTATTTTCAGTCTTGAGGCACCCCTGTCCAAGACTTGGTTCACGTCGCTGTGTGTTGCGGAACATGCGCAAAATTGCACTCGTTCTTGACACACAGACACATGCTCTGCTCATTAGGGGTGCCATTAATTCTTAATGGTGCCCCATCCATTGGCAAACATGGGTTGCTTTTGTTGTGGCACAATTAAAAAAAAAAGGGTCGGGACTTCTTTCCCCGCATTACTGCGGATAGGGAAATGAATGGGCTGCTGTACATGCAGCACACATCCACACAGAACCAAGAGCTTGTTCACATGTCAGGCTGGAGGGGCAGTAAAACCACATGGTTGAGCGGTTTTTACCACCCCCAACTTTTGCCCCTTTAGCTGCAGAGGCCCGCACAGCCAGCACAGCTTCCCGAGTGTCGGGAAGTGAGTTTTACACAGCGGACCGGCACCGCTGTAAAGACAAATGATAACGAAGTGCCCAGCAGTAGTGTTACATCAGATAGCAGCCATAGCTGCCAATATTTGGGGTCATTTTGCCAGGGCACACTTGAGGACTCTTCACGGCACACCAGTGTGCCCCGGCACACTGGTTGAGAAACGTTGCTCCATACTATTGCCCTCCAGTTCTGGAACTATAACCATCATGCCTAGTCAAGTATGTCAGTGCCTGGGATGTTTATTTGCACAACACATGGATAACAGACATAAATAAAAGGTTAAACTTACATTTGTCACTACGTTCGTTTAGCAACAATATTTCCAAACTCAGGCGACAGATCTCCATTGTCCCTCTTTAATTGATCCTTGTAGTTGGGATAAATCTTGTCATAAAGACATGGACGCTGCCTCATGAACCTTATAAGACAGTGTTCATCAACCCTGTCCCCAGGGCCCACTAACAGGCCAGGTTTTATGTATTACCTTGGGAGATGCAGACTAGAATACTACAATCTCTGAGCAGAAAATTATATCACCTGTGATGTGTTTGTTATTTTGCAAACCTGGCCTGTTAGTGGGCCCTGAGGACAAGGTTGATGACCACTGTTGTAAGAGACTCATTGTCTACTGGCTCTCTAGGATGGACTTTCCTGTGGGCACTGGCAGGCATTCTGCATACAGGTCGTTCTCAAGCAAACAGGAAGTACTCTGTGGGAAGGAGGGGGCTGCCTGTTTAGTGGGGAGTAGCTGGGTAAATTATTTTCTTCTTCCTGTAAAGTCGCTTCACTATAGACAAGGATCCGACTTGGAGACTTCCAATGAAATCTGGGTACAACTCGCCTAAAAGTCACCTTGAAGTAGTACAGGAACCTTTTCTGAAGTCGGAGCAACTTCAGTAATGTACATTACGACACCTCTCATGAACTATAATGGAATTTCTTATGTACCGCGACTTGAGGTCTGACAAGTCGCTGTAGTCTGAACCGGTACTTAGGTGCAATGCCTACAACTGCCAACATGATATTTAAAAGAAAAAAAAAAAAAAAAAATCACACACACACACACACACACACACACACACACTTCTGAAGAGGCAAAATATTTAAATTAAGTGGTTGTTACCTTACTGCATTCTATGGAGTGGATTTATGTAGGGTTGAGGGGTCTGTCAGACTGACTGTTAAATAAAATGTCACAGCTATCAGCAAGCCGCACATAAAAAAAAAAAAAAAAAAAAAAACTGAACGCACTGAAAGTTGGCTTTGAAGTTGCGCTGGCAGGGGACTTTGAAGAGGAAGATCAGGGCTGCTCTTTGCAAGACCATTACACAGAGCAGGCAAGAATAACAGGTTTGTTACTTAAAAAAAAAATCTAGCTTTTACAATCACTTTAACATTGCTGGACTTTAAAGTTATAGTAAGCCCAAAACCAAAAAGGTCATTTTGCAGCTTACCAATCAGATGTGGTGGCTGCATCAGTTTTCTTTTCTTTGGCTTCTTTCACCGGTTGATCATTGCCTTGCATGTGTGAAATGTTCTTTTGAAAAACAGACTCCGTCTGGTTCACACCAGTGCCGCTATGAATGCGATTTCATGTGCAGCTTGACTTTGCAAAGTCAAAAAGCTCACCATGCCTCTTACTGAATACTTTGGAATGTCTAATTTCCAAAAAGGGGTCGTTTGTGGGGGGGGGGGGTATTTGTACTTTCCTTGTCTCAAGAAATCATAGGCCATCAGTACATGAGGTGCTATCAGTTTTCAATGATTGGCATCATAGATTGTAGACTCTATAACTTTCACAAAGACCAAATATTATACATGGTTTTGGGTTATTTTTATCAAAGATATGTAACAGTATAAATTTTGGGCAAAATTTATGAAGAAAAAAATTACCAAAATGTTATAGCAGAAATGAAGAACAATGCTTTTTTTTTATTATTATTTTCAATCTTTTTTCATTTAAAGCAGAAAAATAAATAAAAAACCCAGCAGTAATTTAAAGCGGAGTTCCACCCAAAAATGGAACTTCCGCTTAATCCCCTCCCCCTTACATGCCACATTTGACATGTAATTTTTTTTTGGGGGTGGGGGCTTCAGTAGGAGTGGGACTTTCTGTCCTGCTTCTGCCGAGGGGCTGGTAACACGATTAGGCCTAATTGCCTTACTGCAGCCCCTCCCTTTGGCGATCGTCTAGGACAGGTCCTAGACGATCTCCTGTCCAATCAGCGGCGGGCCGCGCTCGCGCATGCGCAGTGGGTGCCCGGCCGTGAAGCCGAAGGCTGTCACGGCTGGGTGCCCACAGTCGCAATGAGGATGCCGGCCGGGGAGGGGGAGAGGAGCGGAGCCCCGGTCGGCGCGTCGCTGGAACGTGGAGAAGGTAAGGGTCTGTTTATTAAAAGCCAGCAGCTACACTTTTTGTAGCTGCTGACTTTTAATAAACATTACATTTGGGTGGAACACCCCTTTAATACCACCAAAACAAAGCTCTATTTGTGTGAAAAAATACAAAAATATTATTTGGGTACAGTGCTGCATGACTGAGTAATTGTCATTCAAAATGTGAGCACTGAAATCTGAAAATTGATCTGGTTAAGAAGGGGGTTTAAGTGCCTAGTGGGTAAGTGGTTTAAGGTGCAGGGTCTCATTAAGCAACAGTTTAAACAATACCTTGGTCTTCGGGGGTCTGTAGCAGCTTCATAATGGTCTCCTCGCATCTTTCAATCAGCTCCTGAGAATAAGAAGAAATAAATTGATTAAACCCTTTGCCGCTGACAACTGATTTTTCACCTGTGAAGTTGCCTAAAGTGTTAGGCCTCTTTCACACGGAGCGGTCCGTTTTTCAGTCCGCTCCGTGTGTGTCCGTCGGCTCAGCGGGGGGTCCCGCTGAGCTGTCGGCGGACAGGGCGGTCCCCACACACTGTGCAGGGACCGCCCTGTCTCTCCTCCGCTATCCCCTATGGGGAAATCGGATGAAAACGGACCGTCTGTCCGTTTGCATCCGATCCGATCCGCCAGACGGGAGAAAAATAGGGTTTTCTTCCGTCCGAAAAAAACGGATGCGGATCTTGCGGACGTTAGCGGATGCATTATCCGCTAACAGACGTGATCCCATAGGGGCCCATTACAAGTCCGTAAACGGACTTGTAATAAGCGGACGAACGGTCCGCTCCGCTCATGTGAAAGGGGCCTAAAAGATAATAGTCATTCTTCCCTTCACAAACCCCTTGTGTTAAAAGCCAGAACAACCTCATCTAAATATGCATTTCACTACTACTGGGGATTCCCTGCTAACCATGCCCTTCACTTACAGCAGATCAGAAAAGGACTGTGGATGAGGAATAAAACGAGGAAGATCACAAGCTGATCATAACTGGAAGGGAGAGAGGACTAGAAGACTGGATAAAGAAGGTGGCGATAGTGGCCTGAGAAAAGGGAGGCAGGGTGTGAGGCCTTCATGTTTAAAAATAGGCAAAGTGAAAACTGTGTGATGGAGAGAGACAAAGCAGGGACTAATCATGCCAGGGCAAGGCAGAGTGGATCAAGGTTGAAGGTGGGTTCACAGTGGTAGTTAATTGTAGCATGGGATGGCAGAGAGGGAACAGAGAATCTTTGTGGTGTGGATTGGGGGTTAGCAAAGGAAAATTCTGGTTTTATCTCCATTTGTGACACACAAAGTGGACAGGGAGGACATTTTAGGCTGGGTTCCCAGCATGGGGCCCGATGCGTGTCTATTTACCGGTTTGGGTGCCATTCAGGTTTGAATTTGCACCTGAACTGGACCGAAACACACAGGGGGCTCTTTTGAAATGCAGACCGTGGCTGGCCAAGACATGCGAGAACATTAAAGTGGATGGGACTGTCGGTGAGTCAATAGCGGGTCAGAGGAGGAGCCGCTGCAGGACAGAGATGACAGTTGCTCTTTAAAAACTATGATTTAAAATCAAATCCACCCTGCAACATAATGCAGTGTTGAGAGAGTGGCCACAGCGGGGAAAATAAGCAAAAATAAGCTACTGCATATTTGACCCTGGACACTGGAATGTGAGGAGATGGGATGGAGAACATGTAGCAATATGGACAACAGTGAGGGAACAATGCATGGTGCCAACTTTCTGTCTAGAATTGTGCTGAAAAATTTCATAAAAGGGGTCAAAATCTGAGAGGCAGCTTCTATGTCTTCCAGTTTCTCAGACTCCAATTAGCCTCCCCAGCTGTGAAACCAAAGCTTGCAATCTGTCTATGCTACACAGAAGGATTGAGCCCTGGTTCACACTGGGCTGCCGGAGTGAAATTGTGCGAGTTCAGCTGAACTCGCACGATTTCACTCCCTGTGGCAGTCCCGATTTCGGTGGCAGTCCAAGGTTTCTGCACAGATGTCAATGTAAATTGCGTCCTGAAATCGCAAAAAGTAGTACAGGAACTACTTTTTGAAATCGGTGCAGCACCGCATCTGCGGCGCCGCACCGATTAGGACGGTGTCATTGCCGGCAAATGCTGCCGATTTGAGATGCGATTTCACATGTGAAATCGCATCTCAAATTGAACTAAATCGTACCCAGTGTGAACCTGGGCTGAAGCTCACATGTGTCGTGAGCAGCTGGCCAGGGTGGAGACCAACATGTGCGGAGATCATCGAGATCCAGGATAAAACCGGGCATAAATGGGCCGAATTTCGGAACTTTTGAAAATTGTAAATCTTTTGAATTTCGCACTATAAGGCTACTTGCACACTGTAGCCACTTCGCGTTAGCAGTAAAGCGCCGCTAGTTTTAGCAGCGTTTTTTGGACGCTAGTGGGAGCTTATAACCTCTGCTAGCGGCTGAAGAAAGGGTTAAAAGCGTCCGTGTTGTAGCGCTGCCCATTCATTTCAATGAGCAGGGCGTTTTGGGAGTGTGGATACAGCGCTCCCAAACCGCCCCAAAGATGCTGCTTGCAAAACTTTTCAGAACGTCCTGCAAGCACACTGCTCCAGTGTGAAAGCACTTGACTTGGTTTTTCTCACTGGGGAGACATGAGAGGTGCTCATCAGGTGCTATTTTTCATGCTAAAAGGCCTAAAAAGCGCTTTTAGTGTGAAAGAGGATTTAGTGGGGCAGCAACAACCGCAGATTTTAGTGCGGCCATCGAATGAGTGATCCGGCACGTTGGAATTTGATCTTATTTTTTTAACGGAACAAACTTCTCATCATCAATGATGGGAGAATCATGCTAGAAATATAAATAAAAAAAAGAGCTATGACCCAAAAAGAAGATTCTCCGCAAGATGTATTTTTCTGTAGCAACATGAGGTGAAATTGAAGGCTTGGTTGGTCGAATTTTGAAATCAATGCGGTCATCATCCGACAAATCGCCTGCATAAGCACTAACAGCGCTCCCAAACTGCCCCAAAGATGCTGTTGCCTGTTAGTGCTTATGCAGGCGATTTGTCGATCAGAAATCTTGCTTGCGGGGTATAAGCCTCATCCAGTCAAAATAATGTTTTAATACCCAATGAGATTTAATGCAAACTTTACAGATTATTCCATAAGGCCACTATGTTCTAAAAAAAATAAAAAATAAAATAAAATAAAAAATGAAGTTTTTACTGACGATTTCTGTGTTGTGGTCCATCATTTGTACCAATATGCTTAACTGTTGGACATCATTTTACATGACCATACAGCGAGCCATCAGGGAATTGTGATCGATGAGCAGTGACTGGAGGCATGGGCCCACATCATAGTAGAGGAATGCCTTCACTGACAACTGTCCGGGCTCTTTGTGCAGTTCAACTGTTAGATCTCATCATAGGAGGTCCTTGAGCTTAGCAGAATCTTCAATACACATGATAGTGCAGACACCCGGGCCCAATCATTCATCAAAAAAAAAATACAAATAAAAAATACAGAAGCATAAAACGATTGGAGCTGCTAAGCAATAATATTCCAGCTACTGTAGTAAGGTCATAAAATAAAATCTAGCATCTGACAGGCTGTCATCTGCTCACTCACTATCACTCTCCACATATGGATCTCACAAACCACACTGACATTTCTTAGGACAGGCTTCTTTTAACAAGATCTCATTCACCAATCCCAATTGGAGAATCTGCCTACACAAAAAATAAAAGAAGTAGCAGCCTATTCTGAGCTACTTCATATATCTGTAGATACCCCGACCTGTGATTAATTGCTTGTAATGGATTTTTCTGGACAATCTCCAATAAGCCAAGAGTAGGCCAGCACCATTGGTGTTGGAACATAAACATGCATGTTCAGGGCACCTGGCCAAATACATGCACCATGGCAACGCATTTCACTTTGCAGCTCGTCTACCTGCATCCAAGCAACCAGGGACACATGGTGTGACCTGGCCACCTGTGCCCTAGAAGCCAAAGATGCTGTGTGACCCGACCACCTTCATCCTAGCAACTAAAGACATTGTGCGACCTGGCCACAAGGTACTATGCGACCCAGCTGCCCACATCCTAGAAAATCAAAAACACTGTGCCACCCAGCCACCCTCAACTTTGCAAACAAAGACTCTGCACAACCCAGCAACCACAAAAGCTGTGTAGCCTGCATCCTAGCAGCTGTTTACACTGGTGACCAGGTGGCAGATCCAGCTGAGCCTATCCTGCTTGGAAAAACAGAGTAGGGAATTAAAACAGGAGGACTGACACCCCCCCCCCCCCTGCATATCTAGTGACAGTGCCTTTCTCAGGGAAGCAACTATTGACTGACAGGTGCTGTCAATCACTGCCAAGCCTTACATAAGAAATGGGGGGGGGGGGGGGGATTGTAGGGCACAGGGAATGGTGAGCACGTCAACCAAGAATCTTGGGGAAAAAACCCACGTAGAAAGACAGGAAAGTGCTACTAGCACTGACCAAAGCAACAAACATGTTAGGGTCCGTTTTTCGGTCTGCTCCGTGTGTGTCCGTCAGCTCAGCGGGGGGTCTCCGCTCAGCTGTCGGTGGATAGGGCGGTCCCCGCACACTGTGCAGGGACCGCCCTGTCTCCCCTCCGCTATCCCCTATGGGGAATCGGATGAAAACAGACCGTTTGTCCGTCTTCATCCGATCCGTTCCGCCGGATGGAAGAAAAAGTACCAGTTACTTACCGGTAGCTGGATTTCTACGATGTCTTACAGGACGGCACTGTGAGAGTAGACTGGCTCACCTGACAGGAAACACAATCAAAATGAGGTTTAAAAGGCCCCACCCCTCCCGTGTGCCTCAGTTTAAGATAAGTAACCGCTCTTTAGAACACGGTATAGACAGAGACCAAGAAAAAGGAGGAATATAGATAGAAGTAAAAGGGAGGGAAGTAGGCCTGCCGTCCTGTAAGACATCGTAGAAATCCAGCTACCGGTAAGTAACTGGTACTTTCTCCCTCGTCTTCCAGGACGGCACTGTGAGAGAAAAGCAAGTAATCTTCAGGCCTACCTTAGGGCGGGACCACTGTCTGTAAGACCTTCCTACCAAAACTCAGGTCCTGAGGAGACAGTAGTTCGACTCTATAATGTCTGATGAACGTATTCCGGTTGGACCAGGTTGCCGCTCTACAGATCTGCTCTATGGAAGCTCCTGCCCTTTCTGCCCAGGAGGTTGCCAGAGAACGCGTGGAATGAGCCTTAATAACAGGAAGTGGTTTACCTGCCTGTGTATATGACAAGAAGATAGCCTGCCTAATCCATCTGGAGATGGAAGCCTTAGTTGCCTGTTGGCCCTTTCTCTGCCCTGAGAAATTAACTAAAAGGTGAGGGGAAGATCTGAACTCACTAACCCTCTCTAGGTAAACTAAAAGGCAGCGTCTTACATCCAGGCAATGGAAAGAAGCTTCCTTTTCATTGCTGGGATTTGCGCAAAAAGAAGGAAGTATAACTTCCTGAGACCTATGGAACCTGGTTGCCACCTTGGGAAGGTACAGAGGATCCTGAGTCAAAATAACCCTATCTTCAAAGACCCGCAGAAAAGGTTCTTTGATAGAAAAAGCATGCAAGTCTCCAACTCTCTTGGCAGACGTGATGGCTAACAAAAAAGTAAATTTTATCGTAAGAAACTTTACAGAAATGCTGTCTATAGGCTCAAATGGTGCCTTAGTCAGCTGTTCCAGGACCAGGGAGAGGTCCCATGAGGGGACCCTGGAAACCTGCATAGGAGAAAGTCTGTCCCTAGCTGTCAGGAACCTCTTGATGAGGGGTTCCGCTGAGAGGCTCTTCTCCAAAAAATATGATAACGCTGCCACTTGGACTCTTAGAGTTCTAGTAGCTAAGCCTAGTTCCACGCCATCCTGAAGAAACTCCAGGATGTCGGGAGTTTTGGGAGAAGATATCCGCTTTGTGGTGCACCAACGCCAAAAGACTGTCCAGACCTTTGCGTAGATGTGTCTGGTGACCTTCTTGTGGCTGGACAGTAGGGTATCTATGACTCTATCCGAGCAGCCCTTCCGCTGCAAGTTCCGCCTCTCAATAGCCATGCCGTCAGGCTGAAGAAACCTGGGTTCGCATGAGAGATCGGCCCCTGCCGCAGGAGATCCGCTCGGAGAGGAAGGGGAAGCGGGGGAGCTAGAGACCAGAGCTTCAGAGTGGGAAACCAGGATCTCCGGGGCCACCAAGGAGCTATTAGGATTAATTTTGTCTCCACGGAGGCCAGCTTTTGTAAGACCCTTGGGATCAGATTCAGCGGGGGAAAAGCGTAAGCCAGACGGAAATTCCAGTCCTGGGCCAGCGCATCCACCCCTAGAGAACCCGGTCCCTGTACAAGGGAAAAGAATCTGTTTACTTTTCTGTTTTTCCTGCAGGAAAAAAGATCTATCTCTGGAACCCCGAACCGCCGACAGATCCAGTCGAAGGTTTCTTGGCATAATTCCCATTCCCCCTGAAAAATGGGTTGACGACTCAGAAAGTCGGCCTCCAGATTGGAGGCTCCCCTTATGTGGATTGCCTGAATAGAGGGTACTCTCTGTTCCGCCCAACCCAGGATCTCCAGGGAGAGTGTCAGGAGAGACTGGGACCTGGTGCCCCCCTGTCTGTTGAGAAAGGCGACTGTTGTAGCATTGTCGGAAAGGACCAGGACATCCTTGTCCTGAATTCTCCCTTCGAACGCCCTCAGAGCTTCTCCCACTGCCAGTAATTCTCGATAGTTGGAGGAGGTCCGCTTGAGATGATGATCCCAGGATCCCTGAGCCCGTAGCTCTTGTACATGGGCTCCCCAACCCCAAGCACTGGCGTCCGTAGTGACCTTCAGTGGGTCGGTCTGACTCCACGGACGGCCCTTCAGGAGGTTTTGGTGGTGAAGCCACCACTCTAGGGAGTCCCTGACTAGGATCGGAACCCTGACCCGGGAATCGAGAGTGTCTTCCTTTCCGTTCCAGGCGGAGAGGAGGAACCTCTGAAGTGGTCTTGCGTGTAGTTGGGCCCAGGGGACCGCTGGAATGCAAGCGGTCATCCGGCCCAACAGCTTCATGATCTCTCTGAGGGAGGGATTTTCTGTAGCCACTAAAGACCCGATCGTCGTCACAAGCCTCTGGAACTTTTCTTGGGGAAGAAAAAGCTTCTTTTCTCGGGAATCTATGATAACCCCCAGATATACCTTCCGCTGTTCCGGCAGAAGGGAGGATTTTTGCTTGTTGATTATCCAACCAAGCGTCTCCAGAGTGGTCATGGCGACGGTCAGGTCCGAAAGGAGCTGATCCTGACTTGGACTGAAAAGCAGGAGGTCGTCTAGATAGGGGACGAGGGAGATCCCCTTCAGATGTAGATGAGCCATTACCTCCGCCAAGATCTTCGTAAATACCCTTGGGCTGGAGGCCAGACCAAAGGGGAGGGCAGCAAACTGCCAGTGCTGAATTCCCTGTGCGGAGGCGAGGGCAAATCTCAGAAACCTCTGATGTCCCGAAAAAAATCGGGACATGTAGGTAGGCGTCCCTCAAATCTATGGTTGCCATGAAGACGCCCTCTAACAAAAGACCCCTGAGGCTGTGAACACTCTCCATCCGGAATCTTTTGTAGAGGAGATGGGAGTTCAGAGTTCTCAGATTGATTATCAATCTGAACTTGCCGTCTGGCTTGGGAACCAGAAAAATGTGGGAGTATACTCCCTGACCTTGTTGGTCTGGCGGGACTGGGATTATGACCCCCTGTTCTGCCAGACTCACAATATTCTGGGAGAGGCCTACGGCCTTGTTGGAGTCCCTTGGGAGGTGGGTGAGGAGAAAGGTCGGGGGGGGGGGGGGGGGGGGGGGGAGTTCTCTGAACTCTAAGTGGTAACCCTCCCTGATTATCTGCAGTACATGGGGGCTCTGGGTTATGTTCTCCCAGGCAGGAAGAAACCTGGCGAGCCTGCCCCCCACCTTCCCGTCACTTGGTGTCCTTTCCGGATGGTTTGGGACTGGAAAAAAGGATCCCCCCCTTTGGTCTATCTTTACCAAAGGCCCAACGTCGACTGGCGGACTGTCTTTTGTCCGGGGCCGGAATCTTTCTCTGGTTGGGACGAAAGGACCGCTTCCTACTCTGCTTGGGTTTTGAAGGGAACTTATTCCCCTTCTCGGAAGACCTGGACAAAGCCTGATCTAAGGCTTCCCCAAACAAGAGGGAACCCTTGAAGGGGAGTGCACAGGCGGCGTTTTGAGGCAATATCACCCCTCCAGGTCTTTAGCCAGACGGCCCTCCTAGAGGCATTAATAAGGGCCCCAGTCTTGGCCAAGGCGCGAATGGTTTCTACTGCTGCGTCTGCCAAGTAGGCCACTGCCCCGCTAATAAGCTGGAGGGAATCTCGTATCTCCTTAGTCTTGGAAGAATTGGGGATATGGTCAAGAAGCTTGGAAGTCCAAGCGTCGGCATTTCTTGCCACGCAGGCTGAGGCCAATGCAGGCCCAAGGGCGGCTGCATTGGCTTCCCAAGCTCTACGGAGAGAAGTGTCGGTACACCTATCCATGGCATCTTTTAAACTGCCTGTGTCCTCAAAGGAAAGGTCTGACTGTTTTGAGACCTGTGCCAAGGCGGCATCAAGTTTAGGGACCTTAAAAAAGGTGTCTACTACCTCTGTTTTAAAGGGAAGGCGGCGTTTCCAAGTTTTGAAACTTGGTAAACTTTTTTCAGGTTCTGCCCACTCCCTGAGGATAATGTCCTTTAGTGACTGATGGACCGGAATGGTCATGGTTTGAGGCTTTATTAAACCCCTGTACATCCTGTCCTGGGCTGAGACCTGCTCTGCTGGTTCTTGAATATGCTCGGTAGCATAAACAGCTGCTAAAAGGCCCTCCATATCATCAGCAGGAAACATATATTTTCCTGTTCTGGTATCCTCCTCCTCCTCCTCTTCCTCCTCCTCCGCCTGGCTGTCAACCAGGGTTTCACTACGTAAGGTTAACTCGGACTCCTCAGAATCCGAGGGGTACACTCTACGAGTCTGTAGTGGTACAAACGGACGGGAGGCAGAAGAGGATTCCTGGGAGGAGGGGCCCGGAACCGGAGAATCAATGTCCTTTCTATTTAGGGAAGATTGAAACTCCTTTAGGGTGGATAGCATTTCGGTCTGAACCGAGAGAAATTGCTTCATAATCTGTGAGGTCTCTTTCCCTGTTAGTTTACAGATGCACTTAGAACAGAATGGCTTGTTATGTTCAACTGGTAATTTGTCACTACAATTGCCACATCTCCTAACACGCTTAGGAGGCTTAGCCACTCTGCTGGACTCCCCCTGGGCAATAGGGTCTTCACCTAAACATATCAGGGAGAAACATATGCCCATTAGCCCTCATCACAGGATTAGGGAAGGGGAGGGGGGGGGGGGGGTTGTTTTGGAGACAAAAACCCCCCCTACAAAAAAGGAAGGACTCACCCTTGGTGGTTTCCTCTGCAGCCATAGGAAAACGACGGTCCTCCTCCATAGTAGCGTCTTGTGTCGAGGAAAGGTCTTCCATGGACACGCTCTGAGGCCGCCAGGCCCCTCTATCTCCCTGGCTGCTTTATAGTGCACCCCGATCGCCTGCAGTGTTTGTCCGGTGGGGGCCGCCATCTTGCCGCGCGGGAGCGGAATGACGTCACGGCGCCGTGCGCGTCATCAACAGGCGCCCGGATGCTCCTGGCGCCGCTCAAGCGGCGCCTTACTACCCGCCATGCGGTCCAGCAAACCCCCGGACGAAGCCAGCAGGAAGGGGAAGGCCCTAGCCCAACCTCCAAGGTAGGGAACGAGGCGGGGGGGAGAGAGAGGATGTGGCCTCTTCGGAGCACTGGAGAGCCCTGCCCTCCTAGGAGGCTCCGGCGTCCAGGGGAGTCTGTGTCTTCTCCTGTTCCCCCCTGGACTAAGACGAAGGGGAAACCCCCCCGGGGGGGTAGCAAGCTACACCGGACCCAACGGCACCCAGTACCTGCGGTCCGGGCTCCGGGGGGGGGGGGACCACCAGCCCCAGGCTTTAGGTCACAAGAAAAAAATAAACGTTTCGCTGAAAGGGAAACACAATCAGAACTGAGGCACACGGGAGGGGTGGGGCCTTTTAAACCTCATTTTGATTGTGTTTCCTGTCAGGTGAGCCAGTCTACTCTCACAGTGCCGTCCTGGAAGACGAGGGAGAAATAGGGTTTTCTTCTGTCCAAAAAAACGGATCCAGACGGACGCGGATCTTTGCGGATGTTAGCGGATGCATCATCCGCTAACGGACGCAATCCCATAGGGAACCATTACAAGTCCGTTTACGGACTTGTAAAAACGGACGAGCGGAGGTGGACGTGTGAAAGGGCCCTTAATGAGATAGGAAGAAGTTCTGGACAGCTGCACTACAAAAATTGCCTTTTATTATGAAACAGTGCTTAATCATGGCCAAGGCGAGACTTCTTCAAATATCACCTTCTTTGTAAAGCTATTGTAAGAAATAGTTCAGCAGCTGCAAGGAACTTTAAAGGGTCACTAAAGGAAAAAAAATGTTTTGCTGAAATGACTGTTTACAGCAGTGGTCTCCAAACTGTGACCCGGGGGCCAGATGTGGCCCTTCGCTTGATTTCATCCGACCCTTGGGGTGATTTTTTATTTATTGGCATCAATGATGGGGCAGAATACCTCCCAATGACCCCAATGATCTGGCAGAGAGTTCTCCCAAAGACGGGGCAGAGAGTTCTCCCAAAGACACCAATGATGGGGTTCAATGACACCAATGATGAGGGATTTTGTACTCCTGATGGCCACAGTCCGGCCCCCTGAAAGTCTAGAGGACAGTAATCCGGCCCTTTGTTTAGAAAGTTTGGAGACCCCTGGTTTACAGGGTATAGAGTCATAAAAAGTTAACTGATTCCTTTTCAAAATGATTAAAAATAGATAAAAATCAATCATATAATGTGCCTGCAGGTTAGTTTCACCTTTGAACTGGCTCCATGTTTCTGCAAAGTAGAAATAGACGCACAGAACAAAACAAATCCAGGGCAGTGTTTTGTTTTTAAAATGAATCTGATTGGTTCTGGGAAGTTTTAGACACACAGTAATGATAGCTTAGACCACCATGAGAAAGCTCCCAGTATGGTGGTTATAAGGAAAGACAAGCAGGAAGTTTGGAGAACAGAGCAGGATTACAGCAACTTCAAAGCAAAAACTAACAATAAGGACAATTAAACCAGTACTGCAGTAAGGTAAAGGAAGCTATTTAGCTAAAAAAAAAAAAATTCCTTTAGTGATCCTTTAATGAGTGTGAAGGCCATTGGAGAAGGTGGTATAATGTGGAGCTTGGCCGTCTGTACAGAAGAAATGCAGACAGTTGTTACATAAAAGCAATTAACAGTTATCTTATAGGAAATACCATCTGTTGTGAATGCCAAATGTGTAATCAGAAATAAAGAAGGTCTAAGTGATATACACAAATGTGTTTTCAGAGAGCATGTAAGCACAACCCAATATGAACACTCATTTGAAATGAGCAAACATTTTAGCTCCCTACAAACAATGTAAGTTTCCAGCAACTGATTAGGCAAATATCGGTGTGCTGTGTGGAGAATAGTAAGAAGAGCCGACAAGACTGGAATCCTTGAAGTGTCGTATATTGGTACATCAGAGTGACAGTGTTGTGTGGACACATTTAGGTCCCTTTCACACTGGGGGGGGGGGGGGGTGGGGTGGCGGTATAGTGGCGCTATAACGCCGCAATCCCGGCAGTATAGCCGCAGTGTCCCATTGTTTTCAATGGGAAGGAGCGGTAAATACACCGCTCCTCAGATGCGGCTAGCAGGACTTTTGGAGCGGTCCCGCCAGCGCATCGCCTCAGTGTGAAAGCCCTCGGGCTTTCACACTGAAGACTACAGGGCAGGAGTTTTTCAGGCGGTATTTAGGAGTTATTTTTAGCGCTAAAACGCCTGAAAAACTCCTCAGTGTGAAAGGGTTCTTACTTTCCAGTTACACAAAGTGACAAGTCCACACAGATATGAAGCCTTATTGTGTCTAGGAATATATCTGTGGAAAGTAAGAACCCTTTCACACTGAGGAGTTTTTCAGGCGTTTTAGCGCTAAAAATAACGCCTAAATACCGCCTGAAAAACTCCTCAGTGTGAAAGGGTTCTTACTTTCCACAGTTACACAAAGTGACAAGACCACACAGATATATTTCTAGACACAATAAGGCGTCATGTACATGGGACGTTTTTACAACCTATCCTGAAAGATTAAACTTGACAGATAGTAACCCACATTTAAAATATCCGTTTTGCCACATTTACATGCCACGCTTAGCAGCATTTTCCCTCGGTTGCATTTAGACGCATTTTCAAAATAGCCAAAAATGAAAAACGCCTGTAAACAGAATGTGGCTAGAAGTGAGTTACTGCGTTTAGCAATTGAAATGCCTCTAAACTCAGCTTCTGAATCCATTTTTTTTGCGGTCCAAAAAAAAAGCCTCTAAACTTGACTGCCTAGAAAACTGCTGTAAAACGACCCTGTGTACATGTACTGATAAGAGAGGAGAGTTCAGGGTCAGTTGGAAAAAAAAAAATGCCCAACTGCTCCTAAACGTCCGTTTACCAGCAGCAATGTACTGCAAAGCAAATGAAAAATGAACATGGTTGGGTGACTCTTCAGAAAGTGACAAGTGCAAGAGAAGACATTCCCTGCCATTGTTCATTATAGTACTGAGGAGCTAGAGCTGTCTGGATAAGGGGGGGGGGGGGGGGGGCAGCATCTGACATTCCCAGAAGAGTCCGATTCTGAAGATTCTTTACAACACTGCTTCTACTGGCCACTTTCTTCAAAATAAAAACAAAGATCATGTTGCTAGAAAGAGAGGAGGATAAAGATCAGAGAGTAGGTGTGGACCTCCGAGAGCAGATGATCTTCTACTTGTTTTTTTAACATAACCCATTATAGGGATGGGACCATGAGAAAGTGTGGCGGTGGAGTGGTAGTGAAAAGCTCTTACACCACCTGGAGTATCAGAGCTCTATCTGTTAGACATGACCACAGGGTGCCGACCACTTATAGTAACAATTATGGCAGAATACTGGCCCTTTCCTTGATAGTCCTCATTCACACGGGCCTATGAAAACCAGCAGCATTTTTTCTGCTAGAATTAAACAGAAATAAAAAACTTCTGTTACATTATGAATGTGCATTTTTATGTGGATTGTGTTTGGACAGTGTAATGAATTTATGCTCAGAGTATTAAACTGGTTCTAAATGAGCACAAAACCAGGTGCCCAAAAGTGACAGTGGAAGGTGGCAGGCAAGCAGAACATCCCTTTTTGGGTGGAGCTCGGCTTTCAGCTGACTCCTGCTTAATGTCTTTCCACCTATAGCTGGTTTTTGCAACATCTCTGGGATTTTTTTAGCCAAGCTTCATGAGGTATGTAAATGGCCTACACCTATAGCAAGGGTATTATTTGACTTCAGTTAGACCTGTGCATGCGCGTGCACACCCACCCCCCTTATCTGCATGGGCAGTTTTTCGTAACGGTGAACAAACCCTTAAAGCTGAACCAAAATTCAGGGAGATATACTCACCTCTTCATTCCAGCGATGAGGCACTTAAAGGACAAGTTGACCTGTGGAATATGTTACATGTCCTACCCGTATTTACCCACGTTCTTCCTCAACCAACCCACCGGTCCACCCTCCCCGTGACAGCAGGTGGGGGAATCTTCTGTCCCCACACCTACTGTCAAAACTTTAAAACGGAGCAGCCACAAGGGGCTCAGCCCATGTGGAAATATCATTTATTAAAAAGGAGAGGAGGAGAAAGGAGAGGAGAGTAGAGGAGGAGAAAGGAGAGGAGAGTAGAGGAGGAGAAAGGAGGAGGAGAGTAGAGGAGGAGAAAGGAGGAGGAGAGTAGAGGAGGAGAGTAGAGGAGGAGAAAGGAGGAGGAGAGTAGAGGAGGAGAAAGGAGGAGGAGAGTAGAGGAGGAGAAAGGAGGAGGAGAGTAGAGGAGGAGGAGGAGGAGGAGAAAAAGGAGAGAAGGAGGAGGAGAAAAAGGAGAGAAGGAGGAGGAGAAAAAGGAGAGAAGGAGGAGGAGAAAAAGGAGAGAAGGAGGAGGAGAAAAAGGAGAGAAGGAGGAGGAGAAAAAGGAGAGAAGGAGGAGGAGAAAAAGGAGAGAAGGAGGAGGAGGAGGAGAAAGAAAAGAGGAGAGGAGAAGGGAGGAGAGGAGAAGGGAGGAGAGGAGGAGAAAAAGGGAGAGGAGAAGGGAGGAGAGGAGGAGAAAAAAGGAGAGGAGGAGGAGAAGAAAGGGGGGAGGAGAGGAGAGGAGGGGAGAGGGAAAAAAAAGGGGGAGGAGGAGAGGAGAGGAAAAAAAAGGGGGAGGAGAGGAGAGGAGAGGGAAAAAAAAAGGGGGAGGAGAGGAGGGGAGAGGGAAAAAAAAAAAGGGGGGAGGAGAGGAGGGGAGAGGGGAAAAAAAGGGGGAGGAGAGGAGGGGAGAGGGAAAAAAAAAAGGGGGAGGAGAGGAGGGGAGAGGGAAAAAAAAAGGGGGAGGAGAGGAGAGGAGAGGGAAAAAAAGGGAGAGGAGAGGAGAGGGGAAAAAAAAGGGAGAGGAGGGGAGAGGGAAAAAAAAAAAGGGGGAGGAGGGGAGAGGGAAAAAAAAAAGGGGGAGGAGGGGAGAGGGGAAAAAAAAGGGAGAGGAGAGGAGAGGGGAAAAAAAAAAAAGGGGGAGGAGAGGAGAGGGAAAAAAAAAAAAAAAGGGGGAGGAGAGGAGAGGGAAAAAAAAAAAAAAAGGGGGAGGAGGAGAGAGAGGGAAAAAAAAAAGGGGGAGGAGAGGAGAGGGGAGGGGGAAAAAAAAGGGGGAGGAGAGGAGAGGGGGAAAAAAAGGGGGAGGAGAGGAGAGGGGAAAAAAAAGGGGGAGGAGAGGAGAGGGGGAAAAAAAGGGGGAGGAGAGGAGAGGGGGAAAAAAAAGGGGGAGGAGAGGAGAGGGGGAAAAAAAGGGGGAGGAGAGGAGAGGAGAGGGGAAAAAGGGGGAGGAGAGGAGAGGGGAAAAAGGGGGAGGAGAGGAGAGGAGAGGGGAAAAAGGGGGAGGAGAGGAGAGGGGGAAAAAAAGGGGGAGGAGAGGAGAGGGGAAAAAAAAGGGGAGGGGAGGGAAAAAAAGGGGGGGGGGAAAAGGGGGGGGGGGGAAAGGGGGGGGGGAAAAGGGGGGGGGAAAAGGGGGGGAGGGAAAAAAAGGGGGGGGGAAAGAAAAAAAAGGGGGGGGGGAAAGAAAAAAAAAGGGGGGGGGGAGGGAAAAAAAAGGGGGGGGGAGGGAAAAAAAAGGGGGAGGGAGGAGAGGGAGAGGAGAGGGAGAAAAGGGAAGAGGGAGAGAGGGGAAAAGGGAAGAGGGAGAGAGGGGAAAAGGGAAGAGGGAGAGAGGGGAAAAGGGAAGAGGGAGAGAGGGGAAAAGGGAAGAGGGAGGAAGGAGGAAGGAGAAGAGGGAAGAGGGAGGAAGGAGAAGAGGGAAGAGGGAGGAAGGAGAAGAGGGAAGAGGGAGGAAGGAGAAGAGGGAAGAGGGAGGAAGGAGAAGAAGAGGGAGAGGGAGGAAGGAGAAGAAGAGGGAGAGGGAGGAAGGAGAAGAAGAGGGAGAGGGAGGAAGGAGAAGAAGGAGGAAGGAGAAGAGGGAGGAAGGAGAAGAGGGAGGAAGGAGAAGAGGGAGGAAGGAGAAGAGGGAGGAAGGAGAAGAGGGAGGAAGGAGAAGAGGGAAGAGGGAGGAGGAGAAGAGGGAAGAGGGAGGAAGGAGAAGAGGGAAGAGGGAGGAAGGAGAAGAGGGAAGAGGGAGGAAGGAGAAGAGGGAAGAGGGAGGAAGGAGAAGAGGGAAGAGGGAGGAAGGAGAAGAGGGAAGAGGGAGGAAGGAGAAGAAGAGGGAAGAGGGAGGAAGGAGAAGAAGAGGGAAGAGGGAGGAAGGAGAAGAAGAGGGAAGAGGGAGGAAGGAGAAGAAGAGGGAAGAGGGAGGAAGGAGAAGAAAGAAAAGAGGGAGGAAGGAGAAGAAAGAAAAGAGGGAGGAAGGAGAAGAAAGAAAAGAGGGAGGAAGGAGAAGAAAGAAAAGAGGGAGGAAGGAGAAGAAAGAAAAGAGGGAGGAAGGAGAAGAAGAGGGAGAGGGAGAAGGAGAGGAGAGAGGGAGGAAGGAGAGAAGAAGAGGGAGAGGAGAAGAAGGAGAAGAAGAGGGAGAGGGAGGAAGGAGAAGAAGAGGGAGAAAGGAGAAGAAGAGGGAGAAAGGAGAAGAAGAGGGAGAGGGAGGAAGGAGAAGAAGAGGGAGAGGGAGGAAGGAGAAGAAGAGGGAGAGGGAGGAAGGAGAAGAAGAGGGAGAAAGGAGAAGAAGAGGGAGAGGGAGGAAGGAGAAGAAGAGGGAGAGGGAGGAAGGAGAAGAAGAGGGAGAGGGAGGAAGGAGAAGAAGAGGGAGAGGGAGGAAGGAGAAGAAGAGGGAGAGGGAGGAAGGAGAAGAAGAGGGAGAGGGAGGAAGGAGAAGAAGAGGGAGAGGGAGAAAGGAGAAGAAGAGGGAGAGGGAGAAAGGAGAAGAAGAGGGAGAGGGAGAAGAGGAGAAGAAGAGGGAGAGGGAGAGAGAAGGAGAAGAAGAGGGAGAGGGAGAAAGGAGAAGAAGAGGGAGAGGGAGAAAGGAGAAGAAGAGGGAGAGGGAGAAAGGAGAAGAAGAGGGAGAGGGAGAAAGGAGAAGAAGAGGGAGAGGGAGAAAGGAGAAGAAGAGGGAGAGGGAGAAAGGAGGAGAGGGAGAGGGAGAAAGGAGGAGAGGGAGAGGAGAAAGGGGAGAGGGAGAAAGGAGGAGAGGGAGAGGGAGAAAGGAGGAGAGGGAGAGGGAGAAAGGAGGAGAGGGAGAAAGGAGAAGAGGGAGAGGGAGAAAGGAGAAAAGGGAGGGGGAATCCCCATGGGATTACATGGGCGGAGCAGTAGCCCCCATTGAAAGCAATGACAGGCTGCCAGCTGTCCTTTCATTCACTCACATACGATTGGTTCACAGAGCGATTACCTGCAAATGAATAGCCCTAAACACCGATTGTTTGCACCCAAAGTCGATCATATTCACAGATACACGGTGTGCACAGTGGCGAATTGCTGGTGTCACTACAGCCTTGGAGGGGACATCACTGGGACAGCCAATCACAGGGCCCTCAGTACATGTACTGATGAATTTAGGAGTGATTGGTAGATTATGGGGTGCTGTGGAGGTTCCCGGGCCCAGTCACATACAGCGTCTCCCTGGAAATCATTCCCCATCCTATGAGGAGCCTGTGGCGGCCCAACAATGGTACCCTGTCACGTGACCCAGAGCCAGGACCACACCAGCCGTCATTTCCATTCATAAATAGCGGCCTGACCTGGAAGGAGGACTCCCTGTCACCGGGACGGCACACTTACCCCTCAATGTACCGTCTACACAACGAGCCCAGGCCGCCGCTCTCCGTTCTCTCAGTCCAATGAGTGAAAATGGCGGCCCTTTCTCGTCAGGAAGACCGCCCGGTGACGTCTTTCGGGATCTCTCCGCTCGTATTGGCTGAACTTAGTGGGGGGAACCTTCCGAAGCCTGATTGGCCGAAACGCTTTCAGCCCCCCCAGCAGGAGGTCAGAGAGCTTGTGTACGTACAGGGGGCGGGGCCACAAGGCCCGCGGGGCGCCATGTTTGAGACATTCCGTACATCGATTAAAGGGACAGCAGCGCTTGTCTGATATCAGAGGACCTGATGTGATCTGTCACATGACCTGCTGCTTTAAAGTGACCCTGTCGGCTGTCACTGCAAAACTAAAGCTGAAAGATTGATTACTTGTAAAATAAAAAGTGCAAGACTTACCTTTCCAGCAACCTGTGTGTGGAAACACACCGCTCATCGTATTCCACCTTCTGGGCTCTTTTTGTGAGATGGGAATCTCATTCTCACCCCGTTGGGGGAGGGAAGATATCGGGGGTCTAAACAAACAAACCCCTGACATCTCACCTTTGAGACAGGGGATACAGATTCCCCAGTCCCTTGCTCTGTAGCCTCAGCTGCACTGAATATGAATGGAGAGGAGAGAGCAGCTCCTCTCCATTGATATACTGAAGCATCATACACTCAGTATGGGTGCCAAATACTCTTTTAGCAGGGACAAGCCCTGTTACCAGGACCGTCTTTAACCACTTGAGTCCCCGCCCATTGTCAAATGACGGCGACAAAGTGTCTCTAACAATCCCAGCCGTCGTCATTTGACGGCATCGTGTCCTCCGGCCACTGGGGGGCGCGCGCGCCGATGGCGGCGCGTGCGCGCACCCCCGAGATGCCGATGCGCTTGCCTGGCGGTCGTGATGTCCGCCAGGTACCTGCCGATCGGCTTTTTTTGAGCAGGGACGTGGAGCTCTGTGTGTAAACACAGAGCTCCACGTCCTGTCAGGGAGAGAGGAGACAGATGCTGTGTCCCTTGTACATAGGGACACAGCATCGGTCACCTCCCCCCACACAGTTAGATAAAAACACCCAGGATACGCATTTAACCCCTTCTTCACCCCCTAGTGTTAACCCCTTCCCTGCCAGTCACATTTATACAGTAATTAGTGCGTTTTTATAGCACTGGTCGCTGTATTAATGTGAATGGTCCCAAAAATGTGTCAAAAGTGTCCGATGTGTCCGTCGCAATATCGCAGTCCTGACAAAATTTGCAGATCGCCATATTAATAGTAAAAAAAAATAAAAAAATAGTCAGAATTCTATCCCTTATTTTGTAGCCACTAAAACCTTTGCGCAAAACAATTACTATACGCTTATTGTGATTTTTTTTTTTTTTTACCAAAAATATGTAGAATACGTATCGGCCTAAACTGAGAATTTTTTTTTTTTTATAAATGGGATATTTATTATAGCAAAAAGTAAAAAATATTGTGGGGTTTTTTTCAAAATTGTCGCTCTTTTTTGTTTATAGCGCAAAAAATAAAAACCGCAGAGGTGATCAAATACCACCAAAAGAAAGCTCTACTTGTGGGGAAAAAAGGACGTTAATTTTGTTTGGGAGGCACGTCGCACGACCACGCAGTTTTAATTTAAAGCGACGCAGTGCTGAAAGCTGAATTTTCGCCTGGGCAGGAAGGGGGTATATGTGCCCAGTAAGCTAGTGGTTAATATTGACTGGACCCTGGGCAAACATTTTCTTGGGCCTCCTCTTCCATGCAATTTTGCTTTCCATCTGCTCTGAGACATACAAAAAATAGCAGCTGGACTCAAAATCAGTTTACTGAATCAGATCAGGCAGTGATTGCGATTGGTTGCCAGAGGTTACAGTGTATCATTACGGCTCACTGACTGGCTGCTAGAGGTTACAGCACACATTATGGCTCACTGTTGTAGCGCTACCCCATTCAGGAGCCGCTGGTTGTTTTTGGGATCGGCGTATTAAGTTACCTCAGGTGGCTTCTCTAGGGGTGATAGTAGTGAGCGAATGTCCAGTCAGCAGATGGGTTTTCTGAATGCTTTATTTCCAAGGCCCAACACGGCCAACATCAACACGTAGTGGGATAGAAAAGGTTGATGAAGCAGAAGAGAACACTTGCAGTATCAGGCCCAGGATAGATAGGGAAAGCAAGCCTGCTTTCAATAATAGTACAGTTGCTGGGAGGAACAGACCTCTGCCACAGGCTGGCTCGGGCCTCTGCCACAGGCCTGGCTCAGGCCTCTGCCACAGGCCTAGTACTTAAATGAACCTAATTTGGAATGAGCAAATTCTTCCAATGAATTTAGTCAGGGTCACCGGTTGACCGGTCACCAGATCCCCGATGGTTCGTTCAAACCCTATTGGATCACCTGCCTCCAGGTTCTCCTCAAGCCGATCCCCCACCGAACGGCATCCAGCCTGGGATCCGTTTTAGTGTAGCTGGGGACCCAGTAAATAACTGGTGCCCCCACTCAGCCTCTTCGCAGCCGCCCATTATGTTCACGGCATGGCTGGGGGGGGGGGGGGGCAGACTAGAGGCCAGTTGACTGATGAGGAATGTGAAGTGGGAGGGGATGGAGGAGACCCTATCTCCTGATTTCAGCATAGGTGTCACTGCTAAGAGACACCACAAAGTCGGAGACACAGTGAGTAACACTACCTGTTATTAGAGTTGACATTAAAAGTCCCCACTACAGTTCTCAGATCAGCAAATGACCTTGATCAAGAGCACCCAAGTTGGCTGATCAGAACTCCCCCCCAGCATTGCCACTCATCCCAAAACCCCGCCAGCACTGCCATACATCCTAACTCCCCCCACCCCCCACCAAGGAGTAGGAGAAGGAATAAAAATAGAGAATACATGGAAGGTCGAGGAAAAGAGGGGGAGAAATAAAGAAAAATTAAGAGAAAGAATAAGAGAACAAGAAATACCACTAGAGAGGGGGATGGGGGGGGGGTAAAGTAATTAGGATAGAAAGAGATAAAAGGGAAATAAATTAGAACAAAGAGAAAGAGTGCTAGATCCCAAAAGGTACCATAATGGCTTTTAATACTGTACAAGTGGAAGGGAGGCTAAATGTGAGTGGGTTAAGGGGGGCAAATTACTTGTCTTGTTTTGGGTGCTGACAACCTATGCAACGATTTTTTTTTTTTACTGTTAGGGGTCCCAACAACGTGGGCAATTTTATCAAGGGGTCACGACACTAGAAGGTTGAGAAACACTGTTCTAGAGGAACACTCTGCACACTGCTATACATCCTTGACTAGATGTACCTACTGTCACGACGTCACGAAAATTCTCGTGCGATAGAAAAAACTAAATCGGAAGAGATGTCATGTGTTGAAATGTATTTTTGTTGTATTTTCGAACGACAACTGTACTGACTAAAATCATACGCGGAAATTGTTTGTGCATGTATGATAAATTAATATCGGAGGAACTGTCCTGATCGGCTCACGGAAGCCCTGTACTAATGATCCGATTATTGTATGATTCTTCCTCGGACGACATTTTTCGTACGATATTCGGATCATGCGTACGGGCCATAAAACCACTTTCTTACCCAACCTCTTGACATTAACTATATTAATGAGACCTCACAAAGATTGGAGTAACACATAGGCCGTAGCAGCCTTATTTATTAAACAAATATATATTCAAATTAAAGGGGAGTTCCACCCACAATTTCACTTTTTAAATATAAATACCCCTATAATACACAAGCTTAATGTATTCTAATAAAGTTAGTCTGTAAACTAAGGTCCGTTTTGTTAGTTTATAATCTAGAAATAGACCGTGGCCATCTTAAGTGTGGGCATCATGAAGCCAAGCTGTATGACTTCCTGGATTTCAGCTTTGCATATCTCGCACATGCTCAGTGCTGCACAACATGATGCCTATACTGGGAAACATGATGCCTATCCCAGAAACCCTTGCAAATAGCCATGTGACTTAATAGCCTAGGCTAATAAGGAGGAGGAAGTAATGAAGGACTACAAAATAAAGGTATTTATAAGCAACAAAATAAATAAAAATTGTCCATTCTGAACACTATGAGATTAGGGCATGCAGCACAGACAAACATAAAAAAAAATCGGTGGAACTTCACTTTACCATAAACATCTGTTATTAACCCATTAGTCTGCCTAGCGTTGGTCTTTGCAGGATCCTCCATAATCATCTGTGGAAACAATTCTGCGAGGTACCTCGCAAAATGTGCTAATAGGTTTTAAGCTGACAAGCTGGGTCAGAGACGACCACTGATTGCAGTGCACCCATTACCAATTCCCAGCTAAACCTCCATTAGCTGGAATACCACCATCAGGACCCATTACAATGATAGGTCCTGAACTCTGCCTTCTGAAATATCTTCCTTCCCCCGCAAAGACCAACACCAGCCACTGCCACGACACCCGACGTCCCACGAACCTGCCAAAAAAAGAACAGCACAAACAACAAACAAAGTGGAGGGTGGGCAGGAATTTTCTCCTCACGCTGTGGTGATTCATGGGGAGGGACCTGCCCTTTTATCAAACTCTTGTCCCCTCCCCCTCAGCACTATACCAATACACCCCTATCTCCTGTTACATGTACCCTGTTTCCTATGTCGTGTCAACCCTGCGCCTATTTACTTTTTTTATTTTGCTCCGGGCTTTTCTTTCTAAAGCCTCGTACACACGACCGGTTTTCCCGGCAGGAAAACTGCCAGGAGAGCATTTGGCAGGGAATCCCAGCTGTGTGTATGCACCCTATCAGTATTCCCAACAGGAAAACTGCCCAGGAAAAATAGAGAACCCGCTGTCTGTTTTCCCGTCGGGATTCCCTGCAGATTGTTTCCTGCCGAGAAAACCAGTCGTCTGTATGCTTACCTGTCCATGGTAAACTCGCGCATGCTCGATAAGACTTTGACGCATGTGCAGTAGCATACAAGTTCAGTGTGGGGTGTAGCAAGATGGCGGCGACAGCATCGAATGTGACGAGCGCTGGCTCGTCGTAGTCGGTGACGTCACAGCGATCTTGCCATTCAAAAGAACGGCGGTTCTTTTGAATGGCCGTCTATTTGCAAGGCAAGCTTGCCAGGAATCACGTCAGGAAAACCAACGTTTTTCCTGATGGGATTCCCAGCCGTGTGTACAGGGCTTGATACACTTTGCATAAAAACAGGGATTTTTCGTTCACACACACATTGCTGTGCATGTTTAAGCTGGCCAACTGCGTCAAAGTAATCCCTCTCTGGCCAGTCTCTACTTTAATCCAATTTTATTTATTTACACACACCCTATAAAACATGTCTTTGGGTGTTGGAGGAAACCGGAGGACCCGGGGGAAAACCTCCTTACTTAACATACACAGCAAAAATACACAACAAACACACTGGGGCTGATTTACCAAGCCTGTGCGCCATGACTTGGTGCACAAGCAGGAGTAAACCTGTTTTTGACATTTACAAAAGAAACACGCTGCCAGTGCAGCGTGTTTCCTCATTTACTAAAGTGCCTAATGCGCCCAGGAGAGGGCGCACAGCACGCCAGTACAGAGCTGGCGTGCGGCATTTAGTAATGTAAACATCGGGGATTCGGGCGGGAGTTTATGAGGGGAGGGAGGGGGGTGATGCAGGGGAAGTGAGGTGACATGTGTTTGAACGTGTGTGGCGGGCCGAATTGAAAGTGAAAGTGACTTTTGGGACCCGATCCCCGTGCGCTTGCAAAGTACGCTAGAACCTCGGAAGGTTCATTTGCATACTGGGCATGCGCAGAGGGAGAAATCGGGGCTTTGCGTGCGCCTCTTCAGTACGCCGGGAAATTCTTGGTAAATACCAAGTGGCGTAGCAGTGTTTGCACTGCGTGAAGCGACGCACGGGAAGCTCCGAGGTGTTCTCGGGCTGCGCTGACACTGAAGGGGAACTCCGCGCCAAATTTCAAATTTGAAACCAGCGCGGCTTCCCCCCCAGGGTCACAATAGGCTCTTCGGCTTGGTCCGGAACGTGAGGGGTTAACCCACGCCAAAATCGGCGTGGGGTTCCCCCCCAGATCCGTACCAAGCCCTCATCCCAAGCATGCAGTCTGGCCCCCCCCCCCCTGACAGGACCGGGATAAAGGGGAACTCCACCCCAAATTTAAAAAAAAAACGGCGTGGGGGTCCCCCTTCAGGTGCACAACAGGCTCTTAGATTTGATCTGGAACATAAGGGGTTAAACCCACGCCAAAAACGGCGTGGGGTTCCCCCTCAGATCCAGACCAAACCCTTCTCCCAGGCACGCAGTCTGGCCGGACAGGAATGGGGGTGGGGACGAGCGAGCGCCCCCCCCCCCTCCTGAGCCGTACCAGACCACATGCCCTCGACATGGGGGAGTGTGTGCTTTGAGGGAGGGGGGCACTGCCCCCCACCCCAAAGCACTCTTGTCCCCATGTCGATAGGGACAAGAGCCTCTTCCCGACAACCCTGGCCATTGGTTGTCGGGGTATGCGGGCGGGAGCCAATCAGAATCTGAGAGCCACTTTAATAAGGCGGCCCCCAGATTCTGGCCCCCCACCCTATGTGAATGAGTATGGGGTACATGGTACCCCTACCCATTCACCTGGTGGGAAAAGTGTTAACACAAATAAACCACACAAGAATAAAATAATTTATTAGCCAGCTCCGTCGCTGTCTTCCGCCGCGTCCCCCTTCACCACGAAGCTCCGTGCTTGTTTGATGAGGGCAGCGGGCTTCGACGTTTTCTCCGGGGGGAGGGTCGCACATCTCACCCCGGTTTTCTAGGCATCTTCCGCCGCGGCCCCCTTCACCATGAAGCTTCCTGCCTATGGGGGAGGGCCGCGGGCTTCGTAGTTTTCTGCCGGGGGGGGCTCTCGATAGCCTCTTCTGCCTGGCTCTTCCATGGGGGCCAGGGCTTCTCGTCGCTGTGTCGCCGTCTTCTGCCGCTGCCCCCTTCACCACGAAGCTCCGTGCTTGTTTGATGAGGGCAGCGGGCTTCCGTCGTCTTCGACCGGAGCGAGGGTCGTACATCCCACTCCGGATTTCGTCGCCGGCTTCTGCCTGGCTCCTCCTGGGGCCAGGGCTTCTCGTTGCTGTCTTCCGCCGCGGGGTGACACTCGCGGGCTTCTTCTTCCATTCGATGTTGACACGGCGAGGTCCGGCGCTGAAATGCCTTCTGAGCGGCGGGCAGGGACTTATATTGGCATAGGGCGTGGGCGTGGTTATGCCAACATGTGACCTTAACCCATGTGACAGTGATGTGATGTGACATCACTGTCACATGGGTTAAGGTCAAGACGTCGTAAGCCCGCTGCCCTCATCAAACAAGCACGGAGCTTCGTGGTGAAGGGGGCAGCGGCAGAAGAGAGCGACGAGAAGCCCGCCACGTCCAAGTCCTGGATGGGATGTGCGACCCTCGTCCAGGCAGAAGAAATCGAAGGGGGCGGCGGCGGAAGAAGGCCTGGCCCCCGCGGGTGGTGCCCCGCGGCGGAAGACAGCCACGAGAAGCCCGGAGAGTGGCGCCCTCCGGCGGAAGACGGCGAAAGAAGCCCTGGCCTCGGGAGGAGCCAGGTAGAAGCGGAGGAGCCCGAGGTGGGGCGACACCCCCGTTGTTCTCCACTGTTTTCGGCCGGCCCCCCCCGGATGTGAAAGAGCTTAATTTGGGGTAGGGGGCCTGGCCGAGCATGGCGGAGAGCATGGGTGGGTGTTTCCCCCCCCCCCCGGCAGAAAACGGCTAGAAGACCGAGGAGTGGCGACGCCCCGTTGTTCTCCGCCATTTCCGCCGGCCCCCCCCGGATGTGAAAGAGCTTAATTTGGGGTAGGGGGCCTGGCCGAACATGGTGGAGAGCATCGGTGGGTGTCTCTCTCCCCGGCGGAAGGCGGCGGCGAAGACCGGGGGGGTAGGGTACCCCCCGGCGGAAGGCGGCGGCGAAGACCGGGGGGGGGTAGGTGTACCCCCCCGGCGGAAGGCGAAGACCGAGGAGGGGTTTCGCCCCCGTTGTTCTCCGCCATTTCCGCCGAATATGGCCCGAGAGCATCGGTGGGTGTCCCCCCCGGCGGAAGGCGGTGGCGAAGACCGGTGCGGGGCTGGAGCCCCCCCGGCAAAAAACGTCTGGAAGACCGAGGGGCTCCGCCCCCCCCCCCGTTGTTCTCAGCTGGTTTCGGCCGCCCCCCCCCCGGATGTACAAGAGCTTATTTTGGGGTGGGGGCCTCGCTGGACATGGCGGAGAGCATCGGTGGGTGTCCCCCCGGCAGAAAACGGCGAAGCCCGGGGCCCAATGGGCTGGTGGTGGGGGGTCCCGGCAGAAGACCCCCAGAGCTGACTAATAAATTATTTTTTTCTGTGTGGTTTATTTGTGTTTACACTTTTTCATCCGGTGAATAGGTAGGTGTACGATGTACCCCATACTCATTCACATAGGGTGGGGGGCCAGAATCTGGGGGCCCCCTTATTATAGGGGGCTCTCAGATTCTGATAAGCCCCCCGCCCGCATACCCCGACAACCAACGGCCAGGGTTGTCGGGAAGAGGCTCTTGTCCCTATCGACATGGGGACAAGAGTGCTTTGGGGTGGGGGGGCAGTGCCCCCCTCCCCCACAGCACACACTCCCCCATGTCGAGGGCATGTGGTCTGGTACGGCTCAGGAGGGGGGGGGGCGCTCGCTTGTCCCCACCCCCATTCCTGTCCGGCCAGACTGCGTGCCTGGGAGAAGGGTTTGGTCTGGATCTGAGGGGGAACCCCACGCCGTTTTTGGCGTGGGTTTAACCCCTTATGTTCCAGATCAAATCTAAGAGCCTGTTGTGCACCTGAAGGGGGACCCCCACGCCGTTTTTTTTTTAAATTTGGGGTGGAGTTCCCCTTTATCCCGGTCCTGTCAGGGGGGGGGGAATGCCTGCTCGTCTGTCCCTACAATGTATGAACAGCGATCTGTCATTTCCCCTACACAGTCCCACCCCCTTTACAGTTAGAACACAGCCAGATAACATAATCAACCCCTTCCGCGCCCCTAGTGTTAACCCCTTCCCTGCCAGTGTAATTTTTATAGTAAGCAATGCATTTCTATACCATTGCTCGCTAGAAAAATGCCAAATCTCACAAAAATGTGTCCGCCACAATGTCGCAGTAGCCAGAAAAATCAATGATAGCCACCATTACTAGTAAAACAAAAAATGATTCCTAAAAAATCCATAAGACCAACCCCTACTTAGAACTTTTGCCCAAACCAATCAAACGCTTATTGTGATTTTTTGGAAACAAAAATATGTCGAAGAATACTTATCGGCCTAAACTGAGGGCAAACATTTTTTGAATATATTTTGGGGGAGATTTATTATAGCAAACAGTAAAAAAGATGTCTTTTTATTTACCAAATTGTCGCTATATTTTTGGTTCAAGCAAAAATAAGAAAAAACGCAGAGGTGATCAAATACCACCAAAAAAATATAATTAACATTTTTTTTTGGGGGGGGGGGGAATGAGGACGCCAAATTTGTTTGGGGACCACGTCGCACAACCACGCAATTGTCAGTCAAAATGACGCAGTGTTGAAATGCAAAAACTTGCCCCGTCAGTGACCAGTAATATGCTCTGGGGCTCAAGTGGTTACAAATTTAGAATACACTAAAGTTAGCCCAATTTATGGCCATAATGTGAAAGATGATGTTACACCGAGTAAATAGATACCCAACATGTTACACTTTAATATTGCACACACTCATGGAATGGGGCCAAACTTCAGTACTTGAAAATACCCATAGGCAACGCTTTTTTATGTGTTTCAGGTTACCAGTTTAGATTTACAGAGGAGGTCTAGTGCTAAAAGTATTGCTCTCGCTCTAACGTACGCTATGATACCTCACATATGGGGTTTGAACGGGGGTTCAATATGTGGGCGGGACTTACACATTTAAGGCCCGCCCACATATGGAAACATTCTTCAAACCACACATGTGAGGTATCATAGCGTGCGTAAGAGCAAGAGGAATATTTTTAGCACTAGACCTCATCTGTAAATCTAAACTGGTAACCGGAAACAATAAAAATGCTGCTTGGTCGCTTCTGACTGCGAGATACTAGGGACAGGGGCGTTTAAATTATTATTATTTATGTTTGTTACGTAAAAATTCTATAAGACCTCCTGTTCAGCTTGTAAAGCATCAGTTCAGGGGGACCAAAAAAAATTAAACACCTCTAATGCTTTCATCCGCCATTGCAGATTTGATTCTGGTAATGCATTTCGAGTGAACTGGGCATGCTCGAACACTTAGAAAAAGAAGCTGGAAGTTTCAGCCTGAAAATGACATGCATCTTTCTGAGCATGCTCAGAAAGCTGTTTTTTTGGCTTAGTAATTTAAGGACATCCTTAACAGGTGTAAGCAGTTACAAGTGCACACAAACTAGAGGCTGACATTTCTTCATGTGTTTCCAATTGGTTCATTAGCACACATGTTATAAAAAGCGTGGATACTGCACGTGCCAGCTGCCCTCAGAGGGGGCAGATTTGCTGGCTGGAAGTAATGGTGGAGCGAAACAGAGATGTTTTGGAGCAAGTTTTGTATTTTTTGATGTTTTGTTTGCTGCATTATTTTGCAAAATGTTTCTCAAGATGTTAATGACTAATGTTTTAATCCTGTGGGTCTATCCTGTTATTTCAAAAGCATGATTTATTTTCCAATGACTGTGAAATAAACGTTGGTCTTTTTTGTTTTTAGGTATTTTTATATTTTTTTGGTGTGTTTATTTGTAATTTTTTGTTTTGCTTTCCTTGTTTTGTGGACCAATAAAATTACTTTCAAATTTTGAAGTTTGTTTTGTGATATTTTTTTCATGCTATGGATTTCAACCGCTGCAGCTGAAATAGTTTGGGCCTAAACCATCAAGTGTGATTTGTCTCTAAGTTCTTTCCTGGTGTGTATGCATGAAATGTTTAGTCACCAGAAAAGGAAGGACAAAGCGGTAAGTATTGTTTCCTAGAACTGATGTCCAGACTGACTTTTTTAAAGCACATGTGCAAGATGTAGGAAAAGCTGCAAACATGGCCTGTTTGGAGGGGGGGGGGGTGGTGTATTAGTGGACAGGCTTGAAGTGCTGATTTACAGCGCTGTGCTTGAAACTAGCACAAGACAATCCTATTCTAATTGTGGGTTGTTTCTTCCAATTGAAATCCCCGCTGTCTGCCGGACCACGCCCCCCCTCTGACGCCACGGGCAAGCTCTTAGGAAAGTCCCCGTGTGGTGCCTGTGCGTCAGAGGGGGGCGTGGTCACATGTTCCAGAAAGCGGGCAATTCAATTGGAAGCGGCGACTCTGGCAAAGAAAAAGCTGCACACAAGCTTTAAATTGAATTGCCCGCCCTCTGACTTGTGACCAGGCCCCCCTCTGACGCACTTGCAGCACACTCCTAAGAGCTTGCCCGTGGCGTCAGAGGGGGGCGTGGTCCGGCAGAAAGCAGGGATTTCAATTGGAAGCGGCGCCTCCGGCGAAGAAGAAGAAGAAGGAGAAGATGCGGACGAGAAGGACAGTGGAAGGAGAAGAAGATGGAAGAACACGCCGGGCAAGATGCGGGAATAGAAGACCCAAGACAGAAGCAGAGGAAGAAGAAGAAGTAGAAGGAAGAAACCCGAAGGAAAGAAGAAAGAAGATAATAAAGGACTTGTCAAAAACCGGCTCTTGTCGTTTTTAACCCTTTACATTTTTTTTTCTTGTGAAATGGTAGAGGTACAAGGTACCCCATTACCATTTCACACAGGGGGGGGGGGTCGGGATCTGGGGGGCCCCTTTGTTAAAGGGGTCTTCCAGATTTCGATAAGCCTCCTGCCCGCAGACCCCCACAACCACCGGGCAAGGGTTGTGGGGAAGAGACCCTTGTCCTCATCAACATGGGGACAAGGTGTTTTGGGGGGCACCCCAAAACACCCTCCCAATGTTGAGGGCATGTGGCCTGGTGCGGTTCAGGAGAGGGGGGGGCCGCGCTCTGTCCCCCCCTCTTTTCTCGGCCGGCCAGGTCAACGTGCTCGGATAAGGGGTCTGGTGTGGATTTTAGGGGGGACTCCACGCCATTTTTTTTTTAATTTGGAGTGGAGTTCCCCTTAAATTCCACACCAGACCTGAAGGGTCTGGTTATGGATATTTGGGGGGAACCCCACGTCATTTTTTTTTACAATTGACGGCGGGGTTCCCCTTAATATCCATACCAGACCTAAAGGGTCTGGTTATTGAATTTGGGGGGACCCCCACGCTTTTTTTTTTTGTTTTTTTAATGAATGAATTCTCCTGCAATTGCAGGGAGCCGACAATTCATTATAGCCGCGAGTCAGTTTTAAATGGCTTTTTTCCTTTGAAAAATGACATTTTGTGCAGAGACAGTTCTAACCACGGGAAACATGCGCTTTTTCACATGCTGACATTAGAGCCCCCCATAGTACGAAGTTTAAAGAAAAATTACACTTTTATTATTGCACTTTTAGCATTATTAAAATCACTGCTCCCGAAAAAACGGCCCTTTTAAAAAAGAAAAAAAGCATTGGTACATGTCCCCTGGGGCAGGACTGAGGTCCCCAAACACTTTTTAGGACAAAACTTGCAGATTAGCCTTTAAAATTCACAATTAAGATTTCCCCCATAGACTTATACAGGGAGTTTGGCGGCGGCTTTACTTATCAATCACATCGCGCTGCTGCTGCCGCCGGTTCATGCGCCTAATTAGGGCTTCATCCAGCGCACCTATTAAGGCATGTACCGGCGCAGCGGCGCAGCTTCATTAGTAAATCAGCCCCCACCAAAAGAAAGCTCTATGGTGGGGGGAGTGGTTTGCGCATGGCCGAGTGAGGCGGTGTACTAGGGATTTCCTGCTGCTGCTGAACCTCCGCAAGCGATGAGAGCCTGAAACCTGGAAATTTGACCCAAGGGAGACGCTATACTATCAGGCGTGTGGGAGGACACTCACCGGGCTTTCTACGGGCTGGCGCAGGACTGTGACGGCAGACAGCTGAGATCAGCTGGCGAATTCAACAGAAGTTACACGCTGCACGCCGCACGCCCGGAGTGTCTACACAGAACCTGCCAGGGAAGGAGCTAGCAGTGAGGAGGAACGGAGGAGCTGGTGAGCGGGGGAAACCCGATAAGGAGCGGGGGCGAGTAGCCCTGTAATTTCCATAGGTGGATGCCTATGTAATACAGTTAGCATCCCCACGAGACGCCGAACTGGACACTATAATAAAACGGCGACAGGAGAGTGAGAGAGTGAGAGAGTGGACGAGGCGATATTAGTAAACCTGGGTGGATAAAGCGAGAAGCAGAGCTACATGTTGCACGCTTAAACGGGGATAAGGCATGAACGTGGGGAAATTGAGAGACACACGCT
The DNA here is from genome assembly GCA_029574335.1 of Rana kukunoris. Lineage (NCBI taxonomy): Eukaryota > Metazoa > Chordata > Amphibia > Anura > Ranidae > Rana > Rana kukunoris. Next base: position 519,593,771 of record CM056052.1, on the reverse strand, counting down.
CATCCCGGAGGACTGCATTGTCAACCCAGCCACCCAAACTTTTAGACCAACTAGAGATCCAGCGATACTTCCTTAAAATGGATAAAGGAGGTGGACAGGAGGAGCAGAACCAGTCTGGGGGGGACTTACAACCCCGAGGACAGACTAACATCCCGCGGCTGGAGGTGCGAGCAGACGTGGAAACATTACAAACACTACAAACAACTCCACAGTGTCCACAGGTGATCACTACAGCTGGTGGTACTCTCCCCCCAGCATTGAGCGGAGTCGGAGGGGGAAAGAGCGAGCTCGAGACCCTAGAGTCCCTAAAATCACTTATCCAAGCATTACCAACAAAGGATGATATGAATATATTAATTACAAGGGTAGAAGAAGCCCACCGCAGAGAGATTGATGAGATTAAAGAAGAGATTCTTGCCTTAGAGGAACGGACAACAGGGATTGAAAATACATCCAAAGACCTCGGGCAACGGGTAACAACATTGGAATCCACCCTGGAACAAAATAGGGATGCCCAGCTGGATGTGATAAACTCCCTACAGCTCCAATTGGAGGAAGTGCAGGACAGGAGTAGGCGGAATAATGTACGTATCCGAGGCATCCCTGAAGCAGCTGTCCCAGAAGACCTTCAAGAGACGGTAAAAAATATTTTCTTGATAATTTTGAAAGACACTATGCCTTTAAATTTGGAAGTGGACAGAGTCCATAGGGCCTTTGGCACCAGGTCCAAAGACAGTTCCCGGCCTCGAGATGTGGTATGCAAATTACACTATTTTAGACATAGAGAGGCAATTTTAAGGAAATCGTGGGACCTGGGAACCATAGACTTTAATGGGGCTCAATTAAAGGTCTTACCAGACCTATCAAGTGCAACATTACAGCGAAGAGCCCTATTACGCCCCTTACTAGAGCGGATAAGGGAAGTTGGGGGTACGTACAGTTGGAGGTTCCCATTCTCCATTTTTATTAGGAAACAGGGTTCAGGGACATTCTGGTTGCGATTTAAGACTGAACTTACGGATTTTTTTTCTTTTCTTGGAGTCACCCCGTTTGAAGTCGAGGACTGGCGGCAAATAATCCCAAGGAATAATTAAGACATAGCGTCTGTTGGTTCCCCCCCCCCTTTTTTTTTTTTTTTTTTTTTTTTTTTTGGTGTGTCCCCCCCCCCTTTTTCTCTCCCCCCCCCTGTGGGGGAGAGATGGGTAGGGGTTTGGCTGCAATGACGCTCTTGCTGCCTTCCCCCTCCCTTTCCCCCTTTCCCCCTTTTTTTTTTTTTTTTGTTTTTTTTTTTTTTGTCTTTTTTCTCTCTCAACATTAAGGTCGTCTCTCTAGGAGCCCATTTGAATATGTACCTAGACCTCTATTTCTGGTCAACTCACCCCCCCTGCTCCCTGACCTAGCAAGGGGGGTGCAGGGGGTGGGTTGGGGGGTTGGGGGGTAGGGGGATATGGGTTAAGGGGGAGGGGGGGGGAGTTTTAGTCACATACGCATATAAATATATATTCACATAATACACATACTCATATACACACAATAACTTTTCATATAGGAACACTATCCACACAAATATGGGCGACATATAAGATAATGGGTACACGAACATTGGGGAGATCACCATTCACAACATCACTATTTAGGGTTTGTAAGAAGGGATAGGGGGGTTACATCTTCTTAAGAGGTGCACACATAGAGGGGTATTGGTACTCCCCCCTTTTGGGAGGAGTGCCCAAATAAGGTACTACGGGGGAGAGGAGGGGGTGGGAAGGGGGTTAAGGGGATGAGGGGGGGAGGGGGGGAAGGGGAGGGGGGGTGACCGCCCTAGGAATAGGATGGGTAGCCTCCGGGTTAAAGTTTAAGGATTTATATGTAAAGGTAAAGGTAAAGGTCTATACATAAGTGAATATATAGACAACTGTGTATAATGTTATTGTTAATGTGTTATTGTGACCAGGTCCCTGGAAGGAGTTTTTTTTGGATTTAATATGGCACTTGGTATAAAAGAGACTTGGAAATTGAAGATTGTAATAACATTACAAGAATATGTTATGGGTAACTGACGAGTATTATATGAAGGGGAGACAACCCCAAATATTAAGGGGATGGGGGGGGGGGGATCCAGGAGGAATAGTAGGTATAATAATCGAGATTAAGGAATGGGCCAGAGGTAGATGGGTAGAGACGGTCGGGACTTCCTAGAGGGACCACTATGTATAATGCAATGGAGGGAGGAGGAGGCGGTGGTGGAGGGAGGGGGGGGGGGAGGCGGTGGGGGGTGGGGGGTGGACAACCAGATGGGGGAAATGGGGTTTAGGGGACCAACTGAGATGGAAAAAACAAATGAAACCAGAGATAAGAGATGGAAGGAGGGAGGGGAAGGAGCAGCAGGGGCACCCGCTTGAAGGAGCGTGCGCAACTAATACCCCCTGTTAGGTAATTACTCAGGGGTTGGGGAAATAGAGTAAAATAGCAGATAGCTATATTGACGAAGGGGAAGAGGGGGAGGGAAGAAAAAAAAAAAGGGAAAAAATTTCTCTTTTTGCTTTCTTCCCTATCTAATCCCTCTCGAACCCCGTAGTCAATAAGTTAGGGGAAGACGGGAAGGGGTTTTTTTTTTTGTTTTTTTTTATTTTTTTTTTTTTTTTCCTTATCCCCTCCCCCTCTCTTGCCTCCTCTAGTGAGGAAGGGGAAATAAATATCTACCCACTTATAGACGTGAGGACCTACTCTTCATAAAATCAGCAGAATACTTAGGTCAAGATGGGGGGGATAAAGATAACAACTATCAATGCCAAAGGACTTAATACCCCGGAAAAAAGGAAAATACTTCTCAACGAACTTAAACGAGCCCGAACAGACATAGCATACATTCAGGAAACCCATCTTAGAGCTAGCCGCCTACCGTACCTACAAAACAGATTCTTCCCATGCACCTATCACGCATTCAGTCCGACATCAAAATCCAAAGGAGTATCTATATTAATCTCCAACCAGATACCCTGGACACTTACAGGCAAACAGATAGACGATGAGGGAAGGTATATATTTTTAAAAGGTAGAATAGGAGACGAGAAAGTAACACTAGCTACAATCTATGCACCTAACTCACATCAAGAGACCTTCATGATCGGAGTACTGGCCAAATTAGACAACTTCTTAGAAGGAAAATTAATTCTGGGGGGTGACATCAATATGACACTTGACCCCAAACTGGATTCATCAACAGGGTCATCGTCAGTGACAGGAGGCTCCAGGAGGAAAGTTAGGCGAAAGATGAAAGATATGCACTTAGTGGATGCCTGGAGAATATTCCATGGGGGGGAAAGAGACTATACTTTTTATTCCAACCCTCATAAAAGTTACTCCCGGATAGACTATTTTCTGATCCCTCATTACCTATTAACAGCAATTGAGGAAGTGAAAATCGGGAATATAACCTGGTCAGATCACGCTCCAGTATCATTAAATATTAAGATATCAGGCAAGGCTCTCTCCACGGGGTATCGATGGCGTTTGAATGGAAGCCTATTACAGACCCCAAAAGTACGAGAGGAGGCAGAGAAACAACTAGGAGAATACTTCCGATTGAACGATACCCCGGGGAGCGACCCAAGCGTGGTCTGGGAAGCCCACAAGGCTGTGATGAGGGGGCTGTTAATAAAACATGGAGCGAGAATAAAAAGAGCACGAGAGAGCCAAGTGGAAAAATTAATAACAGAGATCCAATTACTGGAGTCACAACATAAAGTAAGCCAGAGGTTAGCTATTGGGGAAGAATTGGATCACAAGAGGAAAGAATTAGCAGACCTATTAAGATATAAAGCAAAAGCAACCATCCAAGCAGGAAAGAAGACAATATATGAACTAGGAGACAAGTGCAGTAAAGTACTAGCAGGAAAGTTAAAAGATAAAGGTAACATGGTATATATACCACAGATTAAGGGGAAAGACGGTCAGGTAAAGTCACTCCCTAAAGACATAGCACAGAGATTTAGAGAATACTACACCTCTCTCTACAATCTAAAACAAATGGATGAAACCAACGAGAAGATAGAAGATTATTTGACCTCAGCACATCTTAAAAGAATCCCATCAATAGAAAGGGAAAACTTAGAAAGACCTTTTACAATAGAGGAACTCCAAGGAGTGACGAAAATGGTTAAACCGGGGAAAGCTCCAGGACCAGATGGGTTTTCCATCCAGTACTATCGATACTTCCTACCTATACTTGGACCACATATGATCAGGCTGTTCAATGAGATCGGCCGATCTACCGCGTTCCGCCTGGAGGCCCTTACGGCACACATTGCAGTAATCCCGAAAGAGGGGAAAGACCCGGCGGAGTGCGGTAGCTATCGCCCGATCTCATTACTGAACACAGACTTAAAATTATTTACGAAATTAATAGCCTCTCGAATACAACCCCTATTGGGACAGTTGATCCATCCAGACCAAGTAGGCTTTGTCCCAACTAGAGAGGCGAGAGATAACACTATCAAAGTGCTGAATCTGGTGCAATGGTCAAGGGAAACAAAAACACCTTCTATATATCTTAGCACAGATGCGGAAAAAGCCTTTGATAGAGTTAGTTGGAAGTTTATGGCAGGGATGTTAAGACATATCGGGCTAGGAGAACATATGTGTAGTTGGATCATGGGAGTATACACCACCCCCCAAGCTCTAGTCAAGGTAAACGGGATTTTTTCAGAGCCAATTAAAATAAGGAATGGAACAAGACAGGGATGTCCATTGTCCCCGTTACTATATGTCTTGACATTGGAACCCCTGCTAAACAGGATAAGACAGAACTCTGAGATCCGGGGGCTGGAAGTAGGAGACAGGGAATACAAAATCTCTGCATTCGCAGATGATATGTTGTTTACTATATCCAGCCCCAGGAAATCACTACAAAATTTGATGAAAGAAATAGAGGAATATGGGAAATTAACTAACTTAAAAATCAACTATGGGAAATCTGAAGTAATGGGGGTGGAAATCCCAGGTACAATACAACAGAGCCTAGAATCTAATTGCAAATTTAAATGGGTAAAAGTTGCTTTAAAGTATCTGGGGATCTATATCCCATTAAGAATAGGGAACACCTTTGAAGTAAATTTTCCCCCATTGGTAAGTACAATCAAGGGAACTCTGGAGAAATGGCAGAAGGGACTCCACTCCTGGTTCGGGAGATGTAATGCAATCAAGATGAGTATACTCCCTAAATTACTATACCTATTCCAAGCAATACCAATTAAAATCTCCCGGGCTTTCCTAAACCGAGTAAACAGGCTGCTCTTTAACTTTATCTGGTCTAATAAAAGACCAAGGATAAGTAGGAATAGGATGTGCCTACCTAAAGGGGATGGAGGACTAGCGGTACCGGATGTAAATAAATATTACCAGGCAGTACATCTGGGAAGGGTTATAGAATGGGGTAGGAGTAAAGGAACCAAACTATGGGTAGACCTCGAACAGGAAGTAAGTCAAGTCCCGTTAAAAAGAGCAATCTGGTGCTACCAAACACTCCCGGCCCAGTTAAAAAAACATCTAACTATAGGTGCGACTCTCTCTATAGGCCACAAGATATGCCAGCTGGGTAAACATACATCAAGAAACTCTCCTTTATACCCAATACTGGGAAACCCAAACTTCCATCCAGGATTGGAGAAAGGAGCATACAAAAACCTCAGGGAGAGAGGCTATACACAGGCAGCACACTTTGTAGAATTAGAAGGATGGCCGACAGTGACTTCATTGGTATCCATAGAAGGACAATATGGGGTTAATGATTGGCAGGCGATACAATTATGCCATTTTTTGAACTCATTAGGCCCAACGAGTAGATTCAAAAGGGAGTTAACACAATTCGAAAGATATTGTGAGGACCAGGAACCCCCGGCAAGATTACTGTCTAAAATGTATAGATTGATAATATCCCCCCCAGAAGCGCAGGAATTACCATCAATGAAAGAATGGGCAAAAGACATGGAGAGGAATTTCACCCAAACCCAGCAGCAAAGGATAACCCACTTAGCTATGAAAACATCAACTTGCACCAGGCTACAGGAATTAAACTATAAAATTTTAAATAGATGGTATTATACACCGGAGAAGCTGAGTAGGATGTTCCCGGGAACATTAGACTCCTGTTGGAGATGTAAGAAGAGTAAGGGAACTCTGTATCATATACTTTGGGCATGCCCTAAAATCAGGAAATATTGGCAGGAAGTCCAAAAGATATCTCAAAAATTTACATCCTATCAAATACAAGACGATCCAGCTCTCTGTTTGCTACATTTATCTCAGATCCCAATAAAAACATACAAAAAATCGATCATCTGTCATATGATGAATGAAGCTAAGGCGGGCATAATATTAAATTGGAAAAAGACTAGTGTGCCAACGATAAGGGATTGGCTGAATAGAGTTAGAAAGGTGGGGGCGATAGAAGACCTGGTGCTATCTGCACAAGATCGAAAGGAGCAATATAATGTAACTTGGGGAACATGGAATGTATTTATATATTCAGAGGAAGGGAAGGAATGGATGGGGAAAAAAGATGGAGAACAGGAGGGACTACGTGCCCAGGTCAACGGAAGTGAAGGTAATACCGGAGGGGAGGAGGAAGACAGGGGGGATCCAGAGGAAGACGGGAGAGGGGGTAATGAATCATTTAATCTTACTATTGATTTATACATGTGAGCCCCCGCCCCCCCCCCGCCCTTTGGGCTGGGGGCCTTTGGGTGGGGGTGGTGTTTTTTTTTTTTTTTTTTTTTTTTTTTTTTTTTGGAGTGGGAGGGAGGGGGGAGGTTAGAGGGGAGGGCGGGGTGGGGCGGGTGGGGAAGGGATCAGGGTTAAAATGAGGTAGGTATTCTAAATAGAACACAAGAAGCCACTTCTTAAGAATAGATACAGGAGGGGAGTATAGGCAAGACCGAGTTATAGAGTGGGACTAAAAAGAGGACGGGGGAATCGGGATATCGATGACTTAGAAGGAACCTACCCAGACATAGCAGATGAGCCCTAGATAAATAAGGAGTGAAACTCGGTCTGGGATGGGACCTTAGGTGGGCCTACGAGGTTCCCCTTTCCAAGCCCTAAATCCCCCCCTCCTGTATCTCCAAGTAGTGGCGGGGGAGACTATTATTATTATTATTTTTTTTAGCCAAAAATTACAAGGTGTAATTGTTTTACTTTCTTTATTCTTTGTGTCTGCAAGCAATGAAAGACTGACCCTACCTGTAATGGAAAGTGTGAACCATTAAGATATTGTTTGTATAGAGATATGGATGTTTATTCATTGTATGTACAGTACTTACCCAAATAAAACGTTTAAATATAAAAAAAAAAAAAGTAAATCAGCCCCATAGCGTTTTGCTTTTGGGCTAAAAAGTAAAATTTGGTCTCATCTGACCAGATCACCTTCTTCCACATGTTTGCCGTGTCCCCCACATGGCTTCTCACAAACTGCAAACTGGACTTCTTATGGCTTTCTTTCAGCAATGTCTTTCTTCTTGCCACTCTTTCATAAAGACCAGATTTGTGGAGTGCATGACTAATAATTGTCCTGTGGAAAGATTTTCCTACCTGAGCTGTGGATCTCTGCAGCTCCTCCAGAGTTACTATGGGCCTCTTGGCTGCTTCTCCGATTAATGCTCTCCTTGCCCGGCCTGTCAGTTTAGGTGGACGGCCATGTCTTGGTAGGTTTGCAGTTGTACCATATTCTTTCCATTTTCAAATGATGGATTGAACAGAGCTCTGTGAAATGTTGAAAGCTTGGGATGTTTTTTTATAACCTAACCCTGCTTTAAACTTCTCCACAACTTTATCCCTGACCTGGTTGGTGTGTGCCTTGGCCTTCATATTGCTGTTTATTCCCTAAAGGTTCTCTAACAAACCTCTAAGGCCGCGTACACACGATCGAATTTGTCCGCTGAAAACGGTCCGATGGACCGTTTCAGCAGACATCTCCAATCGTGTGTATGGGCTAGCGGACAGATTTGTCCACCCGACAGATTTCAAAGCATGCTTTGAAATCTATCGGGTGGGAATCTGTCCGCCCGACATGTCTGCTGGTTAGTACACTTACCAGCAGACATGTCGTCCCGCACCGCCGCCGCACCTCCGCCGAATGGATTCGGCGCATGCGCGGAAGTGTTTTACTTCCTGGTGCGGTGACGTGGCGGCGTCAACGTCACCGCCACGTCACCGACACGTCAGCGCGCCGTCTGCTGGTGGGGATTTTGGTTTGCTCGTGTGTACATGCGAGCAAACCAAAATCCCAGCAGACAAATTTGTTCAAATCTGTCGGACGGACAGATTTGAACAAATCTGTCCGCTCGTGTGTACGAGGCCTACGGGCTTCACAGAACAGCTGTATTTATACTGAGATTCAATTACACACAGGTGGACTCTATTTACTAATTAGGTGATTTCTGAAGGCAATTGGTTCCACTAGATTTTATTTAGGTGTATCAGAGTAAAGGGGGCTGAATACAAATGCATGCCACACTTTTCACATATTTATTTGTAAACATTTATCATGTTCTTTCCACTTTACAATTATGTGCCATTTTGTGTTGGTCTATCACATAAAATCACAATAAAATACATGTACATTTTTGGTTGTAACAAGACAAAATGTGGAAAATGTCAAGGGGTATGAATACTTTTTCAATGCGCTGTAACTCTGTCCAAAGTTTTATTGAGAGTCAGCAAAAAACTACTGCTGTGCTTTTTCTTTTGGATGGCCAGTAGTGCTCAGGAAAATCTGGGCTGTTTCCTCTTTGTAAATGAAAGAAATAAAGCTTCCATTAAAAAAATATAAAAACTTTGACATAATTAAAATTAAACCTTTGTGTTGGTTACTGAGTTCTATAACTCAAACTACAATATACACAAACTGAATGAGTCAGAACATGAATGTCTGATCACCCTCTCTCCCTCTGCCTGTTCTCTGTTGTCCTGTGAAGATTCAGTTAGAGAAAGCAAGTCTGAAAGCAAACATCTTCTGTGCGCTTTAGGACCCTGTATAAAATGTTTATTTGTAAACAATTAAAATTGCAAAGATATAATACTAACACAAAGTGAACACATTTACATAAAAATGAAGAAGAAACTGCGCTTTGAGGATAGATGTAGCTGCTGGCACTTCAATAGACATAAAAAAGTGCCCAAATACATACATGTAGTGCAGCTCTAGAATCAAAGTGAGTAAACCCAAAATAATATAACAATATCAATCAAAGGTACAGTATATGCTCTGAATTCAATACATAGAATAATGTGAAGTAAATTAAATGCATCTATAGTGATTAGTGAAAGTGAAATAAAGATAGTCCTGAAAATAACAGAAGTAAATAAGTAACAGAATAACAGAACTGAAAATATAGCCCTGTAAAGAACAATAGCACAAAATTAGTGACCTGGTAAAAAAAAGTTATGACAACCAATGTGAGGAATAAGTCCCACGAGTATATAGGTGAAACATATATCTAAAGGATCAACAATGAATCTGTGATCCACCACCACAATGTGTAGCTAGCACACTCACCAGAAATAGTGGACTCATACCATGGGTATTGATTCAACAAAGCTGTTTAAAGATCTCCATCTTTCCAATGAGGCTCAATCGCACCATAAGAGATGTGGCAGGTCTCCCACTGCTCCAGGTCCAGATTGGAGGTCACTGCACTCGCAGATCAAGCGCCCGCCCAAGGGAGGGCTGGCAGCCTTAGGCCTGGGGGGCAAGTCCAGTCAAGTGGCCCATAGAGCGTGGAAAAATTGATGGATCGAGGAAAACAGTCTTTAGATTTTTCATTATCACAAGAGTCCGCACAGGGGCCCCCCTTACATCAGAGTCTGCACAGGGGCCCCCCTTACATCAGAGTCCACACAGGAACCCCCCTTACATCAGAGTCCGCACAGGGGCCCCCCTTACATCAGAGTCAGCACAGGGGCCCCCCTTACATCAGAGTCCGCACAGGGGCCCCCCTTACATCAGAGTCCGCACAGGGGCCCCCCTTACATCAGAGTCCACACGTCTGTGCAGAGAGAGAAGGGGATGTCAGTGCTGGTGTGTGCTGAGGCTGAGCTATGTGTGAGACGAGACATAGCTCAGCTCTGCAGCCATCTACCTCGGAGCTGACACAGGCAGGGCTGCACAGTGGGAGCCTTGACCTGTGTTAACAGAGCTCCAACAGGCATATTCCTGCACTGCAAAAACAGCATTTGGTAGTGGTGGCCGGTGGATGTGCATAGTGTCACCAGCCCGGGGGGAGATTTCCACCCTGCCCCCCCTACCAGCCCTCCCCTGCTCCCGCCTCATGGATATATGTAAAGGAGTACCAAGTTTCCGCACATAGTGTAAAACCAGTAATAAAATCTCCTATTTAAATTGCACTAAACACTTACAACAATCCAAATGGAAAACAGCACTGTGTAAAAACATCAATCCCAAAGACAGTAAAATGAAGGCCCTGGAGCGCAGACACAAAGACATCACTGACACAAGTGCCACCCGATGCATTTCGTCACATTTGACATCATCTGAGGTGTGAAGCATTTACATATCCTTTGGAATTTTGTGTAGCACACTGAGTGTATGGGCAGTATAGGTGAAAGGAAGGTCATTATTATTCTGTGTATGTGCATTGTCAGCCTGGAATCAAAGAGTTTTAAAGCACAAGGTAGCCTGACCTGAACTCCTTTTGAGCCCCAGCAATGCATATCTCATTGGTTTTGGTTCAGCTGTACTGGAAGATTTGGGCTAAACAAACAACAGTAAACCTCTGTGGGAGAGGATGCTGATATTTCCTTCTTTAGGGATCTGTTAACCACTCATGTCCTGCTATCCACATTGGCCAATCCACACAAAAGACAGGGTTCGAGGGTGGGCAGTTGTTTCACAGCATTTGGTCCCTGATTAGACCTATTCCTCTCCTATTTAAATTGTATGGCAAGAGAATAGAATTTCTGCAAAAATGTGTCTTTGCCCATCCCCTCCCCATAACTGATTTACAGCAGAATGCATTAGGCAAGCTGATGTTTTTCTCCTGGTTCAGCTATTACATGCTGAGTAGGAGTGAACACTTACAGTAACATACAGTCAAATTCCGCATATGCAGATTCCAGAATTTTGGAACATTATAAGTTTGTTGTGTCTTGTTTTGTTGCTGGTCTTGTTTTGCTGCTGGTAATTTAAAGTGATTGTACTGTAAATCAGCCCTCAAAATTTCCATTCGCCTACTAGCCATTGGCGAGTGGATTTAGGCTGGGGGCGAGTGATGACAGGGCTGCATGACCAATCTCCCTCCAATCTGTGCTACACTTAGAGTCCTGATGAGATTGGCAGCCGAAGAGGAAAGGTGCATGCTCGGGAAAAGTAGTCTGGTGAGCCACGCACAGGCAGAGCAGTACACAGGTGCTCTCCTTACAATTCTTATTAAGCCATGGGACCTAACAGTATGACCTCTCTGAGCCTGCCCCCTCCCCCTGACCAATGTAGCTGGAGAGCAGAAAGTAATGAGTGAGGTGGAGGATTGCGAAAATTACCACTCCAGTGCAGCGCTCACTAAAAGTTGCCCTGACATGAGAGCGGCAGCCTTCCAGTTTGTGCAGTTTTCTTCTCCTTGTGCTCTATGTAAGTGTCCAACAGTTCAGCCTGAGCACTGCAAGCAGACTGGTCTCAATGTGTGCTGTGCGGTATCAGTGTGCGCTGTGCTATGGTGTCACTGGCTGTGCAGTTGTGTGGATCTCAGCGCTGGATTGTACTCCCTCCCGCTGTGCTGCAGCTCCTCGCCTCACTGCCAGCCTGAATAAAAGGGGGAAGTGGGGACATGCAAGCGTGGAGCCGCACACACAGGCTCCTGATGATGAGATGAATAGGAGAGGGAGAATGGGTGGGAGTTGCAGAGGAGACAGCAAGATAATGGGGAAGAGACCCAGTTCTAGTGCCCTTTCCCTCTGGTCTGCCCCCAGTGCCCTGTCCCTCTGGTCTGCCCACAGTGCCCTGTCCCTCTGGTCTGCCCACAGTGCCCTGTCCCTCTGGTCTGCCCACAGTGCCCTGTGCCATTTTGTTAAAGTTGTTGGTAATATTTAATTTTGTAACTTGATTCTGCATAAAACATTTAACAGTGCCATTCCATGAGATAATCTATGAGGGCATGTTTACGGGTGCAATTAGGCGCAGGGCAGTGTATGAATTAGGTGGGGAAACTGGTGGCGAGTAACTCTTGAGGCCTGACTAGTAGCTCAGGACTTGAAATTTTGAGCCCTGCTGTAAATGATCAACTTGTAAAACAACCCATTCAGTTTAAAATATACCGGTAAATGAAATGCAACACACCGACCTTCCAGCCGCGTACACACGATCGAACATGTCCGCTGAAACAGGTCCGCAGACCAGTTTCAGCAGACATGTTCGATCGTGTGTTCGGCCTATCGGACCGTTTTCCAGTGGAACAAAAGTTTCCAAACATGCTTAGAAACCTATCCGCTGGAAACCTGTCCGTCGGACATGTTCGATGGTTAGTACACAAAATCATCAGACCAAAATCCCGCGCATGCTCTGAATCAAGTTGACGGATGCTTGGAAGCATTGAACTTTGTTTTTTCATCACGTTGTTGTGTTCTACGTCACCGCGTTCTGGTCCGAGGGGATTTTGGTCCAATGGTGTGTACGCACATCAGACCATCAGACCACTTCAGCCTGGTCTGATAAAAACGGTCCGTCGGACATGTCTGATCGTGTGTACGCGGCCTCCCAGTGAATGGTTGTGTGTGTATGGGGGGGGGGGGGGGGGGTTGTCAGCAGAAGTCTGATCATTGGGGGCTGATTTCCCAGCATAGCTAGAGAACTGACCAAGTTGCGCACTCCTGCATAGTGTCCACCAATGTAAGATTTGCCCCCTTAATGACCAGGCCATATTTTGCAATACTGCACTGCGTCGCTTTAAAGGGGTTGTGAAGCTTCATGTTTTTTCACCTTAATGCATCCTAAACACCTTGCAGTCACCGACCCCCCCCTCGAGCCCCATTTTACTTACCTGAGACCCGAATCTTCTTGTGCACGATCCCCCGTTGCTTTCACCAAGCTCTAGTCGGCTCTTCATTGGATTATTGGTAGCAGTGCAGCCATTGGCTCCCGCTGCTGTCAATCAAATCACTTACGTGGCGCGCCGGAGGGCTATGGCTGCCGACTGTATCACACGGGTGCACGCCCACAAGCTAACCCCTTGGAGAGCGCTTCCCAGAGGGGGGTTAGTTCTTGCAAGGAGGAGCTGAGACAGCCACGAGGGACCCCAGAAGAAGAGGATTGGGGCCACTCTGTGCAAAACGAACTGCACAGAGGAGGTAAGTATGCATGTATGTTATTTAAAAAAAAAAACATACAACCCCTTTAACTGACAATTGGGCAGTCTCGCAACGCTGTACCCAAACAAAATTGATGTCCCTTTTTCCCACAAATAGAGCTTTCTTTTGGTGGTATTCAATCACCTGTGGTTTTTATTTTTATGCGCTATAAACAAAAAAAGAGCGTAAATTTTGAAAAAAAAAAACACAATATTTTTTACTTTCTGCTATAACCCCAAAAAAATCTTCATTAGTTTAGGCCAATATGTATTCTTCTATATATTTTTGTAAAAAATCGCAATAAGCGTGTATAGATTGATTTGCGCAAAAGTTATAGCATCTACAAAATAAGGAATAGATTTATGGCATTTTTATTATTATGTTTTCTACTAGCAATGGCAGAGATCTGCGATTTTTAGTGGGAATACGACATTACAGCTGACAGATCAGACACTTTTGTCCTTTTTTTGGGACCATTTACATTTATACAGCGATCAGAGCTAAAAAAAAGCCACTGATGGCTGTATAAATTTTATTAGCAGGGAAGGGGTTAACATTAGGGGGCGATCAAGGGGTTAAATGTGTGTCCTGGGGAGTGTTTCTAACTGTGGGGGGATGTGACTGCCTGGAGGAGAGCGATTGTTGTTCATAACTAGTATAAACAGCAGATCTGTCACCTTTCCCCTGACAGAACGGAGATCTGTCTGTTTACATTGACAGAGCTCCGTTCTGTCTCTCTCAGCAGCGATCGCATCACATGGCTGGCGCACGTGCCCCCTATACCCCTTATAGCGACCTCCATACAGCCGTGGTGATTCATGCAGGGGAGCCAACCTGCCACTGTATAACAACGGCGGCTGGTCGGCAACTGGTTAATGCCGCCGCTATTGACATATAAATGCAGGTTATTTACATGTAAACACAGGGTCTTCAGGTGAGTCATCTGTACATGGCAAAAGGACCGAGCTGGGTAGAACTTTACACTGAGATATCGGGACACAGTACAGGACTAAAACTTCAAGGGATAAGGGAATTTAAACTGGCATAGTTGGCAAGTATGACACAGCTGCTTTGGGTCCCACCTAAATGATGGGGCCCAAGGCAGCTTCCTCATTTGCCCTGCCTTAAAAACGGTCCTGCTTGTTACTTACCAAGAATTGGTCTTGATGATCAACAGGATGCTCCTTATACTCCTCCCTGAGCATACACCCAAGTCAGTCTTTAAGGATTCCACTAGATTGGTGTATCGTGGCCCTGGACCTGTAGGTCCATCTTCAGCTAACTCAGTCAGTAAACAAAGCATCTGGTGAGCACATTGCCTGCAAGTCACATTAGAGGCTAGTCTGGAGACTTCCTTACTGAGGCGTCAGGTATGGCCTTCATGGGTATGCCAATGATTAGCTGGTCTGAAAAGCTGCAAAGTGCGTTCCTCCAGCTGTACAGCAACTGGACAATCTTGATTGCAGAAAAAGGAATCTTGATAAAATGCATAAAAATACAAAAAGAAAGAAGAGAATTGGATTTGCTTGTCTCCTATGAGAGAAGACGTCCATCCCTCTAGGAAACAGGCATCATCCTGGTTAGACATGTGTGGCTTGTTTCGTTCCGAAACGAAAGTCGGAGAAATTTGTCTTTATTCAGAAATTTGGATGCATCTGAATTACAATAGTAACGAATTTAAAGGCATCCAAAATAATTAACCCTCCTCTTATGTTAGCTTTCTGTTACTATCAATGATGTTAACAGGTCGGTTTTGACCAGTGTCTTAAATCAGCCATAAAATACCCTCTGAACAATTATTTATCATCCAATTTGTTTCTTACCTCTTGATTACCTTGTTAGGCTTCTTTATCCTTGAAAAGATTGGTTTAAATATTTTTGGTGTGACCCCTTAGACCTTTCTTTTGATAGCATACCTCTCATTTTTAAATTTAAAAAATGGTAAAATAAAGTCAGCAACTCTGAAATGTATTGGTCCTATGTTTCTTTACTTTATTTAGAGAAGCAGACAAGCAGGCAAAGAGATAGGCCCCTCCCTAACTACAGCTCACAGGGTTGAGAGGTGATTGGCTATCAGTGTTACTAAGCAGTTAGTGTCCTATAATCCTATATTATAATAACTGGGTCAGAATTGACCCTAACACCATAAACGTCTTAATTTTCACCACAGTATTTTATAATTTAATGAAAAGGATTATTTTTCTATTACATTGTTTAAATAGAGGTTCCTGACAAAGTAAAAAAATCTTGATGCAATAAACAAATTTATGTGATACTCATAGGCCACGTACACACCACTAAACAAATCCGATCAAATCGGTCTGATAGACCGTTTTGATCGGATTTGTCTCCTGGGATATATTGGTTTGATCGTGTACACACGATCAAACCAAAATCCCCGCCGGCAAACAGCACGGTGCACGGTGACGTTGACGCCGCCACGTCACCGAACCAGGAAGTAAAATAATTTGACGCATGTGCGGACAGATATGTCCGCTGGTTAGTGTACTAACCAGCGCACATGTCTGACGGACAGGTTTCCAGCAGACAGATTTTAAAGCATGCTTTAAAGTGGATGTAAACCCCAAAAAAAAAAAAAAATTTTTTGATGTCACAATGTAGAGTATAATACCACACAGAGTTAATCCAGCGCTGAGTAATCCTCTTTTATGTTCAGTGAAAACGAACAGCCTTCCAGATAAAACCCTGCCTAAATCAAAAAGTCCGGAATCTCTCTTCTTGCTTTGAGTGAGAGGTTATTTACAAATATAGCTAGGACATGTTTATCATATGTTATGTTTTGTTTATCATAACATGAGGTGATATAACATCATAACACATCCTGGTAATATACAATGAACTTTGGATCACCTCTTGTTATGATAAACATGTCCACGCTATATTTGTAAATAACCTGTTACTGAAAGCAATAACAGAGAAACGGACTTAACCTAATTTGGCAGGTTTTTATCTGAAGTCCGGTTAATTTGCACTGGACTTTAAAAGAGGATTACTCAGCGCTGGATTAACTCTGTGTGGCAAGACTGGGCACAGATGATAGGAAATCTTATACTCTACATTGTGACATTATAAAAAAAAATTTGGGGTTTACATCCACTTTAAAATTTGTCTGCTGAAAAAACCTGTCTGCTCGCCCGTACACACGATCGAATTTGTCTGCTGGAACGGTCCGTCGGACATAGACATTCAAAACCTGAAAACGGGTCGGTTCTGACCCTAACATAAGAGGAGGGTTAAACGAAATTCGGACGAAATTTGATTTGAATTTAAAAACAAATTTGAATCGAATTCTAAAAATTTTTAAATCTATGTTCTAAAAAATAATGCAATAAATAGAATATAAAATAATAAAGCAATAGAATAAAAATGAAAGACTAGTAACGAATAGGATAAGATAAAATATAATTTGAATAGAAAAGATTAGAATAGAATTCAAAGCAAAGGAATCCAAAAATAATAGAATAGAAGTTTAGAGAATAGAATAGAAAAACAATAGAATAGAAAAAAAAATATTAAGAATATAACTATCTTCTGAAATTGGAATTTCGAATATAATGAACTTGTATAGAAAAGATTACAATATAAAATAATAAAAAAGAACAAGACAAGACATCTGGAAAAAGTTAGAGGACGCACAAAATGATAGGTGCAGTGTTTAAGTATGCTACTGACATCACCACAATTGAAACAAACTATAAATGTATGGTTCGCTGGCACCTGACCCCCAAAAGAATGAATAAAATTAGGGTTGTCCAGATACCGATACTAGTATCGGTATCAGGACCGATACCGAGTATTTGCGGGAGTACTTTTTTTTCATTTTTACTCATTTTTATTCTTTTATAATTTCTTGAGTTAGAGTTCTTCATAACTGTAAAGAAAATATCCTTAGTCTGTATTGTGGTTTGAAAACTGTCACATGACATTGGTATTCGGTATCGGCAAGTACATGAAAAAAAGTATCGGTACTTGTACTCGGTCCTAAAAAAGTGGTATCGGGACAACCCTAAATAAAATTCACCCAAATAACTCTGCGCTATGCTGGCGGGAATGCAACCAAGTAGGAACCACTATGCATGTCTGGTGGGACTGCCCGAGAATACAGGAGTACTGGAAAGAAGTTTTAGAATATATAGAAGAAATTACAGGAGAAAAGATCACATGAAACCCCTTGACCTGTTTGTTCCATGGAACAGATAGGCTAAAAAAAACGGTATGGATCGACTCTGGTCCTTGTTTTGCTGAATGCAGCAAAGGGACTAATTCCAAAAAAATGGCTACACCCAGAGAGGCCATCCATAAAAAAAATGGATATACCGAGTTGATTATATATCAGAAATGGAATACCTGGGTCGCGAAGATGATGTGGGAGAGGAGCCTAGAAGCAGAACAGTCTGGGGGCAATGGAGAGCATTTAAAACGTCAGAAAAATTTGTACAGGCAATGATAGAAATAGACAGGTGAGACCGAGGTAGCAATAGCGAAACTAAACCAAAAAGCTGACTGACAGAACCGAAGGGGGGGGGGGGGGGTAGGGACTAGTGGGGAATTAAAAGATGAAGCAAAGGTAGCAATCCAGGGGCGGGATTTTTTCTATGGAACGATGACCATAACTAAGAAAGTCTATTTAAGAGTTACTCTCGTGTTTTTTTTTTGTTTTTTGTCTCTCTCTTAATAGAAAAAAAAACGAAATCAAACATACAATATACATAAGGAATGAAAGAAAAAAGGGAAGGGGAAGGAAGGAGGGAAAAAGAGAGAGAGAGAGAGAGAGGAAAACGAGAAAGAAAAAAATATATATATATATATAAATAAATAAATATGAGTCTGATGTGGAAAAGAAAATAGAAAATAATAGAATAGAAAATAATTTAAAAACAGTTAATATAGGCTAGATTAAAATAGAAAGAATATAATTGTTATATTCTTTCTATTTAATTTTATTCTATTAAAAATTTATTCTATTGTATTCTTTTTATATTCTTTTCTTTTATATTCTCTTCTATTCTATTTTAATCTTTTCTATTCAAATTCATTCTATTCAAAATTCTATCTTCCGAAATTGAATTCTGAATAGAATGAATTTGAATAGAATAGAATAGGAAGTAATACAAAATAATAGAACAGAAAAGAATAGAAAAGTAATACAATATGAGTTATGTCCCATCAACATCTGTCACAGTGTACCAGTGCCCCATCAACATCTTTTGCAGTATACCAGTGGCCCAATCAACATCTGTCACAGTGTATCATTGTCCTATCAACATTTGTCACAGTGTACCACCAGTGCCCCATGCACATCTGTCACAGTGCAGAATTAGAATTCAAAACAACGGAATCCAAAATAATAGAATAAAAAAGAAGAAAATAGAAAAAAATTTAATAGAAAAACAATAGAATAGTATAGAATAAAATAAAAAAGACTAGAATAAAATAGAACTAATAACCTAACCATAAAATAGAATGAATTAAAAAAGAAAACATTAGAAAACATTAGAATAGAAAATAATAGAATAGAAAATAATATAAGAAAGGAGCAATAGAATAAAATAGAAAGAACATGACCCTCTTCTGAAATTCGATTTTCAAACAGAATACATTGAAATTTGAATAGAATAGATAAGAATGGAATCCAAAATAAAATAATAGAAAATAACAGAAAAGAATAAAAAACGAAAAAGGTTAGAATGTCCCCTATATAAGTTATATATAAATGGCCTGGTCATTAAGGGGGTAAATCTTTCCAGGGCTGAAGTGGTTAAAGACAGCACAGTAGAAGATGTTTGCCTTCAGATTCTCTCCAACTGAAACATTGTTTGGGGCCATGTGAACACCACAGGCAGAAAGAGAAGGGAAAGAGGATCATTTATATGAATTGTAGGCATTTACATATTTACAGAAAATGTACTCTGATGCAAAGTAGAAACATTTACCAAGTAGTTGATCACAAGTTTACTGATGCTGCGTACACACGATCACTTTTTGTGATGAAAAAAAACGACGTTTTCAAAAACGTCATTTAAAATCACTGTGTGTGGGCAAAACGTAGTTTTTTGTCTTAAAAAAAACTACCAAAAAAAATTCGAACATGCTTGAATATTTTGTGTCGTTTTTCAAAACGTTGTTTTTTGTGTCATAAAAAGTGATGGTGTGTGGGCAAAACGATGTTGAAAACGACATTTTTAAAGCCGCGCATGCTCAGAGGCAAGTTATGAGACGGAGCTTCAATGGAACAGAGTGCCGTCGAACGTGGTGTACGTCACCGCGCTTTGCTAGAGCATTTTGGAAAAACGATGGTGTGTATGGAACGTCGTTTTGGAAAATGAAGTTTGAAAAACGTCGTTTTGTTTCATCACTTGAAACGTCGTTTTTTTTTTCATCACAAAAAGTGATCGTGTGTACGCGGCATTAGATACAGGAAACCGATTTTAGCATTTAGCACAGGACCGCCTGGCGTTTACCTTGAATACCAAATTATCAGACACATATACTGTTACTTCATAGTTTAGCAAAAAAAAATTCAGGATTGCTGTCTGTGCATCAGAACTATATAAATATATATGTACACAATTTTAGAGGTGTCAGTTAATTGACTATATTACTTTTCCCACTACAGTATAGCTTGCCAAATGCCTATCATAGTAATTCCTCAGTGAGCTGCCAGTGTTAATACTTACATGACGTTGTGACATGTGTTTTTCTGCTTTCCAGGACACAGCAGAACGAGCCAATTGAACTGGACACTTAATATTGACAGATTCTGAAACAGATGGCCAATCTATACAGGAATAATTAAGTTAATTACTCTTTGTTACACATTCTGTGACGTCTAGATAAAATGGCTCATTCCAGAACCATTTTGTTTTCAAGACAACCTCTTGTCAAAACTGAAATGTGGACCTTCAAATGATTGAATTGCATCCAAGAAGCATTACATAGTGATGGGACCTTAAAGCGGAGCTCCACCCTCCACCTCCACTCCCGCTCATCGGAACCCTCCCCCCTCCGGTATCACAATTGACACCTTTCAGGGGAGAGGGGTGCAGATACCTGTCTAAAGACAGGTATTTGCACCCACTTCCGGCCACACAGTCTGCGGGTAGACTGCAGGCAGGACGTCAGCTCCTGTCACCCCATCCACCCCCCCCCCCCCCTGTTGTGTTCTGGGAAACACTCGGCTCCCAGAACACAGCGGGAACCAGTCAGCACGGCGCAGCGTGACTCGCGCATGCACCGTAGGGAACCGGGCAGTGAGGGAACCACGGGGATGCTTCACTTCCTGGTTCCCTCACCGAGGATGGCGGTGGGGGCAGCAGAGTGATGAGCGATCGCTGCGGACGGCACTGGACTCCAGGACAGGTAAGTGTCCTAATATTAAAAGTCAGCAGGTGCAGTATTTGTAGCTGCTGGCTTTTAATATGCTTATTTCCAGAGGACAACCGCTTTAAGAACTGGCAGACATCCCAACCTGCCAAGACTCCTTTCAGGGAGGTGGCAACCATATTTCAGGGAGGTGGAGCCAACCTACCAGATTGAAATTTACTGACACAACACCCAAAATTTACTGGCACAGCCACGTTTTTATTGGCATTTACAAAATTAAAGTTTTAATCGCACATTTTAGTATTTAGGCTACAAACAAGTAAGATATGCAATTTAGCAATGTGATTTAACCGCTTAAGGACCAGCGCACAACTATATACGTCGGCACATGGACACGGCTGGGCAGATGGACATACCTGTACGTCCCCTTTAAGATGCGGCTTTGTGGGCGCACACACGTGCCGGAGCATACACGCACCCGCCGCGAGCTCCATGACTCCAACCGCAGATTCCGCTGACTCGATGTCCACGGGAATGCTTCACTTCCTGGTTCCCTTACCGAGGATGGCGGTGGGGGCAGCAGAGTGATGAGCGATCGCTCATCCTCTGCTGCGGATGGCACTGGACTCCAGGACAGGTAAGTTTGCTGATATTAAAAGTCAGCAGGTGCAGTATTTGTAGCTGCTGGCTTTTAATATTTTTATTTCCAGGGGACAACCGCTTTAAGAACTGGCAGACATCCTAACCTGCCAAGACTCCTTTCAGGGAGGAGGCAACCATATTTCAGGTGGAGCTCCGGCCCCCCCTGACGATGGGCATGGGTTAAAGGGGTATGGTTTAATAGAGTCTGAGATGACTTACATAGTGCAGAATACAGTCATGTTAAATAGGGAATGTACAGTGCGGAGTGTACAGCAGTGGGTAGTACCAGTGTTTGCCAACCTACCAGATTGAAATTTACTGACACAAAACCCAAAATTTACTGGCACAGCCACGTTTTTATTGGCATTTGCAAAATTTACAAAATTAAAGTTTTAATCGCACATTTTAGTATTTAGGCTACAAACAAGTAAGATATGCAATTTAGCAATGTGATTTAACCGCTTAAGGACCAGCGCACAACTATATACGTCGGCACAATGGCACGGCTGGGCAGATGGACGTACCTGTACGTCCCCTTTAAGATTTGGCTTTGTGGGCGCACACACGTGCCGGAGTATACACGCACCCACCGCGAGCTCCATGACTCCAACCGCAGGTCCCGCGAACTCGATGTCCACGGGGATACCCCCGATCATCTCACGGAGAGGAAGAACAGGGAAATGCTGATGTAAACAAGCTTCCCTGTAATCGGGAGAGGCGATCAGTGTCATGTCACACACAGCCCATGCCCTCTACAGTTAGAATCACTCCCTTGGGGCCTACTCTCAGTTGCTATGCCTTGGGCCAGCCAGCCCCAAGGCTATAAAACAGTTTAGCATCCCTGAGGCCAGGAGGGCTCTCAGGTCGGGATCGGAAGACGAACCCCACAAAACGGCATCTGTCCCTTAAGTACTCCTCCCCAGAATGCACAGCGGGTTCACCACGCCCCCTGAGCCTCTTCTGAGAGAGAGAGATATCCAATACATTCAGCCTGTTGCCTTTCCAACCGTGACCTGCAGTGACAGTGACACCCACCGTCAGGGGGAAACTTGTGCAATCCAGCTGAACTGAACAGAACCAACAATTTAGGATAATCATCCTGAGCCAAAACTACTGCTCAGGTAACTATAATTTAACCACTTGCCGCCCGCCAATGACAGATTGACAGCAGCAAAGTGGTTGTTAGTTCCTGACTGGACGTCATATGACGTTGTCAGGACATTGAGCTGCTGCGCGGCCCCGGGGAGCACGCATCGCGGCGATCGTTGTTGCGGGTATCAGTCTGACACCCCGCAACACCGATCTAGGTAAAGTGTCTCTCACAGAGACACTTTACCACATGATCAGCCGTGTCCAATGACGGCTGATCACGATGTAAACAGGAAGAGCTGTTGATGGCTCTTCCTCACTCGTGTCTGACAGACGCGAGTAGAGGAGAGCCGATCGGCGGCTCTCCTGACAGGAGGGGTTTGCGCTGATTGTTTATCAGTGCAGCCCCCCCCCCCCCCCGGATCGCCACACTGGACCACCAGAGAAGCCCACACTAGACCACCAGGGGAAAAAAATCAGTGCCGCATACCAGCGCCGCCTATCAGTGCCACCTAATCGGTGCCCATCAGTACTACCTTATCGGTGCCCATCAGTGCCACCTCATCAGTGCCCATCAGTGCCGCCATATCAGTGCCCATAATTGAAAGAGAAAACGTACTTATTTACAAAAACATTAACAGGAAAAAAATAAAAAACATTTGTTTTTCAAAATTTTCAGTCTTTATTTAGTTGTTGCGCAAAAAAAAAAAAAAAAAAAAATCGCAGAGGTGATCAAATACCACCAAAGGAATGCTCTATATGTGGGGAAAAAAGGACGCCAATTTTGTTTGGGTACAGTGTAGCATGACAGCGCAATTGTCATTCAAATTGCGACAGTGCTGAAAGCTGAAAATTGGCTTGGGCGGGAAGGTGCGTAAGTGCCCTGTATGGAAGTGGTTAACATAGCGCCCACTCAATGGTAGCAGGACGCTATATAAATTGTATGAAATAATTTTTCCATAATATTTATAATATTTATTTTCATTTTTAGTTGTATAAGTGGAACAGTTGGTGATTTCCAATGAAAGGCTATCAGCCAATGTGTAGAACTCCTTTGGAGATCTTTAACCACTTAAGGACTGCCGCATAAAGATATACGTCGGCAGAATGGCACAGCTGGGCACAGGGACGTATATATACGTCCCCTTTAAGAGCCCAGCCGCGGGTCGCGAGCACACCGCTAGCGAAACGCTCGCGACCCGGTCCGAAGCTCCGTGACCGCGCCCATGGGACCCGATCGCCACGGGAGTCCCACGATCGGGTCACAGGAGCTGAAGAATGGGGAGAGGTGAGTGTAAACACACCTTCCCCGTTCTTCTGTGTGGCAATGTCAGTGATCGTCTGTTTCCTGATATAGGGAACGACGATCACTGATGTCACATGTCCAGCCCTGCCCCCTACAGTTAGAAACACACATGAGGTCACACTTAACCCCTACAGCGCCCCCTAGTGGTTAACCCCTTCACTACCTTTGTTATTTTCACAGTAATCAGTGGATTTTATAGCACTTTTCGCTGTGAAAATGACAAGTGGCCCAAAAATGTGTCAAAAGTGTCAGATGTGTCCGCCATAATGTCGCAGTCATGAAAACAATATTAATAAAAATGCCATAAAACTATCCCCTATTTTGTAAACACTATACATTTTGGGCAAACCAATCAATAAACGCTTATTGTGATTTTTTTTTTACCAAAAATAGGTAGAATAATACTTAGTGGCCTAAACTGAGGAAAAAATTAATTTTTATATCTTTTTTGGGGATATTTATTATAGCAAAATGTAAAAAATATAGATTTTTGTAGCTCTATTTTTGTTTATAGTGCAAAAAATAAAAACTGCAGAGGCGATCAAATACCACCAAAAGAAAGCTCTATTTGTGGGAAAAAAAGGACGCCAATTTTGTTTGGGAGCCACGTCACACGACAGCGCAATTGTCAGTTAACCACTTTCATACAGGGCACTTATACACCTTCCCGCCCAGACCAATTTTTAGCTTTCAGTGCTCTTGCACTTTGAATGACAGTTGCGCGGTCATGCTACACTGTACCCAAAATAATTTTTAATCATCTTGTCCCCACAAATAGAGCTTTCTTTTGGTAGTATTTGATCACCTCTGGGATTTTTATTTTCTGCAAAAATAAATAAAAAAAATTACGAAAATCTTGAAAAAAAAAGTTTTTTTTGGTTTGACAGGCACTGATAAGGCGGCACTTATGGGCACCAATGAGGTGGTATTGATGTGGTGGCATTAATGGGCACTGATGATGGGCACTAATATGCGGCACTGATGGGCGGCACGGATGGGCACTGATAGGCGGCACAGATAGGCGACATGGATGGTCATGGATAGGCAGCATGGATGGGCACCGATAGGCGGCACAGATGGGCATGGATAGGCGGCACGGATTGGCATAGATGGGCACTGATAGGTGGCACTAATGTATGTGTTGTACTAATGGATGCCAATCAGTGACAAACAATGCCTGCCAATCAGTGATGCCCATTGTGGGCACTGATTGGCATCCATTGTGGGCACTGATTGGCATCCATTATTTGTGTCAAGATCGGTGTTGCAGTTCACATTAAACCTACCCAGCATTTTATAAATATCCTTCTGGACCCTCTTATGCCGCATACACACGATCACTTTTTGTGATGAAAAAAAAACGTCATTTAAAATCACTGTGTGTGGGCAAAACGTTGTTTTATGTCTTCAAAAACGCGACCAAAAAAAAAATTCGAACATGCTTGAATTTTTTTTGTCATTTTTCAAAACGTCATTTTTTGTGTCATAAAAAGTGATGGTGTGTGGGCAAAACGATGTTGAAAATAACGTTTTTAAAGCCGCGCATGCTCAGAGGCAAGTTATGAGACAGAGCTTCAATGGAACAGAGTGCCGTCGAACGTGGTGTACGTCACCACGCTTTGCTAGAGCATTTTGGAAAAACAATGGTGTGTATGCACCGTCGTTTTGGAAAATGAAGTTTGAAAAATGTCGTTTTGTTTCATCACAAAAAGTGATCGTGTGTACGCGGCATTAGAAATGTTCAGGGCCTCTTCACACCATTGTACTGTGGTAATGCATATTATGCATGTAGTTTGGCTCACCTCAACACATAGCAGCACACTGCTGTGTATTGTGTTGTGCTGTGTCCGATGGGGGGGGGGGGGGGGGACGACGACTGTAGGTGTGATTTTTTTTGTCTGGTATGGTGTGTTGACAGCCTTCTCAAAAATAATAGGCGTTCCTATTGGAAATTGTGCACATTACTGCAAAACAACGGAGCAGACAGATGTGAATAAGACCTTCAAATTTTGCATCATGCTACAGGGACCAGTTCCTCTCTCTCTCTCCCAAAGTGAAACTAAACACACACTGTTTCATTTACATTGTCCCTTCTCTTTCTGTATGTGGATGATGGTACTGTAATTATTTTTAATTATTTGTAATTATTTTGTAATTATAAAGCCCCTACCCTGTCCACCTTTAGGAGATCCTTGAAAACAAATGTATTCAGGGAAGCCTATCTCACACCCACCTAACAACTGTCCCAGAGCCACCCCCATCAAATCATTCTTTGGAGCTATTACCTTTTGTACCACCACCCCCTCCCTTTAGATGTAAGCTCTACAGGCAGGGCCCTCCTGTACCTCTGTATTGAACTGTACTGTAATTGTGCTGTCCCCCCTCTACATTGTAAAGCTCCGCGTAAACTGTTGGTGCTATATAAATCATGTATAATAATAATTATTATTTTAATTTAAAAAAACATCGGAATAACTTTTTCCTAATCCATATAAAGCTATCACATGGCCCAGCTTTCTCCCAGCCTGTCTGCAGGAAAAATAGGATTTTTGTACTCACCATAAAATCCATTTCTCTGGACAGACACAGCAGCATCTTGACCTTAGGGTATTATCCTCCTTCTAGGATATTGACTAGGCAGAAAAACAGCATGTTAACTGTAAGGCCGCGTACACACGACCAAATAAATCTGTTCAAATCGGTCTGACAGACCGATTTGATCAGATTTGTCTGCTGGGCTTTTTTGGTTTGATCGCTGTACACACGATCAAACCAAAATCCCCACCGGCAGACAGCGCGGTGACGTGGCGGTGACGTTGACGCCGCCAAGTCACCGCACCAGGAAGTAAAACACGCACCGATTTGATGCATGTGCGGGCAGATATGTCTGCTGGTTAGCGTACTAACCAGCAGACATATCGAATGGACAGATTCCCAGCAGACAGATTTTAAAGCATGCTTTAAAATCTGTCTGCTGGAAAAATCTGTCTGTCCGCCCGTACACACGATCGAATCTGTCTGCTGAAACAGTCTGTCAGACCGTTTCCAGCAGATAGATTCAATCGTGTGTATGCGTCCTTAACCACTTGCATACTGGACACTTACACCCCACTCCTGCCCAGGTAAAATTTCAGCTTCCGGCACTGCGTCGCTTTAACTGACAATTGCGCGGTCGTGCGACGTGGCTCCCAAACAAAATTTACGTCCTTTTTTCCCCACAAGTAGAGCTTTCTTTTGGTGGTATTTGATCGCCTGTGCGATTTTTATTTTTTGCGCTATAAACAAAAAAGAGCGACAATTTTGAAGAAAAAATACAATATTTTTTACTTGTTGCTATAATAAATATCCCAATTAAAAATAAAAACAAATTTTTTTTCTCAGTTTAGGGCGATACGTATTCTTCTACATATTTTTGGTAAAAAAAAAAAAAAAAAAATCGCAATAAGCGACTGGTTTGCGCAAAAGTTATAGCGCTTACAAAATAGGGGAGAGAATTATTATTTTTTATTATTTTTTTTTTTACTAGAAATGGCGGCGATCTGCGATTTTTATTGGTACTGCGATGTTATGGCGGACACATCGGACACTTTTGACACATTTTTGGCGCCATTCACATTTATACTGCGATCAGTGCTATAAATATGCACTAATTACAGTATAAATGTGACTGGCATTGAAGGGGTTAACACTAGGGGGTAAGGAAGGGGTTAAATGTGTATGCTAGGTGTGTTCTAACTGTGGGGGGGGGGGGGGTGACCGATCTGTGTCCCTATGTAAGAAGGAACACAGATCGGGCTCCTCCCCTCCAGAGACAGGACATTGTCTCTGTGTGAGCCGGCAATAAGAGATGATCTATGAGAGATCATCTCTCATTGGCCCACAGATCGCAGAGCGCGCGCTGGGAACGCCAGAAAGACATGCCGTCAAATGACGGCATGTTGGCTATTCAGGCCCGCGCTGTTGCCGTCATCCGACGGTAGCGCGGGCCTCAAGTGGTTAAACACTCCACACTGTACAGTACCTCCCAGTGGGGTGGTTCCCCCCGGTACATCCCCCACTCTCTGCTCTGTAGCCTCAGTTCGTCAACAAGTAGTACAAACAAAGGAGGGGTGGGTGCTGTGTCCGTCCATGAACTCAGAGAAATGGATTTTACGGTGAGTACAAAAATCCTATTTTCTCTTCCATTTACACAGCAGCATCTTGACCTTAGGGATGTCCCCAAGCAGTGTCAAAAAATCGAGGGGTGGGAAAACACAGCAAACCAACTTGACCCCAAACAAACCAGAGCTCCTCAACGGAGGAACTTCAACCTTAAACAGCCGCCTGCAAAACCTTGCGGCCGAAGGAGGCATCTGAAGATGCACTCAAATCCACCTTGTAAAACTTTGAGAAGGTGTGGACTGACGACCAAGTTGCTGCCCTACACACCTGTAAAACAGACGCCTGATGGCTGAAAGCCCAAGAGGCACCAATTGCCCTGGTCGAATGCGCCATGACCGTGAAGGGGGGCGCCCGCCCCCTTAGAGGATAGGCCTGAAGCATGACCTGCCTGATCCACCTAGAAATGGTGGCCAACGAGACCGCCAGACCCTTCTTAGGACCAGTCACTGACACATACAGTGAATCCGACCTCCGAAACGGAGCCCTAGCAGATAGGTACACTCTTTTGGGTTAGCTGGCCAAAGACACAAACAGGGGAGAACAATGTTCTCCTTAAGGTGAAAGGCCGAAACAACCTTAGGAATGAACGATGGCTGCGGACGCAGCACCACCTTATCCCTGTGGATGACCAAGTAAGGAGCCTTACAAGACAAGGCCGCTAATTCAGACACCTGTCTAACCGATGTAATTGCCACCAGAAAAACCACCTTCTGGGAAAGAGTCAATAAAGGGATCTTGCTAATGCCCTCAAATGGAGGTGTCACGGTCTGGGGTCAGGCTCAGAGGCCAGTAGCTATAGCAGCAGGGCAGGACACCCTGGCTGATGACACGGGGTCACCTGAGGTGCGGAATCTAAGCGCTAACCGGTGTTCACCAGAGCTTCTGAAGGTGGAGATGGATTTTGCTGCGTGTTAGCACCAGGTCGCGGTCCTCAGGATTGCCCTACCAGGAGGTGAGAAAGCCGGGGTACAATAGCAGATAAGCAGGTAAGGATCAAACAGAAGAGTGGTCGGTAAACAAGCCAAAAGGTCGGTAATGCGTATCCGTAGGTTGGGATCAGGCAGAAGCGTAGTCGATAACAAGCCAAGGGTCGATAACGAGCAGGAGCAAATATGGATGGCAGCAGGAAGACAGGAGCGAGATACAGGCTGGAGATAGCACAAAATTCTGGCAAGGAGGAAGTGCAGAGACATGGCTTATATCAGGAAGTTCGTGGGAGGAGCAAGGGGTTCAAGGTTCAAGACAATCAAGACACAAGGCAGAAATGTCCAATGGATCAGATGGGTTTGTCCAGCAAATCAGACAGGGAGCTGTCCAGCATCCCAGATAGCTCAGTGAGAAGGTTCGCTGCCAGACACAGCTGAGGATCCAGGTTCAAATCCCAGTCCTGACAGGAGGCTTTTGAAGCACCGAGAGGACTAAATTCAAGTCCCACGGAGGCAGTGGAGAACGTACCGGATGGGCCACATGCAGAACCCCCTGCACAAACGTACGCACCAGAGAGTCAGCCGCCAAGGGTTGCTGAAAGAAAACAGCCAAGGCCGAAATCTGACCCTTAATTGTACTTAAGGGGCCAGATTCAGGTAGATGGGCGAATCTTTATTTTGGAGTAAATTTTCTCATTTACGTTACTCCGCCGAAACTTTAGGAACAAGTACTGTATTCACACAGCACTTGCTCCTAAAGTTGCGGCGTAGTGAAAATGAGCCGGCGGAATTCAAATTGGGCAGGTAGGGGGCGTGTATTATTTAAACTAGGCGCGATCCCGCGGCAAACGTACTGCGCATGCGTCGACTGTCAGTGCGCATGCTCCAAATTCTGTCAGTGAACGGCAATGACGTCAATCCCCATTCACGGACGTTTTTACGCAAACGACTCAAAAAATAAAAATTTCCACGCGATGACGACGCCCATACTTAACATAGGATACTCCACTAGGGGGCTGGTTTATCTTTACGCCGCGTATCTCTTACGGAAACGTCGGAAAGTCACTGCGTCGGGCCCAAATACGATTGTGAATTGCCGATTCTCGCTGATTAACATATTCTCGGCGTTAATCAGCGGGAACGCCCCCAGCGCCATTTTTAAAATTGCAGTTCCGATACGACGGCGAAATACAATTACGCCGCTCATATAGGAACTCCAACCCGGCGTTTCTTGTTTTCTACTTACTGAAAACAGAAAAGCCGTCAAAGCCAACGGCTGTAAAGCAGGATGAAAGATAGGACCCTGCGACAGAAGGTCCTTTCGCAGTGGCAGGCGCCATGGAACATCTGTCACCAGACGCACCAGATCTGCGTACCAGGGATGGCTAGGCCAATCCAGAGCAATTAGGATTGTTGGTATCCCCTCGGCTTCCACTCTGCAAAGCAGACGAGGAAGAAGCTTCAGAGGAGGGAAGGCGTAGATTAGGCGATAGTGACCCCACAGCACAACCAACGCATCTGACGCGTCCGCCAACAGGTCTTTTGACCTGGCCACGAACCGCGACACCTTGAGTCGTGATGCAGAATCCGAAACACATCCGGGTGTTGTGACCATTCTCCTTGGTCTAGCGTTTGGCGACTTAGGTAGTCCGCCTGCCAGTTCTGTATGCCCGGAATGTACACGGCCAAAAGAGCCGGAACGTTCTGTTCGGCCCACCGGAGGATGTGAGCGACTTCCACCGCTGCAGCCGAGCTCCTTGTGCTCCCCTGATGATTGACTTATGCCACAACCATAGCGTTGTCCAAATGAATCCTGACCGGGTGGCCCCGTAGGCACAGAGACCACTTGGAGAGGCACAGCCTGATCGCCCGGAGTTCCATTGATCGGCAGGCGAGACTCTTCCTGATTCCAGCGCCCCTGGGCTGACTGAACACCCCAGACTCCCCCCCAGCCAGAGAGACTGGCATCCGTCGTGACCACCGTCCAATGACATGGAAGGAACGACTTCCCGGTCCGAAGCACCGGAGACGTCAGCCACCACACTAGGGAGGACCTGACCCGACAGCTCATCTGGATTTGGTACTCCATAGATGAAGGATGCTTGTCCCTACGCGACAGAATTTCCCTCTGTAACACATGAGTGTGAAATTGAGTATACGGAACCGCCTCGAAAGAGCCCACCATGAGACCCAAAACTTGTATGCAAATGCGAAGCGACGACCACTTTTGGGTCGCCGACCACTGCACCGCAGCTCGCAGTGTCTGTAGTTTCTCCTTGGGAAGAAAAACTCTCACCTCCGAGGAATCCAGGACCAACCCCAGGTATTCCAGGCGCTGAGACGGTACCAACGCCGACTTCTGAACACTTAACAGCCAACCGAATTCCCGGAGGGTCTGGCAGGTGATAGACACATCTTCCTCTACTCTGAGCTTGAAGAAGCTCTCAGAAGAAGGTCGTCCAGGTATCCTACAATAGCGATCTTGCGCTGCCTCAGCAGGGCCAGAATCGGACTGAGCACCTTGGTGAAAACCCTTGGCGCCGAAGCCAGGCCAAAGGGGAGGGCCACAAATTGAAAGTGGTCCTCCCCGACCGAAAGACGGGCGGGGGCAGACCTTCATGCGGAAGCAGGTTTTTCCGCAGGCTTGTTCGGCTTGTGGAACCAGGGGCGCTTCCGCCCTTTAACGTTTACCTGCAGCACCGGGCACACGAGAAAAATGCTTGGGGGCGATAAAGGAGGGCCCCTGCCTATGGCGAGGCTCCTTACCCTTACCAAATTGTGGGAGCAGGGTGCTCTTAGCTCTCATGGAATCTTTTATGATGTCATCTAGAGAAGCCCCAAAAAGCCTTTCACCCTTAAAGGGCAAGTCCACCAAGGCCTTCTTAGAAGACTGATCCGCAGTCAGTAGCCAGATTTAGCCGAGGCCCGGGAGAGCAAAGGAAGCGTATCCAGGGCTGACTCACAGACAAATTTTAGGCCCTGTACCAACTGGTCGGCCAGCGCCACACAGTCCGGAGGGGCTTGATGCTTCTCCAACTCCTGAAGCAACAACTTTGCCCGTTCAGTAAGTGTCTGTGTCAGGGCACCACTTCCACCCGTATCGCGTGCATGCGCTGTAGAACACCGCTATTTTGCTCGTCTGTGCGTAAATTGCGTGCGCAATTGGATTACCTGACCTTTGGCTCACGTCCCCGGATTACTGCTGTCTCCTGCTCCCTGACCTTTGGCTCACGTCC
Organism: Rana kukunoris; assembly: GCA_029574335.1. NCBI lineage: Eukaryota > Metazoa > Chordata > Amphibia > Anura > Ranidae > Rana > Rana kukunoris. The sequence goes on along the minus strand of CM056052.1, from coordinate 519,561,717 downwards.
CTGGATTGCTGCTGTCTCCTACTCCCTGACCTTTGGCCTGAACCTACAGACTTCCTGCTCTCTCCAATCTCTGACCACGGCTTGTCTCCCAGATCTGTCTTCAGTCTTGCTCCCTGCTCAGTACCTTAAGTACCTGGACTGTCAGTACCTACTCTCTGCTGCCCCAGTGGGCTCCTTCTTGCTCAGTTTCTGTCCGGCACTTCAAGTCTCCACCCTACTACCGGTACCGGTGCCTCCTGGCGCTTCCTTCCCTCTGTCTCAATCCCAGGGGGCGGATCGCGCCGGATCGCAAAGGTGAGAAGAAGGCGGGGGGAGGGGGCGCTTTTTACCCCCCCCCTTTGGGCCACGTATCGCTTCTATCCTGGCAATAAACTCCTCTAGGACTGCCGTCATAGCATCCACAGAGGCCACAGGTACAGGGGCGCTAAGGCTTAACTCTGGTATGTCTGGGGTAGAAGCATCCGGTTCGGACGCCATGCTGATTCACCCTTTTTCCACCCTTGGAATGCAAGGCAAGATCCACAGGCCACCCTCCCGGCCGCAGCAGAGAACAGGGGGACCCCCCAGAGGACTCACCACCCAACCAAGCGATGCCCTGTGCCATTGCATCCCTCAGGAAGTGTGCTGGTGCAGTTTACGCCGTTATTACAGCCACTAAAGGCAAAACAGCCATCCAAAATGGCCGCCAACACACTGCAGACCATGAGGGCTACAATAAAATGGCCACCGAACTTCAATAAAAGCTCCCGGCGCCGCCAAAATGGCGGCCGCGAGTGATACAAAAAAGCACACAGCAAATACAGCAGCAACACCTGGGACCACCATGCAGGCCCCCGCACGCCCAGCAAATGACAGCACCCCCCCAGAGAGCAGACACAGCCCCCAGGCTTAGGATGGAGCCCCCCCAGACGGACCCCCACCTCACGGCCGACCCAGAACGCAGGGAAGGAGGGAGAGGAAGGGAGAGAGGAAAGCAGGGCAGACACTCAAATCGACCTCCCCAGGATTGCCCAGCCGCACCACCCTGCAAAAGCAGGGGGGCTGCTACTTAATGGTCCTGCGACGACCGGCTGGAGACATCCCAGACAGACCCAACATCCTTGCCGTTAAGGCATGGCTGTCGGCCCGGCACACTGTGACACAAACATAGAGCCTGGTCATATTTGTGCCCTGGAGCATAAGCTCACCGACCACCCCTGAAGCAACGGGGCATGTCGTGGATGGCCCAGTGCGTAGCTAAAACACCAGCACGCGCTCGATGGCCGAACTGGGGGGACTATAGGGATCGAGGATCCAGCCTGTCACCCAGTCGGCAGTTGATTGTAGATCCCAGGATCCAAAAATGCAGAAAAAAAAACAAAGGAAGAGCAAGAAAATTGCAAAAAAATCCCCAGGCCACATGGGCCCATAGGAGCCATGTCATTCTCCTGTGCTAGGCAGAAAATAAAACTGAGGCTGCAGAGCAGAGAGTGGGGGATATACCCGGGAGAACCGCCCTCTGGGAGGTACTGTATTGTGTGGAGTGTTTAACACTTAACATGCTGTTTTTCTGCCTAGTCAATCTCCTAGAACAGTGGTCTCCAAACTGCGGCCCGGGGGCCAGATGTGGCCCTTTGCTTGATTTTATTTCGGCCCTTGGGTGCTTTTTTATTCATTGGCACCAATGATGACGCAAAATTCTTCCCAATGACACCAATGATGACGCAAAATTCCTCCCAATGATGGGGCAGACTTCCTCCCAATGATGGGGCAGACTTCCTCCCAATGATGGGGCAGACTTCCTTCCAATGATACCAATGATGGGGTCCAATGACACCAATGATTGGGGATTTTGTACTCCTGATGGCCACAGTCCGGCCCCCTTAAAGTCTGGAGGACAGTAATCTGGCCCTTTGTTTAGAAAGTTTGGAGACCCCTGTCCTAGAAGAAGGATAATACCCTAAGGTCAAGATGCTGCTGTGTTCGTCCATGAACGGAAGAGAAATGTAAATATGAGGAGCTTCTAGTCCTCTGCTGCTGTCACATGTTAAAAAAACAACAACAAAAAAACAGCCTTTGGAATACAGAGTAAAAATTAATAAATAATATCAGTAAACAGTTCTAAATTGTCATACAAATACAGTATATTGGAAATCAAATCTTTATTATTGTGTAGAAATAACATGGTGTAACACGGTGTGGGTGGATTTCTCCCAGTCACAGGCTGTGTCACACCCCTTCAGCCTGTGTCTTAGAATAAGAAGGAGGTGATCCCTCTATTAATCTACAGTGGGGATTGAAAGTTTGGGCACCCCAGGTAAAAATTTGTATTAATGTGCATAACGAAGCCAGGGAAAGATGGAAAAATCTCCAAAAGGCATCAAATTACAGATTAGACATTCTTATAATATGTCAAAAAGTTAGATCACCTGCCTCCCGGTTCTCCTCAAGCCGATCCCCCACCGTACAGCTTCCAGCTTGGGATCCTTTTAGGAAAGGTTTGGGACCCAGCAGCTACTGGGACCCCTCTCTATGTCAGGGTGAAGCTCCGCATGGTGCGCAACTTCGGCCAGGTAGGCCACGGCTGCTGGGTCCATGGATGCACGCCCCCTGAAGGTGGATGCCGCACCTGGAACTTGGACCCCGCAGAAAAGAAAATGAAAAAAGAAGGCGGCTGCCCCAGCATGCCCTAGCGAGGGAACCAACCCCTCTGATTGGCTGCTGAGGAAAACGAGTCTGCCAGAACCCCTCTAGCACCAGCTGCTGCCCAGGGGTGGGAACACACCCCTGGAGCGCAGACTGACCTACAGGACAGTTCTTAAATGACAGCAGCCTGAAATTTGACAAATTGTGAATGGGAGCTGCGTAACTCTCCCATTCCCCACTAACTTTAGTGTAACACCCCTACATAAAGTAAGGGGGCGCTACACAAGGGAAACAGAAAATAGAGAAATCCCCACCCCTAAGGCAAAAGGGAGGGTAGAAAAATAATGGACACTAAACTTTTAGTGGTGCGTAAGGATGATAAAAAAAAAAGATATTTTTAGATTAAGTATAAACAAGATTTAATTTATTTTAAGAGAAATGTATGCTGCTGGCTTGATAGTCTCTTTCCGGAGTTTCTTCATCTCATGTTTTATTATCTTGTTCCTCATTTTCTTTGCTATCATAACTTTGTAAACAGTCAAAATCTGTCATCTTTGCTTTCCTCTCTCTTGTATCAATCCTCTTTGTTAGTAGCAGTCCAGTTCTCATTGATCTTCTCCTTCTCCCAGGCTTTACGTACATATTTCTGACGAGCACTGTGGGGGAACTTCAGAACAAAGTCAGTTGGCTGCATGCACTTGAATGGCATGGCTTGCCTTCTTACACCACTGCAGGGACCATCGATAAGAGCTCTATTTTGGTCAATGACATCAACAATTGCCACAAGTTTACCAGCATGGGGACCAAAAGAGACATAGGCAACACGGCCTATCTGCACAGAGTATTTGAACACCATGATGGCGGCAGATAGCAGAAAGGTGACTAAAAATATCTTTACAAAAATGTATTTGTATAAATGTTGGTTGGTAAGGTTGAATAAAGACAACAGTCTATCCAGTACAACCTGTGTTTTTGTGTGTGTGAGTCAATAAAAATTTCTCATATCCCTGTATATTGTGTTCACTAAGATGCACTCCCAAGAGTCTTTTAAAACTATCCATACTTTGTGCTGACACCACCGATTGTGGGAAGTTTCCCATCCTTACCGCCCTAACAGCAAAAAAAGTGTTAATAAACCCAGTAATATAAAAATAGTTCATCCATCCACGTCTCCCCCCCACCCCCCTTTTTCAAAAATTGTCATTCTTTTTTTGTTTATAGCTCAAAAAATAAAAACCGGAGGTGATCAAATACCACAAAAAGAAAGCTCTATTTGTGGGGGAAAAGGGGACGTCAATTTTGTTTGGGTACAACTTTGCACGACCGTGCAATTGAACTGGTTAACTTCATATTTGTCAACAAAATTTGGTAAAGATATTTTAAGCCTGTTGTCCCTATCAACCAGAAAAGGTCCACAGTATCTGCTATTTTTCTCTCTTCCTTTCCTTCTGCCTTATGCCGCGTACACACGATCACTTTTTGTGATGAAAAAAAACGTCATTTTATCTCACGAAACAAAAACAAAGTTTTTCAAACTTCATTTTCCAAAACGACGTTGCATACACACCATTGTTTTTCGAAAATGCTCTAGCAAAGCGTGGTGACGTACACCACATTCAACGGCACTCTGTTCCATTGAAGCTCCGTCTCATAACTTGCTTCTGAGCATGCGCGGGTTTAAAAACGTTGTTTTCAACATCGTTTTGCCCACACACCATCACGTTTTATGACACAAAAAACGACGTTTTGAAAAACGACACAAAAAATTCAAGCATGTTCGAATTTTTTTTTGGTAGTTTTTTTGAAGACATAAAACGACGTTTTGCCCTTCCCCTCTTAAGGTAGGTCTGCTGGTACACATTGTTTAACATGACCATTGCCTGTCGATGTTTGCAGGAGAGAATTTTTGGTGGTTCACCTAAGGCGAAAAGTATGGCGAAACCTATTTTTAGCACTACTTCTCCTGTGGGTCAAAACAGTGCACTTTGTTCTGAACTCCTGTGACCCTTTTTCAGCTGACAGCAGACTGACATTAGTCGGTCTAGACTCTTGAGAGATCCTGACTTTAATGTCGGGATCCACCCAGATGTCTGATCAGAAGCTGGTTCAGTCTCTTAGCACGTAGAATACGGCATAAGTAGGCTGTATCACATACATATACGTGATCCAGCCTGTTTTAGGTTAGGGACATGCAGTACGCCGTTCCTGCAACCACTGTGTCCACATAATCACAATGTTATCAATGCTGTTATGAATACATTTAATTTAGAACAGCTGTAATTTATATAGTAATGCTGTGATTGGCCCAGCTATAACTCTATAATTACCCAGCTCTCCCTACACATATCTTTCATCATTCTCCACCCTTCATTTCCTTTTTTTTCCCTTTTCACTTGGTGCTGATTAGACTTTGTGGTGGGGTTTCATAAATTCAGGGCTGATTAATAATAATATAGTTATTTACTTTCTTTTAATTTTTAATGTTAGTACTCAGTTATATTATGTACATTTAGCAAAGTATCCAGGCCTTTCTTAAAGCAATTTACTGAGCTGGCCAGAACCACCTCTGGAGGGAGTCTGTTCCACATTTTCACAGCTCTTACTGTGTAGAAACCTTTCTGTATTTGGAGATGAAATCTTTTTTCCTCTAGACGTAAAGAGTAGGGATGAGCCGAACACCCCCCCGTTCGGTTCGCACCAGAACCTTCAAACGGACCGAACGTTTGCGTGAACATTTAGAACCCTAATTGACGTCAATGGGACTTGAATGTTCAAATTAAAAAGTGCTAATTTTAAAGCCCAATATGCAAGTTATTGTCCGAAAACGGGTTTGAGGACCCGGGTCTTGCCCCAGGGAACATGTATCAATGGAAAAAAAAGTTTTAAAAACAGTTGTTTTTTCTGGAGCAGCGATTTTAATGATGCTTAAAGTGGAAAAAAAATTTAACACTGCTTACGGCTTTAATGTAATGTCTAGTCCCTGCAATATGGATGAAAATCACTGAGAAAAATAGCATGGGTTTCCCCGCCCTCCTCCCCAGATCATTACAAGCCCCTTTGGCCCTATATATTTTGAACAGCAGTATACAGGCGGTGCAAACAAGACAGGGACTGTAGATTTGTTTGTTAAGTAGAATTTGTTTGTAATTTTCAACTGGTACTTCTTTAAAGTATAGCTTCAGCCATAAAATCTTTTTTTAAGCTTTTCTGAAAACATAGAGAAGGGTTATCACCCATGTAACATTTGTTTTGCTGTCTGTGTGCATCTGTTTAGAAGATTGCACCTCACTTTCTGTCCCAATGACAAAAGATTTTTTGAACATTTTTTTTTTCTTTTTGTAAAACAAGGATTGTGATTAAACATCAGTGGACAGGAGACACCTTTTACAGAAGAGAATTTCCCTTCCTAGGGGTAGATTTCACCTCACTTCCTGTTGTCTCCTTCCGTTTGCAAGTAGGAGTCATTTGTAAGTTGGATGTTTGAAAGTAGGGGCCTGCCGTATATACTCTGCCGAAATTTGGGCCCTAGGTGTTGCCACAACACTGTAAGCCCTCACAGTTAGTCTTGGTGGGTGCTGGAACACCCTGCTGTGAAATATTAGATCAAGAATTGTAATTACACGCCCCTGTTGAACAGGGGCCGAAAAATTGGGCCACAACACTGCAACCCCTCACAGATACTATAGTTGGAGCGCAGCAATGAACCCGCTGCAAAGTATTGCATCAAAAATTGTAATTACACACCCCTGTTAAACAGGGGCAGAAAAATTGGGCCTTAGGCACTTGTGCTGGTGCCACAACATTGCAACCCCTCACAGATACTGTAGTTGGAGCACAGCATGGAGCCCACTGCAAAGCATTGCATCAAAAACATTTATTACACGCCCCTGTTGAACAGGGGCAGAAAAATTGGGCCTTAGGCATTGGTGCTGGTGCCACAACACTGCAACCCCTCAGATACTCTAGTTGGAGCACAGCAATGAGCCCGCTGCAAAACATTACATCAAAAATTGTAATTACACGCCCCTGTTAAACAGGTGCAGAAAAATTGGGCCTTAGGCACTGGTGCTGGTGCCACAACACTGCAACCCCTCACAGATACTGTAGTTGGAGCGCAGCAATGAGCCCGCTGCAAAGTATTGCATCAAAAACATTTATTACACGCCCCTGTTGAACAGGGGCACAAAAATTGGGCCTTAGCCACTGGTGGCGGCGCCCAGAACCAACAATGTTCTTACAAGCTATCAGCAAGATCATCGAGGAGGAAAAGGATATTCACTCAGCATAAGGGCCCTTTCACACGGGGCGGATCAATACTGATCCGCCTCTGTGTGTCCGTTTGCTCAGCGGGAATCACTGTGCAGGGACCGCCCTGTTTTTTCTCCACTCTCCCCTATGGGGGAGAGGATGAACACGGACCGTCTGTCCGTGTTCATCCGATCCCCTCTGCAGACGGAAGAAAAAATAGGGTTTTCTTCCGTCTGTAAAAGCGGATCTTTGCGGAGAATAGGGATACATGTATGTCCGTATTTCATCCGAAAACGGATGGATGAAATACGGACATACGATCCGTACGTGTGAAAGGACCCTAACAGGATAGTCACTCAGCATCAGCATAGACAGTCTTGAAGGGATCATCTGACATTTAAAAAAAAATTACCCAGTTACATCAGCATCAGGTGCTTGGTAGCTGGTGGTGATCCAAGCCTGATTCATTTTTATGAAGGTCAGTCGATCAACCGAGTCGGTGGAGAGGCGCACTCTGTGATCGGTTACAAAGCCTCCAGCAGCACTGAATGTGCGTTCTGAAAGAACGCTGGATGCAGGACAAGCCAGTAGCTCAATTGCGTACTGTGCAAGCTCTGCCCAGTGATCCATCCTCAAGACCCAGTAAGCCAGAGGATTTTCGGTGGGAAAGGCATCGGTCAGACGCCCACCTTCTCCACTACTCCTTCTATGACTCACCGAAGCCTCAGCAACACGCTGTCCAGGACCTGGATTTTGTAACCCCCCAGTCTCTGGGAACGCGTTGTACAGACCTTTCTGCAAGGCCTCCCGAAGATGTTTCATCTTCTGCTTCCGCTGCGTTGGCAAGAGAGGGTCCACAACTTTATTCTTGTACCGTGGATCAAGGAGAGTTGCCAGCTAGTAATGATCCCTCTCCTTGATAGCAGGAATACGAGGATCCTTACGCAGGCTTTGCAGGATCAGGGAGGCCATGCAGCGTAGGTTTGCTGAGGCATTCGGTGTGGAGTCCTCTGGGTCACTGAGGACGACATGATCCGCAGACACCTAATCCCAGCCACGTACAAGTCTATGGGTTCCTTGGGATTGTAATTGATCCCTTGAAGACTGTTGCTGCTGATGATGAGTGCTAGACTCCACCTCCATGCTGACACAATCCTCCTCCTCCTCTTCCTGTGTGATAGAAGGGCAAGCAGGACCACTGTCTGGATAAAGGGGACCTTGAGAGGTAAGGAGGTCCTCCTCTTCCTCCCTCTGTTCTGCCTCAAGGGACAGTCTCACTGATGCCTGTACTGTCACTGCTCACCATCCTCGTGGCCTCCTCAAATGGAGACAGAACAGTGCATGCATCCCTGATCAAGGCCCACTGGCGTGGGGGAAAAAAACAAGCGCCCCTGACCCAGTTCTGCTGCCATATTGGCACAGATACTCATTGATGGCCCTCTGCTGTGTGTGCAGCTGCTGCAGCATGGCCAACGTGGAGTTCCACCTTGTGGGCGTGTCACAGATTAGGCGGTTCTTGGGCAGGTTGTATTCCCTTTGGAGGTCTGCCAGCCGAGCACTGGCATTATATGACCGTCGGAAATGCACACAGACTTTCCTGGCCTGCTTCAGGACAAGCCCTCAAGAACCGCTGCACCACCAAATTAAGGACATGAGCAAAACAGGGCACATGGGTCAGTTGTCCCTGTCGCAGGGCGGAGAGGAGGTTGGTGCCATTATCGCACACCACCATTCCTGGCTTAAGCTGGCGTGGCGTCAACCACCTCTGAGCGTGCCCCTGCAGAGCTGACAGAACCTCTGCCCCAGTGTGGCTCCTGTCCCACAAGCTCAAGCACCGCATGGCATCTCTTTGCCTGCGTACCTGCGTAGCCCCTTGAACGCCTACGGAGCACCGCTGGTTCCGAGGGCACATCAGCACAGGAAGAGGCCACAGAGGAAGAAGAAGAGAAGGGGGTGGAGGAGAGAGGTGTGTCACAACCATTACTAGCATTTTGGAGGCGTAGTGGCGGAACAACCTCCAACACTACTGTACCTTGTCCTGCGTCCTTCCCAGCTGCCAGCAGAGTCACCCAATGTGCCGTGAAAGATAGGTAACGTCCTTGTCCATGCCTGCTGGACCATAAGTCAGCGGTAATATGCACCCTACCACTGACTGCCCTGTCCAGCGAGGCATGGATATTGCCTTCGACATGGTGGTAGAGAGCCGGAATCACCCTCTGTGAGAAAAAGTGGCGTTTGGGAACTTGCCATTGAGGTAGCGCACATTCCCAAACTCACGGAAGGGGGCAGAATCTACCAACTGAAAAGGCAGCAGTTGAAGTGCTAGCAATTTAGTTAAGCTAGCATTCAACCGCTGGGCATGTGGATGGCTGGGAGAGAACTTCTTCCGGTGCTGCAGCAGCTGGGGCAGGGCAATTTGTCTGGTACAATCTGCCATCGGTGTACCGATAGTAGATTGCCCACATGTACTAGGCTGTGACACACCTAAGGCCTCTTACACACAGATCAGTTTTTCTTCAGGTTTTTCTTTTCAGTTTACCAAAACTATGTAGTACAAGGGCCTGCCTGATTGCATACAAATTGAGACTCTTGAGGTTTGACCTCATATTAGATGGATTTGGTAAACTGAAAAGAAAAACCTGAAGAAAAACTGATCTGTGTGTAAGAGGCCTAACTCTTCATCTTCAGTCCTATCAGTGCAGGCTTCAGAGAGGACTGAGGGTCTAGTGGGGTTGGAGGTCCCAGCTGATGAGGGACAAGGGGAGGTCCGCTTTGTTCTTTGGTGTGGGTCTTTCTGGTATGCTTGCCAACGAACTGCATGGCAGGTCGACATATGTCTGGTCAAGCATGTGGTGCCCAATCGGCTGATGTTTTGGCAACACGAGATACGCTTGAGACATATGTTGCAAATAGCAGCGGTGTGATCTGATGCACTTGTCTCAAAAAAAAGGCCCACACCAAAGAACTTTTGGAATAACGCTGAGACACAGCAGCGCCCTGCACATGCGTAGCTCTGCGTTGTGATGCAGTCGATGTGCTGCCCTTAAGCTAGCCCCTGGAGGGCATCCTGCCTCATTGGAGATGTACCTGTGCCGCCTCCTCCTTCTATCAGGCACCCACGTAGTCAGTGACCTCATCATCCCCTCCCTCCTCATCACTGTCGAAAACCTGGCAGTATGCTGCAGCTGGGGGAACATGACTGCCAGATTGCTGTCCTTCTTGGGCACCCCCTCTCTGAGCTCACGTTACTGCCTTCCTCCATCTGTGTACCGTCATTGGAGCCTTCAAAATGCTGCGCATCCTCATGCAGCATGTACCCAACACTGTGTTCAAACAGTTAGGGGGACTCCTCAGGAGGACATGGTAGGAGGATGAGGACGGCTTGGTCATCCACTCTACCAAGTCTTCGGCATGTTGCGGCTCAACGTGGCCAGCTGCCGAAAACAAAGACGAGCGTGTCCAATGGCCACGTGCTGATGAGGATGCACCGTGTCCACGACCAGCACTGTTGCCACTAGACGCAGAGCCTGCTTGCCCTCGTGACTCTCTGCCTCTCCTTGTTGTCCTTTCAGACATATTAATGGCCTGCAGAGGACAAAGGCAGCACACACACCTCGTAGCTTTAGGTGCAAACTGCAGAGCACACGTGCAGTACACACCAAGTAGATTCATATGCAAAGTACAGAGCACAAGTGCAGTACTGGCACACACAAAGTAACTTTAGGTGCAAAGTACAGAGCACAAGTGCAGTACACACCAAGTAGATTTAGGTGCAAACTACAGAGCACAAGTGCAGTACTGGTACACACAAAGTAACTTTAGGTGCAAACTACTGAGCACAAGTACAGTACACACCAAGTAGTTTAGGTGCAAACTGCAGAGCACACGTGCAGTACACACCAAGTAGATTTAGGTGCAAAACTACAGAACACAAGTGCAGTACTGGTACACACAAAGTAACGTTAGGTGCAAACTACTGAGCACAAGTGCAGTACACACCAAGTAGATTTAGGTGCAAACTACAGAGCACAGGTGCAGTACTTGTAAAAACAAAGTAACTTTAGGTGCAAACTACTGAGCACAAGTGCAGTACACACCAAGTAGCTTTAGGTGCAAACTACAGAACACAAGTGCAGTACTGGTACATGCAAAGTAACTTTAGGTGCAAACTACTGAGCACAAGTGCAGTACACACCAAGTAACTTTAGGTGCAAACTACAGAGCACAAGTGCCGTACACACCAAGTAACTTTAGGTGCAAACTACAGAGCACAAGTGCCGTACACACCAAGTAGATTTAGGTGCAAACTACAGAGCACAAGTTCAGTACACACCAAGTAGATTTAGGTGCAAACTACAGAGCACACGTGCAGTGCACACCAAGTAGCTTTAGGTGCAAACTACAGAGCACAAGTGCAGTACTGGTACACACAAAGTAACTTTAGGTGCAAACTACTGAGCACAAGTGCAGTACACACCAAGTAGATTTAGGTGCAAACTACAGAACACAAGTGCAGTACTGGTACACACAAAGTAACTTTAGGTGCAAACTACTGAGCACAAGTGCAGTACACACCAAGTAGATTTAGGTGCAAACTACAGAACACAAGTGCAGTACTGGTACACACAAAGTAACTTTAGGTGCAAACTACTGAGCACAAGTGCAGTACACACCAAGTAGCTTTAGGTGCAAACTACAGAGCACACGGGCAATACACCACGTGAGAATACTGCAGTTAGCACAATCAACTGCCTGACAGTAAATTAGGATAGGACGAACTTATCTAGCTAAACTATACAGTGTATAAATATATGTACAACACCTGGGATGTATATATATCCTCTACACACTGTAACTTTAACTGACTAGCCTGCCTGCTCTATCTATCTATCTAGAAAAAAAGACACTCTCTCTCTGACAGATCTCTATTCTCTAACACCACCGCAACACACTACACAAGGCCGCCCTTTTATAGTGTGGGGCGTGTACTGAAGCCCTGAGCCATAATTGGCCAAAGCCACCCTGGCTTTGGCCAATTATGGCTCTCCGTTTTTTGCGCGCTGTGATTGGCCAAGCATGCGGGTCATAGTGCATGCTTGGCCAATCATCAGCGCGCAACGCCGCAGTGAATTATGGGCCGTGACGCACCACTCGAATTTGGCGCGAACGGCCCGTAACGTTCGATTTTCAGCAAACGACCGTACATACATCGAACACGAAGCTCATCCCTAGTGAAGAGTGCTCCCTTGTCTTTTGTGCTGACCGTAAAGTGAATAACTCAACACCAAGTTCACTCTTATTTATTTGTACATGTTGATCATATCCCCCCTTTTTCTCCTCTTCTCAAGAGTGAATAAATTCAGTTTCTCTAATCTGTCCTCATAGCTGAGCTTCTCCATGCCTCTTATCAGTTTGGTTGCCCTTCTCTGCACTTTCTCCAGTTCCCTGATATCCTTTTTGAGAACTGGTGCCCAAAACTGAACTGCATATTCCAGATGAGGTCTTACTAATGATTTGTACAGGGGCAAAATGTTATCTCTCTCTCTGGAGTCCATACCTCTCTTAATACAAGAAAGGACTTTGCTCGCTTTGGAAACCACAGCTTGGCATTGCATTGAACTTATGATCTACCAAAACCCCCAGATCGTTCTCCACTATGGATCTCCCCAGTTTTACTCCCCCTAGTATGTATGATGCATGTATATTCCTAGCCCCAAGTGCATAACTTTACATTTATCTACATTAAACCTCATCTGCCACATAGTCGCCCAATTAGACAGAGCATCGAGGTCGGCTTGTAAATTGGAGACATCCTGTAAGGACGTTATTCCACTGCATAGCTTGGTGTCATCTGCAAAGACAGAAATTTTACTTTTGATCCCAGACCCAATATCATTTATAAAAATATTAAAAAGAAACCACGACTCTCTGACTTCTGTCTTTTAGCCAGTTTTCTATCCATTTACAAACTGATATTTCCAATCCTGTAGACTTAACTTTACACATGAGCCGTGTATCAAATGCTTTTGCAAAATCCAAGTATACCACGTCCACAGCCACGCCTCTGTCCAGGGTTTTACTTACCTCTTCATAAAAATAAATCAGGTTTGTCTGGCAACTTCAGTCTTTCATGAATCCATGCTGTCTGTTGCTTAAATATTTTTTTCCAGCAAGAACTCACCTACTGTATGTGGTCTTTTATTAAACGTTCCAGTATCTTCCCAACCAGGGCTGCTGTTAGAAATCACGGAGCCCCGTACAGCCTACCTGACAGGGCCCCCCGAAATATATCTAAACAATATTTTCACAAACAAATACACTAAAATCATTATTAGCGGACACAAACATAACAGAGAACTTGTGTGAATTAGCCCATTTTAAAATAGTTTTAAACTTAAAACTTTTTTTTTTATATAATTTTTTAAAGAAAGTTAAAGATTTTTTTTAAAGAAAGTTAAAATGTATTTTATTTTACAATTTTTATTTTTTTTAAGTGACAGGTAAGCCAAGAGTGCAGTGGGGGAGCAGCACAGTGACAGGGGGCACAGAGAGGGATCAGAAGCAGGCAGAACAGGAAGGGGGATCGGTGAAGGGGAAGTAATTCTGTAATTGCCCCTCCAACCCAACCACAATCATTCCCTCTGCTGTCTGGGCCCCCCTGTTTGCCCAGCCCCCTATCAGCGGCCCTGTTCCCAACTATAGAAGTTAAACTAACAGGTCTATAGTTACTTGGTAAATACTTTGTTCCCTTTTTAAATATAGGCACCACATTGACCTTGCGCCAATTCAGTGGTACTATTCCTGTCATTAATGAGTCTCTAAAAATTAGATACAATGGCTTTGAAATTACAGAGCTCAATTCTTTTAGGATCCGTGGGTGGATGCCATTTGGTCCAGGTGCTTTATCCACCTTAAGGCTGCTTTCACATTGGGCAGTGGAGCCGCGGTGGCGGTATAGCAGCGCGATTTTTAGCGCTGCTATACCATCGTATTTACCGTGGTATTCGGCTGCTAGCGGTGTGGTTTTAACCCCCGCTAGCGGCCGAAAAAGGGTTAATACAGCCTGCAATGCGCCTCTGTATAGGCGCATTGGGAGCGGTTGTACCGCGGTTTCCCATTGATTTCAATGGGAAGGAGCGGTATAGGAGCGGTAAACACACGGCCCCTATACCGTTGCAAAGATGCGGCTAGCAGGACTTTTGGAGCGGTCCTGCTAGCACACCGCTTTAGTGTGAAAGCCTTCGGGCTTTCACATTGAAGAATACAGGGCAGGGTTTTTTTCAGGCGGTATAGCAGCGCTATTTTTAGCGCTGTACCGCGTGAAAAACGCCTCAATGTGAAAGGGGCCTTATTCTGTCTAAATATTGCTGGACAGATCACTTTTGAGCCATTGTGGATCATTTGGGTCTGTGTCAATACCACCCCCTTTATGGACATGAGCTCCCCCATGCTCAGAGCTGAAGAAAGTATTTAATACATTAGCCTTCTCTTTGTCCCCAGTCACCCGATCTTGATTTTTTTGTAAAGGGCCTACATGCTCAGAACTGACCTTTTTACTATTAATATATTTGAAGGTCCGATCAGGTCCACCGGAAAAACGAACCGACGGACCTGATCGGACAGCCCGTGTAAAGGGGGCATAAGTCCTTGTTGTAAAGTGGCACCCAAACTGTCGGTGCTATATAAATCCTGTATAATAATAATAGTCAACAAACAAAATCTTAAAAAATATCTCAGGTGAATTATCGAGTCTCTACCAGCAAAAGGATGCAAAAATTCTGTAAAAAATATATATTTTAAAATGTAGATTATTTTTCTACCCTAACTCAGGTGACCGTCTTTCACCAAAAAAAATGCCAATGCGAAGTTACCCTTTAAAGCTCCATGACTCCTTGTAAAGTTTCTATTTCTACCACATCAATCAAGGGGGGAAATAAAATGAAACAAAAAAAAAATAAAAAAATAGAAAATCTTACCCACATGATAAAGAATCAATGCATAAAATATGCAAAACTATACAAATATATTGTTATTGCATTGTTTTTTCTCTCTCATTTTTTTTTTTTTTTTTGCATGTGTGAGTGCGTGTGTGTCTGTGTGTCCCCCCTCTCTCTGCGTGTGTGCGCTCTCTCTCTCTCTCTCTCTCTCTCTGTCTGCTCCTTGTGGATGAGCGAGGTTCATGTTGCTCTCTCTCTTTCTCTCTACACTGCCAGCCCCTGATGTGATGGCGAAGAAACCCCGTTGACAAGGCACTGCTTTTTCATGACGGTGAGTTTCCCTTTGAGTGTATTATAATTTTGTGATAAAAATTTCAAGGAAAAAAAAAAACACACAACCTCCTTCCTCCCTTTCTTCAGGGAGGGAGGAAAAAAAAAAAGAGAGACGGGGAAATCTATCTCCAGACAGACAAGGAGAAGAAAAAAAAAAGAGAAGCAAATAATATTAATAAAAAAAAAAAAATACAGTTGCCAAAAATGCAGCATATTAGGTTTCAGACTAAAGAGCGATTGGCTAGCGCGTTTTATCCCCCCTTCTCTCCTTTTTTTTGTCAATTTGGCAGATATATAAAAAAGGGAAAGAATAAAATATTTATTTCCCTTTCTATATTTCCTTGTGCGAGTAGCAGAGAGAGAGAGGGGGTGGGGGTGATGTTTATCATCCTGGGGGGAGGGGAAGGCTTGTTTTTTAGCTGGAGGTGGAAAGAAAGTAGCCAAAAAAAGGTGACAGTGTAACAAGGGAGGGGTAGTTTGTGAGGTTTTTTTTTTTTCTCGATGCAAATTGAAGAAGGGGGGAAAGAGAAACTCTTCTTTCAATGACTCATTGATTTGAGCCGGTTTAAAATTAGTTTTTCTCTCTCGCCCTTTTTTTTTTTTCTTCCTCCCACCCCCTCCTCCCAGCCCTGGATCACCACCATAAGAGGGGGGAAAATAGAAAAAGAAAAATAATCTTTAGCTATCCCCTCCCCCTTCTTTTTCCTCTCTCCTGTTACTGGCGTTAAGCTGCATCGCCGGTTTTTTTTTTTTATTTGGCGGTTGTCTTTAGAGCTGAGGAGACAAATGGACGGCTCTTCCTCGGGACCGACGGCGGATTGTCTCCTTCCAGGCCGGGCCTACCTTAGGGAAGCACCGATGGCGCCCTTCCGCTTCTATTTATTTCCTGTTTCCACTCAAGCTCGGCCTTCTGGATGTTACCGCTTTATGGGAACGTCTTTTTTTTTTTTTTTTTTACTTTTTGTTTTGGAGGGGGTTACGGTTGAGGCGACCGGCGATGGAGAAGAAGACGGCCCAAGGGAGACGGCACTCCTTCTCTATCAGCGCGCTGCAGCGGATGTCTTCTGTATCCCCCCAACGTTCCATCCGCGCGCCCCTGATCCCCTCACATCCTACAACGCGCTACATTGTATCTCTTCACGATCCATCCGCGCGCCCCCTGTTCCTCTCACATCCTATAGCGCGCTACATTGTATCCCCTCAAAATTCCACCCGCGCGCCCCTTCACCATCCATACCGACCGCGCGCCCCCTTCCCCTCACACTCTATCCTATCTCCGCGCGCCGCTACCTATCTCCGCTGTATATTCGGCGGGCCTCTTATCGATCGTTTTATTATCATGGCGGCTTTGTACTTCTAAAATGGCACCGGCTCCCCCCCCGCTATACCCGACTCCCTTTTCTGTTCTGATAAATTCAAGGACTGGGCTGTGTTTTTTTTTTTTTTTTAGGAATTTTTATTATTTATCAACGCGTTTTTGCGGGTTTTCTGACGTAATTTGCGGGTTACATTGCGGGATTGTATGTGAGGAGGGAAGATGGCGGCGGCCGTTGGCGGAGGGCCAGGGGAGATGGCGCACTTCTCACGGCGGCCATTAGAGCCCGGGACTGACTGACTGAGCTCCATCCATTCCTCACCGCGGCGCCGCCTCCTCCTCTGTGCTCAGCATTGCCTGTTAGATTATGTTTGTATGTATTAAAGCTGTTTTCTTTACTTGTATCTAGTCAGCTGTATTTATTATTCGTTGTAGGTTGTGTATAGAGTGTTTATGTTTGTATAGTGTAGCTGACAGGACTAGGTAGGGAATGGCTGGGTAGGGAAACCTATAGCTGGGGGTGCAGGGCTGGGAAGGGGAGCCTATAGCTGGGGGTCCATGGTTGGGATATCTGGAGCCTTTGGCTGGGAAGGGGAGCCTATAACTGGGGGTCCATGGTTGGGATATCTGGAGCCTATAGCTGGGGGTCCATAGCTGGGAATGGGAAGCCTATAGCTGGGGGTCCATGGCTGGGATATATAGAGCCTATAGCTGGGTAGGTGAAACTATAGCTGGGGGTCCATGGCTGGGAAGGGGAGCCTATAGCTGGGGGTCCGTGGTTGGGATATCTGGAGCCTATAGCTGGGGGTCCAGGGCTGGGATATATGGAGCCTATAGCTGGGAATGGGAAGCCTATGGCTGGATAGGGGAGCCTATAGCTGGGGGTCCATGGCTGGGAAGAGGAACCTATAGCTGAGGCTATGGCTGGAACAGGGAACCTATAGTTGGGGTTCCATGGCTTGGATATGTGGAGCCTATAGCTGGGGGTCCATGGCTGGAAAGAGGGGTCTATAGCGGGAAGTGCATGGCAGGGAACGGGAGCCTATAGCTGGGGGTCCATGGCTGGGATATCTAGAGTCTATGGCTGGGAAGAGGGTGCCTATAGCTGGGAGTACATGACTGAGAAGGGGAGACTATAACTGTGGGTTCATGGGTGGGGAAAGGAGCATATGGCTGAGATATCTGGAGCCTATAGCTGGGGGTCCAATTACTGGGATATTTGGAGCCTATAGCTGGAGGTCCATGTCTGGGAAGGGGTGCCTATGGCTGGGAAGGGGTGCCTATAGCTGGGAGTGCATGGCTGGGAAGGGGTGCCTATAGCTGGGAGTGCATGGCTGGGAAGGGGTGCCTATAGCTGGGAGTGCATGGCTGGGAAGGGGAGCCTATAGCTGGAAATGCATGACTGGGAAGGGGAGCCTATAGTGGGGTTTCATGGGTGGGAAAGGGAGCCTATAGCTGGGGGTCTATGGTTGGGAAGGGGAGACTATAGTGGAGGGGGCATTGCTGGGAAGGGGAGCCTATAGCTGGTAGTGTATGACTGAAAAGGGGAGCCTATAGCAGGGGGTTCGTGGGTGGAAAAGGGAGCCTATGGCTGGGAAGGGGAGCCTATAGCTGAGGGCCTATGGCTGAGAAGAGGGGCCTATAGCTGGGCACATTCATATCGCACATTACTCCTATCAAAGTTATCACAACACTGAAATCATTGTAAGGTGAATATTATTACAATACAGGACTTAGATATTGGCATCAGTTTGCACAATGCTTTCCACATTAATATTGCTGATTTACTGAAGGAGTTGATAATATGTACAAAACATTGTGTCTATTCACTGCAATTTCTCAATCCTGGGAAAAATGTATCAGTTTTTCATCTGCCCATGATTGGGTTATTGAAGTGAATAATTTATTGTGCAAATCTCATCCCTTTTCAGGGCTGGTTCACTCCCCAATTTTGCATTCCAGATGTCTTTCTGCATGCATTTCCCCCCCTTACTTTTCTGTCATCTGAATTGAGGATGTGCGTTCTGATGTGTTTTTATTCTGATGTATATTTGATGCAGAATAAAAATGCACAGGACTGCATCTGGTGCGAAGCAGCCCTTAGTAAATGAGCTTTCTGTTAGTGGAGATTGCACCAGTTGGTATAAGTAACGATGGTTAACACTTAAGAGCTATAATTTGTGTGAATAAGTAAATATTGTATAAAAAACATGAATTACTGTGCAGATAATATTTTAGTGTAACTAGCATGCTCAATGACATTTGGGCTCAAATTTTTAGGACGTTGGAAGTTTGGGGTTGAGGACAATGCTCTTTGGTGTTTTGTAAGGCATTTTACACACATTTTGGGATCGCAATCTAAATACAGTTTGGTTGTTTATTTATTGAAATGTAAAAAAACATGTAAAGGTAAAATGGTGAGGCACAATAGGGTCTATCGTAAGGACAGGTTATATAGTAATGGGATAAGTTTTGTTATAATTACAAAATATTGATACTGTACTGGTTTATTTTTATGTGCCTGTATTCTATACCATACTGAGATGGAACTTTTTTGTTATGTTTAATGTTTTTATAACTGTACAATAGAAAAGATTCCTGACATTTTTTGCTAACCATTGGATTTGTACAGTTGGAATGTCTGTGCTTGACGTTGGACTTTAGCTCTCTTTTGATACTAGTAGTTTGTATGATGTACAGTATGTGCTGACATGGGATCTGTATATTTAAAACCTAAAAAGCATGACAGATGTAGCTAGGATTTAACCACTTCCCGACTGCCCCATAGCAGATTTACTGCTACAGGGTGGTTATTCTGTGCAGAATCGCACACACGATTCTGAAGGAGGGTGCTGCTTCTGCTGTGATTAGTCACAGTAGAAGCTGATCAGCGGGTTGCCAGCCAATGGATGTCCACCGGCACCCGCTAATTGTCGAGGAGAGAGGCTGGATGGCGCTCTGCATATGTAAACAATGTGGAGCTCCGTACTATCAGTGTGGATTAGATGGGTTCTGTTTCCCTGCAAAGCATCCCTTAGTAAAAACTTCACACATAGTACAAAAACACTGGTTAGGCAAACATTTTAACCTTTTGATCACCCTAGATGTTTATGTCCTTCCCAGCCAGTGTCATTAGTACAGTGTACATTTTTATCGCTGATCACTGTACTAGTGTCACTGATTCCCACAAAGTGTCAGTTAGGACCCTTTTACACGGGGCAGATCAGTAATGATCCGCCTCCGTGTGTCTGTAAGCTCAGCGGGGATCGCTCCATAGATCCCTGCTGAGCCTTCGGATTACAGGGCGGTCTCCACACACTGTGCAGGAACCTCCCTGTCCTTTCTCCGCTCTCCCCTATGGGGGGATCGGATGAACACGGACCGTGTGTCCGTCTTCATCCGATCCACAGACGGAAGAAAAGATAGGACATTCTTCCATCGGATCTTTGCGGAGGCGGGTGATTACGGGTGTCAGCGGATATTTATCCGCTGACACCCGCAATCACATAGGGACCAATGTATGTCCCTTTTTCATCCACAAACGGATGGATGAAAAAGCGGACATACGGTCCGCACGTCTGAAAGGGCCCTTAGGCTACTTTCACACTGGGGCATCAGTGGTAATGCACTGTTTTTTTTTTAGTGGCGCTTTTATTGTTGTTTTTGGTCGCTGGCAGGGCACTTTTAACCCCTGCTAGTGGTCGAGAGAGGGTTAAAACAGCCGGCAAAGCGATTGTGCAGCGGTTCGCCGGCGCTGCCCATTGATTGTACATACCGCTCCTACAGCTCCTCAAAGATGTGGCTAGCAGGACATTTTTGAGCGTCCTGCCAGCGCATCGCTCCAGTGTGAAAGCCCTTGGGCATTCACATTGGCGTGAAAGGAGAGGCTTTTTCAGGCATTATAGCGCCTGCAAAGCGCCTCCGTGTGAAAGTAGCCTAAGTTTCAGATTTCATACCGCAATATCGTCGGACCAACATTACTAGTATGAAAATAAATAAAAATTCCAGTGAAAATCCCGTAGTTTGTAGAAGCTATAACATTTGTGCAAGTATACGTATACGCTTATTGGGATTTTTTTTTTAACCAAAATTATGTAGGAGAATACATATTGCTCTAAATTTATGAAGACTTTTTTTTTATTATTATTTATTTTTTATTTTTACTGGATAGGTTTTATATCGGAAAGTAAAACATATTGTTTGTTTTTTCAAAATTGTCTGTCTTTTTATGTTTATAGCGCAAAAAATAAAAATACCAGTGGTGATCAAATACCACCAAATGGAAGCTCTATTTGTGGGGGGGGGAAAAAAAGACACAAATTTCATTTGGGTGCAGCGTTACATGACCGTGCAATTAACTTGTGCCATATCTCAATAAATGGTCTGTTCATAAGGGGGGGGGGGGTGGGGTCAAGTAGTTAAACAAGAGCAAATAAAGGCAGCATTTGTTACAGTATAAGGATCACTGTGTACCATTGTAAAGTACCACTATACAACCTGGGGTATGCTAAAATTCAATAATGGTGACTGGCTGGGCCATGCAATGGCATTCATTTCTATGGTGCAGGTAGCCTAGCGTCATTGGTTTTCTGGCCTGCCTATCCACTTGATGGATGTGTGTCATTGTGTGGCCCCGATGCCTGGATTTTGGCAACCAATGATGCTGGGTGGCAGATAACAAATGAGTGAAGAAGAAGGGAGTGTGACAGAAAGAGACCACACTTGAATGAGTGAGGCCTCGTACACACGATCGGACATATCCGATGAAAACGGTCCGCGGACCATTTCCATCGGATATGTCCGATCGGGAGTTTGATCCGATGGCGTGTACACACCATCGGATCAAATTCCCCGCCGCCGGACGGCGCGGTGACGTGGGGGTGACCAGGAAGTTAAACACTTCCGCGCATGCGCCGAATCCATTCGGCGGCGGTGAGGCGGCGGTGGGGGACGACATGTCTGCTGGTAAGTGTACTAACCAGCAGACATGTCGGGCGGACAGATTCCCACCGGATAGATTTCAAAGCATGCTTTGAAATCTGTCAGGTGGAGAAATCTGTCCGCTAGCCCATACACACGAGCGGAGATGTCTGCTGAAACGGTCCATCGGACCGTTTTCAGCGGACATATCCCCTCGTGTGTACGAGGCCTGAGAGTGTATGGGAGTGATGTGCACACATTTAGGAGTGAGTAAAAGGTGCACAGGCTGCAAGTCAAACTTTAGAGAGAAAGAATGATGCTTGGCAATAATGCTGCACTCCAGCGCTGACCAGTACAGATGTCAGTGTCCTTCAGACTGGTAAATATAGTTTGGTGCACTGCACTGCTATCAGACATGCTCCTAATCCAGGGTTTGACAAATTTGCTTGCAATATAGGAGCCAGCTTAAAAAGTTAGGAGCCAGAAAACGTGCCCCTGGCCCGACAAGCTCGCGCGCAGAAGTGAACACATAAGTGAGTAGCGCCCGCATATGTAAACGGTATTCAAACCACACATGCAAGGTATCGCCAAGATCGTTAGAGCGAGAGCAATAGTTCTAGCTCTAGACCTCCTCTGTAACTCAAAACATGCAACCTGTAGAATTTTTTAAACATCGCCTATGGAGATTTTAAAGGGTAAAATTTTGTCGGCATTCCACGAGCGGATGCAATTTTGAAGCGTGACATGTTGGGTATCAATTTACTCGGCGTAACATTATCTTTCACAATATAAAAAAAATTGGGATAACTTTACTGTTGTCTTATTTTTTTAATAAAAAAAAGTGTATTTTTCCCCCAAAAAAGTGCGCTTGTAAGGCCGATGCGCAAATACGGCGTGACAGAAAGTATTGCAACGATCGCCATTTTATTCTCTAGGGTGTTAGATAAAATATATATATATATAAAATTTATTATGTTTGGGGGTTCTAATTATAGGGAAGGAGATGACATTGAAAAATTAGACATTAGAACTGCTGTTTTAGTTGTAATGCCAACGGCCACCACCAGATGGCGCAGGTCACAGAAGGAAGCTTGGCACTTCACAAGGCCGCAAAGCCGTGGCCTCAATTACCGGCCTAAGCGGGCCCGGTGATTGCACGGCGGGGGAGGTGGGGGCACACTGTGCCTCCGTGCGCCCCCACCTTTTCCCCCGCACGACGGCCAGTAATTGAGGCCGCGGCCTTATAGGCCGCAAAGCCGCGGCCTCAATTACCGGCTGGCGCAGGTGCCAGGTCACAATTTCTTGTCGCAATTGCGACCTGGTGCTGGGATTTTGTCGAGCCCTGTCCTAATCTTAGTGGGGAAGAGAAAGGGTTGGTAGACATTGCAGAACATGCTACCACTGTAGAGGGCCCAGTATCTCTGTATAATGACTTGTTTGAATAGCAGTAGTCGTTGGAAAATACATAAGACTCCACTGCTGTAGCACCTCCATCAGATTGCTTTAGAAGTTAAAGTGATTATAAAGGCAGAAGTTTTTTTATCTTAATGCATTAAGATAAAAAGCCTTTTGTGTACAGCAGCCCCTCTAATGCTTACCTGAGCCCCATCTCTATCTAGCGATGTACATGTGTTCCTCGGCTGCCTGGGACACCCTTCTGATTGGCTGGGACACAGCATCAGCGCCATTGGCACCCACTGCTGTCAATCAAAGCCAGTTAGCTATTAAGGAGAGAAAGGGGGCGTGCCGGCCCACAGCTCCATGTCTGAATGGACACAGGGAGCTGTGGCTCGGCTTGGGTGCCCACATAGCAAGCTGCTTGCTGTTGGGCCTGCAACTAGGGTTGACACCTTTTCTTTAAGTCAAACCCAAACACTTTAACGGCACACAGCCGTATAGTATAAACCATACATATATTGGCTTTAAGGCTAGTTAGGTATAAGCTGGAATCCCACTTTAAGCTTTGAAGAATAGGCCTTGATATACACTGCTCAAAAAAATTAAAGGAACACTTTCAAAACATCAGATCTCAATGGGCAAAATCTCATGCTGGATATCTATACTGATTTGGACTGGGTAATGTGTTAGGAATAAAAGGATGGCACATCTTTTGATGAAAAATGATCCACCTACAGAGGGCTGAATTCAAAGACACCCCGAAAATCAAAGTGAATAATTTATGCAGAAAGCTAGTCCATTTTGCAACAACTCAAAATGGTCCTCAGTAGTTTGTATGTCCCCCAAGTGCTTGTATGCATACCAGACAACATCAGGCATGTTCCTAATGAGACAACGGATGGTGTCCTGGGGTATTTCCTCCCAGATCTGGACCAGTGCATCACTGAGCTCCTGAACAGACTGATGTGCAACCTGGCAGCACCAAATAGACCGAAACATAATGTCCCAGAGGTGTTCTTTTGGATTTAGGTCAGTTGAGCGTAGGGGCCATACAATAGTATCAATTTCTTCAACCTCCAGGAACTGGCTGCATGCTCTCACCACACGAGGCCGGGCATTGTCGTGCACCAGGAGGAATCCAGGACCCACTGCACCAGCGTAGGGTTTGACAATGGGTCTAAGGATTTCATCCCGATACCTAATGGAAGTCAGGGTGCCATTGTGTAGCCGGTAGAGGTCTGTGCGTCCCTCCATGGATATGCCTCCCCAGACCATCACTGACCCACCACCAAACCGGTCATGCTGAACGATGTTACAGGCAGCATAAAGTTCTCCGTGGCTTCTCCAGACCCTTTCACGTGAACCTGCTCTCATCTGTGAAAATCATAGGGCACCAGTGGCGGACCTGCCAATTCTGGTGTGCAATGGAAAATGCCAATCAAGCTCCACAGTGTCCGGCAGTGAGCACAGAGCACACTAGAGGACGTCGGGCCCTCAGGCCACCCCCATGAAGTCTGTTTCTGATTGTTTGTTCAGAGACGTTCACACCAGTGGCCTGCTGGAGGTCATTTTGTAGGGCTCTGGCAGTGCTCATCCTGTTCCTCCTGGCACAAAGGAGCACATACCGGTCCTGCTGAGGGGTTAGGGACCTTCTACAGCTCTGTCCAGCTCTCCTAGAGTAACTGCCCCTCTCCTGGAATCTCCTCCATGCTCCTGAGACTGTGCTAGGAGACACGGCAAACCTTCTGGCAATGACATGTATTGATGTGCCATCCTGGAGGAGTTGGGCTGCCTGTGCCAACTTCATAGGGTCCAAGTATCGCCTCGTGCTACCAGTAGTGACACTGACCATAGCCAAATGCAAAACTAGTGAAAAACAGTCAGAAAAGATGAGTAGGGAAAAAGAATGTTAGACACCTCCACCTGAAAAAACATTCCTGTTTTGGAGGTCGTCTCATTGTTGCCCATCCAGTGCACCTGTTGTTAATTTCAATTAACAGTAAAGCAGCTAAAACGGATTAACAACCCCCTCTGTATATACCCCTCCCCTCTGCTACTCAACTGAGCAGATCAATATCCCAGGAGTTCTGATTCAAAAGTGTTCCTTTCATTTTTTTGAGCAGTGTAGATTTTCTTAAACCCCACTACTGAGAGCAACACAGAGCCTTATTTTTCCTCTTTATAAAAAGGACAACAGCCTGACTTGTATTTACCATGTGACTTTAGTACTTTGAACTATTGACCTGAAACAAGTATACATGGCAGATCAGACGTTCAGTGTACATTACTTGTGTGTTTGTTCCGGCTCAGTGACTTGGAAAGTATTAATGCCTCAGACCTAGGTAACTAGGATTTTCAAAGGTCCACGGTGGCAAACCTTCTTATGGCCGCGTACACACGACCGAGAAACTCGACAGAATCCACCAAGAAACTTGGTGGCAGCGTTTTTTTGCCGAGGAAAAGGTCGTGTGTATGCTTTTGATCGAGAAAACTGTTGAGGAACTCGACGAGAAAAAAAGAGAGCAAGTTCTCTTTTTTCTCGTCGGGAGTCTCAATTTCCTCGTCGTGTTCCTCGTCGGGTGGTTTTCGACGAGAAACACGTTGGTGTGTATGCTTAGAAACCCGCGCCACTTTGGTAAAAGTAGTGTTTGTAATGGAGATAGCACATTATTTACGCTGTAACAGACTGAAAAATGAAATTGTCTCTTTCCAAACTTTTACTTAAAGGGGAGGTTCCCCTAAAAAGAAACTTTTAACATTGCCTGTCTCTTCTTAATAACATGTAGAATCGGCTGATAGTTTAAAAAAAAAACGTCCGTACATACCATTTTCGGCATGTAGTCTCACCGTCGCTTCCGGGTCTGGCGGCCGGGGATGGGCGTGCCTACTTAAATGACAGGCATCCGATCAACGCATACAGCGCGTCACGAGATGGCGAAAGAAGCCGAACGTTGGTGCGCATGCGCCGTATAGAGCCACACCAACGTTCGGCTTCTTTCGGCATCTCGTGACGCGCTGTATGCGTCGATCGGATGCCTGTCCCCACACATCATACCCGGAAGCGGCGGTGAGACTACATGCCGAAAATGGTATGTACGGACTTTTTTTTTTTAAACTACCAGCCGATTCTACATGTTATTAAGAAGAGACAGGCAATGTTAAAAGTTTCTTTTTAGGGGAACCACCCCTTTAAAGGGGAGGTTCCCCTAAAAATAAACTTTTAACATTGCATTTCTCCTCTTAATCACATCTAGAATCAGCTGGTATTTAAAAAAAAAATCCGTCCGTACATACCATTTTCGGCATGTAGTCTCACCGCCGCTTCCGGGTATGATGTGTGGGGACAGGCATCCGATCGACGCATACAGCGCGTCACGAGATGCCGAAAGAAGCCGAACGTTGGTGCGGCTCTATACGGCGCATGCGCACCAACCTTCGGCTTCTTTCGGCATCTCGTGACGCGCTGTATGCGTCGATCGGATGCCTGTCAATCAAGTAGGCACGCCCACCCCCGACCGTCAGACCCGGAAGCGGCGGTGAGACTACATGACGATAATGGTCTTGACAGTGAGATGAGATTTGGTCTTGACAGTGTGTACGTAACGACAGCTTGTCAAGTTTCTCGACAAGCCTAACAAGGAACTTGTCGAGGAAAACGATGCGTCTATTCCAACGAGTTTCTTGGTCGTGTGTACGAGGCCTATGGCTTTCTTTTGCATTGAAAAAAACGTAAGTATGTGCTGCTGGGCCAGATTGGGGGCCCCTTTGTCTGTCATCGCTGTCCACCTTCTAGAAATTAGAGGTGCATCGAATGGAAATTTTGGTACTGAAAATTCAGGATGCACTTGGCCAAAACCGAAAATGACAGTTTAAAAAATAAATATATATATATATAATTGTATTATATTTGACGTTTTAATTAATATCATGAATTTAAATTAATATGAATTTATTGTCGGCCGCTATCGTCACCTTTAGCGCAAGAAAAGCTCAAGAAAAATGCATCCCCTATAGTTCTATGTATGTCTTCACACTGGTCCGTTGCGCCTCTGTTGTGTTAAAAATCTGGCAAGAATGCATTAATAACGCACCAGTGTTACGTTTTTTTTGTCCCATGACCTATGAAAAATACACCATAAGTACACTAAAATCGCAGCATTATGGGCACCCTTTTCTCAATTGGCAAAATGGTGAAAACACCATTTTCAGGCACAGAACAAGCATGCAGCAAGTTAAGCCAGCACTTCCGATCAGCTTCTCAAGTGGTTGTAAACCTTTAAATATACCCAGTGAAGTGACTGGCATCAGGTGATACACAGGGATAATACAAATCCTACATAAGTTGTACCTGTTTATCTACAGTCTTCTCTTCTTTACAACTGTTCAAAGTGCAGAATTTAGCTTCTCCCTTCATCTTTTGTCAGAAGTGACTTATGCTGATAGCAAAGGGATGGGGCAGCAGAGATAAATTACACTTATGCCGCGTACACACGACCGTTTTTCAGGTTGTAAAAAATGAAATTTTTAATGGTCTAGAAAAAACTAAGTTTTTTTCAACCCGATCGTTAAAAGCCTTGCCTACACACGATTGTGAAAAAAAAATGCACTAGCAAAGCGTGGTGATGTACAACACATACGACGGCACTATAAAGGGGAAGTTCCATGCAGATGTCGCCACCCTTAGGGCTGCTTTTGCTGATTTTGTGTTAGTAAAAGACGATTCACGCTTTTCAGTCTGTTACAGCGTGATGAATGTGCTATGTCTATTAGGAACGGTAGTTTTACTAGAACGAGGGCTCCCGTCTCATAAATTGCTTCTGAGCATGCGCGTTTTTTTCACGTCCATTTTATACAACGTTAAAAACGTCGTGAAAAATTAGAGCATGTTCTAAATTTTTAATGGCCATTTTTTACATCATGAAAAATGCTCTGGAGCCCACACACGATCGTTTTTTAATGACATTTAAAAAAAACTTAATTTTTTACAACCCAAAAAACGGTCGTGTGTACGCGGCATTAGTGCTCTGGACTCAGCCAAGTACACACTATAGAGGGATATGCTTCGTTCATATTTTATGTTGGAGGTTCACAACCACTTTAAGGTAAAGTCAGCATAAGCGGTCCTCACATTTCTCAGTACAGTTTCCTTTAACCATCTGTTGCCCACTAACAACACATTTTTTGCTAGTGGGCTGCACAGCGAATTACCCAGTGTACTTCCTGCTTTAG
Source organism: Rana kukunoris (assembly GCA_029574335.1). Taxonomy (NCBI): domain Eukaryota; kingdom Metazoa; phylum Chordata; class Amphibia; order Anura; family Ranidae; genus Rana; species Rana kukunoris. Next base: position 519,533,712 of record CM056052.1, on the reverse strand, counting down.
AGGCTGAATGTGCATGCCCCCCTACTGACCTATGCTGTAATTGGACACAGTACAAGTTTTTCAGCAGGTTACAGCCAGTCATTTTGGCAGTATACCTGCTGGTCAGCTCATAGCACAAATCTGTGTGTTTGTAAACAGGTTCTGGCTGGATCTCTACCTGTCATTCAGAACTGAAAGCAAGGAGGGAAACCCAGCCACACCAGTGTGTAAAAGGAAACATACATTTCTATACTTTTGTTAGGCAAACTGTTAACCCCATTGATTGCCCTCCTGATCACCCAATCAGTGCCATTAGTACAGTATTATCATTGTATTAGTGTCACCGTCAGTGGTGGTCCGTCCACTAGAGGCGCCCGGGCACCGCCTTCTCTCTTCACGCCACCCCCATATGACAAAGTAATAGATTCATGCATAGCACCCGATTAGAGCCATAGGCTTTATTAGGCTTCAAAATATGTGGGCTGATGGTGCAGAATAATGAATATTGACTGTTGTAACACCAATCCTCAATCCGGCCAATCAGAAGCGGGTGTGAGACCGTTTTCTATTTGGCCGAAAAGACACGACTCCTGATTGGCCGCCGAGAAGGAGGAGGAAACTTAGGCCAGAGACTTGTGGCCCGTTGTGAGCAGAAGAAGGGAAAAAGCCTGGGAGAAGCGCTGCATAGGTGTTGTACATGCACCAGACGTGCCCGCCCACCGACCGATGGGGGGGTGATGCTACTGTTTGCCGCCCCCCCCCCCCCAAAGAAAATTGCCACTGCCCGCCACCAGTGATGTTAGTGTCCCTCCCAACCAGTGTCTGGTAGCGACAGATTGCCCGCCACACTATAGTCACAATATAAGTTGCCGATCTCTGCCATTACTAGTAAAGTGTCTTTACCAATCAGTATCTTGATCAAGATCAGAACTATACTAATGTGAGCAGGATCAGCCCCCAATCATTGCCAGCACTTGCGATATGTAGCGGAATAGCAAAAAAATGCCCTGTTCATGAAGGGGATACAACCTTCTGGAGGTCAAGTGGTTAAAACTAGTACTATGGTTGTGCCCAGAGAAGGCTGTGAACCAAAAGTCAGCAATCAGATAAAGACTTTATAGAAGCATCCAAAAGACCATTGTTTTTTTGAGCTGCAGCAATACACAGTTGGTATATAGAAAGTGTCCATGTGCAAAACAAACTTTAAATCTTATTGGAGTTTGCCAGAAGCCACGTGGGAGACGCAGCAAGCATGGAAAAAGGTTTTGTGGTCTCGTAAAAAAAATGCTTCGGGAGGTTGCCAACACTGCTTCCAACAGGACAGTGGCCTGGAATGCAAAGCCAAGGTTATATTGAAATGATGTGAAACCAAGAATCTAGGGCTGCTTTCACACTGAGGCGCTTTTGCGCTAAAAATAGCGTCTGTAAAGCACCCTGAAAGAGCCACTCCTTTATCTCGAGTGTTAAAGCCCAAGGGTCCTAAAGCACCTCTGCCCATTGAAATCAATGGGCAGCGCCTCCGAACTGCCCGCAAAGCGCCGCTGCAGCCTTTTTTCTTCCGCTAGCAGGGGTTAAAAACGCCCCGCCAGTGGCGGAAAATCGCGTAAAAAAATACGATAAAGCGCGTCAGTGTGAAAGTAGCCTAAATGTGTTTTGTCTTTTTAAGAGCCATGCCGCTCTAGTTTAGAAAGGCTAAAAGGCAGTTGTACCCTCTGATACCCATCTTAGTGTAGCCCACCTAAACACTTTACCTTGGCCCTTGTCACAGCAATGGTTACTGTGTGGCTCTGCGCAGAGCTACATAGACGTTCTACATATTCTGTCCCTGCCAGGTCCTCCTTTTTTCTGAGCATGCCTCTGGCAGCCCCATTTATTTCTATGGGGAGCCTCATGGCCGATTCCAGCAGTCCTGCGGAGTACAGCTCCCGGCAGTGAATGGTGATGCGGCATGCATGTGTAGAAAGAAGAGGTCCTGGCAGGGGTAGTTTCTGCTTGAAGCAGCACTGTGATGTTTTCTGGAACAGAGACCAAGGTAAGTGTTATGCCGCGTACACACGGTCGTTTTTTGCGATGAAAAAAAAACGACGTTTTTTAAAACGTCATTTAAATTGATCGTGTGTGGGCAAAACGTCGTTTTTTGTCTTCAAAAAAACGACCAAAAAAAAATTCCAACATGCTTGAATTTTTTGTGTCGTTTTTCAAAACGTCGTTTTTTGTTTCACAAAAAGTCACCGTGTGTAGCAAAAACGTCGTTCAAAACGACGTTTTTCAACCCGCGCATGCCCAGAAGCTAGTTATGAAGCGAGCTTCAATGGAAAAGAGTGGTGAACGTAACCTCGCTTTTTGTGAAAAAACGATGGTGTGTATGCAAAATTGTCTTTGAAAAGTGACGTTTCAAAAACGTTGTTTTTTACTTCACAGAAAACGTCGGGTTTTTTTCATCGCAAAAAACGACCGTGTGTACGCGGCATTAGGCTGGATGTGGGCTGCCCTCAGGGAGGATGGGGAGACTCTTTTACTGATAGGCTCAGCCTCTTATTTTTCACATTAGGTGACCAAACCATTTTTGTAGTTTTTCACTTTTTTATTTCTTTTACTATTTACCCAAAGCTTTAAAAAAATAGTAAAATACCCACCAAGCCATATATTTTCTGAAAGTAAAAGGCCTGTAAAATTAAAAAGACATTGCTATTGATTTTGTACGGCCCATGATAGTTGTGTGAACGTTTATCAGATCTTTATTTGAATTAAATAATTCCAAATACAGTAAAACCTTGGTTTGAGAGTAACTTGGTTTGAGAGTGTTTTGCAAAATGTTTAAATACATTTTGACTTGAAAAAAAAGCGTTGTCTTGATATAAGAGTAGCGTCATGTCACAACGGAGTATAAAAGAAAAGAGAGGCGCCTCTAAGTGTAGCAATATGGTTACATTTAACCACTTAAGACCCGGACCAATACGCTGGTAAATGACCCAAGGTGTTTTTGCGATTCGGCACTGCGTCGCTTTAACAGACAATTGCGCGGTCGTGCGACGTGGCTCCCAAACAAAATTTGCGTCCTTTTCTTCCCACAAATAGAGCTTTCTTTTGGTGGTATTTGATCACCTCTGCGATTTTTATTTTTTGCGCTATATACAAAAATAGAGCGACATTTTTGAAAAAAAAAACACTATTTTTGACTTTTTGTTAAAAAAAAATCAAATAAACTAAATTTTAGTCAAACATTTAGGCCAAAATTTATTTAGCCACATTTCTTTAGTAAAAAAAAAAAAAATCGCGATAAAAAAAAAAAAAAATAGCTACCTAGCGGGAACAGCGCCACTAATACAGCGATCAGAAAAATGATCGCTTAGTGACGCTGGCAATAGGGAGTGAAAGGGTTAACTAGGGCGGTGATCAGGGGGTTAAAACTTTATTAGGGGGGATGGGGGGGCTATCCTGAACCTAACACTAACTGATTTTACACTGCCTGTCACACTGACACTAAATGCAGTGATTAGATCACTGCATTCAGTGACACTGTGACAGGGGGGGGTGGGGGGGCAGATCGCAAGGGGTTAAGTATGCCTATGTGTGTGTATGTCAGTGTAGTGTTGGTGCAGGACTTACTGTGAGGTGTTTCTCCCATCGCAGCGGTTGGAAATACCGCTGCGATGGGAGATTACATCACTTCCCCCTTCCTGTGTTTACACAGGAGGAGGAAGTGACACAAAGGGGGAGCGCGCGCATTGGCTGGGAGCGATCGCGGGGAGGCGGGTAAACACTGACATCCGCCCGCTCGTCCCGGATCGCTCCCGGAGCCAGGGAGACCCCCGCACGCCGCTGAGGGGGTCTCGATGGGACCCCCGAACCGCACGAAGGCGGGGACGTAAATTTACGCCCTTGTACGAGCCATGTTGTGGCCGTATATGTGCGTGCGGGGGTCCTTAAGTGGTTAATGAAGGTACAACATTTAGAAACTCACATGGTTTATGATTAAAAGAGGCACATCTAAGTATGCAGGTATCCGGGGTCAACGCTGTATCCTCACCTAGGCCAACAAGGTCCAGGCTTAGGACAGCACTTTGCAGGTGGGGGGCAGCAATTAAAGAGCCCCCGATGGCTTGCTCTACACTGTTAGTGTAGCGCCAGTCTTATGGGGTGGACTGGGCTGAAAGGAAAATTAGTCTAGCGCCCCCATAAAACGGCCGCACTGCTTCTGGTATGTGGGTGACCGGCATTCTGTGACTGGGGTGGGGGGGGGGGGGGGGGCGCTGCTTCTAATTTTGACTGTCCTATCATCCTAGACCACAAACCTTCCTGACTGTGCTATATGTTTCTGCTGCACCATTGGCATGGAAATATCTTCTTAGTCCTCTCTATAAAATTATCAGAATTTTGTGCTTAAATTAGAACTATAGGCAACGCTTATTTTTTTCATTTTGAATAGAGTAAGGGAGGGTTATAGCCCCTGACAGTATTTTTTACCATCCCTGTCCCATTGCAGAGATTTCCCTTCACTTCCTGCCTCATAGCCAAACAGGAAGTGAGAGGAAATCTATGCAGATTAACTGCTTGCCGACCGCACGCCGTCGTTTTAAGGCGGCAGGTCGGCTCTCCTGGGCGAGGGCCCATAGCTCTACGTCGGCTCTTTAGCGACCACTAGGGGGCGTGTGCGCGCTGCCGGCGGCTGGGGCGCGCCCCCCGCTCGCCCCCGAGTCACGTGCGTGTGCCCGGTGGGCACGATCGCCGCCGGGCACACATGATTGCTCGGTACAGAGCGAAGACCGGGAGCTATGTGTGTAAACACGCAGCTCCCGATCCTGTCAGGGGAGAAATGCTGATCTTCTGTTCATACAATGTATAAACAGAAGATCAGTGATTTCCCCTAGTGAGGTCACTCCCCCATACAGTTAGAACACACCCAGGAACATACTTAACCCCTTCCCCACCCCCACCCCCTAGTGTTAACCCCTTTACTGCCAATGGCATTTTTATAGTAATCCAATGCATTTTTATAGCATTGATCGCTAAAAAAATGCCAATGGTCCCAAAAATGTGTCAAAAGTGTCCGAAGTGTCCGCCATAATATTGCAGTACTGAAAAAAAAACGCTGATCGCCGCCATTACTTGTAAAAACTACCCCCTATTTTGTAAATGCTATAACTTTTGCGTAAACCAATCAATAATCGCTTATTGCGATTTTTTTTAACAAAAAATATGTAGAAGAATACGTATCGGCCTAACCTGAGGAAAAAAAAACGTTTTTTTATATATTTTTGGGGGATATTTATTATAGCAAAAAGTAAAAAATATTGATTTTTTTTCAAAATAGTCACTCTATTTTTGTTTATAGCCCAAAAAATAAAAACCGCAGAGATGATCAAATACCACCAAAAGAAAGCTCTATTTGTGTGGTAAAAAGGACGCCAATTTTGTTTGGGAGCCACGTCGCACGACCGCGCAATTGTCAGTTAAATCGACGCAGTGCCGAATCACAAAAAGTGCTCTGGTCATTGGGCAGCAATATGGTCCGGGGGTTAAGTGGTTAAGGGAAACCATTGCCCCCCCCCCCCCTTAAGGAGGCTTCCATTGGTGGATGGACATTTTATGGTTACACAACTTATCACATCACTATAATCGTTTTATATGGACTATAAACTGAAGGACCTATGAATAAATGGTTGTGGAATGAATCATTTGAGTTTCCATTATTTCTTATGGGAAAATTTGCTTTGATATACAAGTGCTTTGGATTACAAGCATGCTTCCGGAACGAATTATACTCGCAATCCAAGGTTTTACTGTATTCATTATTGGTGCTCACAGATATACTGTAGCATAACTTTCAAAAGTTCTTCCAAAACCTAAAAGATAAGCTGTACTAGCATTAAAAAAAAAAAAAGGGCATATCAATTTTTTTTTTTTGCAAAATGGAGTGCTTAAAGTCATTGTAAAGTTTATATATATTTTATATTTTATATATATTTTTTATTATTAAAATAACATAATAAGACTTCCAAAAAGACATTCTAAAATTTGCATCCACACGCAATGGCTGACACCATTTACCTGGGTTATTAACCACTTAAGGACCGCCTACTGCACATTTACGTCGGCAGAATGGCACGGCTGGGCACATCAACGTATATATACACGTTGATTTTAGTACCCAGCCTTGGGTCCGAAGCTCCAGGACCGGGACCGCGGGATTCGCAGACCCGATCGCCGCTGCAGTGCGGCGATCCGTCCCTGGAGCGGAAGAACGGGGAGAGCCGTGTGGCCGCAGCATCGATCGCGTCATCCCTGTAATAGGGGGACGCGATCGATGACGTCACACCTACAGCCACACCCCCCTACAGTTGTAAACACAACACATAGGTCACACATCCCCTACAGCGCCACCTGTGGTTAACTCCCAAACTGCAACTGTCATTTCCACAGTAAACATTGCAATTTAAATGCATTTTTTGCTGTGAAAATGACAATTGTCCCAAAAATGTTTCAAAATTGTCCGAAGTGTCCGCCATATTGTCGCGGTCACGAAAAAAATCGCTGATCGCCGCTATTAGTAGTAAAAAAAAAAAATTAATAAAAATGCAATAAAACTATCCCTTATTTTGTAAACGCTATAAATTTTGCGAAAACCAACCGATAAACGCTTATTGCGTTTTTTTTTACCAAAAAATACGTAGAAGAATACGTATCGGCCTAAACTGAGGAAAAAAAATGTTTTTTTATATATTTTTGGGGGATATTTATTATAGCAAAAAGTAAAAAATATTGAATTTTTTTTTAAATTGTCGCTCTATTTTTGTTTATAGCGCAAAAAAAAAAAACCGCAGAGGTGATCAAATACCACCAAAAGAAAGCTCTATTTGTGGGGAAAAAAGGACGCCAATTTTGTTTGGGAGCCACGTCGCACGACCGCGCAATTGTCAGGTAAAACGACGCAGTGCCGAATCGCAAAAAGGGGCAAGGTCCTTTACCTGCATTTTGGTCCAGGTCTTAAGTGGTTATTTAAAGTGTTACTAAACCCACAACAGTAAAATCTGTCTGCATATGCAGAATAGCATGCTTGTTATACTCACTGTGGAATTTAAGGGGTTAAGCCACTGCATTGTGTAAAAATACTGTGTGATCCCATATGGACAGATCCTCCCCCTCCTGCAGGGCCTCTCTTGACAAGGCCAGATAAGACACAGTCAGAGTAGTAAAGCTGCACCTGCTCAGTTTGGTCTCTATTGCTGGAGAGAACAGTTCCTGTTTGAGCTGAGATTTTCAAGTCACATGGTATTGACATCACACATTTGGGTGTGTATACAGATCCTAAATGACAGCCCAGTTCCTCCCTCCTCCTCCTCCATGCCCAGTAACTAAAAAAGAACACAATGGGTGGGATGTCACATCTTGATTCATGAATCATCCGCCTCCCATAACAGGCTGTAGTGGAAATCTCCTCCTACCTGAACACTCAGAACTCGGGTGGACCCTGCAGTTTATCACACGACCATGGTATACAGATCAGCCAAAAAGGTATATAGTGTCGGTATTTAATGTAAAAAGACAATTTATAAGCTGTGGGCAGATGAACTAGTTTCTTATTACTGGGTTTAGTAACACTTTAAAAATCTTGTTTTATCTGATGACATTAGTAACACAGAGAAGAGACATAATCCTTTCCTTTAGTGCCACCTTCAAGCGGAGCTCCACCCTAAAGTGGAACTTCCGCTCATCGGATTCCTCCCCCCCTCCGGTGCCACAATTGGCACCTTTCGGGGGGACAGGATACCTGTCTTTGACAGGTATCCTTTCCCACTTCCAGGAGTGCAGCCGCGGCCGTGACGCAGACTGACGTCACCGCGGGGCTCCCTCCTCCTCCTCCCCTGGACGCCGGGCTAATAGGAGAGAGGAGTGGGGCCTTGTGCATGCGCCGTAGGGTTCCTGACGCAAAGCTGAAAGGCTACACTGCCAAGTGTCCTTACCCGCAATGACCGCGGCAGTATGTTAAGCTGCTGGATTTTAATTTTTTTTCCCTGGACCTTCTCTTTAATGTCTTCTTTAGACTTGTGGTCACTGGCTTCAACTTTTCTTTCCTGGGGTTTCCGAAACAAACAATTTATGCTAGTAAAGGACCTACACCCAGGGCCGATCCGCCCTATAGGCTCACTATGCAAGCCACTTAGGGCCCCGCAAAGCTGTGTAGGGCCCCCAAATTACTAGAGGCCCCCGCCTGGTGAGAAGTCATTTTCGGCCCCTCATCCTGCTTCTCAACTCGCTGGCTGCATGGGAGAAGAGGTAACCCCCTGCTTCTCACTTTAATGTAAGATGTCATTTCTGACAGCAGAACACCCCCCCTCTCCCCGCTTCTCAACTTTAATCATTAATGTGACATGTCACTGTCGGCAGCGCCGCTCCCCGCTTCTCAACTTTAATGTGACATGTCATTTTCGGTGACACTCCCCCCCCCCCTTCTCAACTTTAATGTGACATGTCATTTTGCTCAGGGCCCCAGGGAGGGCAAGATCGGCCCTGCCTACACCCATTACATATGGGGAACACTATACCACCTGGAGTTTCTATATCCACTTTTACTGAGGATCAATTATCCATTGCACTGCAAGTACCTTTGTTTTGTTGTTTCCCATGGAAACCAGATTATCAGAAACCAGCAATGGATTTAATTTTTAACCGCTTCTCCCCCGGTGGACGTCATAACCGCTTCTCCCCCGGTGGACGTCATAACCGCTTCTCCCCCGGTGGACGTCATAAGCCGTCCTCAAGTTTGAGGCCGTGTACACACGGCAGAGAACCTCGACGGGCAGAACACATCGTTCCGCCCGTCAAGGTTCTCTGCCGGCCGTCGAAATCGGCGACCCGCCCATCGGGAATGGCAACCAGCCATTCATCCAGGCGGGCCGTCGAGCAAATAGAGATCGTGCTCTCTATTTCTGCTCGACGGGATTCCCGACGGGATGCTCGCCGAGAGCGTACACACGGCCGAGGTCCTCGCTGGAATGCAGCTTCCAGCGAGGTTCTCGCTGGTTTCCAGCGAGGTTCTCGCTGGTTTCCAGCGAGAACCTCGGTCGTGTGTACGCCGCCTAAGTGATGTTAGAAGCTACAATAAACTTGATGGATCAGGGAGGAACCACAGAATTATGAGATATAAAAGTCCCTCTTTTTTAGTAATGCGGAGGTGTCTCCACTATACCAAGAAAACCAAACACACAAAACATAGGATGTGACAGCTACTATTGGCAACCACAAATAGTCAATCATTTATTAAGTTTTACAAAAAAAAACATTATATGATAATCTAGTGTTCCAGCCCTGGTGCCTGTCTGTAGAATGCAAGTAAGGTGTGATTATATAGAGATCTACCCAGTATGCCATAAGTCCTCCGAGCATATGCTAAGAATGTCCAGTCCTGTCATTTAGGATTCATACCGAACTCTACACCCTGTGTTTCTGCCTTGTCCAACCTGCACATTGTCAACTTAAAATATAACCAAAGGTAAAACTTTTTTTTTTTTTTTTTTTTATGCCGCGTTCACACGATCGGAAATTCCAACAACAAATGTTTGCTGTGAGATTTTTGTCTGAAATTCCGACCGTGTGTAGGCTCCATCGGAATTTCCAACAAGAAAAATTTGAGAGCTGGTTCTCAATTTTTCCGACAGCAAAAGTTTATGTCGGAAAGTTTATCGTCTGCATGCAATTCCAACGCAAAAAAAATCCTACGCATGCTCGGAATCATTGAACTTAATTTTTCTCGGCTCGTTGTAGTGTTGTACGTCACCGCGCCCTTGACGTTCGGAATTTCCAACAACATTTGTGTGCCTGCAAGACAGAGTGTGAGCCAAAATTCAGTCGGAAAAATAATCCACAGTTTTGTTGTCGGAATTTCCGATCGTGTGTACGCGGCATCAGACCAGGGCTGTATCCTGTTCTAGGCCAACAAGGCCTAGGCCTAGGGCAGCATGTTGCAGGGGGGCAACACGGAAAGAGTCCCCACCGGCTTGCGCTATTAGTGTAGCACTGTTAGTGTAGCACCAGTCTTATGGGGCGGACTGGGCAGAGAGGCAATGATCCCGCAACTGTATGGGGGGGGGGGGCTAGGGCTTCTAATTTTTACTGTCCTATCATCCTGGACCACAAACCTTCCTCACTGTGCTGCATATTTTCTGCTGTACCATTGGCATGGTTATATCTTTTTAGTCGTCTCCATAAAATTATCAGAATTTTGTGCCTAAAGTAGAACTATAGATGAATAGAGTAAGGGTAAGGGAAAGGCAGGTCTTTAACAGCAAGGGGTGTGGCCTTGACAGGAAGGGGTGGGTCATATTTAAATTAGTCAGGCCTAGGGCAGCACAAAACCTAAATACATCTCTGCATCAGACAGAGTGGAGAGGAATTAGAATACCTGCCAGTTTTTATTGCTGTCTCTGTCAGTGTCCTAAGACCCGGTTCACACTGGGGCGACTCTTCAGACGACTCAGATGCCTGACAAGTTGCGTCCCATTCTATTCAATAGAACCGTTCTAATAGGAGCAATGCAAGTCGCTCCGACTTAGAAAAAGGTTCCTGTAAGACTTCAGGGGCGACCCGGGGCGACTTGCATGGACTTCTATACAGAAGTCATTTTGCAAGTCGCCTCTGAAAACGTCTTCAGGATGCCTTGCCGAGTCGCCTCCCGAACTCGTGCCGGCTCTAAGGAAATTAACCCTCTCTATTTGTCCTGTTTACCATTATCATGAAATATGAAAGTAAACAAACTCCCAAATTTTCAGTTGTCCCCAGAAAAGTAATGAAGGGCAAATCCTCCATTGGGGCATTAGTTTAAAGGACTCTCTTAATTTGCAGAGATTTCCTCTCACTTGGCTATGGAACATGAAGTGAAGGAAAATCTCTAAAATGGCACACAGATGGCGGGAAAAAAGATCTGACAGGAGTTATAGCCCTCCTTTGCTCTATCCAAATTGAAAAAATAAGTTTTGCCTATAGTTCTACTTTGCTTCCAAACTGCCCCACGTATATATGTACCGTGGCAGGGCGGCCCTTCAGCGGAAAATCACGTACGTGATTTCGATTTCCGGGTCTGGGGAGCATGCGCACACAGCCAGCCACCAGCTCCCTTTGTGACTTGGACACAGTGGGAGCCAATTAGCGGGGTCCGGCAGTCTGCCTGTGTAAATAAGACAGATCGCCGTTCTGTGACAGGAGAAGACATATCTTGTGTTTCTGCTCTTCTTAAAGTGCAAGCACCCCCTAGGGACACATTTAACCCTTTGATTGCCCCTGATGTTAACCCCTTCGCTGCCAGTGTTGTTAGTACAGTGACAGTGGACATTATTTAGCACAGATCACTGTATTTGTGTCACTGGTCCCCAAAAAGTGTCACTGCAATGTCGCAGTCCCTCTATAAGTCGCTGATCTCCTCCATTACTTATTATCCACAAAGAATTACGGTGGCGTATCTCCAGATACGCCGACGTAATTTCAAATTCCCGCCGGCGTATCTTTGTTTTGTATCCACAAAACAAGATACGCCGGAATTACGCTAAGATACGACTGGCGTAACGTTATTACACCGTCGTATATTAGTTGCATACTTACGCTGGACGCTAGGGGCACTTCCGTCGTTTTTCTGCTTTGAATATGCAAATTAGCAAGTTACGGCAATTCACAAACGTACGACCGGCCGGCATCGTTTGCGTAAGCGTATGTCCAGCGTAAAGTTACCCCTGCTATATAGAGGCATACACCATGTTAAGTATGGACGTCAGGCCAGCGTAGAATTTTCCGTTGTTCACGTCGTTTGCGTAAACCGTTCGCAAATAGAGATTTGCATAAGTTACGTTCACGTCGTTTTCATTGACTATTTGCGACGTGATTTCACGCATGCGCACTGGGATACGTCCACGGCCGGTGCATGCGCAGTTCAAAAAATAAGTTGTTTGCTTTGGGTCATTCATAATTAAAATAAAACACGCCCACCTCTTGTTCATTTGAATTACACCGCGAACGCTGGCCCATTTACGATACGCCACCGTAAGTTACAGCAAAATTGCTTTGAGGATAAGGATACGCCTCTGTAACTTACAGCGGCATAGAGTAAATGGAACACGCCGCGCCGACGGTGCATGTATGTGGATCTGGCCCAATAACTTTTGCGCAAACTAATCTATACGCTTATTGGGATTTATTTTACTAAAAATATGTAGCAGAATACATATTGGTCTAAATTTTTTATTTTTAGCACTGAGCACAGATTGGTGTCACTCATTCTCAAAAAGTGTCACTTAGTTTCAGATCTGTCTGCCACAATGTCGCAGTCCTGCTAAAAATCGTTGATCGTGGCCATTACTAGTAAAAACAATAATAAAAATAAAAAAATCCATAAAACGATCCCATAGTTTGTAGACGCTATAACTTTTGTGCAAACTAATCAATATATGCTTATTGTTTTTTTTATTTTTTTTTTAACAAAAACACATAGCAGAATACATATTAACCCCAATTTTTTTTTTAAACTAGCGCGCAGAAGCGAACATATACGTGAGCAGCACCCGCATATTAAAGCGGTGTTCAAACCACACATGTGCGGTATTGCTGCGATACTTAGAGCGAGAGCAATAATTCTAGCCCTAGACCTCCTCTGTAACTCAAAACATACAACCTGTAGCATATTTTAAACGTCGCCTATGGAGATTTTTAAGGATAAAAGTTTGTCGCCATTTCAGGAGTGGAATTTTGAAGCTTGACATGTTGGGTATCAATTTACTCGGTGTAACATTATCTTTCACAATATAAAAAAAAAAAAATGGGCTAACTTTACTGTTGCTTTATTTTTTAATTAAAAAAAAGTGTATTTTTTCCAAAAAAAGTGTGCTTGTAAGACTGCTGTGCAAATACGGTGTGGCATAAAGTATTGCAATGACCACCATTTTATTCTCTAATGTGTTAGGGCCAGATTCTCATAGAATTTTGCTTGCGTATCATAAGCCATTTACACTACGCCGCCGCATCGTACTAGAGCAAGTGCTGTATTTTCTAACCAATTGCTCCGTAGTTTGCTTTGGCGTAGCGAAAATGGCCCAGCGTAAGCCCGCGTAATTCAAATGGGGCGGCTTGTATTTAAATTAAGCGCGCCCCCGCGTCGAACGAACTGCGCATGCGCCGGCCGGGGAAAAAGCCCAGTGCGCATGCTCCAGCTCACGTCGGAAAGCGTCGTTGAAACCGACGTCAAAACGGCGTGATCGTCACTTACGCAATGCCCTATTCGCGAACAAGTTAGTAAAACGACGTAAGCGACGGAAAAAGCCGACGCTGACCCGACGCCATACTTAACATGGCATCCGACGGCACCCGACGGAACTTCGTAAGGTTACCCCTCATAGAAGCAGGGGTAACCTTACGCGGACGAAAACGACGTACGCGACGACGGGGCGGCGTAAAAGCGATCGGGAATCGGCGTACTAGCCTCATTTGCATATGCAAATGAAAAAACAACGTAAAGGCCACCTAGTGGCCGGAGTTGTCATTACAACTACGATCCGCAAGTGTAATGGTATTACACTTGTCGGATGTAGAAGCGAATCTATGCCAAAGTGATGCTAAGCATCACTCGCATAGATACGAGGCAAAAAAAACGGCAATACGACGGGGTATCTGAGATACTCCGTCGTAGCGCCGCTGAGAATCTGGCCCTTAGAAAAAATTTTTTTATAATATTTGGGAGTATAAGGAATTTTCTAGCAAAAAAAAATATTTTTTAACCTGTAAACAACATATCTGAAAAAGCGGGTTGGTCCTTCAGTGGTAAATGGTTTCTGTCCACTGCCCTCACACGCAAATGCGAATGCATATTTAATTCCCGCACACAGGGCTTTTTTTCAGGGGGAACTTGGGGAACTCAGTTCCACCACCTCTGGCTCAGAACCATTGGTACCTGCTCACCACAATCACTTGTAAACACAGAAGTCCGGATTCTGTGTTTACAAGTGACAGCTCTGCACTCTGAATGTAACCCCCCTGAACTCTACACTCCTCTGTATGTAATGCAATCCTGGTATTTAATGCCCCTTTAAGACCCTCCTACTGTTTGTGAAATCTGACCACACCCACTATTTGATGTTATTTGGAGGGTGTGTGGGGGGAGGAGTTTTTGGGGGTTATGGTTGAGTTCCAGCACCTATCGTTTGAGAAAAAAAAGCCCTGAGCGCACATGCTTGTAAACAGTGATCACACCACACATGTGAAATATCATCACAAACATCAGAGTGAGAGCAATAATTTTAGCTCCAGAACTTCTATTTAGCTCTAAACTGGTAACTTGTTATGCCTTGTACACATGATCGGAATTTCCAATGAAAAAAGTCAGACGGATACGCTGACCGTGTGTGGGCCCCATCTGACTTTTTTCCGTCGGAGATTAGAAATTGAACATGTTTTATTTTTTTCGATGGAAATTCCCATCGTCTGTGTGGAACTCCGACGGAGAAAAAAACACACATGCTCAGAATCAAGTCGACGCATGCTCGGAAGCATTGAACTTAATTTTTCTCGGATCGTCGTAGTGTTTTACGTCACCACGTTTTGTACGGTTGGAATTTGGTCTTACAGTATGTATGCAAGACAGCTTGAACAGAATTCCAGCGGATTTTATCCCATCGTAAATTCCGATCGTGTGTAAAGGGCTAAAGGCTTTTAAATTCTTTCAAACGTATCAAGATTTTTAGGTACCACGGTTTGGCCCGGTTCCAAGGGCCTTTGCAATTTTTAAACATGACATGTATGTAGTTGGCATAACATCATCTTTTATATCCTTCCAAACAATTGTGTATTATATTTTTGCACTTACATTTTTTAAAGTGTATTTTTTCCAAAACAAATTGCGTTTAGAAAAACAGCTGTGCAAATATCGCGCGACCCGCTGAAAATGGGGTACTTTGACGCAGTGGTGGGCTTAAGCACGGTATGGCCATATGGTGTGACCGAATCCCCATATTTACTTATTAAGATCAGGTGTTTTTAAGTAGCCTGGTAAGATTTGAAAGTAACTTTTTTAGGTATCTGTGGTTCTATATAAAAAGACACACCATTTTATTCTCTAGGGCCTCTGCTTAAAAAATATATAAAAGGTTTGGAGGTTCTAAGTAATTTTCTAGCCAAACAATTTAGATTTTTATATGTATGTGAGAAGTGTTAGAGTAACCTGGGAGTCAAGTGGTTAACTATTGTCAGGAGCCACAATTTGTTTTTCAGACTCAGTGTCTGTAGAGGGAATACACACACCTATGAGTGAATATCTCCCACTGCAATCTCATGACACATCATTTCATCTGTCATCAGATACTCTGCAGGCAACTACCCCGACATCTGCCATTTATTCTAGGCAACCAGGTTCGTATCATATGTTTTACTCGGTGAACTTCTCTGGCATAACATGCTAGTCCTTATATCCCGTATTTAACATTTCTGCCTGCACTTCAGGGCTTTTCATTCTTGGTCTGTGCAGATTCCAACCTGTTTAACCACTTAAGGACCAAGCCTCCTTTTGAGATTTGTTGAGTTAAAATATTTTTTATTTTTGTTGAGTTAAAATATATATATATTTTTTTCTAGAAACAGTATATTTTCAGACACCCTAGAGAATAAAATAACGGTCATTGAAATACTTTATGTCACACCTTATTTGCGCAGCAGTCTTACAAACGTAATTATTTGGGAAAAAATACACTTTTTTCAAAATAAGAAAACAGTAAAGTTAGCCCAATGTTTTCTATATCGTAAAAGATTAATTTGATACCAAACATGTCACGCTTTAAAATTGTGCCTGCACGTGGAATTGTGACAAGCGTTTACATTTAAAAATCTTCATTGGATTTCTGTTAAAAAAAAATCTTCATTGGCGACGTTTAAAAATTTCTACAGGTTACCAGTTTTGACACTGTGCGGGAGGAGCGGTGGTGGTATAGCGCCGCTATTTTTAGGCGGTATTCGGCCGCTAGCGGTGCGGTTTTAACCCCCGCTAATGGCCGAAAAAGGGAGGCATTGCTGGCGGTACAGCCGCGGTTTCCCATTGCTTTCAATAGGAAGGAGCAGTGGAGGCGCGGTAAACACACCGCTCCAAAGATGCTGCTAGCAGGAGTTTTGGAGCTGTCCTGCTAGCGCACACCCCAGTGTGAAAGCCCATTTTCATATGTGGGCGTGACTTACATTTGTGTTCGCTTCTGGGCATGAGCTAGGTGGGACGTGGAGCTTACATTTTTGTATTTAACTTTTATTCCTTTTTTTTTACACTGTCCTTTTAAAAAAATAAAATTGGGTCACTTTAAGTCCTATTACAAGGAATGTAAACATCCCTTGTAATAGAAAAAAAGCATGATAGGACCTCTTTAACTGCTTCAGCCCTGGAAGATTTTACCCCCTTCCACTTTTTACAATTTGGCATTGCATCTCTTTAACTGACAATTGTGCGGTCCTGCGACTCTGTATCTAAACAAAATTTGCGTCCTTTTTTTCCTCACAAATATAGATTTCTTTTGGTGGTATTTGATCACCTCTGCAGTTTTTATTTTTTGCGATATAAACGAAAGAACAGTGTAAATTTTGAAAAAAACAATATCTTTTACTTTTGCTATAAAAAATATCCCACATTTTTTTTTTGAAAAAGAATCGCAATAAGCGTATATTGATTGGTTTGCGCAAAAGTTATAGCGTCTACAATGTAGGGGATAAAATGATGGCATTTTTATTATTATTTTTTTTTACTAGTAATGGCGGTGATCAGCAATTTTAATCGGAAAAGTGACATTATGGCAGACACATTGGATACTTTTGACACATTTTTGGGACCATTGACAATTTTACAGCGATTAATGCTATAGAAATGCACTGATTACTGTAAAAATGTCACTGGCAGAGAAGGGGTTAACACTAGGGGGTAATCAAGGGATTAATTGTGTTCCCGCTAACTTAAGGGGGGATGGGACTTACTAGGAGAAATGACAGATCGCTGTTCATACATTGTATGAATAGACAATCAGTAATTTCTCCCCTGGTTTACACCCACAGATCCTGGTTCTCGCTGTGTCTTCATGAGCGATCGCTGGTGCCCGGCGGTCATCATGAAAGATCTGGGGTTAAAAAGACCTCATATTTAGAATTAAATGTAATATATATTTTTTTAAATAAATGTAATTTAAAAAAAATAACGTCGCTTCCGTCATCCAATGTTATGGAGCCGAGTGGGGGCCATCTTTCCCTCACTTGGCATCCAGTCTCACAGGGGAGAGGACTCGACCATCTCCGCCGCTACCGACGGCTCAGGTAAGCAGCAGAGATGGCAAATATGCCACACACCATGACGAAAGAGATGTATATAGCGAAGTACTGCTAAGTTTATTGGAAAAGTTTAAAAACAAATGCACTTACAGCAATGAAAAGTCATACGGGGATGTAAATAATGATCGCCCTCGTAGCGTGCTTTCCAGACGTTGGATTGTGCTTTCTATCTCATTCCTGCTTTGGGGACTAGATAGAAAGCACAATCTTATGGCTGGAAAGCACGCTTTGGCGGCGATCATTATTTACATCCCCGTATGACTTTTCATTGCTGTAAGTCCATTATTTTTAAATGTTTCCAATAAACTTAGCAGTATTTTGCCATATACATCTCTTTCTTCGTTGGTATATTTCATACCACCATAATGGGAACCTTGTAATCGGAGGAGAAGAAAGGAGATAGGGTCTATTACATCCATTGGTGCAGGATAAATACCATGCGGAAGTGCATTGTAAAGTAGCGCTAATATTATCTATTGTCATTCTATGGGTTCTATGACCTTACAGCAGGGGTGTCCAAACTTTTTTTAAAAGAGGGCCAGATTTGTGAACGTGCGTGAGGGGCGACCATTTTGCCTGACATTCTTCGAACCATTAAAATTTGGTCTAAGTGTGTCCGAGCACTAATACACTGCCCAACAAGAATTCTCTTGCCTTTGCGACTGTGTGTGGTGAAGAGATGAGCTTGGGCGTTATTTGGATATACAGTATTTATCGCCCTATAACACGCACCTTCACTTTTAATTTTAATTAAAGAACTGTGAAGCAAAATAAGGGTCAGTGCCTATCTGCATCCTCACCGTTGCCATGAATGCAGCTCCACCGTTGCCATGAATGCAGCTCCACCGTTGCCATGAATGTTGCCCCACCGTTGCCATGAATGTTGCCCCACCATTGCCATGAATGCTGCCCCACCGTTGCCATGAATTCTGCCCCACCATTGCCATGAATGCAGCCCCACCGTTGCCATGAATGCAGCCCCACCGTTGCCATGAATGCAGCCCCACCGTTGCCATGAATGCAGCCCCACCGTTGCCATGAATGCAGCCCCACCGTTGCCATGAATGCAGCGCCACCGTTGCCATGAATGCAGCGCCACCATTGCCATGAATGCAGCCCCACCTTTGCCATGAATGCAGCCCCATCATTTTAATGAATGCAGACCCATTGTTGACATTATTGCAGCCTTACCATTGCCAGGAATGCAGACAAACCTGATCTATGCCCACCTGCAACCTCGGATGGGACATGGAGAGGTGGGATGAGCGTGAACAGATTACATACAGGAGAATCTGTTTACTCGGCGGTCTCTGTAATACAAAGTCCCATCTCCTATGATGGACAGTACAGTCGTCCAATGGCAGTGCAGGGGATGGGAATTCCTATTACAGAGGCTACTGTGCAAACAGGAAATTCCCCTGTATGTATGGCACTCGTCCTGCCTCCTCCCCATTCCATCCAAGGCAGCCAGCATGTACCGTATATCTTTTGTGGCCCCCGGTGCTCGGGGATTCGCTGGAGGCCACAAAAGATATATACTGTATATACTTGAGTATAAGCCGAGTTTTTCAGCACATTTTTTTGTGCTAAAAATGCCCCCCTCGGCTTATACTCAAGTCACCTTTTTTGTACCTGACTTGGGGACGCAGTACCGACCTGGACCCCAAACTTGGCATACATGTAGCCCCACTATTCATCTACAAGTGTGCAAAGTTTGTTGTCTGGGGGACCTATGGCTGGGGAGCACCGACTTTTCAAAGCCGGGCACCCCTTCCATAGACTCCCATGTTAAACGTCAGTCTAGTCATGGACACAGTTAGACATGGGCACAGTGAGACATGGGCACAGTGAGGTATTGACACAGTGAGGCATGGACACAGTAAGGCATGCACATGAACACAGTGAGGCATGCAGATGGACACTCTAGGCTTTTACTTGAGTCAGGGCCACCATCAGGGGGGTACAGGCATTACACCTGTAAGGGATCCGGAGGTCCCCAGATGGCAACCCCCTCTTTTTTATTTATTTTTTATAAAAATATATATTTTTTAATATATTTTTCTTTTCTTTTTTATTAAAGGGACAATTTTTTTTTCTTTTATCATTTTTTTAGGGGTCCGGAGGTCCCCAGGGGCCCGGATGCCCCCAGGGCCCCAGATGGCAACCCCCTCTTTTTTTATTTATTTTTTATAAAAATATATATTTTTTTATATATTTTTCTTTTATTTTTTATTAAAGGGCCAATTTTTTTTCTTTTATTATTTTTTAGGGGTCCGGAGGTCCCCAGGGGCCCAAGATGGCAACCCCCTCTTTTTTTATTTATTTTTTATAAAAATATATATTTTTTAATATATTTTTATTTTATTTTTTTATTAAAGGGCCAATTTTTTTTCTTTTTATTTTTTTGTAGAGGTCCGGAGGTCCCCCAGGGCCCCAGATTGCAACCCCCTCTTTTTAAAATTTATTTTTGATAAAAAAAAATATTTTTTAATATATTTTAATTTTATTTTTTAAAGGGCCAGAGGTCCCAGGGCCCCAGATTTTAACCACCCCTTTAAAAAAAAAAAATATATATATATATACACATTTTTTTCTCTTTTTCTTTTTATTAAAGGGCCCAGAGGTCCCGAAGGGCCGCGGATGGCTACCGCCTTTTTTTATATATATTTCAATATTCGCAGCGAGCAGTACACGCGAGCAAACCAAAATCCAAAGAGACAGATTTGTTCAAATCGGTCGGACAGACCGTTTTGAACAAATCTATTGCCTCGTGTGTACGAGGCCTAACCCTTTCTTTGGTTACCAACAGAATCTCTGCTATTCTCTTTCCATTTCTTGGCCTTTCCATCTTGCAAAAGTTATGCCTAGTACACAGGATTAGAAAATCAGATTAAAAATATAGCTTTTTTTAAAATGATCGTATGATAATCTGATCGTTAGTACACAGCTTTTGTATAGCCGATCACGGCATTTCATGCAAAATGATCCGAGGGGACAAACACAAAATGTTTTCTCGTATGATACCATTGTTTAACCACTTCAGCCCGGAAGGATTTAACCCCTTAACCAGGCCATTTTTTGTGATAATTGACATTTGCATGGGTGTGTGACGCTGTACCCAAAAAATGTGCATCCTTTTTTTCCTCCCACAAATAGAGATTTCTTTTGGTGGTATTTGATCACCTCAGCGGTTTTCATATTTTTTGTGCTATAAACATAAATACAGTAACTGTTGTTAGTGAATAGAGGAGAAGGGAGCTGCTGGAGCTCCCATTGTGCCCCTCTCGCTACATCGAGATGCTGCACTGGGGGTATTTGCCCCTACTGCCTCCCCAAATCCCACCCCTTGTCCCAGCTCAGGTAATGGCACTCAATCCACCACTTTAGGTATATCCATCTTTCACATACACTGCCCAGTCATGGAACTCCACCCTCATCAAACAACTGTGACGCAAAGGTTATGTTCCTATTTCACTCCAATCAGTATGGGTATTTGTCCTAAATTACCCTGCCATCCAATACCACAGCCACTGCCTCATGTTTCTCACCCACTATTAGGTCAGCTGCTCTGAACACCACCCATCCCAACAATGTTGGTGGGCTGTGTATCTGTGTGCGCAAGCTCTCTCTGATGTGTTTCATCCTCAGGATTTTGTCAAAAGATAGCTGACACATGTAAAACCTCGTACTTATATATTCTGTGATGTTGAAACCTTTACTATTAAAGTGGTTGTAAACCCCAAAAATATATATATTTTAATAAAAACATGAAAGACAAAGGCATAATGAGCTAGTATGACTAGCATACTAGCTCATTATGAATTACTTACCTTAGATCGCAGACATCTACTTTCAGGTATCACTGCTCTGCGCTGTGATTGACCAGAGCGGCGAAGACGTTACTCCGCGCATGCGTGTGGGAGCCATCATTACCCATTCACAAAACCAGCATTCTCAGTGCGCCTGCGCCGTTGTGCCACATGTCCTGTAGACATCAGTGCATCCTTTTTAGCAAATATCTCCTAAACTGTGTAGGTTTAGGAGATATTGCAAACACCTACGTGTAAGCCTTAATCTAGGCTTACCTGTAGGTAAAACATGTCAGAGGGCGTTTACAACCACCTTAAACCCACAATACCCTACAATGATTGCTAAACAAATTTGCTACACATACTGTAATCCATAGCATACAGTATATTATATACTGCACCACTAATATACATATTAAACATCCTCCAAATCAAATAAAGTTAAAATTAGTTAGCCACATACATTAAAATTAATTATTAATAATGACATGTGTATATGTCCAAATCAGATACCCCTTTTTTTTTTTTTACTAATTAAATACTTCAAATTTAAACCCCTAGGTGATAAAGTCTTTGTGATATAAATCTATTTAATCTGCGTCTTTGATATGATATTATTTGTTTCAATTTACCTCCCCTCCAATTTAATTCTATTTTTCTATTCTCCAAATTGTAATCGCTGTGGATTTGTAATATATCTACAGTATCTCACAAAAGTGAGTACACCCCTCACATGTTTGTAAATATTTTATTATATCTTTTCATGTGACAACACTGAAGAAATTACACTTTTGCTACAATGTAAAGTAGTGAGGGTACAGCTTGTAAAACCATTTAAATGTTGTTGTCCCCTCAAAATAACTCAACACACAGCCATTAATGTCTAAACCGCTGGCAACAAAAGTGAGTACACCCTAAGTGAAAACATACAAATTGGGCGCAAAGTGTCAATATTTTGTGTGGCCACCATTATTTTCCAGCACTGCCTTAACCCTTTTGGGTATGGAGTTCACCAGAGCTTCACAGGTTGCCACTGGAGTCCTCTTCCCCTCCTCCATGATGACATCTGGTGGATGTTAGAGACCTTGCGCTCCTCCACCTTCCATTTGAGGATGCCCCATGGATGCTTAATAGGGTTTAAATCTGAAGACATGCTTGGCCAGTCCATCACCTTTACCCTCAGCTACTTTAGCAAGGCAGTAGTGGTCTTGGAGGTGTGTTTGGGGTCATTATCACGTTGGAATACTGCCCTGTCACCCAGTCTCCGAAGGGAGGGGATCATGCTCTGCTTTAGTATTTCACAGTACATGTTTGCATTCATGGTTTCCTGGAAGAAATGTAGCTCCCCAGTGCCGACAGCACACATGCAGCCCCCACCCCTTCTGGGACGACAGCAATGCAGACCAATTTGATGCAGTGTGTAATGTATGGTCTGAGCACTGACAGGCTAACCCCCCACCTATTCAACCTCTGTAGCAGTGCTGGCAGCACCACTCATACGTCTATTTCCTAAAGCCAACCTCTGGATATGACGCTGAGCACATGTACTCAACTTTTTTGGTCGACCATGGCAAGGCCTGTTCTGAGTGGAACATGTCCTGTTAAAATGCTGTATGGTGCAACTCAGTTTCAGGTTCTTGGCAATCTTCTTATAGCCTAGGGGCCATCTTTATGTAACAATACCCCCTCAAGGGCCGCTGGTTGATTTGGGATCGGCGTATTAAGTTACCTCTGTAACGCCGCCAGCGTTACTTTTCGCTAGAACGGCGCAGCTGCTTCTTCACCTTGCAGCTGCGCTCCGTTCTGGCTTCCCTCACTGTCACTTCCTGCGTGCCCCCACTGCGCTCCACGCTGGAACGCGGAAGTGCGCCTCACCTGCGCTCCAGTGCGGCCTATTTAAATGCCCAGCTCTGACAGTATGGCGTTCCTGTATTCTGGCAGGACGCCTACTGTCATCTGGGGTTCCACACCTTCCCCTACTATTCGCCAGCCTGGACCAGGACCAAGAGCACCCCACAGCCTTGCCTACCATCCTCTGCTGCCTGGATTGGGTCCGCACCACCACATCCCAGCTCAGCATCCACTGTACTGCAAGTACCCTGTGCTATGCCTAAGAGCATTGCTGCTATTCTGATGTCCTCTGTCTTCCACTCCTAACGCCTCTCTACTATGCTGATGTTACCAAGTATTAATAGAAGTCTCTCATGCCTGCTCAGGTGTACTCAAATGCCATTGTATTGTGCTAATGTTACCAAGTATTAATGGAAACCTCTCATGCCTGCTCGGGTCTACTTAAATGTCATTTACTGTGCTGGGATTATCACGGATCATTCAAAGCCTTTCTTGCCTACTCAGTAGTCCCCAGTTGCCAGTGACCTCTGCTAATGTTGCCGTATACACTCTGTAGCCTTTCATGTCTACCAAGTAATGTTTCATTACCTAAGAACTATATTACTCAGACAGAACATTACAGAAAGGTACTCATATCTACTCTAACTACTTTCCCTGTGAACTGTGTTATCCATACCTAAATATTGCTCTGGCCCTTCAGCTTCAGTCTTGCAGGGTCTCATCATTTCCCCAGCTCATAGTCTTAAGTTACGCCTACCTTGCTGGCGCCTATGAAGGAATATGCGCCAATTGCTTATCTGAGGCTGTGATGTCAGAACCCAAACTCTCTGCTTAAAAGAGAGTGAAACCTGAGAAGCCTCAACAGTTGCGATCCACATATATAACCCCTGATTGGCGTATCTTTACAACCTCTAAATGTTGTCTAGGGATGAAATTAGTGAGCAGAGCAGTAAGCAAATGTCCAATCAGTAGTTAAGGTTTTCCAAATGCTTTTTTTCTTGGGTCCAACACGACCAACATCAACAGGAGGTAGATAGGACAGGTTGATGAAATAGAGAAAACCTTGCAGTATCATGCTCGGATGAACAGGAAAGCAAACCTGCTTTCAAAAACTGTGTATTGCGTCGCCTCTCTAGCCAGAGTGGGTGAAGTGTTTTCCGGACAGACTTCTGCCACAAGCCTGGCAGCCGGAGTTCCACTTTAAGGTTGCTGGAGGGAACATGTCCTCACTATGGACCTGGCTCTAATTTAGTTTGAGATGCCAGATGAGGCCTCTGCCACAGGCTCTATGCTGACGATGTGAATAGCAAAGCGAATCCCTCCAGTCAATGACATTTAGGTGACCGATTGACAGTGGGAGTGTACCTGTCAAGGTGTTGGTCACTAGATCCCCGATGGTTCGTTCAAGTCTCTCAGACAACCTGCCTCCGGGTTCTCCTTGAGCCAATTCCCCACCGTACAGCCAGCAGCTTAGGATCTTTCTTGTAGGGGTGAGGGGACCCAGCAAGTCACTGGGGCCCCTCGGCAGCATCCGCCAGGAACTCCGCCTAACTTTCGACCCCGGCCTGGTAGGCCATATCGCCGGAGTCTGTTGGATGCGCACACGCTAAAGGTGGGCGCCGCACCTGGAACCAGGAACCCGCGAAGAACCCTAAAAAATGGTGCCTGCTCCAGATATACCCCTCCCCAGCATGCCCCGCGAGGGAAAACTCCCCCAATTGGCTGCTGGGGAAAAGTGGCTCTACCAGAACCCCTCTGACGCCATCTGTCGCCCCCGGGGGTGGGATCGCAAACCCCGGAGTGCAGACTGACCCACAGGACAGTTCTGGAATGGCAGCAGCCTAAATTTAGCAAAAATTATGAGTGAGAGCAACATAACTCTCTCACTCCTCACTAATTTTAGTGTAGTGCCCATACTGAAAGGGACCCCAGAAGACGTGGATCGGGGCCACTCTGTGCAAAACGAACTGCACAGTGGAGGTAAGTATAACATGTTTGTTATTTTAACGGAAAAAAAAAATCCTTTACTAACCCTTGTAACGGACTAGTATTTTAACACAAAATAACAAACAATCAAAATAATGAAAAAAACTGTTTATATACATAGACTTCTATGTGTATGTAACATTCTTAAAGCGGTATTTCACCCTAAATATAAGATCTCCCATGTGTTTTTTTTTTTTTTAATCCCACACTTACTGTATTATGCAGGAATTTCTTTTTTTCCCCCGTGGTGGACGGCGCCAGTATAGCGCATCACATCTTCCTAAAATACCCGATATGGACTCGGGTAATCTCGTCGAAAATGCGGCGCCTGCGCACAGACCTAGGAGCTGACTGCGCAGGCGCCATATTTCTCCGAGTCCTACGGCTATGGCGCGTCACGCCCTCCGAAATAGGACTCGGAGAAATACGGCGCCTGCGCAGTCAGCTCCTAGGTCTGTGCGCAGGCGCCGCATTTTCGCCGAGATTACCCGAGTCCATATCGGGTATTTTAGGAAGATGTGACGAGCAATACTAGAGCCGTCCACCGCGGGGGGGAAAAAAGAAATTCCTGCATAATACAGTAAGTGTGGGATTAAAAAAAAAAAAAAAAAACAGCATACTGGCGCTGACGCCAGTATGCTGGATCACATGGGAGATCTTATATTTAGGGTGAACCTCCGCTTTAAGTATTGTGAATTACCCTATGGGAGAATAGAGATATAAACTACATTAAAGACTTACTCAGCTATTTTATTATTATTTATTTATTACAGGTACTTACCTAGCACCGTCAGTATACGTAATTGATATATTTTTATAAATTTATTTGCCGGCGTATAAGGCGACCCCCTAATTTTCCAGCTAAAACTTTGATTTAGGGATAAACTCGCCGTATAAGACAACCCCCTTTCTGACTAGTCTATCTAGTGGCTTGGGTAACATACTAAAACAGCTAAAAATAAGTCTATGCAACTTAATCACTAGCTTTGTGAAGCAATGCTGTGGTGGTAAATACCTCATGTGCCCAGCAACATCCACTGTAAGGGGAAATGTGTGCAGAGCCAGATGGAGGGTCAGGTGCTTCAAACCAAAGCTCTGGTGGTGGATGGTAAGATGGCTGTGGAAGAAAGAGGAGCTGAGGAGTAGCCACGTTTGGTAACATACTGTATACAGTATACATACAGTATGCCGCCCTGAGCCAATCACAGCGAGCAATGTATTTTATTCATGAATGCAAAGCCTGCTTGGATTGGCTTTGAGATTTAGAGAGACGCAGGCTGATGATATTACAACCTCTGCCAATCCAAGCAGGCTTTGTATTTATTAATAGAATACATCGCTCACTGTGATTGCGGCTCAGTGCGGTATACTGTATGTAGTCAAAGCTACATACAGTAATAATACAAATCCAGCGGGTATACCGGTGTAGCACTAACCCCCGAAGGAGCTGATGAATATTTCAGGCAGCATGTTACCTCTATATTCTCACTGTCCAGGGTAATGAAAGAGAATCTGAAGAATTCCAATGTCCACGAAATACACTTATTTTTTCAAGATTTATTTGCAGAACGTAGTAGAAAAGAAGTTGGAGGGGTGGAAGGGTAAATAGGTAGATAGGTTCAGGTGTATACTCTCAAATAGGAAACACTCCTGCTTCCAGCAAACAGTTCTTGTCGCCACTCTAGCCAGAGTGGGTATTGCTCACCCGGATAGGTCCTAGCAGCCGTAATGACACACAGAAAAAGTACAGTCTCTGCCACAGACCTTCCTTTATGAGGATACACTTTTGGTCCAGAATCCTCTGCTACAGGATTCAACACCCGGCTCTCTCCAGATTAACTTTAGTAGAACTTATATCTGACAGGCGATCACCACCAAGCCTCTCAGTGTATGGTGCATCCTTTGATGAAGTCTCCAGGCCTTCTCCTAAGATACCAGCCTCTTGCATGGTCCTCTCCACGATACGTCCTCCCCTGGTTTCCTTCATCAAGTGGCTTCCTCCCGCAGGACAGACAGCACAGGATCACCATGAAAGGGCAGGCCCCAGTCTGACTACTAGGCCTACAAGCAAAGCTGCAACCCCGGACCAACGTGGTCCCGGAGCCAGGACTCAGGAACACGCACCCCAGGCCAGGCGGGCCACGAGGTGACTGATTGGCTGCCGAGGGGGACACCCAATACACCCTGATTCTGCTGCTGCCACCCTTGGCCTGGGATGGTAATACCACCCCCAGGCAAACAATGGCGGTTACTCCCAGCCCAGCCATGGCTGGAACAGAGGCTAAATTTCCCATAATTACACATGTCTGAGTCAAATAACAACTCAGGCCCCCTCTAAATTTACAGCAGCGCCTGTTCAACAGCAGCAGGCCGCTACACACTCCCCCCACTAAATTTAGACACTGTCCCCAGCGTCGGGAACTCAAGCCTGAGCGCCAACACTTGAACCCAAAAAGTAGGATGGGAAGGGGAAGAAAGAAAATAGGAACACAACAGGCATTATCACATCATGAGAAAATACAAATTTACATTATCATGCCTGTCTAACTAGCTTGCCCCATTCTCCGGCAGTCTTGATAGAAGATCAACTGGACCTGAAAAAAAAACAAAAAAAAAAAACAATTACACATAACAAACCTATATCTAAGATCATATACATTTTAAGGCAGAGCAAAACTGCACCTCCTAAAAGGTGGAGCTTTCCTTTTCCTTCTAAAGAATACTTAAAGTGGGATGGCTAGGTTTAAAAGAAAGTCCTTCCCTAGCATAACTGACCACTGCCGTCTAGTGGCAGAAGTTGCAATTCAAAAGTGCTGCACAAATCCCTGAGCAAAAACACATTTTTGAGTCCTCAGAGGCCCTGTCTTAACTGACTAGTTCCTCCCCCCAGAGTTCAACATTCTCAGCAGCAAAAGACAGAAAAATGTAGTTCCTTATAAACTTCTCAGAGAAAGGGTAAAAGCCCTCAACAAGTCCTGCCAGTTCTATTTTTTTTTAGATAGAACCAGGGATCTGGCAGAGTCAGAGATCTTCCCTGATCATCAAGAGTGATAATGAAATAGACCCTGTCATCCTTGCCAGGCCTCTGGATAACCACCCGATCTGAATAAATGTGTCGGGCATAACTCCAGGATTGCCGACATCCTTCAAAGCGGTGAGCCATGATGAAAGAAAAACTTAAATTCCAGGACGACTTAGGCACTTTGAGATAGTCCCATATAGCTTCTTCATACCATTTCTCAAGGCTTGCCTCGATCTCCATAATGGTTGCTTCTGGCACGTAAGAAAACTCCCAACCGTAATCAAGAGCTACCCTTTTCATCAGGATCCTTTGCAATAGGGCAAGTTTGGGCAGCGTGCGGGAGTGTCCCAGTCCCGTCATCACACAAGCCTCTGGAGATCTCTTCAGAACAGCTGTCATAATTGGAGGCGCATCTTTTCCACCAGTAATGATGCCTGCATCCATAACCTCTAAATTCACACCCCGGGGTTTCTGCCCGAGGCGTTGTCTTCCCAGAGTTCATAGGAGAACATTTCCCTAAACTACGGGTAGCTTTAAATCTTTTGTCCCACTTCAACTCGAGAAACTCTAGCTCGAACCAGTAATCATTACCCGCGTCTGACAAAGAGTCCAGATCAGAGTCCGCATACTCCTCTGCAGGTAAATATGTTTGCACAACTTTAACTACTTTACCCCCAGCCTGCTTACTAGTCCCTGTTGCGGTCTCCATGAGGGCAACATCTTCCTCGGAGTCTGGTCCCAGTAGACACTGGGGTAGGCCTCGACCAGAACCGTGGGAAGCCTTCACGTAGCCCACCTTCTTCCGGGCAGGCATGGCAGGTACAACTGCCGTACAAACATTTTCCGTAACAACATCTGCTGGTGGCTCAGGAAAATTTGCATTAGCGACATCTTTGTTGGTGCCACTCACTGTAGCAGGCATGGCAGGTGTAGAGCTGGAAGTAGGCCAGGAAATAGCTTCTTCTAAAGTGACGGCGCCTGTAATCCAGTCCACCCGATAGGCGCGGGGTGTCTACCGCAAACAAATACTCTCCGCCAAAGACCGCTGGACTGCTAATCCTTCTCATCGTGGGCAAGACACACCAAGCGCGTCCACGTTGCCGCTTGTATATAGTACGAAACGGTGTATTGATCCCCTCCAAACAGATACTCCCCACACTGGAAGCATCAGCCAAAGGGTCGGAGCTATGTACCCCTACCATTTCACAAAAAAAAGTGTGAAAATGTTAAAAACGACAGACGTGCTTCATCCATTCTAAATTGCTGTTTCAAAAGCCAATATGAAGGAATTGTTGAGGTAAAAAGAGCACTTGTGGGTTTAACTAATCTTTTTTGTTTGATTCTCCTTAAGGGGTGTGTGGCAGGGGGCGTGTCCTATGCCTACATACTTTTGCTAATTGGTGTCCCTCATTCCCATCTCAAAAAGTTGACAAACATAGTTATGACCCTATTTGACCAGTGACATCACCCAGGATATATTCAGATTCAGAATATTTTTGAATCATTGGAAAAGTTGGTGACCAGATGCTGTCATTTGTTGGTGGTAGTAATACCATAACTACAGTGGGGAAAACAATTACCCTATTTATCGGCATATAACACACTTTTTCCCCCCTTAAAATAGGGGGAAATCGTGTGTGCTTGTTATACGCTCAGAGGGGAAGGAGAGAACGAACGCCGCCAAAATGAAAAGAGCCGGATCTCCCGTGTACTCGGCTAGACTTGGAGTCAAGACCCCTGCAAGGCTCCTAGCAATGACGTCCTGGTATTGGACCGATGTTATGTCCATCATGGGAGCCGAGCCAAGGGCAGGACTGGGTGTCACTGCGAGCCGAGTACACAGTAAATCCGTCTCTGCAGTTGGGCACAGATTAGCTTGCGATTATGGACAAGGCTGCAGATGGGCACGGATTAGGCTGTAATGATGGGCAATGCTGCAGATGGGCACTGCTCAGGCTGCAGTGATAGGCAATGGTGAGGCTGCAGGAAAAGGGAAGTAGAGTGTACACCACTCCAAGGCTGTCTGCAATTTTAAGATCTCTTGATACTACTGTGGCAACAAGACTGGCTGCCTGCCGAGGTCCGCAACCTGGAAAATCCATGCAACAGAGAGAAAAAGCGACACACCCAGAGATGAAAAAAAAATTGTTGATTTATTGTAGAGTCAAAGGTTTAAAAAACATGACACACGAGGGATCCACACTGTTCAGCAAATGCCTTTCACACAAAGTGCTTAAAAAAGGCGAGGCTGCAGATGGGCACTGATCAGGCTGCAATGATGGGCAACGGCAAAGCTGCAGATGGGCACTGATAAGGCTGCATTGATGGATACTGATAAGGCTGCATTGATGGGCACTGACCCTTATTTTGCTTCAAAATTATTTAAAATTTAAGTTTTTTTCCTGAAAACTTCCCTCTTAAAATGAAGGTGCATGTTAAACACCTGTGTGCGTTATACACTGATAAATACGGTATTTGATCCCCTGCAGATTTTTCAAGTTTTCCCACTTACAAAGAAATGAAGGGTCTATCATTTTTTTATCATGTATTTTAAATCATAGAAACAGAATATCAATCAAAAATCCTGAAAAAAACACATAGGGCCAGATTCAGGTAGTCCAGAGCATCTTTGCTCTGGAGTAACGCTTCTCATTTGCGTTGCGCTGCAGAAATTTTAGGAGCAAGTGCTGTCATTCACGAAGCACTTGCTCCTAAAGTTGCGGCAGCGCATCGCAAATGAGCCGGCGGAATTCAAATTTGGCGGGTACGGGGCGTGTAGTATGCTAACTAAGCGCGATCCCGCCGCCAACGTACTGCGCATGCGTCGAGTGTCAAAACATCCCCGTGCGCATGCTCCAAAATCTGTGAATGAACGTCAATGACGTCACATTCCCATTCATGACCGTTTTACGCAAGCGACGTTTTTTTTTTTTTTCCCGACGCGATGACGACGCCTATACCTAACATAGGATACTCCAACCCCATGTAGGTATATCTATGCGCCGCGTATCCCGTCCGGAAACGTCGTATCGTCATTGCGTCGCGCCGGAATTCGATCGTGAATTGCCGATTTCCGCTCATTAACATATTTTTTGAGCGTAAATCGGCGGGAACGCCCCCGGCGCCATTTTTAAGTTGAAGTAACGATGCGATGGCAAAACTCAGTTACGCTGCTCGCATCGGAACTTCAACCCGGCGTTTCTTGTTTTCTGGTTACAGAAAACAGAAACGCCGGCTCAAAGTCACAGTTAGGCTGGCGGATCACTCAATCCGCCTGCCTAACTGTTTGTGAATCTGGCCCATACAATACATGCTATGAATTAAGTTGCAGTTCAGTGAGTAAAATTAGTATTTGATCCCCAAGTAAAGAATGACTTAGTACTTAGTGGAGAAACCCTTGTTGGCAAGCACAGAGGTAAGACTATTAAAGGTTATGGGGGATTCCTGGCTAGATGATTTGATGTAAGAACTGCTGCCCCTACAAATACAACCACCTATGTGGGGTATGGAAATTAATAGATAAAGAGTAGGTGTGGCTCTGTTCCTAAATTCCAGAATTTTTGAGTGCTCCAAACTCACAATCTGACGATTGACATATATCTGGACAGTCTTTGGTATATTATTAACCACTTTAGCCCCGGAGGATTTGGCTGCCAAATGACCAGGCCACTTTTTGCGATTCGGCACTGCATCACTTTAACTGACAATTGCGCGGTCATGCGACGTGGATTCCAAACAAAATTGACGTCCTTTTTTCCCCACAAATAGAGGTTTCTTTTTGTGGTATTTGATCACCTCTTTTTTATTTTTTTGCGCTATAAACAAAAAAAGAGCGACAATTAAAAAAAAAAGCAATATTTTTTACTTTTTGCTATAATAAATATCCCCCAAAAATATATAAAAAAAAACATTTTTTATCCTTAGTTTAGGCCGATACGTATTCTTTTACATATAAGGGCTTATTGATTGGTTTGCAAAGTTATAGCGTCTACAAAAAATCAGCGATTTTTGTCTTGACTGACATTATGGCGGACACATCGGACGCTTTTGACGCTTTTTTGCGACCATTCTCATTCATACAGCGATCAGTGCTATAAAATGCACTGATCACTGTGTAAATGACACTGGCATGGAAGGGGTTAAACATTAGGGGGCGAGAAAGGGATTAAGTGTGTCCTAGGGAGTGATTCTAATTATTATGGGCATGGCTTACTGTGACACAACACTGATCGCTGCTTCCGATGACAGGGAGCAGATGATCAATGTCCTGTCACTAGACAGAAAAGGAAGATGCCTTATTTACAACGGCATCCCCCCTTCTGCTGTTCTGTGACACGATTGCGGGACACTGGTGGACATCGAGTCTGCGGGTCCCGCATGCATGGTCACGGAGCTTGCGGCGGCAGGCACCGCCCCCGGTGAAAGTTTCAAAGCAACGTACCTCTACGTTGCTTTGCACACTGGAGCCATTCTGCCGACATATATTTACTGACAGTGGTTGGCAAGTGGTTAAGTGACTACTGTTAAAATACAAAACATGTAATCAAAGCGGGGTTACAACCACAATTCCTAATATAAAAATCCAAAATGACTGGTGCTCTACAATTGTGTGTGTCCTTTGGCGGGTGCTACACTTGCAGAATTGAGCGATAGTGAATCGCTGGGAAATTCATTTTAATATGTTTGTATGTTAAACTTTATCATAGACGGGATGTCTAGAGGACTCTTGTTCAGGGGCGGACTGACAACTCATGGGGCCCCCGGGCAATAGAAGATTATGGCGCCCCCGGGCTTACAGATGGCCACCAAGCCAGGTGGCAGTACAGAGTCAGGCAGCTAAAATCTCGTGATTTTCACATCAAAAGCATGTAGGTTTTGGACATATCAGGGACAAATGTTAAAAAAAACACAGATTTTGACATACTGTCCCTGGTTTTATTGAGCCTGGCAACCCTGATGGGGCCCCCTAGTAGCATGGGGCCTTCAGGCAGTACCCGAGTTTCTCAATGGTCAGTCCGCCCCTGCTCTTGTTTGAACAGATTTAAGTATGTTATTCCTAAGAATTACAAGCCTACAATATAAAACACCAAATTTCTATGCAAAAAACAATTGTAGCGATTTGAGTCGCAAAAATCTGACATAATCATACCGCCAGGGTGGCTAAACCCACTTCTTCTTAGCCTAAGTTGTTGTGGACATGCTGTTTTACTGATTGATTATTGCTGTTGAATGCAATAAAGTTTAGAAAACTACTCAGCAGTAAAATTATGCACCTTTAATAAACAAGAATGTTGTGTTAACAAATTATTTACAGTTACAGGAATACAATTCAAGACATACAGGAGTTGATTTACTAAAGACAAATAGACTTTGCACTTTTTTTGCAGTTGCTCCAGATCTTAGTAAATGAGGTAAAGCTTCATTTTGCAAAAAGTACCCAATTACGTGCAAGGAAAGTAAAAACAAAAAACAGCATTTTTGCTTGCACATGATTGGATGATGGAAGTCAGCAGAGCTTCTGCTCATTTACTAAGCTCTGGAGCAATTGCACTTTGCAAAGTGCATAGTATATTTGTCTTTAAAGCGGATCTCCACCCTAAAGTGAAGATCCGCTGATCCGAACACTCCCCCCCCTCCGGTGTCACAATTGACACCTTTCAGGGGGGAGGGGGGTGCAGATAGACAGGTATCTGCACCCACTTCCGGCCCAGCATTCACGGGCAAAAGACGGGCATTTCATCACATCCCGTCCGTCCCCCGTTGTGTGCTGGGAACACTCGGCTCCCAGCACACAGCTGGAGCCAATCGGCGGGCGCAGCGCGACTCGCGCATGCGCCGTAGGGAACCGGGCAGTGAAGCCGCAGCACTTCACTTCCTGGTTCCCTCACCGTGGATGGAGGGGGGAGCAGCAGGGTGACGAGCGATCGCTCATCCTCTGCTGCGGACGGCGCTGGACTCCAGGACAGGTAAGTGTCCTAATATTAAAAGTCAGCAGCTGCAGTATTTGTTGCTGCTGGCTTTTAATATTTTTTGTTTTGTGAATCATCCGCTTTAATAAATCAACCAAATAGATTGCTACAAATCTGCATACATACACATATCCAGGGCTCAAGTCCTGCGGGAACGCGTGGGAACGGAGTTCCTGCACTTTTTTCACAGCAGGAACGCAGTTCCCTTTGCAGGACTAGAGCAGCCGAGAGCACTCAAGCCACCCAAGCCAATTCTTCACTAAGCGGCGATGCCCAGCTCGAGTCACTGTCAGGGGCAGGCGAACCTTAGTAATCCTTTATGTTACTGCCCGCTTCCTGTATATGAATTTATCAGGTAGTGTGCGGGTATTCCGTCACTTCCTCATATCTCTCAACCGTCCCTGATTTGGGTTAAATCCAGCGGTCCCGCGATTAGGGCTGGAGTCCCGCGATTCCACGCCCCCCGCGATTACCGCTCAACAACTCAGATCCCGCGGAAGGAACCCCCCCCCGGCTCAACAACTATGATCTGCGAAACCCCCCCCCGCTCAACAACTCAGATCCTCGGAGCCCCCCCCTGCTCAACAACAGCTTTTGTCATTGTTCCCAGGAGACATTGCGGAAGACTGCTGCGAGTTATTGCGAGATTTAGAAAGAACTTACTAAGGAACAGTGGATCGGAAAAAAAATCAAAAACATGCGTTTAGTAATTATGCATAAGAGTGTATCATTTTTTTTATTTTTTTTGGTGGGGGATTGGATCTTGGGTGGGAGTTCCCACACCTTTTTCCCCAGGACTTGACCCCTGCACATATCCACACACTACCTATCCCATCCTAGCAAATGCACCAGTCTGCATGCCAAAGGAATACAGTAAAACGTATTTATGCCTCGTGCACACGACCAGTTTTCCCACCCGGAAAACTGCCATGACGGTTTTGGCTGGAAATCCCGGCCGTGTGTATGCTCCATGGCAATTTTCCTAACAGTAAAACCTCTGGAAATCCTGGCAGGAAAAATTAGAGCATGTTCTATTTTTTCCTGCAAAAATTCCCTGGTGGTCTTTTTCCCGGCAGTTTCCCTATGGGGAAACACTGCGGTGGAGCATACACACGGCTGGGATTCCCAGCCAAAGCTCTCACTGCAGATTTCCAGACAGGAAAACCTCTGGTGTGTACAGGGGGAAAGTTACTGAGCAGGTTCTTGGTTTTCCCCCATGAATTCCTGGCAGACTTTTCACCGCTGGGAATCCCAGTCGTGTGTACAGGGCTTCAGCTTCTATTATAGCTGGTCTACGATTTTCATAGCAAACAGGACTCCAGACATTTCATTGCATTGTGCAGGGAAATAGGTTCCTGGCTGTCCTCTCTTGTTGTGTGGCTTCTAGAGTTGTCCCTAACCTGCTTTCATCTTGTGTAGCTGGCCTTTTATCTTGGGAGGTTTGGTAGCCATCCCACATGGGCTAGCACTTTTACAGTAAATTGAGTTCCTACATCAGTTTCAATGAGGAACACATTTCTGTCTACAAACTCCAGACTGCAATATAGTACAATAAATGTCATAGCTCAAGTATGTCAAAAGGTCAGGCTATTGTTGAATTGTATTAAGAGAACAAGAATGAAGCTTGGGTCCAGTGTTTGATGTTTGACAAGAGCTTATTTGTATCAATGGGATTAGCTAAACATTTGTACTTTCCTAGAATATAGTTAAATGATATGCAGGTGATATCCAATTATCAGGAAGGATTTTTTTTCCCTCGCTGGGCAAATTAAATCATGCATTGCCTTTTTTTTAATTTTTCCCTTCTTTTATTTTTTTTATATATATATTTATATATATATATATATATATATATACAGGGCCGATCCTCCCTATAGGCTCACTATGCAAGCCGCTTAGGGCCCCGCAAAGCTGCGAAGGGCCCCCCAAATTACTAGAGGCCTCGCCTGGTGAGAAGTCATTTTTCGCCCCCTCACCCCGCTTCTAAACTTGCTTACTGAGTGATTTCCGACAGCAGAACACCCTCTCCCCCCGCTTCTCATCTTTCTTTAACCACTTGCTTACTGGGCACATATACCCCCCTCCTGCCCAGGAGAAATTTCAGCTTCCGGCACTGTGTCGCTTTAACTGACAATTGCGCGGTCGTGCGACGTGGCTCCCAAACAAAATTGACGTCCCTTTTTCCCCACAAGAGCTTTCTTTTGGTGGTATTTGATCGCCTGTGCGGTTTTTATTTTTTGCGCTATAAACAAAAAAGAGCGACAATTTAAAAAAAAAATACAA
Organism: Rana kukunoris; assembly: GCA_029574335.1. Lineage (NCBI taxonomy): Eukaryota > Metazoa > Chordata > Amphibia > Anura > Ranidae > Rana > Rana kukunoris. The sequence continues at coordinate 519,497,485 of CM056052.1, read as the reverse complement.
TATCTTTTACTTGTTGCTATAATAAATATCCCAATTAAAAAACAAAAAAACATTTTTTTTCTCAGTTTAGGGCGATACGTATTCTTCTACATGTTTTTGGTAAAAAAAAAAATCGCAATAAACGACTGTTTTGCGCAAAAGTTATAGCGCCTACAAAATAGGGGACAGAATTATTATGTTTTATTTTTTTTATTTTTTACTAGTAATGGCGGCGATCTGCGATTTTTATTGGGACTGCGACATTATGGCGGACACTTTTGACACTTTTGACACATTTTTGGCACTATTCACATTTATACTGCGATCAGTGCTATAAATATGCACTAATTACTGTATAAATGTGACTGGCATTGTAGGGGTTAACACTAGGGGGTTAAATGTGTACCCTGCATAGTGTTCTGTGGGTGAAGGGGACTGACTGGGGGAGGTGACCGATCTGTGTCCCCATGTACAAGGGACACAGATTGGTCTCCTCTCCAGAGACAGGACGCTGTCTCTGTATAAAACGGCAATGAGAGATGATCTCATATGTTTACATATGAGATCATCTCTCATTGCCCGCACAGATTGCATCGCAAACGGCCACTCTGATTGGCCGTTCGCGGCAATCTGTGATTGGCTGTGTCCAAGGGACACGGCCAACACAGAATTTCCCCATGGCGCGCTCTGGAGTGCGCGCGGGGAACGTGCTAATGACAGGCCGTCAATTGACGGCCTGTTGGATATTTAGATCCGCGCTGAAGCCGTCATTCGGCTATAGCGCGGATCTCAACAGGTTAATGTGACATGTCACTGTCGTCAGCGCCCCCCGCTTCTCATTTTTATTGTGCCATGTTATTTTGCTTAGGGCCCCAGGGAGGTCAGGATCGGCACTGTATATATATATATATATATATATATATATATATATATATATATATATATAGGCCTTTTTTTCAGCCTGAACACAGGGGAATGCAGTGCCGGCACCTCCATTACTGAATGTAGGTAATGGCAAAGGGTCCTGGAGGGTCTATTGAGGCTGGCTGTGGTGGGATCTATTATTGCTGGAGGAGATCTATTTTTGTGTGGTGGTATATTGTTGCTGGTGGGGAATCTACTGTTGAGAGAAGAGTCTATTGAGGCTGGCTTTTTAGGGGACTATTGTTGCATGGGTGGTATTTTGTTGCAGGGGCTTATTGTTTCTGGGGGGGGGGGTGGTCCGTTGTTGTTGGGGGGTTGATTTTTTTGGTTGTTACCATTACCAAATTCCATATAAATGACTTTGCACCACAAAATGATACTTGTTTCTGTATTCTATAAAAGGTGCAGTACTGGGAGGTGGGTAGGGGGTTTAAACAATGGACGATCCTCGGGGGTGGGCAGGGTATCCCTCTGGAAAACAAACTTTAGACTGGAAACGTTTCTATCGATGTGAGGTCTGGGTGCGAATAACACAACGCAGACTGCGTGTACATACCGGTCACCTATTTCCTTTTTCAAGAAGTGACTCAGAAGGGAGTTCCTGCACTCTGAGAAAAAAAGCCCTGTGTGTGTGTGTATGTATATATATATATATATATATAATTTATATATTTAACATTTTTATTTATATATATTTATTTATATACACATACATATATATATATATATATATATATATATATATATATATATAATATTATTATTATTATTTATTTTTTGTACAACCGACCCCTAGAGGCGGGATTGGGAAATGAAAAAAAAAATCGACTTCCACTTAAAAAAAATTATTTCTTAATTTTTCCTTTTTTTTTGTTACAGGTTTCTTGACATGCAAGTCAATATTCTGAAGGGGCAGAGGAGTCTTTATTTGTTACAATGATTGTGCTGACTTCATTTTCAAATGGAGTCCTTTATGATTGGCATGTGGAAAAGCTGTGCTAAAGCTTTGGAATACAAGGTACTTTCTGCAATTAATGAAGTAAAAAATGTTTGTCTTTATTTATTTTACCAATTAAGCTGTCCAATGGAGATTCTTCTGACCAGTGCTTAAGGATTGGCGGACGCCTGAGCTCTCTCTGACATAATTGTTTGTTACACGTTGCATCTTACTATTCACATTGTTAGAACCTCTGCCAAGATTGTAAAGAAGTTTACATTTGAACATTATTGTCTTCGTCCAGTTTTATAAGAGAACGAGTTTTGCCGTAAATATGCATGCATTAAAGGAAAGTGCATTTTTTTATGTAGCTGACATGGACGATGATGATGACGCTGGGCTTCTCGATTTTATTGGGTAAGTGTACTGTTTACTATGTGCATATCATTGTTGTACTCTATCTCTACATGTCAGTTTATTATTACGGCGTCCAGTTACCTGAGAGAAATAAATTCTGTTGATAACATAAAATCAAGGTGTTTTATCAAAATACCGTATAAGCCGAATTTTTCAGCACATTTTTTAGTGCTGAAAATGCCCCCCTCGGCTTATACTCAAGTCACCTTTTGCTCCCGATCTCCCGGACTTTGAGGACCCAGTACCGGCAGTTTGTTGTCCGGGGGACCTATGGCAGGGGAGCACCGATTTTTCAAAGTCGGGCACCCCTTCCATAGACTCCAATGTTAAACGGCCATTTCTCCGGTAAATTTGGGGACCCGGTAACGGCTGGTCGTAGGTACCCTGGACCCGAAACTCATGTAGCCCCAGTTCTCCTCTACAAGTGTGCAAAGTTTGGTGTCTGGGGGACCTACGGCTGGGGAGCAACGATTTTTCAAACCCAGGCACCCCTTCTATATACTCCCATGTTAAAGGCAAGTCTAGTCATGGGCACAGTGAGGCATGGACACAGTGAGGCATGGGCACAGTGAGGCATGCACATGGACACAGTGAGGCAAAATGAGGCACAGTGAGGCATGCACGAGTCAATAAGTTTTTCCATTTTTTTGTGGTAAAATCAGGTGCCTCGGCTTAAATTCGGGTCGGCTTATACTCGAGTATATACGGTACTTAGTTAACCACTTCAGCCCCGGAAGGATTTACCCCCTTATTGACCAGGCCATATTTTGCGATACGGCACTGCCTTACTTTTTTTTTCAAATATAACATTTTATTGAAATTTTTTAAAAGAGAAGGGGGTACAGAAAAGTTGCAGTACAACTCTGGTCATATTCGACAGGTCAACAGATATCGAGGTCCATGATAGAAACCATGGGCCAGATTCAGAGAGCGATTACGCCTGTCTAACTGGTGTTAGACAGGAGTAATTTCAAATTTTGCGCGCCGTACCACTAGTTTGAATCCTCAAACCATGATACAGCGGCTTCGGGCTTCGATCCGAGAGGCTTACGTCTTCGTAAGCCTTCGGATCTACGCTGCAATATTTTTGCGGCCGCTGGGAGGAGTCCGCGTCGTTTTCAGCGTCGGGATATGCAAATGAGTTTTTACGGCAATCCACGAAGATACGAGCGGTCTTCGCAATCGCTTTCGTCTATTTTTTTCTACGTACTGTTAGACCAGCTTTTTGCTGGTCTAACGGTGCGTAGCCCATGTTAAGTATGGCCGTCGTTCCCGCGTCGAATTTAATTATTATTTTTTTTTTTTTACGTAACTCGTTCGGGAATAGAAATGTCCGTAATCAACGCTACTCAAGAAAAAATTACGTAACGACGTGATTTCGCGCAATGCACGGCGGGAAATTTCTGAACGGAGCATGCGCAGTTCGATCGCCGCGGGAACGCGCCTATTTTAAATGCTTCACGCCCCCTACTCGCGTAGATGGCTTGCGCCGGGAGAAATACACTACGCCGCCGTCGTTTACTGGACAAAATCTACCGGGATTCCACGTAGAGCCAGGTAAAATACGGCGGCGTAGTGTATTTCTGATACTCTACGAGAATCTAATTGTATCTGAATCTGGCCCCTTGCGTTCAGCCTCCTTAGAGGGCAACATACCATATGTCAAACCCAAGAAAAGGACGTGGTAGTTCAACATATAACTCATACTGTTTGGTCAAGATAACCAGTTTTTACCACTTATACAGATATGCACTGCGTTACTTTAACTAACAATTGCGCGGGCGTACAATGCTGTACCCAAATAAAATTGATGCCCTTTTTTTTTTTACCACAAATAGAGGTTTCTTTTGGTGGTATTTGATGCGGTTTTTATTTTTTGTGCTATAAAAAAAAAACAGAATGACAATTTTGAAAACAAAACAATATTTTTTACTTTTTGTTATATTAAATATCCAATAAAAAAATGAAAAACAAGAACAAATGTATTCATTAGTTTAGGCCAATATGTATTCTTCTATATATTTTTGGTAAATAAGCATATATTGATTGGTTTGCACAAAAGTTATAGCGTCTCCAAAATAGGGTTTTTTTTTTTTGTTTTTTTTTAATAGTAATGGCGGTGACCAGCAATTTTTATCGGGACTGTGACATTGTGGCGGACACATAGGACACTGTTGATACTTTTTTTGGGACCGGTGACATTATTACATAAAATGTTCTCCTGGGTTTATGGCTGCATACATTTTACATGGCAGATTATACATCTTCAAAAATTGACAGTTCTCATTTGTAGCTGTGGGATTGAGGCTCACTGACATATCTAACTAGGAACTCATAGGTGTGCGCAGCCTATTGCATTAGGGTTTGCACCTCAAAGCTCCAACACATATGCGTGTGTGACATATTAACCTACCTCTTCCCCGCTTGTCACCCTGAAACAATGGGGGGGGGGCACACAGGGGCACCTGGGCAGCAGAAAGAAGTTGAACTGGGACAAGAGGGGTGGCATATATTGTTACCGATCCACTGTAGGGAGAGGAGGAGAAGCCTACTTTCAGCAGCTGCAGAAGAAAATACAGATTGGTTCTACTAATTTCCACCCCCCCCCCCCCTACCGCCTATCCTATGTAGGTTCTGGGGGTTGGCAAGTAAGGATCGTGGTTTACCTGTCTTCTGCCCATGGTTGACGGGTTGTCAACTCCAGGATTAGGGTGTGCCCAGGCACACCTGGCACACCCCTTGTGCACGCCTATGTAGGAACTCTAGCCAGACAGTTTAGCTACCTATAAGAAGCTTGTGGACAATTCAGCCCATCGACATCCCACCATAGCTAAAAAATGACAGGTAATCCTTTATATAAATGATTGTGTTTATAAATATGTGCAAATCTTTTTTTTTTTTTAAGGGATGCTCAGGCATTGAATTATTATCTACACGGATCAGGAGATAAATCTGTAAGTTTTTTGCTGTGCATGACAAATTAAAACCAATGAAATGTATCTTTATTTTTACATCTTTTGACTGTTGTGTGTGTTTTTCTTGTGCCAGAAATATGCTATGGGATTATTTTTAGCTTTGATTTTAATCCCCGGGGACGCGCAGCGGCTCAATATCCTGAAGTCGTCCTATGACGTCCGGTCAGGATATTGAAACCACTTTGCCGCCATCATTTTGTAATAGGGTGGGCGGCAAGTGGTTAAAGCATGTTCTATGACACTTGTCCTGTGTCGTTTGGCCCCTCTTCTTCCAATACGGCCCAGGAAGGTCAAATAGTTGGACACCTCTACTCGAAAAGCATTGTTGGGTGGGGTGAGCTGAGCTGCGGAGTCACTGCAGCCGCTGGTACATCAGTATGGACCTTGAGTTTCAGGGCTGGAGGAGGAGTAATTGGACTACAAGCCAGTGTTAATTTAAAATACGACTAAATCTAAAACAATTCAGATGACTAAAATCACATTTTAGTCGAAAGACTATAACTAAAACTAAATAGAATTTATATCACAACGGCTAAATCTGTAGTGCATGTTCAAACCTTAATACCATAAATAATAAACAGCTTATTAGATTTTTACTACAAGAGTATATAATGAGTTTGGCAATTCTAGACAAAAGTGGAGTTCCCACCTGAAAAAAATTTCCACCAAAAATCTAAAAAATATATTTTTTTTTTTTTTTACTTACCCTAAATAGCTGTTGCTATGCGGAAGTGCCGAATCTGCCTTTTCATCCTCCACGGTGGATTCTAATCCTCCTCCTACACTCGGTGTCTTCTTGTGAATGGGGCGTGCTGCATTCTGGGAACTGTGTGTCCCAGAAAGCAGCCGGTCCATTCACAAAGCGCCGCGCTGCTCGCGCATGTGCAGTAGGAAACAGGCAGTGAATCCGCATGGCTTCACTGCCTGTTGGCCTTACTGTGGATGGCGTCGCCTGGAGCTGCCAGGATCGAGGATCGGCCTCGGCGGGGGCCGACATTGCTGGCGGCTAAGACAGGTAAGTGTCCTTATTAAAAGTCAGCAGCTACATTGTTAGTAGCTTGCTGACTTTTAAATTATTTTTTTTTTTAACGGGAACCTCTGCTTTAAATTATGCATTACAATTTAACTAAACCCATTAGATTTTAGTCAACTAGTCAACTAAAATACAACTAAAATGAAAACAAGTTAGAAAAAATGGGGGGGGGGGAGGGAACCCAAAAGTGAACCCTGTTCGGACTTTAAACAATAAAAATAAAATAAAAATAATTTTTATAGACACAAAAGACACATACATGAAAAATAAGGACCGTGCAAATGTTAAAAATCATACATATGGGTACATATTATATGATGAGAACCCGATTTTTTTGCTTAGAACAAAGATCACAATTCTCTCACCATCCTCACAGCGTAACATCATCTTTCACATTATAAAAAAAAAATTGGGCTAACTTTTGGTTTTCCTTTTTTTTTATTCATTAAAGTGTATTTGTTTCAGGGCTCTAAGTAATTTTCTAGCAAAAAATACAGATTTTAACTTATAAGCAACAAGTGTCAGAAAATGGTTTAAGCCGCGTACCCGCGACCATTTTTTATTTAATGGAAAGTTTTTCTCAACGTCATTCTTGTCAAGTCTGCCTTGCATACTCACGATCGTGAACAAAAAAAAACGCTCAAGCAAAGCGTTGTGACGTACGACGGCACTATAAAGGGGTAGTTCCATCCGATTGGCGACATCCTTTGGGCAGAATATGCAAATTTCCCTTCTCATAACCAGCTTCTGAGCGTGCACGTTTTTTTCCTGTCTTTAAAACCTACACACGACCATTTTTCACAGAATTTTTTTTTAATGCCCATTTTTCACTTCAAGAAAAATGCTCTGGAGCCTACACACGATCGTTTTTAATGACCAATTTAAAAAATTGCATTTTTCTCATCTTGAAAAACGGTCGTGTGTACGCGGCATAAGTCTCTAAATATTTGAATTGACTTCATTTACAGACCGAAGTTTATCCCTTTGATCTAAGGAACTAAATTGGTACAATGTTTCTCTTTATCTACGCCTAAGCTAAGCTTGGCAGTCTGCCTGTTTTCTTTTTTTTTGACAGCTGTCAGCTGTGAGCAGAGAACTCCCTGCACTGAATCGGGAAAATGCTGTGTTAAGATCGCAAAGGAGGTAGAATCGCGATCTTGATTCTTTAACGAGTAATTGTGCAGCTCTACTCTCCACTATACTTGTAGAATGTCAGTTGTATCTCATTGAAATGCTTCTTGTGGTTTAACTTTTGAGATGTGAATTACATTTTTTATTTTTTTTTACTCTAAATGAACTGTTCTTTGTTTTACTTAACAGGATGCTGATGAATTAACGGATGCAGATTTTTCAGCTTCTAACTCAAACTCTATTTTTGCCAATGCTAATGTAAGTATAAATGAGAGAAAATTATAGGTTCTAGTCTTGGACAACTGTGATCAGAAATTAGGATCTATAAAAAAAAATCTATAATCTTATTTTTGACATCTCATACATCTCTGAGCATTCCCTTTGTTATATTCTCTTTAAAACCCCTGCAAGTACAAATACCTGTTGTGTCAGAATTGCACTCTATTGTTCCACTCTTTTTTTTAAAGGCAGCAGCTACAAATGCTGTGGCTGCATAATAAGGACACTTAGCTGTCCAGGGAGCCCACAATATCGCACCCCCCCCCCCCACCAGGCCGAATCGGCTCGAGTGCAGGCGCCGCCATTGCAATTAGGGGAAACAGTCAGAGGAGCCTTCACAGCCCAGTTCCCTACTGCACATGTGCGAGTCGCGCAGCGTTTCTGAATGGCCCCCTCATCTTCTGGGACACACAGAGTAGTCCCAGATAAGAAAGTGAGAGAGTTTAAAGCCACACACATACTGTCAGGGCATGCACACCCAGTTAGGCTCCATTCACACTTGTACAACTTCAAAGTTGCTCTGACTTTGGAGTGCAGCTTTTATGCAACTTTGGATGGGTGTTACTTGGATACGACTTTTGCTTTTACCAGTGATAATAGACAACTGTTGCATCTTCCAGAAACGCATTTGTGAGGTCAGGCACTGATGTTGGATGAGAAGGCCCAACTCGCAGTCTCCATTCTAATTCATCCCAAAGGTGTTCTATCAGGTTGAGATCAAGACTCTGTGCAGGTCAGTCAAGTTCTGCCACCCCAAACTCGCTCCTTCACACTATATTGGCAATTGTATTGGGCCACCCCTCCAAATCAATTAGCGGAGGGGGGAATTTGGTGTGGGGTTGTTTTTCAGGGGTTGGGCTTGGCCCCTTGGAACTCTTAAGGCATCAGCATACCAAGACATTTCGGACAATTTCATACTCCTAACTGTGTGGAAACAGTATGGGGATGGCCACTTCCTGTTCCAACATGACTGCGCAACAATGCACAAAGCAAGGTCCATAAAGACACGGATGAGCGAGTTTGGGGTGGAGGAACTTGACTGGCCTGCACAGAGTCCTGACCTCAACCCGATATACCACCTTTGGGATGACTTTTAGTGGAGACTGCGAGCCAGGCCTTTTCATTCAACATCAGTGCCTGACCTCACAAATGCGTTTCTGGAAGAATGGTCAAACATTGGTGGGCCAACTCAATTTTGAATCCTATGGACTAAGACTGGGATGCCCTTAAAGTTCATGAGCGTGTAAAGGCAGGTGTCCCAATACTTTTGGTAATATAGTGTATAAATTCATAATAGGCTGGTTCATAAGTAGGACAATGAAGTGGGGAGTGTAGATTATGAGTTCCTAGTTGCTATGATCATAACCTGCACTCTTCCCTCTAAACCAGGGGTGTTCAAACTTTTTTCAAAGAGGGCCAGATTTCATGAAGTAGGAAAGCGAGGAATCCCCCGTTGTGGGGCTTTAACAGCAACAATGATTAGAATCAATATAATGCATACAAAATATGTTTATTTAACAATTATATAGAAAAAGAACAATGAATTTAAAAACGGTAACATGGATAAAAAGTTTAGACTGATCCACAGGGAGAATAAAAGGCCCTACGCGTTTCGGGTAATCCCTTCTTCAGGGTCCGAAGTCTGTGTGGGATCGAAGTATATCTAATGGATTACAGAAACAAAACAAAAAGCAAACATATTGTGGGTAATGATTTACAGTACAAGAAATAGGTAACAGTGTAAATGTCAAATACAATTAACAGTGTCATACCAGTCACAACGTATTCAAATTTGCAAAGCACCAGAGAGCATCTCGACCGTGGCACAGAATTTCCTAAGGATGGTGGAAAGCAGGAAAAAGGAGCTGGAATCTCATATCTCAAAGCATAAAGTGAACATGCGTGAGGGGGCCGACCATTTTGCCTGACTTTTTTTGAACCATTAAAATTAAATGCAAATGAAATATTTTATGCAAAGTTTATTGCAAACCGCATACTATTAATTTCATAACATTGATGACAATATATGATGATATATAATATATATATCTTTTCTCCGCTCAGGGCAACAATGAGCTCAGGCGTGTTATATTAAAAAAATAAAAAAATCTCTCTCTCTCTCTCTCTCTCTCTCTCTCTCAAAAGGAAAGGATCCACGTTCTGGTTTGATGTGGCCCCCCAAGTATATCCATCTGTAGCCCCCAAAGCTCGAGCATGCTATGTTTTTTTTGCTGTTAATATATTTATCTTCTTTAGCCTGACAAATCCCCGAGCCCTGTGCTCATTCTTAGAATGAGCCACGGCGTGTTGACAAGTCTATGTGCCCGAGCCCGCAAGGAAGCTGACAGCGTGCAACGCCAATCACAGGCACTGTGACATTTCCCCGATCTCTGCATCTGCGGTCCACAGACACAGAGATCGGGAATAGTCACAGTGCCTGGCACATCGACTTCTGAACACGCCCAGCCACACGCCCCGGCTCATACTAACAATGAGCGTGGCTCTCTGGATTTGTCAGGCTAAAGAAAATAAATATATTAACAGCATAAAAAACATAACACGCTCGAGCTTTGGGGGCCAGAGGTGGATATACTTGGCAGGCCACAGATGTATATATACCATATTTGCCGGCGTATAAGACGACTCGGCATATAAGATGACCGCCTAATATTCTGCTGAAAACTGAGGTTTTGTGGTCTACTCACCGTATTAGACGACCCCTTGTGCGGTAGTAATGCGTTTTAATTAAACGAAGAGGCCGCAGCCCGCCGGGTGCTTTGTAAGGCTGTATGTAGTCTGTATATGCGCCGCTCAGCCAATCCCCATGCACTGTGTTGATAACAGAGCATGCTAAGCCTTCTCGGATTGGAGTAACAACCTCTGCCAATCTGAGCAGGCTACATAATGTAGCCTGCTCAGATTGGCAGAGGTTATTACTCCAATCCGAGCAGGCTTAGCATGCTCTGTCATCAACAGAGTGCATCGGGATTGGCTGAGCCGGGCAGAATCCAGAATACATATAGCCTTACAGAGCACCCGGCAGGCTGATATCGATCGAGCAGCTGCTTCACCCGGCGTATAAGACGACCCCTGTTTTTTGGCTGTGTAATTCCAGTGTAAAAGGTTGTCTTATACGCCGGAAAATACGGTATGCAAATTCCAAACGGGGGCCACATCAAACCGAAATGCGGGCCGGACTTTGGACATGTCTGCTCTAAACAGTTTTTACAAAATTGGCACATTTGTGTTCATTATGCTTTTTTTTTAAATGAACCCCAGAAAACAAACCCCCCCCCCCCGATGAAAATCTTATATTTTTTTGCTGCTCACTATTTAACCCTCCACATGCTTTTTCTTTAGCTTGCTGATGCTAAATCATCTGCTAAATCTGCACACAGCCCAGAGGAAGAAGATTCCAAAGATGGAATGGAATTGTCTACTAACATTCAGTACTTTGACGGTGATCTTGAACCATCCCCTATGCCAGACCTCACTGAGGACATCCTACAGAAGTCATTGCAGGAGGCCAACATCACAGAACAGATATTGGCAGAAGAGGCTTATTTGGATGCCAGCATAGAATCTGGCCAACAGTTTCCTAATGTTTCATTTCACGCTCATTCATCAGCATCGTTTACTCAGGCCAACACTGATCCTAGTTACTCAGGCCAAACATTACATCCTGTAGGAGTGACCCATGTGCCTGTAGGTGCGTCATTTTCAGGAAACACTGTAGGTGTGCAGCATGGTTTTATGCAACATGTTGGAATTATTCCTGGCCAGCAGATGCCAAATAGTGGCCATGGCCGTTCTGGGCAGATCCATGTAATTGGCTCCATTAATAGTCAATCTCCAGTGATGACTATAAATAATCTTGATGGTTCCCAGATTATACTCAAAGGTGGCCAACAAGTACCTCCCAATGCTAGTGGGGGACTTGTATTACAAAGACAGACACCAAATGGCAATGCCGTCTTTGGAAGTCCAAACACAAGTCCAGCAGGACAACCGGTTCCATTCAATAGTGGCAATTTTCAAGCATCTTTACCTGTTCATAATATTATTATTCATAGAGGACCAGCACCAAATTCCAACAAATCTCACATAAATATTCAGCCTAAGCCAGTACAAGTAGGACAGCAGGTACCTTACAGTGTTAGTCATGTAGGAGTACAACATCATCATGGGCATCAAGGTATGCCGTTCGTCACATCATCCCAAAGTTCCTCTATGAGTCAACAAATGCCAGTAAACCAGCAATGTTCTCATAAACCATCCAATCAGCAGCCAGGTGGTGGTAGCATTGTCATTCATTCTCCAGTTGGTCAACAACACTGTCATCAGAACCAATTTATCATTCCCGCTGGCCTTTCCCTAAATAATCATTCAATGCAGCAAATCCAGGCTATTAACCACCAACTCGCACAGACACAGCAGTCCCATTTGGGTTCTCAACAAGTTCCTGCCGAACACATGTTGATGAGCAGAAACTCAACAGGTATGGGTAGGCCTAGTCAGCAGTATCCAGGGCAAATGTTACATAGTCCAGGTACATCTGTGCAAATTGTTCCTGGACAGTCATTTACAAGTTCTGGAGGTCAAGTCATTTTGAACCATGGACCATCCCAAAGTGTGGGAGGGCAGATGGCCCAGCTGTCTCCTACACTACTGCATCTGTCTCCTGGTCAAAGCACCACCATTCTAGGAAGATCGGGCATCTCTTCAGCGCCATCTAGTTGCTCAAATATGCAATCTGGAAACCGCTACACCATTGTAAGTTCTGGAGCCGGACTTCAGCGAACTGGAGTAGGATTTCCACGAGGAACGGACAGTTACATAACAGAGCAGGAACAGAACAGAGCACAAACTGCAATGAATGAAGCTCATCTTCAGTCCTCCAGTTCTCAAACCAGCAGCAGTTTAAGTCCCAAAACAGCTTCTCAGCAGGCATTTTCCCTTAACCAGGTAAGGCATAGTGAAGCTCTGTTATTATTTTGAGGTGTTTTTAGTTAAAAATATTTTTACAGTGATCCATAAAAAATATGTTACATTTCTCTTTGATTGGAGTTCCTCCCCATTGTAAAGCCTCATACACACGATCGGACTTCCAATAGACTTTTTTGTGGATTTTGCTCCTAAGGATGTTGTCTGTGAACTTGGTATGAAAAAACACATGGTAGGACTTTTCCAGCCAACAAACATGAACGTAGTGACGTAATAGACGTACTATGTGGTTTTTCTGCTCTTTACCGCCCCTTTGGGCAAATTCTGCTATTGTTGTCTGATCTCTAGCATTGGCTCTGAGCATGCGTGTTTCTACTTTGGACTTTAGTCCAATGGGCTTGTGTACGCACGATCGGATTAGCCGACCTAGGACATATGTTGCCGGAAAAGTTTGTCTGTTCACACAGCGAACATTTGTCCGATGGAGCGTACACACGGTCGGATTGTCTGCAAAAATAGGTTTGTTGGAGGTTTGTTGTCAGAAAGTCAGATCGTGTGTACGGCCTTTAGGTGGATTTTCCACCTTCCTCAGCCCCCAAGCAAAAAACTGTGTTTGTGTTTGAAATACTTGGATGGCTGCAAATACAATGTTTCCCATATGGTATGATATTTTTTGTGTTCAATATTTTTATTATAGAATTTAAGTATCCAACAGGTACAAAGACATGCATACAGAAGCCAAAAATACATGTAGACAGTTTATCTACGATATTAAAGGGGTTGTAAAGCTTTGTGTTTTTTCATTTTAATGCATCCTATGCTGTCAGCATCCTCTTCTCCACTGAGTCTGGCTGTTGATTGGATAGAGCGATAGCAGCACAGCCATTCTGCTATCAATTACATCCAATGACGTGGCAGCTGGGGGGGGGGCCTCCGGTACCTCTGGCGTCTCGACGCATATTCGTCACGGTCTCCTGATGAAGTCACGTGACCGACGTCGAGACACCAGAGGTACCGGAGGTGACGTGTGTGAGCATGCTGCTCGTTTTATGCTGATTTTTATGCACTTTATTGTGAGTACCCTGATTTGAGTTTTTTATCAATAAATATTTTAAACTACTACACCATTGGCGTATGTATCTCCCTTTGTGAGGATCACTGCTGATATATCAGACGGGGCCCCACAGGGAGACTCTCTTTAGAGACCTAGTTTAAACAGTATCAAAAGACGCTTCACCAGGAAACGGCTGGAGTGTATGCCGCTTGTACCTAGAAAGATCTTTATATGCTGTTACTATACAGCAGTAAGGTAAGGGGACATCCTCACTAATCACAAGGGGAAAAGGAGCACTTTCCTATTTGATATCCATGGTGGCAACTTAACACCAGCACTGGCACTATATGTTGTTGTTGTTTGCACATGAATACTGAAGTTTATACATTGTTGCAATATTGAAGATTTTTGAATGCAACATTCTATTTGAGGAACAGTCGGTTCACACTGGGGCGACTTGGGATCCGACTTGAAGTCGTCTCAAGTCGTCCCAAGTCGCGCTGTCCAGAAAAGCAATGTAAGTGAATGGGAGCGGTGTTAATACACACTACTGAGGTTGCTCCGAATTCAGAAGAGGTTCCTGTACTACTTCAATCAGACTTCTAGGCGATTTGTACCCATTGATTTCAATGGAAGTTGCTTCCAAGTCTGATCACAGTTTTAATTGAAGCTACTTTCCAGGAAGATAACATACATTTCTCAGGCAAACCTCTCCCTCCCCCTCTCTCTCCCAGAGCTGATTGTTGTTTTATTGGCCACTGGAATGTCTCCTGACCTGAAAAGGACTTCAAGTCGTGTTGTAAATCTCCCCAGATCGCCCTGTGGTTCATGCTCAAGTCGTGTTGAAGTTGCTTCTGAAAGTCGTGCTGGAAGTCGTGTCGCCCTAGTGTGAACCGACTCTTACAGTGTTTCCCTGAAAATAAGACCTACCCCGAAAAGAAGACCTAGCATTATTTTCCAGGAGGGCTTCAATATAAGCCCTACCCCTAAAATAAACTCTAGTTTAAAATGCTTGTAAAATCCTATAATCCACTCTATTACAGTAGTATATAATGTAAAATGTGTGTTTCTGTAATATTTGGCACAATTTAATTACAGAATCACACACATTGTACATTATATATTACTGAAATAGAGTGCATTATAGGATTTTACAAGCATTTTAACTCAGTTCACACTGGGATTCCTGTCAGGCAGGGAGAGAGAGAGGGAGAGAAGACATAAGACATCACATTACATGTTAAGACCTACCCGAAAAATAAGTCCTAGTGCAGGGATATTCAATTAGTGGACCTCCAGCTGTTGCAGAACTACAAGTTCCATTAGGCATAGCAAGACTCTGACAGACAAAAGAATGACACCTAGAGGCAGAGGCATGATGGGACTTGTAGTTTTGCAACAGCTGGAGGTCCACTAATTGCATATCCCTGCCCTAGTGTGTCTTTTGTTGCCAAAATTAATATAAGACTGGGCTTATTATCGGGGGAAATGCAGTATCTGTTTATGAAAATTGTTTCTTTTTTTTTGTCCTTGGAAACTTCCAGTAAACATTGACAATCATGATTTAGCCCTGATTCACATTGCCGCAACTTGAGAGTTCAAAGTTGCACCCCATTAACGGCAATGAAACCATTCTAATTGATGCGTCTCAAGTCGCTCCAACTTAGAAAAAGCTTCCTGCACTACATTGGTGCAACTACAACACAACTTGCATTGACTCCTGTTAAAGAAGTTGTAAGCCGGGATGAAGTCGCACAGACATGTCGGATTTAAACTCCCATGACTTTGAAGCCGCGGCAGTGTAAACAATCTTCTAATGTAATCTTTTGCAATGTTACATAATTGCTTGTCATGTACTGGCAGGTTTATGAGCAGAAATTTGAGGTGAATGAAATTTGCATTTGTAATTTAAATGGCAAGAAATAGATACATATAAAAAGATTGAACATGTTTTTGATGTTTTTTTTTTCTTTCTTGCAGAGTGCAAAAATACTCTCCAATCCCCTCTCTCCAGTTTCATCAATGAAAAACCAGGAGAGACAATCTCACACACACATTGCTTCACTGACAGGTACCTTTATATGTATATGGTAATATCTTGATGGATAAATAGCAGTGGGTTAGAGGACTGTAAGGACACATTAAAAGTGGAAGTCGGGCAGATATAAAAGACACACACAACAGCTTTGTATTTATGAATGAATCATTAAATGCATCTTTTTTTTATTTATTTTTATGCAACTAGCAATAGTACTTGAATTTTAAAGTGGTTCTCCATTCTGGGGGGAAGGGGGGGAAGTCAGCAGCTACAATTCCTATAGTTGCTGATTTTTAATAACAGGACACTTACCTTTTATCTAGATAAAAAACACTGTATTCCTTATCCCTCTTAGCGATATTCTCGAGTCTGGCACGGGGTGAATTTTCAGTACCAAAAGCGGTAACCCCGAGCCACACTCGGGATTGCATCACAGGATCCCGGGAAAGTTACTTACCATTCCCCCTGGATCCTGCGATGTCTCCCCGCCGTGTGTGCAAGCTGTCTCCTCCTCCGCTCGATTCACAGTGCCCGAGTGCCAAACTCCATTTCTTGCGAGCGATGCGACCCACGGGCGGAGAACGGCGCCAAAGTAATTTTTTTTAAAACACAGTACACATACAGTACAGTACTGTATCAAAGAATTACATATCCCCTTTGTACCCAGTGGTCTGCCCAGTGTCCTACGTGCAGTTTTATATTATAAATACATTTCTGCCTGGAAACTGTAGATTGTCCATAACAACCAAAACGTGTCCCTTTATGTCAAAAGTGACATAAAGACCATTTAAAGTGACATTTAGAGCAGCTAGAAAACAGCAATAATAAATTAAAATCACTTGCAGAATTGAGCGATAGCGATTTGTGGGGAAATTCATCATCAAACACTAATGCCCTGTACACACGATCGGTTCATCCGATGAAAACGGACCGATGGATTTTTTCATCAGATATCCGATGAAGCTGACTCATCAGTCTTGCCTACACACCATCAGTTAAAAATCCGATCGTGTCAGAACGCGGTGGCGTAAAACACAACGACGTGCAGAGAAAAATGAAGTTCAATGCTTCCGAGCATGCGTCGACTTGATTCTGAGCATGCATTGATTTTTGACCAATGGATTTCTCCACAGACGATAGTTTTTTCTATCGTTTTTTTGAACCATCAGAAAATTTTAAAACGGGTTCTATTTTTTTTCACCGATTGGAAAAAAAACGATGGGGCCCACACACGATCGGTTCGTCTGATGAAAACGGTCCATCGGACCGTTTTCATCAGACGAACCGATCCTGTGTACAGGGCATAAAAGTAATGACAGCGACAATTCTGCAACTGAGCAAATTTCTGTGTTTTTGATTTGATTACATTATTGAACCATTTTTATTCTAATTACATTATTATTTGTTATAGTTATTTATTATATTATAATTTGTGATTTTGTGTTTCAAACTTTATCATCCCCGGGATGTCTACTAGACTCTTGTTTGGACAGATTTAAGTGAGTTATTCCTACGAATTACAGGCCTACATTGTAAAACAATTGTTTTTGAGCATAAAAAAATCAGACATAATCATACCGCCAGGGAGGTTAATAAAGGCAAGACTTTTTTTTTAGTTTTGGATAGAGTGGAGTGGGATTAGAACACCTGTCAGAATTCATTGCTGCCTGTGTCCCCATTAGAGAGATTTACCCTCTCTATTTGTCCTGTTTAGCATTAACATTGAATCTGTGGATGATCTCCCCCCCCCCCCCAAGAGTGCTTTCCTCTATGGAAATGTAATAAATGGCACCAAAGCTGCAAATGTTTCTCTACTGATTGCAGAGCAATGGCAGCATCGATGTAACAAGGAAAAATTATTTCTACACGCCTTCAAAATATTCAACGAGACTGTGAACTGGCATGAGATGTTATAAAATCACTTGTGAATGATTTACCTTTTTTTTTGCAGATCCTAACTCTGGAAATAAACAAATACAACATAATTTATCACAGCTACAGAATGCTAAGGTAAGATTTGATTTAGTGCATGTAAACATTTTTGTATATTTTTTATATATATATATCAGTGGCGGCTGGTGCTCAAAATTTTTGGGGGGGCGCAAACGAAAAAAAAAATATTGCAGCCTCACTGTGCCCATCACATGCAGCCACTGTGCCATGCCACCAAATGTAGCCACTGTGCCATGCCACCAAATGCAGCCACTGTGCCATCAATTGTCACCACTGTGCCATGCCATCAAATGCAGCCACTGTGCCATCAATTGTCACCACTGTGCCATGCCATCAAATGCAGCTACTGTGCCCATCAATTGTCACCAATGTGCCATGCCATCATATGCAGTCACTGTGCCATCAATTGTCACCAATGTGCTATGCCATCATTTGCAGTCACTGTGCCATCAATTGTCACCACTTGTGTCACTAATTGTGCCATGCCATCAAACGCCACCACTGTGCCATCAATTGTCACCAATGTGCCATGCCATCAAAAGCAGCTACTGTGCCCATCAATTGTCACCACTGTGCCATGCCATCAAATGCAGCTACTGTGCCCATCAATTGTCACCACTGTGCCATGCCATCAAATGCAGTCACTGTGCAATCAATTGTCACCACTGTGCCATGCCATCAAACGCCACCACTGTGCCATCAATTGTCACCACTGTGCCATGCCATCAAACGCAGTCACTGTGCCATCAATTGTCACCTCTCTGCCATGCCATCAAATGCAGTCACTGTGCCATCAATTGTCACCTCTCTGCCATGCCATCATATTCAGTCACTGTGCCATCAATTGTCACCACTGTGCCCCATGCCACTGTGCTCATTGTCGCCTCTGTGCCCCATGATGCCACTGTGCCCCATGCTTCTACTGTGCCCCATGCTGCCACTGTGCCCCATGCTGCCACTGTGCCCCATGCTGCCACTGTGCCCCATGCTGCCCCTTTCCCTGTAAAAAAATCACTTACCTGACGCTTCCATGTCCTCCCTCGATGTCTTCTGCCGCCCTGGAGAAGCTTCAGCCAATCAGGTTCCTGAAAACCAGAATCCGGGAACCTGATTGGCTGAAACGGCTGTCAGTCTGATGCAAGGACCGCAGATTGCCTGCGCTCCGAGCATAGACTTCCGAGAGCCGGAGGGCGGGACTGGAAAAGCCTATCAGAGCCACTGGCTTTGATAGGCAGTTCCCCTCAGCCAACCAGCTGTCGCTATTCGGGTAACCGGCGTCCCATGTCCGGTTATACGAATAGACCAGGCAGCTGGCAACAGTAACACACGTCCAATGCATAGCATTGAACGTGTGTTACTTGCGAGAGGGGGTGGCGCTGCAGCGCCCTCTATAGACGGCCGCCAGAACTTCGGCTAAAATGTCAAAATGACATTTTAGCCGAATAAAAGTTCTTAAAGGGCCCGTTTTTTTTTTTTTAATTCTTTTTTTTTTTTGTGACTGCGGGAGGGGGGGCGGCGCCCGTGCGCCCATATGGGCGGGCCGCCACTGATATATATTCCAAATATGTAAAGTAAACCTGTGACTAACCTGGGCAATACAGTTTGAAAGGATGCATCAACAAGAGTAACCATTAATGAAAACTGCACATTTTAGTAATCAGTCAATCCAGTTATATGAGAAACCTTTCTTGTAAAATTTGATTTAAGGCCTCGTACACACGACCGTTTTCCTCGACAGAATCCATCAAGAAACTTGGTGGGAGAGCTTTTTTGCCGAGGAAAACGGTCGTGTGTATGTTTTTCGTCGAGAAAACTGTCATGGATCTCGACGAGCAAAAATGAGAACAAGTTCTCAAATTCTTCGTCGTGTTTCTCGTCGGGCTGGTTTACTAACACGTTCGTGTGTATGCTTAGAAACCCGCGCATGATCAAAATAAACTATGAAACGGGAGCGCACCTTCGGTAAAAGTAGCGTTCGTAATGGAGATAGCACATTTGTCACGCTGTAACAGACTGAAAAGCGCAAATCGTCTCTTACCAAACTTTTACTTAACACGCAGTAACATGAGATTAGCAAAAGCAGCCCCAAGGGTTGTGCCAGTGTAATCGAACTTCCCCTTTATAGTGCCGTCGTACGTGTTGTACGTCACCGCGTTTGAGAACAACAAGATTTTGTCTTGACAGTGTGTATGCAAAGAAAGCTTGTCAAGTTTCTCGACAAGCCTGACAAGGAACTCGTCAAAGAAAACGATGTTTCATTTACGACGAGTTCCTCGCTCGTGTGTACGAGGCCTGAGTTTTGAAATGTAATGTGTTGCCTAATAGACCAAAATGGAGTCTCAGGAGCTCGCAGAAGCAGTAATATGTTCATGAAAATGTTATAATTTTTTTTCCAAAGGGGGAACACATGATAAACTTGATGTCTGATCAAAAGTTCAACAATAATAAAAAAAATAATAATAATTAAAGGAGTATAAAGGTCTTATACAATTGTACACACTTCTTAGGGCTTACTACACCCCGGCTAGGCTGTGCAAATTGGGCCTATTAGCCAACTCTATTTGCAGTAAATGCTGCCGGGACTAAAGCGACTTAATTAATTTACTATGGAGTTGCTCCAAACTGCACATATACTAGGCAGGGGTAGTAAACACATTAAATGCTGTTTTCCAGATCTCTATTTCACTCAACCCTTAACCTATGCCTATTGGGTATATTAGATGTCCTCCACTTATCAGCCTTTGCTAGAGAAGCAGAGACTATAGCCCTTTTTCAAGCCCGGAAAGTTATTTTACAGCATCACCTGATCCCCCTTCCCATAAAGAATGGTTACAGTGTATGGGAAAAACTCTCTGGTTTGAGAAGAACATATACCAACATAGGGGATGCCCCCATTAATATGATAAACTTTGGGGCTCATGGTTTGACACCCCTAAAACATTTTTTGATAGCAGCGAACAAATACTCTTGCGCACAAGTGTGTTAATCAGGTGATATAAAGTTCAGGATGGATAATGTCTCAGGCCTTGCTGCCCTCCAGGAAAGGGGTATCCTAGCAGTCAGAAAATAAATAGAGAAAAGAGGGCGCACCAGCCTTGTGCATTATCTTTTGATAGGTTTATTAAAAGAATTGATTGAAATTTAATCACAAGCATGTGAAAGAAACTGGCAATATAAAAGCTTATAACCGATGACAATTGGCTTAATATCAACAGTTTCCAGGTATTGAAAGAGAGGAAATAAAAACAACTGCTGGATGACGCGTTTCAAAGGGATACCTTCTTCCTCAGGGTGTCTTTTTTTGAACACCCCGAGCCTGAGCCCGATTGAATACGTTTTGTTTAAGATCCTGATAGGTTAATGTATATCCCTTTTAGTTATTGGTTTTAGCTGAGAAGCTGGATCACTAAGAAAGTTACTTAATAATGCATAATGCCTTTCATTAATTGTGCCACTGGTATGGTTTATGATCAACTTAGTGGTATTTTCTATGACCCTGTATATGGAACGGTTGGCTTTTGCTATGGGTGTTTATCTGTTCTGGAATTGCTGTATCTTTCTACCTTATTTTCAAAAAAACTTTTCTTGGTTTAAAACAAAAAAAAAAAGGAGTATAAAGGAAAGGGGGAAAATAACCACAATATGCTGTAAATGTGATTGTGTTTGACAGAAGTCATGAGATTATGTTTGTTTATATCTAAACCAGAGACCATCACCATCTATAGAGTTGTGCTATGATCCTGAAGCTAATCCTGATGTTAGAACAATAGATCTAGAACAATTAGATTAGAGATTGGTGCTTTTCAGTACTGCAGGTTGGTAATATAATTTGCAATAAAAAAAGTGTAAAATGTAATATTTTTCTCTGTTATTAGGTTGAAGGACATAACAGAGGATTGAAGAGGATGTCCACCAAACAACTCACAAAAGAAACTCTGTAGGTTTACACATAATGGGGGAGGGGGGCATTTATAAATTGGAGAGCAGTGAGATAGATTTGAGACTTTAGACAGATTTCTAATAGTTAGGCAGCTTTTTTCATAAATTCCCCCTCCGCTGCTCTAAATTGGCCCTGCACCAGAATAAAACCTACCCCCGATGTTGCGCATCTGTTTTGAATAAAAATCTGTCTCATCTTCAGTGGTAAACCTGATACAGATCTATGGAAATCCGTTGCAGTTGGCTGCCCAGGGTGGCAGGTGCATCGGTTGTAAATACACAAAAAAACAAGCAGTCTGATTTGCTGCTAATTTGCTTAATACATTTCCATTTGTATGTTCTGTGGGCTTCAAACTGCTAAACCTAACAAGTGTTCTTTATTCCTCTAGAATTCATCAGCAGGTGCATAGAGACCAAGAACGTGCTCTGGATCCCAATAGGAGCCCATTCCAGTCGCTGGGTGATGCCGTCCAGAGGCTTCTCCCATACCATGTGTTTCAGGGATCACTGCCCACCAATGACGAAATGCAGAAAGGTGAAACCGCAAAATATATAGGAAGGCTTTCTAATAGATGCTGAAAAATTGTTGGTTGGATTTTACTCTAATGCCTTATCCTATAGCATTAATGAAGATGGCACAGAAGTTAGACCCTTGATTCCAATTCATCCATCAAGTGTTTAGCTTGGTTGGGTTCCAGCCTTGGTGCAGACCAGTCAAACTCTCCCATATCAGCAAATGGCTCTAGCAGGGCAACGTCTGATGATCTGATTTGTAAGTGAGACATTCTACGATAGTCCTATCCTATGGTTAATTTACTAAAACTGGAGAATGCAAAATCAGGTGCAGCTCTGCATAGAAACCAACCAGCTTCCATTTTTTTTTTTGTTAAAGCTTAACCACTTCATTACCCAGCCATTGTAATATGACGTCCACAGATGAGATCTCCCATCCTGGGTCGACGTCATATGACGGTCTGGGCTTTGTGGGGAATATCTGAATGATGCCTGCAGCTAGTGGCATCATTCAGATATCATTCTTTCGTGCCGGCAATTCTGTGCACGATAAGAATGATCATAGCTGCCGTTGCGCCACTTGATCGTTCTTATAGGCAGCGGGAGGGGACACCCCCCCCCTCCCACCGCCATCTGGTGCTTCTCCGGGCTCTCCCGTGCCGTTGAGGCCCTGGCAAAAGAATTGATTTTCTTTATCGTACATCACGGGACACAGAGCGCATAGCCATTACACTTGGGTTATATGGGTTGTCATGGACCATGAAATACTGAAATCCTAATTCATGTATTACAGAAGATGTAATTCTCTCCCTGCTAATCTTAATGCCTGTGTGCCTCTAGACCTGGATAATTGGACAATGACCCTTCAATGGCATACCGGAGTCGGGCTTGTGAGATACATTTTATTGTCCAGTGTGTAGAGGTGTTAATTGTTATTCTAAACCCCAGCCAGGTCAACAGACTCATAAGTGATAATTGTCCATTGTGTAATAACCCTATTTAAAGCCTTTCTATTATAAGGTGTAAATGACTTCTGCCCTGTCTCAATTCTCCAGACGGCTCCATTGTGCTGTGGCTGGTTATTGTGTACATTGATTGACCCCCTGGGGCTTTTGTCTGAACACACATATTCAGGCTTCTGGCCACCCCTATTCAAGCTTTGGGACCAATCGCTGCGGAGACATTTTCAAGTCCTCATTTGCATGGTTTTTAGAGGACCAGAGTGAAGACTGAATACTTTACAATGGACCAATAGGAAAGCGGTTGTTGGGGGCGGGATGTTCCAAATCCTGTATAAAGTGTGCTGTGTACTTTCATTAAAGTGTGTCCTGTTACATCCAGTATTAAGCCATGGCTCATGTGTGGATGATTCGGCGATTCCAGGGATATTCCTAAGTCGGGGAATATTGGGTGATTTCTTTTATGGGAGAAGAAGGGAGAGGATGGCGGAGATATGCTCTATTACCGTCACACTGGATGGCAGCAGCGGGATTTTCCCTTCTACTTTCCTTTACACCAGGATTCCAAGCAGACACTGGGAACAGTGAATGGAAGACTGGTACACCCGGCTTAAAAGAAATACACGGAAAGGACTACTGGAAGTTTGTGGAAGGATTGCTAGCAACAGAACCGAGCGTGTCATCATAGCAGAATAAATGGAGCTAGACCAGGAGAACTCGGTTGCAGCAAGGCCTGCAGTACAGAAGATGGGGACACCAGTGATTCAGGATGAGGAATCACCAGCCAACAAGCTAATAAGAGAGAAATTAGCATGGTTCGGTCCGAACCCAACAGCGGATGTGGTGCTGAAAGTGATGATCCTGTTAGCGGAGGAGGCTAAACAAATAAGAGACGCAGAGCTACAGTTAAAACTGGCAGCAGTCCAACAAGCAGCCGCACATTCTCCAAACAGTGAGTACAGCACAGCGGACACAAGGAAGATTCCGTTTAGCGCCTTTGAAGCTTTTGATGAGAAAGAACGAGAGCGGCAACCTGAGCTGAGAATTGCAGAAATACGACGATCGGTGACAACGCCTAAAGAAGCAGCACCAAATGAAAGACGAGGAGAGGTACAGATACCAGTAACCATGGAAGAGGAATTCAGAAGAAGATTACAAGAGATGCGGATACAGCACACAGGACCAGAATCAGAGGAGGTCCTGCTGGGATGGGCGGATGTGATTCGGTGCCAACTCTGGAAGGAAGCGCTAGCTCTGGAGCAGCAACACCAAGGAGAAGTCCTGCCCTACATCTATGCAAGGTACTGGCCGCAGTATGACGTACGACTGCCGTTGTTGGGGGAACAACCGAAGCAGGAGTGGATAGCGGAATTAAGCAGGCTGCTCAGGGCAGAGATGCAGCTGGATGAGAGCTACAGAGCCCTCCGGTGGTATGTAGCCCAAGAGTGCCCGTGGTCAGCGGATGACAGCCCCACAGAAGGCTATGACTATGATGGCCTGGGATTGTTGTATTGGAGGATGTCCAGTGATCCCGACTTTGGGGATGATCGGGAGTGGCGCTTAGAGGACATAATGGAGCACAGAGAGAAAAAATTGAATATCTCGGAAGCGCACTGGGCACAGGAAGATTTGGAATTTCTGGCCGCTCGGGAATGGGACCTGGAGATCGCCTACAAACAGCTGCTAGACTCTGCTCAGCACCAGGACCGGGCTCCCTTTGCCTGGGACTATCAGGAAATACCAGTGGACAATACTGAAATCCTGGCTGAAGAATCGTCCATGTGGCAGGGTAACCGTGTGCTTTCCCAACCTGCCCCTGCAGCTATGGACCCGGAGGTCTTATGGCCGATGCAGCAAGTGCCGACTGACCTTGATCCGGTTTCTGCATGGGACAATCTTGAATGGAGGAATGTGCCTGTCCAGCAGTATGCCAGTGAATCGTCAATGGAAAATCTGGAGATTGCCATTCCCAAAGCTGAAGTTCTGACCGCAGGGCCGAGCTCTGCTAACCTCTGCTCAGGATCTATAGCATTCTCTGGGTTCCATGGACAGGAGATGGTGAACCCCTATCCCCAGACACCAGTTCCAGAGACAGGGGATTTGATAGACTTCTCTGCTGAGGAAGAACAACCTGATGGGCCCCCAGCAGAAGAGCTGGTATCAGGGCCACACTTCACTGTGCTCTGCCCAGCCCCAAGAGCAGTATTTGTGGAGTTACAAGGAACTTCCCCAGCTGAAGCGCTGGTCACCGGACAGAGGGTTCAAGACCTCTGCCCCACCCCTGTGGCAGTTTTGGAGGCTCAGGGTGAGAAGATGGCGATCACTCCCCAGCCACAGATTACAGAATGTATGGACTGTTCAGAGGATGTTATGGATTATGCATCCCCAGCAGAAGTGCTGGCAACAGGGCAGATTGCCAGCCATCTCTGCCCAGCACCGGGACCAACTGTGGAGTTCCAGGGAGCCGGGGCGGTTGGCCCCCCTCCCCAGCAACCAGCTGAGGTGGTAAAGCTCTTACTCCCAGCAGAATCCCTGGCAGCAGGACAAGATGCTACTGGCGGCTGCACCCCACTACAGCTTGAGCGGATATCGGTGGATGGGACTGTGGTCTCCACTCAGAGCAACCCAGCGGAAGAGCTGGCAACAGAGCAGAGTGCCCCGGGCCTCTGCTTTCACCTAACAGAAGAAGGGGTCCCTGTGGTAGTGGATGGGACTTCAGTCTCCACTGGCACAACCCCAGAAAATGGTACAGGACTGAAAGAGGAGGATGTCGGCTTTGCTTTGCAAGCACTGGGGGATTTTCACCTCACACCAGTGGATGAGACTTCAGTCTCCACTAGTATAACCCATAAATGGTGGCCAGTTGGCCCAGATCCCCAACAGCATGATGGACTGAGCCCAGCCACCCTGTCATCTCTCCAGCGGCTGAAAGGACTCCAGGGAGAAGGGCTAGTCCAGGCCTCTCCCCAGCGGCAGACGTGTTCCCTGAGAGAGGCAGAGGATGGCGGGGTGAGTAATGCTCGGTTTGGAGCAAGTGATTTGGGGTACTGTATGGATACCGGCCTTGGGGGACTGGAACTACTGACTGAATTCAGAGACAACCCATCTGGTGTCTCCGACTGGGTTAGTCCCCTGCCAAAAGGGGAGATGTGTGACAGGCCTTGCCGGGACAGGGGCTTTTGGAGAGGACTGAATGCGAGCCTCTTGCCGTCCGATTATGGGCCAGGGCCGCAAAGCAGGAAGGCGGATGGGTTATCCTGGCAGACAGTCCTGGAACCTTAAGACTACTTGCCCAACATCCTCGAGTGACCCGTTTGGGTCCCACTGCAGATGTTGAACTATTTCCCAGGGGGAGTAATGTCATGGACCATGAAATACTGAAATCCTAATTCATGTATTACAGAAGATGTAATTCTCTCCCTGCTAATCTTAATGCCTGTGTGCCTCTAGACCTGGATAATTGGACAATGACCCTTCAATGGCATACCGGAGTCGGGCTTGTGAGATACATTTTATTGTCCAGTGTGTAGAGGTGTTAATTGTTATTCTAAACCCCAGCCAGGTCAACAGACTCATAAGTGATAATTGTCCATTGTGTAATAACCCTATTTAAAGCCTTTCTATTATAAGGTGTAAATGACTTCTGCCCTGTCTCAATTCTCCAGACGGCTCCATTGTGCTGTGGCTGGTTATTGTGTACATTGATTGACCCCCTGGGGCTTTTGTCTGAACACACATATTCAGGCTTCTGGCCACCCCTATTCAAGCTTTGGGACCAATCGCTGCGGAGACATTTTCAAGTCCTCATTTGCATGGTTTTTAGAGGACCAGAGTGAAGACTGAATACTTTACAATGGACCAATAGGAAAGCGGTTGTTGGGGGCGGGATGTTCCAAATCCTGTATAAAGTGTGCTGTGTACTTTCATTAAAGTGTGTCCTGTTACATCCAGTATTAAGCCATGGCTCATGTGTGGATGATTCGGCGATTCCAGGGATATTCCTAAGTCGGGGAATATTGGGTGATTTCTTTTATGGGAGAAGAAGGGAGAGGATGGCGGAGATATGCTCTATTACCGTCACATGGGTACCTTCAGGTGTGGACACTGGTGTAATCAATTTCACAGGAAGTTTCCTCCCTATATAACCCCCTCCCACTGGGAGTGCTTCAGTTTTTTCGCCAGTGTCTTAGGTGTTGGTCACGTCTAGCTGTCCCTCGGAGGTCTCGGGACCCAGGATAGCTAGCCGGATCCGTCCGAAGTGCTTCAAAGCCAAGGTGTACGGTACCCGGGCCCTGCTGAGAGTGGGGTTTTGCCTATAATGCCTCTCCTTGGAGGGCTGGATTCTGGGCTCCAGTGCCTTAGTCTCTTCCAAGAACTAAACGCTACTGATGCCAGGATGCTATATAGGTCCAGGGGTGTGGGTTCCTTAACACAGGACCCCGGTCCCTGAAGGTCCAAGACAATACCCACGGAGATGGGGGAAGGCTGGGCCTCTTGCATTTTGCAATACCCTGCGGCGTGGAGCAGGTAAGAGGGAACCTGCGGGACTTGGTTCGACAGTAGGTATCCCCCTGGGGGTTCTGGGTTGGCTAATGGTATGCTTGTGCATCAGCCACTATCTCCACTATGTCTGTTGAGGCAGGATGGGATGTACTAATGTTTACCCAGATAATATGTAGATATATATATGCTTTTAAAAGATATGTATTTTGCTACTCCCCCCCAGATTTGCCTGTTAGCATGATACTGCAGCCCCACGTGTATAGAGAGGAAGGGCTGACAAAACTCCTGTTTCCTAGGAAGCCTAGGGGGACAGCTTCCTCTATGTGTGCACTACAAAGATTAGTGGCTTACCGGGTGTCTGTGTTTCTAGCGCTGGTCCAGGCTTCTCCTCTGCTCTCTGCTTCCTCCATGTTGGTTTCAGCGTGGGGGGGCGGGGGGCGTGCGCGCGTGCGTGCGCGCCGCCTTTTACAGCGTCAGCGTGCGTGGGGGGGGCGGGCCAGCAGCGTCAGTCTCAGATAAAGCAAAAAAGCATTTCCTGGCTGGTCTTTCCCTCCTGAGAGCAGTGGAGAGTGAGGACATAGAGCGCGCAGCTGAGCCAGTTCTGGCTAACAGTGACACCCAGTGGTGGTTTGTGGATCTTCAGGTCTGGACTTAAAAGTCCACACTGACCAGAAAAAAAAATATATATATATATATTTTTTTGCTTAAAGGGACTCAGCCTTAGATCTGGCAGTATCTGAGTCGGTGCAACCTTGGACTCCAGCTAACGGGCATTGGTGTGGCAATACTCGCAGGGACTTTCCTCTGTATTGCCGCCTTCTCAGGCGTATGAAAATTTTGAAAAGATTTTACCATAGCCTGTCCTTATTAATGTTTCACTTCTAGCTACAACAGTTGGGTGTTGGCTGTAGGGGTGTCTCAAGGTTGTGCAATGGCTCCCAAGGGATCAGGACCAGCTAAGGCTGCAAAAGGTGCCAAAAAAGTAAAGGGGTCTCCAACGGGGTCAGAGGATTTGGGCCAGGCTCCAGTGGTCCCACCCTCACCAGATAGACCACCGAACAGCATCGTGCAGGAGCCATTGAGGGTGCTAGGGGCAGAGGCGGCCCCCAATCAACCCATTCCCGTTTATGTTACGGAAGAAATGCTAGAATCCACCCTGGGTGGGCTAGAGAAAAGGTTAACTGCTTTAATTGCCCGCTCTTTGCCGGGTGGCAAACGGGCTAGATCCCCGTCACCTAAAACGGTGTGTTCAGATGCAGAGGTCCTCTCTTCGGAGGAATTGGACCCACAGGGGGATCAAGCGGACGTGAGTCCTGACGGGTCAGACATTGAAGATTCCACTATAGATGAAATTTTTTCGGCTTCTCAAGCAGAGAGTCTGTGGATCCAGTCTCTGACGGATATGGTTCGCACTGCTTTTAAACTTCCAGTGTCAGAACAATTAGCCCCCGCGGTATCCTCTTTAGGTTCCTTGAAGGCACCATTGAGTGGTGCATCTTTCCCGGTTCACCCCCTTCTGGAGAGTGTGATTTTTCAGGATTGGGCTCGACCTGATAGGATTTTTATCCCTCCTAAAAGGTTTACCATTCTCTATCCTATGGAAGAAGAATTTGCAAAGAAATGGGCACTCCCTACTGTGGACGCAGCCATTTCCTGCGTAAATAAATCCCTGACCTGTCCGGTGGAAAATGTCCAGGTGTTTAAAGATCCAGTCGACAAAAAATTGGAGACCCTACTGAAGGCTTCTTTTACCACAGTAGGTGCCGTGGTTCAGCCAGCAGTGGCAGCCATTGGCGTTTGTCAGGCTTTAAAGGATCAGACTAAACAAATATTAAAGGACATACCGGCTCAGCAAGCTCGTGAATTGGCTGACCTCCCAAGAGCTCTCTGCTTTGCAGTAGATGCTATTAAGGACTCCATTCAACAGGCGTCCCGTTTATCTCTGCTGTTGGTTAATATGCGTCGCCTTTTGTGGCTAAAAAACTGGTCAGCAGAGGCACCCTGCAAAAAGCTTTTAGCAGGATTTCCCTTTCATGGTGGGAGACTATTCGGTGAAGACCTAGATAAATATATCCAGACCATATCAGGTGGTAAAAGTTCTTTCTTGCCCATCAAGAAAAGATCACGTGGGCCCGCATTTAAGCGACAGGCCTTCGCAGGCTCGGCCCCTTCAACTTCCCGTCAGTATCGACGGCCTCCCGGGCGTTCGGCATTTAATAGCCGCCCACAAGGACAAGCCACGACAGGCAAGAGGCCATGGTCTCGCAAGCCGGTTAAACCAGTCCTTAAATCAGATTCATGAAGGGGCGCCCCCACTCTCTTGGGTGGGGGGAAGGCTTCGGTTCTTCTCCGAAGTGTGGAAGGCCAGAATTCCCGACTCTTGGGTAAGATCCGTGGTAACCACGGGCTACAAGCTAGAGTTTCGGGAAGTCCCCCCTCCTCATTTTCAGGGGTCAAGTCTTCCAAGCGACCCATTAAAGAGGGCCTCTCTTGCAAAAGCATTGGATCGTCTCTTACTCCAAGGAGTAATCGTAGAAGTACCAACCCAGGAATGGGGTCTGGGATTCTACTCCAACCTTTTCATAATACCAAAGCCCAATGGCGACGTCAGGCCTATTTTGGACCTCAAACGCCTAAATCGCTTTCTAAACATTCAGACCTTTCGTATGGAGTCCATACGTTCGGTGGCAGCCAGCCTACATCAAGACGACTTTCTAGCATCTATAGACATAAAAGATGCGTATCTGCACGTGCCGATCTATCCGGCACATCACAGGTTTCTTCGTTTTATGATACATCACCGCCATTACCAGTTCGTAGCCCTCCCTTTCGGGTTGGCAACAGCTCTGCGAGTATTCACAAAGGTGTTAGCCCCGGTGCTAGCCGTCCTAAGGACAGAAGGCATTTTAGTCTTGGCATACTTGGACGATCTTCTGGTTATCGACAGCTCAGCCTCCAACCTCAATCAGGCAGTAGGTCGCACAGTTCAGCATCTAGAGGAATTCGGATGGATTGTAAATCTAGAAAAATCGGTATTGAAACCCACAAGGCAGTTGGAATATCTAGGCCTTCGGCTAGATACAGACTGCCAGAGGATAATTTTACCTCAAGCAAAGATCAGATCAATAGCTCAAGCAGTTCAAATGATCTTAGTCAAGAAGAGGCCGACTATTCGCCTATGTATGCGACTGCTGGGGAAGATGGTGGCCGCCTTCGAGGCTGTGCCCTACGCCCAGATCCATACCAGATATCTTCAGGCAGCCATTCTCTCTGCTTGGAACAAGTCCATTCAGGCGTTAGATCGTCCGTTAGTGCTCTCCCCGAAGGTCCGGCGCAGCCTGTCTTGGTGGCTGGTCTCTCAAAATTTGTCAAAAGGGAAATCCTTTTGCCCCATCACGTGGAAGATAGTATCCACGGATGCCAGCCTGTTAGGTTGGGGGGCAGTTCTAGAAGAACAGACCCAGCAAGGGCTGTGGTCGGGGGCAGAGAAACTGCTTCCCATCAATATCTTGGAGATCAGAGCTGCTCGACTGGCCCTGATCGCCTGGACTCTCCCCCTTCAGGGTCTGCCAGTAAGGATACAGTCCGACAACGCCACTGCGGTGGCATACATAAACCACCAGGGGGGCACGAAGAGCCCAGCAGCCCAAAGAGAAGTAAACCTGATTTTCTCATGGGCCGAAGCCCATGTACCCTGCATCTCGGCGGTGTTCATCCCAGGGATAGACAATTCTCAAGCAGATTTTTTGAGTCGTCAACAGTTGCTCCCGGGGGAATGGTCGCTTCACCCCCAGGTATTCCAAGAGATTTGCCAAAGATTCGGAGTCCCAGAGTCCCAGACGTGGACATTATGGCAACGAGATCCAACAAAAAGTTGGACAAATTCATATCCCGAGCCAGGGATCCCTCGGCCTACGGGACCGATGCCTTGGTTTGCCCTTGGCACCAGTTTTCTCTTCTGTATGCGTTCCCTCCACTGCAGATGATTCCCCGCCTTCTACGGAGGATCCGGGTGGAGCGCAGGCCTGTGATCCTGGTGGCCCCAGCCTGGCCCAGGAGGGCTTGGTACGCACTCATCGTGAAGATGTCAGTCGGGGCACCGTGGCCGCTCCCCCTGCGCCCAGATCTGCTGTCTCAAGGCCCAATCTGCCATCCTGCTTCACAGCAGCTAAATTTGACGGCTTGGCGGCTGAATCCCTAATTCTTAAGGGCAGAGGCCTCTCAGATCAGGTCATATCTACGTTGATTCAGGCTAGGAAACCGGTCTCCAGAAATATTTATTACAGAGTCTGGAGATCCTATGTGGAGTAGTGCGAGTCTCAAAAATGGCATCCTCGAAAGTTTTTTATTGACAGGATCTTGCGATTCCTCCAGGTTGGCGTTGACAAAGGGTTGGCTCTTAGTACTCTAAAGGGGCAGGTGTCGGCTTTATCAATATGGTTTCAAAGACCCTTGGCCACCCATTCGCTTATGAAAACCTTCTTACAGGGGGTCTTGCATGTGAATCCCCCTATTAGAGCTCCCCTCTGCCCCTGGAATTTAAATCTGGTCTTGTCAGCTTTACAAAGGCAGCCGTTTGAACCTCTGACAGAAATCCCTCTTGTGCTACTAACCCGAAAGTTGGTTTTCTTGGTGGCTATGGCTTCAGCCAGAAGGGTTTCCGAGCTGGCAGCCTTGTCATGCAGGGAGCCATACCTTATTCTGCATAAGGACAGAGTTGTTCTGCGGCCTCAACCTTCTTTCCTTCCTAAGGTCATATCCAGTTTTCACTTGAATCAGGACCTAGTCCTACCTTCCTTCTTTCCTACTCCCCAGTCCAGAGAGGAAAGACGGCTTCATACTTTGGACGTGGTTCGAGCCATGAGGGTCTATCTCAAGGCTACAGAGAAGATTCGGAAAACAGATGTGCTTTTTGTTCTTCCGGATGGCCCCAAGAAGGGTCAGCCGGCTGCCAAGTCTTCCTTGGCTAGGTGGATTAAGCAGCTGATTTTTCAGGCCTATGGTCTGAAGCGCGTTCCACCTCCCTTATCAGTTAAAGCCCATTCTACGAGGGCCATGAGTGCCTCCTGGGCGGCACACCATCAGATTTCTATGGCACAGGTTTGCAAAGCGGCAACCTGGTCTTCCGTACATACGTTTACTAAATTTTATAAGTTGGACGTTGCAAAGGGTACGGACGCAGCTTTTGGGCAGGCGGTCCTACGGGCAGCAGTATAGAATCCTCTGGCCCGGTTCACGCCCCCTTGTGTTTCTGTTGATGGAGCCATGTTTTCTCCTGACAATGTTTTTATTTGGCTATTCTTGGCCTTACGGTCTCCCTCCCTTCATAGAGCATTGCTTTAGGACATCCCAAGTGTAATGGCTATGCGCTCTGTGTCCCGTGATGTACGATAAAGAAAAAAGGATTTTTAATATACAGCTTACCTGTAAAATCCTTTTCTTGAAGTACATCACGGGACACAGAGCTCCCACCCCTCTTTTGGGGAACATTGTGTAACCTCGGGAGAATTGCTTGCTACAAAACTGAAGCACTCCCAGTGGGAGGGGGTTATATAGGGAGGAAACTTCCTGTGAAATTGATTACACCAGTGTCCACACCTGAAGGTACCCATATAACCCAAGTGTAATGGCTATGCGCTCTGTGTCCCGTGATGTACTTCAAGAAAAGGATTTTACAGGTAAGCTGTATATTAAAAATCCTTTTTTTAAGTACCAGAGTTTGGCGCCATTCCATGAGTGTGTGCAATTTTAAAGCGTGACATGTTAGGTATCGATTTACTCTGCGTAACATCATCTTTTATATTTTACGGAAAAATTGGGCTAACTTTACTGTTTTGTTATTTTTTAATTCATGAAACCATTTAAAAAAAAAAAGGCATTTGAAAAATGATTGCGCAAATACCGTGCAAGATAAAAAGTTGCAATGACCGTCATTTTATTCCCTAGGGTGTCTGCTAAAAACATATATAATGTTTGGGGGTTCTGAGTAATTTTCTAGCAAAAGAATGATGATTTGTACATGTAGGAGAGAAGTGCCAGAATAGGCCCGGTATGGAGGTGATATAAAAGCCCAGTATTGAAGTGGTAATTTAAACAAGCTGAAGTAAGAAATTGATTGGCTACCATTCATGGCTGGACCAGATTTTTCACTCTCCAGTTTTAGGATCTGTACTTCCTTTCCTTCATCCTGACAAATGAGAGAACAGCTAATATGAAATTAGGGACAGGATAGCTTGCAATACTGTATGCATCCCCTACCATGTTGCTGCATCAGACTGATTCCTAGTCCAGCTGGCCCATTGCAGAAAGGAGAAAACCCCACAATAACATAAGATCACATTTTTGTTCCTGGTTCAGGCCTGCCTAGTTATGGCATGTTCAGTAGGAGGCAGGCTGACAGGGTTGGATACTGTTCACTTTTTTTTCTTCCCCTGAACTCTTCTACATCTGATCAGTGTGTTAAAGGTATGTGTATGCCGTAAATAACAAATTCTTTCACAGAAAATGTTGTTTTGCTGAAACTGCACTGGGCTTCTGTGTCCTGGCTAGTTTACATATAAGAAGTGGTTAGTTCCTGTTCAGGGCTTTTTTTTCTCAAATAAGAGGTGCAGGAACTCAACCATGCACTGCACACACCCCGGGCACCTGCATCCCCATCCTGCATTTAGTGGGAGCCACTCAGGAGATCAGATCTGATAGAGCAAAGCTGTCACTTGTAAACACAGAAGTCCGGCTTCTGTGTTTACAAGTGACAGCTTGGCTGCCACAGAGCGATAGTGGTCAGCAGGGAGCAGAGGGCCCGAGCTGGAGGTGGTGGAACTGAGTTTGTTCCCTAACATTTCTATGTATGTATTCTTTTCATCATTACTTGCCTAAAAAACATTTTATTGTTTAATTTCAGTGGACAATGAATTTGAAGCTATGGCCACGCATCTTCTAAAAAAGACCCAGGCAATGCTAAACAAATACCGTTTGCTGCTTATGGAAGATGCAAAGGTATGTAAACTTATTACAGAGATATCTGCTATCAGATCACTTCATACAATACAGAATACGTGGATATGAGATCTGATGGAACAGCTAATCTCTGACTCAAGCCACGTACACACAACCATTTTTAATGTCCTAGAAAAAGCAAAGTTTTTTTTTTTTCGACGTGATTCTTGTCAAGCCGGCCTTGCATACACACAAACGTGAAAAAAAAAATGCTCGAGCAAAGCGCGGTGACGTACAACCCGTACGACGGCACTAAAAAGGGGAAGTTCCATTCGGATGGCGCCACCCTTTGGGCTCTGCAGATAGTCAATTAAAATAACATCTGCCTCACTGAATTAAAGAGTATGTAAACCTAACATTTCATATTCCTGATATGTGCTTGCTGTACCATGTACAGTACTTGTATGAGAAAGTCTCCTGTTCTCTTTTTGTATTGATACCTTTGTGTGAAATCCCTGGTGTTCCTGCTAGTCTCTCTGCTTTTCTATTAACAACTGACCACACTAAGCAGGAGAGCACAATGTGGTCAGTTTTCTAGCTGTACCGAAAGCTGTGCTCTTCTTCCTTCAATGATCAAACTTGTCCTGACACCCCTCCGCCCAACGGCGGATCCAGGGGGGGGCAACGGGGCAATTGCCCCCCCCCCCCCGAGGCAATCATGTCACATTGGCTTTTAGGGGTCCGGAGGTCCCCAGGGGCCCGGAGGCCACCAAGGCCCCAGATGGCAACCCCCCCCCCCTTTTTTTTAGGGGTCTGGAGGTCCCCAGGGGCCCGGAGATCCCCAGGGCCCCAGATGACCACCCCCCTTTTTTTATTAAATGTATGTATATATATATATATATATATATAAATTATTATTATTATTATTGTTAGTATTATTATTAAAGGGCACAGAGGTCCCCAGGGCCCCGGAGGACAACCCTCCTTTTTTTTATAATTTTTAAAAAAAAAAAATTTATATTTTATTTATTTTTTTCTCTTTTTTTTATATATAGATATATTTTTATTAAAGGGCTCAGAGGTCCCCAGGGCCCCATGTGTCAAACCCCCTTTTTTTAATAAATGTTTTTTTTTTTTTTTTTTATATATTGTTTTATTTATTTTTTATAACTTTTTTTTTAAATCATTTTTTTAAACTGCTTGCGGTGCCTGCAGCTGCTGCTGCCGAGTCTGTCACTCTCTCTCTCATCACCAGGGCTGGTAGGCTGCCTGTCCTGAGGCTGCTTTGAGCTGTTGCTGACTGCAGCACTTCCCTCTCTCCTGCGTGTATGACATCGGGCATCTCTGGCTGTGTGTGAGAGCTGGATCTGTGTTCGGCTGTGCTGCCTGTGCTAGACCTGCTCGTGTGATAGTAGATAGAGATGGAACACTGATTGAATCAGTGTCAGGGATTCTAAATAGACCAGTACTGTGTGCCTACACAGAGGAGACCAACACTGTATGCAGTGAAATAAAAGGTGTTTATTTACAAGGTGAACAGAACAGGTGAAGACAACCAGTGCACAAATAAAAACAAAGCATATATAAGTGAAGGGGAAATGCCGTAATCATAAACCAAAAGCCAAGCCGAGGTCATATACCAGGAGATCACAGAAGAAGCTGCAGACAGGGAATGGGCAGGAAGGGAATGTCCAGGAGAGGGATCAGGTCAGGTCGGATCAGAAGTCAAGAAAGGGTACAGCAGGCTCAGGGTCAGATATCAGGCTCAGGATCAGGTTAGTAGACAGATACCAGGGCGAGGAGTGATTACACACGCCGGGTATTATAGAGGCGTGCTGATTGCATTCAGGTCACACCTGAACGCAGGAAGGGCTGTGTGCTCCATACTGCCAAGAACTCCCCGCTGGTGGAGGCCAGTACTGCAGCCCAAATAACAGGCAGAATCACCAGCGGGGGGACCTTTCCTGACAATCAGTGTTTTGTCTATCACACAAGCCTGTCTAGGGGGGGACCTTGCTAGAGCACACTGGCCTACCGAACACAGACCTTCAGCTCCTGTTTGTTCCATGACACACGTCGGGAGAGGAGATGCCTGCTGTGTGTGATCGAGGCAATGCCATGGTGAGTGCCGTGCACAGTGTGGCTGCATTCATAGACAAAAGCGGGGGTGCATTGATAGACAAAAGTGAGTTTGCATTGATATGCAAAAGTGGGGATGCATTGATATGCAAAAGTGGGGATGCATTGATATGCAAAAGTGGGGTTGCATTGATATACAAAGGTGGGGCTGCGTTCATATGCACAGTGAGGCTGCAATGATCTCTTGTACCATGTCTTCAGTCTCTGACCATCCCTTGTACCACGTCTGCAGTCTCTGGCCATCTCTTGTACCACGTCTGCAGTCTCTGACCATCCCTTGTACCACGTCTGCAGTCTCTGACCATCTCTTGTACCACGTCTGCAGTCTCTGACCATCCCTTGTACCACGTCTGCAGTCTCTGACCATCCCTTGTACCATGTCTGCAGTCTCTAACCATCTCCTGTACCACGTCTGCAGTCTCTGACCATCTCTTGTACCACGTCTGCAGTCTCTGACCATCTCCTTGTACCACGTCTGCAGTCTCTGACCATCTCTTGTACCATGCCTGCAGTCTCTCACCATCTCCTGTACCACGTCTGCAGTCTCTGACCATCCCTTGTACCACGTCTGCAGTTTTCCTGACCATCTCTTGTACCACGTCTGCAGTTTTCCTGACCATCTCTTGTACCACGTCTGCAGTCTCTGACCATCTCCTTGTACCAAGTCTGCAGTCTCTGACCATCTCCTTGTACCACGTCTGTACTCTGTAGTCTCTGACCATCTCCTTGTACCATGTCTGCAGTCTCTGACCATCTCTTGTACCATGCCTGCAGTCTCTGACCATCTCCTGTACCACGTCTGCAGTCTCTGACCATCCCTTGTACCACGTCTGCAGTTTTCCTGACCATCTCTTGTACCACGTCTGCAGTTTCTGACCATCTCTTGTACCATGTCTGCAGTCTCTGACCATCTCTTGTACCATGTCTGCAGTTTCTGACCATCTCTTGTACCATGTCTCCATTCTCTGACCATCTCTTGTATCACGTCTGCAGTCTCTCACCATCTCCTGTACCACGTCTGCAGTCTCTCACCATCTCCTGTACCACGTCTGCAGTCTCTCACCATCTCCTGTACCACGTCTGCAGTCTCTCACCATCTCCTGTACCACGTCTGCAGTCTCTCACCATCTCCTGTACCACGTCTGCAGTCTCTGACCATCCCTTGTACCACGTCTGCAGTCTCTCACCATCCCTTGTACCACGTCTGCAGTTTCTGACCATGTCTTGTACCACGTCTGC
Organism: Rana kukunoris; assembly: GCA_029574335.1. NCBI lineage: Eukaryota > Metazoa > Chordata > Amphibia > Anura > Ranidae > Rana > Rana kukunoris. The sequence continues at coordinate 519,459,593 of CM056052.1, read as the reverse complement.
AGTTTCTGACCATCTCTTGTACCACGCCTGCAGTCTCTGACCATCTCTTGTACCATGTCTGTAGTCTCTGACCATCTCCTTGTACCACGTCTGCAGTTTCTGACCATCTCCTCTACCACGTCTGCAGTCTCTGACCATCCCTTGTACCATGCCTGCAGTCTCTGACAATCCCTTGTACCACGTCTGCAGTCTCTCACCATCTCCTGTACCATGTCTGCAGTCTCTCACCATCTCTTGTACCACGTCTGCAGTCTCTGACCATCTCTTGTACCACGTCTGCAGTCTCTGACCATCTCTTGTACCACGTCTGCAGTCTCTGACCATCTCTTGTACCACGTCTGCAGTCTCTGACCATCTCTTGTACCATATCTGCATTCTCTGACCACCTCTTGTACCATGTCTGCAGTCTCTGACCATCTCTTGTACCACGTCTGCAGTCCCTGACAATCGTCTACAAACCATGGGATAGATTTATGGCATTCATATTTAAATATGTTTTACTAGTAATGGCGGGGATCATTGATTTTTTAGCAGTACTGCAACATTGCAGCGGACACATCGGACACCTAATTGAGTTCTGTAAGCAACACCTTATTTTCTGGCAGTGCCCCTCCCGAGACTAGACTCTGGATCCGCCCTTGCCTCCGCCTCCCCCTGCACAGCCATTCGATGGGAAAATCATTTAGCTGTTGATTCTCCTCCCCCAGCTTATATGCAGGTGATCACTGATAAAAAAAAAATTATTTTTTTTCTTCCAATCTATGCAAAAATGAATGTGTTGTTTTACAAGGTGATCATTTACAATCACTTTAATTACTCCATTTGGGATCCAGACTGTAATTGGCATAGCAGAAACATTACTTGACCTAATAAGCGAATGCCTAGGTGCTCATTGGGTTAATATTAGAATAAGCATGCTGCCTTACTTTAGCTGTACTAACTATATAGCAATGTGAAGATAATTTTTGTTTCTACTTTAGCGCATCACTCCTTCTGCAGAAATGGTGATGCTGGACAGAATATTTAACCAGGAAGAAAGAGCAACTCTTACACGTGAGAAACGAACGGCACTGGTTGATCCTGGTGAGTGTTAAAAATTGGTAACCCTATTTTCAGTTTATTCACTAACAGCACATTGAGGTGAGGAGAGTGCAAAATCTGGTGTAGCTGTGCATGGCAGCCAATCAGCGTCCAACTTCAGCTTGTTCGCTAAGTGCCGGTTCACACTGCAGTGACTTGGGATCCGACTTGTGTCGCCCCACATGAGAAATTCCATTAAAGTGAATGAGAGCCGTCTTAATGTACACTACTAAAGTCGCTCCGACTTCAGAAAAGGTTCTTGTACTACTTTTAAGCGACTTTTAGGCAACTTGTACCTATTGATTTCAAGTCGGATCACTGTCTTAACTAAAGCAACTTTACAGGAAGAGAAAATAGTTTTCTCAGGCAAACCCCTCCCTCCTACAGAGCTGATTATTGTTTGATTGGCCACAGACAAAGTCGTCTGTCCTGGAGGCAACTTAAAGTCACGTTGTAAGTCGCGCTTAAGTTGTCTCGCAAAGTTGCGCTGGAAGTCGTGTTACCCCTGTGTGAACCGGCACTATAGCTTTGACAATAAAACCTGGAAATTGATGGGCTACCATGCACAGCTGCACCAAATTTTCCACTCTCCACTCTTAATAAATCAACCCCACTGTGACCTCCTCTGCTGAAAGACCTCAGCACCAACATCTTGGTGCTGTTAGATATTGGTGCAGGTTTGATAGCTTCTGGTTCCAAAAATGTATGCACAGTGTAACGCAATTAGGCCACTGTAGGTGGTGGTGTAGTGTTAGGGATTAGAATAGGGGTTAGGTTACTGTATTTATACCACGCACTTTTTTGCCCTGAAGATCAGAGCAAAATCGTGGGTGCGCGATATACGCAGATACCTGCTTCCCGCGCTGTGTTTGAACCACTCCACCGACATATACCGAGTGCAGTACACTCGGGTATAGTGGGACAGGCTCGTCTCTGCTCGCGGTCACGTCCTGTACGTCCTTTACGCGAGAGGAGCCGAGCCTGCCCGACTATACCCGAGTGTACTGCGCTCGGTATATGTCGGCGGAGTGGTTCGAACACAGCGCGGGAAGCGGGGATCGAGCGGGGAGGACTCCACGATGGCTGCAGAAGGACGCCGGACCGGACAAGCCTGCCGATGGACGCAATGGACGATGGGCAAGACACCGACGAGGGGCATCCAAACTGTAAGTATTTTTTTTCCAGGAATTTTCCTTCCAGGTTGGGGGTGCGCGCTATACGCCGGGGCGCGTTATAGCCAGATAAATACAGTAGTTTACAATGAGGGGTTCGGGAGTTCAAGTTAATGAAGTAATTTAAAGTTGAATTAGAGAGAAATAAATTACTTAAATATAATTTCATAAAATGAATTGCTTCCAAGTGAAAATTAAGAATTTATTCTAAATATAACATGAATTACATGGTATTAATTAAATAGGTATAAATTATTGCATTACATTATCAATATGATTAAATGATTAGTCATTGTATGTATCAAATTTGATGATTGTTATTATATTAAATTAATTACAAACCACAGTAATTAAAATAAGTATATATTATTGGATAATATTCATATTATTCTTATTAATTATTAATTAGCTGATTAGAGTGGGACACTTTGAGCCTAGAATATTGCACTTTTCACAATATTCAAATTTTCTGAGATTGTGGATTTGGGGTTTTCTTGAGCTGTGAGCCATAATCATCACATTTATGACAAATCACTGCTTGAACTATCTTGCTTTGCATGTAATTAGTCTATCTCATTTATTAGTTTCACCTTTTAAGTTGCAATAGTGAAATAAATAAACTTTTTCAAGATTTTTGAATTTTTCGAGTATCACTTGTATTCCTTGGGGGTAGGGATGAGCTTCGTATTCGAGTCAAACTCATGTTCGACTCGAACATCGTATGTTCGATCGTTCGTCGAAATATGAACAAATGGGGTCGTTCGCTCCAAATTCAAGTGACGCGCCACGGCCCATAATTCACTGCAGCATTGCTGGCTTATGATTGGCCAAGCATGCACTATGACCCGCATGCTTGGCCAATCACAGCGCCGTCAGTACAGAGAGTCGTAATTGGCCAAAGCCAGGGTGGCTTTGGCCAATTATGGCTCAGGGGGTTTAGTACACGCCCCACACTATAAAAGGCCGCCTGCAGGTCGGCCTTATGTAGTGTGTTGCGGCGGTGGTTAGAGAGAACAGAGAGAGACAGAGAGAGTGTCATTTTTTGCAGGTAGATAGAGCAGGCAGGCTAGTCAGTTAATGTTACAGTGTGTAGAGGATATATATACATCCCAGGTGTTGTACATATATTTATACACTGTATAGTTTAGCTAGATCAGTTCTTCCTAATGCAGGTGATTGTGCTATTTAAAGACGTTTTCACAGGCATACTATAGACACCCAGCAGTTACAATATTTAAAGGAATTTTTCGTTTTTATTTATTTTTTATTTAAGCATCATTAAAATCACTGCTCCTGATTCAGGAGCAGTGATTTTAATGATGCCTAAATTAAAAAACAAAAAAGGAAAAATTACTTTAAATATTGTACCTGCTGGGTGTCTATAGTTTGCCTGTGAAAACGTCTTTGAGGACCCGGGTCTTGCCCGAGGGAACATGTATCAATGAAAAAAAAGTTTTAAAAACGGTAGTTTTTTCAGGAGTCCTGAAAAAAACTACCGTTTTTTTTTAAACTTTTTTTCCATTGATACATGTTCCCTAGGGCAAGACCCAGGTTCTTAAAGACGTTTTACGACAATTACTTGCACATTAGGCTTTAAAATTAGCACTTTTGAATTCGAACGTTCGAGTCCCATAGACGTCAATGGGGTTCTAAATGTTCGAGCGGACATTCAGTCCGTTCAAAGGTTCTGGTACGAACCGAACGAGGGTGTTCGGCTCATCCCTAGTCAGGGGCAGCAAACCAGAAAGTAATGAAATCAGAAACTTCCACACATTCAGCTTCTTCATATTTCTCTCACAAACTGTATTTCCACTTTTGCAGTAACATTTTATAGAAATTTTGGCCCTACTTCATCTTTAATACCTAACTCCAGGTTTACTGTTACTTTAAATAGTCCATATGAACTATTTCCTTTACTGAACAGAGCTCAGCCTATACTTATAGAGGCACATCTGTTAGTAAAGGAAATAGTTTGTTTGGACCAGCTTGGTCCATACAAATTATTTAAAGTCATTGTTTTTTTTTTTTTTTACGAAATACAAATCCACCTTGCACTTTGAAAGTGCACTTGGAAGTGTAGTCGCTGTAAATCTGAGGGGTAGATCTGAAAGGTGGGGAAGCTCGGCTGATTTTATATTCCAATCATATGCAAGATTTATTACAATGTGTTGCACATATAAAACACAACAGCAGTGATTGCAGGCCGAGAAATTATGCATACAAGGTGAAAAGAAAACAATCCACATACATTATAAACAGTATATAACCAATATACAAACATCAGAAAAATGTGCAAGCATCATTAGTACCTGACGACGTTTCGCGAGACTCTTTTACTATTTTTTGCAGTTAATTATCATAGACAAGGTGAGACTTCTAGGGACTGTAAGGCCACTTGAGTCCAGGTGACAGATGCACACCGTTGAGGTCAGTTGTGCACCGCTACGGTAGTGGACCCTACGGCTGACTGCTGGGTGGTTAAGGAAGGCAGGTCCACTGGAGCAGCAACATGGATCCCACAGGGAGCTAGAGCATAAGATTCCCCAGGGGACGGAGTCTAAGAGCCAGCAGGTGTTCACCAAAACCAAAACCTCTAGTGGTGAGGGTGGACTGCACTGCAACTGGCTCCAGGTCATGGCCCCCAGGGTCTCCCAGCTCACGCTCCCAGTACGCTATAGGAGGATAGAGAGGAAGCATCAGTCCAGGATAACAAGAGATAGTAAGGGGATAAGCCAGGGCGACTAGCACACAAAGATAAACATAGAACACGCCAAAGGTCAGGGTCACAAGCAAACGGAAAGTAACAGGGATCAGTAACTGGAATCAGACATAGAAGCCACAGCAAGTCGCACACGAAAGCTAAACACACAATGTTGATCAGCAGGGCTGGCTTTCAGTGCACAGGTTAATATAGAGTTCTCTGATAGGGAATGCGGTGGAGTCATGCTTTGAGGAGAGATTACTTAAGCAGCCAGGTGAGAGTGGCTGGCCTCTAAAGGTGAACACATGGAGGAGAGGTAAGCTGACAGACAAACATTACTGTATATCCATGACAGGGACACTTGCACTCACTAAAGCCATGTTGGTGCTCCAGTTGTTTCCCCGTTGGGGTTACCTTTTGCTCCACCTCCTCAGCTCCCATGCTGGATGTCTGTGGCTGCTGCCGCCACCTATGGAGTCAGTGACTGATGACCTGGCCCAGCCTATTGGTGAGTATGGGGTCTTATTATAGGTGTACACACAGGGTGTGCTGGATGTGCCTGAGCATGCCCTAATCATGTGCATTAGCATTATCCAGACGCGGGTGGTTAGGGGGGTCCCAGTGGCCAGAGTAAATGCCCCCAGTATAATAAAGGCTAGGTTAATATTAATATTAACATTAATAACACATTACACCAATATTTATATGCTCCCAATCAACTCAGTGAGTGAGTAACTTGTATAGCACTACAAATGCGAACTAAATCACCTCAAGGCGCTGTATCCAATGTCGTCGTCCAGCCACGCTTCAGAATAGATGTGTCTTAAGTTTTTTTCTGAAAGCCCGATGGTTCACTTCCATCCGAATGTCTGCGGGTAGAGCGTTCCATAGCGGTGGTCCTTGGACTGCTAATCTTCGTTCTCCTTTAGATTTGTAGCGGGACTTGGAGATGTGGAAGAGGTTCTGATTAGTCGATCGTAGGGCCCGATTTGAAGTGTAGTGTTTTATTTTCTCGCATAAGTATTGCGGCGCAATTCCTTGTGTGCATTTGTGGGTGAGGCAGAGGGTCTTGAATGTCACCCGATCCTTTACGGCCAGCCAGTGGTGGGACCTTAAGACCGGGGAGATTTGTCCCATGGTTTTTTACCTGTTATCAGTCTGGCTGCAGTGTTCTGGACAACTTGTAGACAAGACATCTGGTATTTGGGTAGTCCTAGGTAGAGGGAATTTGCGTAGTCGAGTCTGGAGTTGATGAGTGTTCCCACTGCTACTGCTGTGTCTTCTTCCGGGATGAAGGGGATGAGTCTACGCAGAAAGCGGAGAAGATAGTGAGATCCGTATTACAGATATAGTAAAGCATTTACCACTGAAGAGCGAGCGCGGTCTTGCGAAACATCGTCGGGTACTATTGATGCTTGCACATTTTTCTGATGTTTGGATATTTGTTATATACTGTTTATCATGTATGTGGATTGTTTTCTTTTCACAATTCTAATAAATCAACTTTTTATACAATCATGATATGTTTTTTTGTCTAACCATACTCACCTTACTTAAAGTCCCAGGGCGAACCCTATGTATATACTGTATGTATTGAATTAGGGATGGAGGTGATGTTGGGGTGACACCAGACCTCTTATTATGTCTCTTTCCACAGATGCATACCTTACAGAATTCTGTTGCTATAGCAAATTTCATGAAGATCCTTCAGATGAAAAGCTGATCAGCAATCATGACCTGGACACAGAGCTAACCAGTGGTGGTTCCTCGCCAACGGACAGTAATACGAAAGATCAGACAGCTTCAAGCTCACCTAAGATTCCAGATTCCCCATGTTTAGTGCCTACTGACAATTTACCTACATGTAAAAATTCTCCAGAGGAAACAGAAGGCCTTAAAAAAGATGTTGTGTTGAAGAACGTAGAGTTTTCCCCTACGAAAGAACTCATTGTAAACCTTTGCAAACTAAAGGGTAAGTACACCTCTTGTCCTTCAGAAACCTACACGTTGTGTAAAGCCTCAAAAGAAACAGTTGCTGCATACTGCGCTCCAAAGTCCATTCCTGATTCTGGATCACAAACGGACCCTAACGATGCAGAAAGCCCACAGAACAAAACTGCAGGACCCTCTCTAGAAACCACAGGCAAGCAAACTAACATTATGGTAAACAGCAAAAGCATAATGAGTAGCGAGAATGTGAAAGCAACGGTCAGAAACGTTCTGGAACTTAAACTTAGCGCAAAGCACTTGAAAAGCGAGGTCTCCGGTAGCAGTTCTGCAGAAACGGAACTTAAAAAATGCTCCGAAGATCACGGCATAGACAAGCCAGTTTCACAAACTAGAGAAGGGGCGGCAGAAACTGATTCAGTTTTAGAAGCAGCTGTAAATAGTATTTTAGATTGCTGAACAATCTGCAGAACATTGTGTAGGATGCACGTGGATGAAGAGCAATAGTGATTTAACTCACAGAAGATGAAGAAGATGGATACAAAAACATCAGCTGAGATGGCTTTCACGTTTGATGGATTCAAGAAAGCCCGCCATAGACAATCAGGAATGATCTGCACAAGCAGGTCATTTTGTGAATTCATAGATGGTAACATGTTTAAAATTTTTCTTTTTGTTGGGTTTCATTAAAGATGCAGTCTTGCCACCAACACATAACATTATCTATCTCCACTGAAAAAAAAAAAAAAAAATCACACACTGATGGTGCTTATCTTCAGGCCACCATACTATGTTGATGGCATTTGTTTATTTGCTGGGACCAAAGAGTACAGATGATGGAAGCTTGCATGGCCCTGGGAGTTAAACAAATCCTATGTAGCTTAGCTGATGTAGACTAAAGTTTAGAATCACACAGGCAACCTCAAACTACGTTGACAGCGATATTTGCATTAAGCCTTATTGTTGTATCTGAAGGAAGAACATGTCTGTTTGCCTATAGCAGCCAAATTTTTCACAATTCAGTATGAGAACATAAAGGGGGATGTAAATGGCTAGTAAAGGCAATGATAACAGTTCTCACTTCTGATACTTTGTTTTGTTGCACTATATGTTATGGGAGACTGCAGCTTTACTGAAATACAGTGTACACGTGTACCACTCCACTGGGTTTGGAACTAACCAGCTTCTATGTACCATTAAATGTGTTTTATTTGCTAGCAATGTCAATGTTGGACTTGGATGGTTTGTAAGGGTATTCAATAAAGCGGTGCAAGGAGCAATGAGGAAGCACAAAGTACTGTACAGTAAAACCTTGGTTTGCGAGCATAATTCGCTCCAGAAACATGCTTGTAATCCAAATCACTTGTATATCAAAGCATTTTTTTTACAGGGTATAAAAACGAAGAGAGGCACCTCTGAGGCCTCGTACACACAACCGTTTTCCTCGACAGAATCCATCAAGAAACTTGGTGGCAGAGCTTTTTTGCAGAGGAAAACGGTCGTGTGTATGCTTTTCATTGAGAAAACTGACGTGGAACTCAACAAGTTCTCTTTTTCCTCGTCGGGAGTCTCAATTTCCTCGTCGTGTTCCTTGTCGGGCTGGTTTTCGACGAGAAACACGTTCATGTGTATGCTTAGAAACCCGGGCATGCTCAGAATGAAGTATGAGATGGGAGCGCACCTTCGTTTAAAGTAGCGTTTGTAATGGAGATAGCACATTCGTCATGCTGTAACAGACTGAAAAGTGCAAATTGTCTCTTACCAAAGTTTTACTTAACATGCAGAAACATGAGATTAGCAAAAGCAGCTCCAAGGGTTGTGCCAGTGGAATCGAACTTCCCCTGCCGTCGTATGTGTTGTACGTCACCGCGTTTGAGAACGAGGAGATTTTGTCTTGACAGTGTGTACGCAAAGAAAGCTTGTCAAGTTTCTCGACAAGCCTAACAAGGAACTCGTCGAGGAAAACAATGTTTCATTTACGACGAGTTCCTCGGTCGTGTGCATGAGGCCTTAGTGTAGCAATAAGTTGCTAAATGTTGTACCTTCATTAAATGTAACCATATTGCTACACTTAGAGGCTCAGCTCTTTTTTTATACTCAGTTGTGACATGACGCTACTCTTATATCAAGACAAGTTAGGGCTCTTTCACACAGGCAGACCGTTTAATTTTTTAGGCGGACCTGAATGGGCGCTCCGTGCTCCTCTATGGAGCCACGGATGTCAGCGGTGACATGCCCATTGACATCCGACCCCCTCCGATCCGCCAAAGTGTGACGGAGGAAAACCCGATTTTCCATCCATCTGACGGATCAGATTGGGTGACAACGGACTCCACGGTCCGTCGTCATCTGATTCCCCATAGGGGAAAGCGGCGCTCTGACAGGTCGTTCCCTGCACAGTGTGCAGAGACAGACCTGTCATCTGCCGGCTCAGCGGTGATCGATGGAGCGATCCCCGCTGAGCAAAGCGGAGACCGAAAATGGTCCGCCCCGCGTGAAAGGGCCCTTACTCTCAAACCAAGGTTTTACTGTATAGTCATTTATAGCAACCAATAAGAGATAATATTAGAACGGACCACAGTAAACTGAAATCTGATTGGTTGCTATGTGCACATGACCATTACTCTTTGCACTTTCTTTTTGAATAAGTTCTGCCGTGAAAATGTGAAAAGAGAATCAGCAACTAGCAATACATGAAAAACATCATTAGTGGTAGCAAAAACGCTGCTACTATAGTCAGTAATGGAAGAGTACAGCTATTTGTTCCAGGTTTAGGTGATAATGGCTTTATTCACTGTTATAGTTGCCAGATCTTTGTGAAGATTCACAACATGCCAGCATTTCATGTCAGAAAAATATGCCACATGTAGTACAGGTGGGCCCGTTTGTGACACCAGTCACTCAACAAAATAGGCATTAAAGAGTCAGTCCACCTAGAAGTATTGAATTACCAGCTACCTTCTTCTATCTGTTGTTGATTTCCACCTTTCATGGCTTTATAAAGCAGTATCCCAGTATCCCTGCCATCAGATCTAATGCCCCGTAAACACGACCGATTTTCCCGTCGGAAAAAGTCTGATGAGAGCTTCTGGATTGGAATCCCGCCGTGTGTATGCTCCATCTGATTTTTTCCAACAGGATCTCTTTTTTCCTGTTAGGAAAAATCCTAGCGGGAAAACCGTTCGTCTGTATGCTTTTCGGACGTGGAAAAAAAACACGCATTCTCAGAAATAAATCGACACATACTCAGAAGCATATAACTTAATTTTCTCGGCTCATCATAGTCTTTTACTTCACCGTCTTGGCAGTCAAAAGTTCACCGGACTTTTGTGTGATTGTGTGTATGCAAGGCCAACTTGAGAGGAATTCCGTCGGAAAAAAAAAACGTTGTTTTTTTTTTTTGACGGGAAAACCGGTCATGTGTACGGGGCATTAGATGATAATAGTTGATCCTTCCCACCAATGTTTATCCATGAATAGAACACCAGTTTGTTTGGACGGACCATTTTAATGATGAAGTTCACACAGTATAGTGCTACAAATTTAGTGACCCATGTGAAATTGCAATTTTTTGGGTGGGGTTTGGTGACTTAAAATAGTATATATCCAATAATTTTGATACTGCAAAGCAGGATAATGTAAGGCTTATTAAGCATTTATTATCTACCTTGTTCCATTCTTTTTGTACAGTCTGTGAAAGAATGGGAAATGTTCAATATTTATTTGTTGCCCTGGGGACTAGAGGGCAGCAGTGTCTATGGAATGCTTGGGTGGGCACAGCACACCAAGTGTTACAGTTTGAAGACATTCTAAACTCTATGGATATTTTAATACTAAACGGGCGACCTTAAAACACAATCTTTTTTTTAGCCCTGAAAGGATATTTATAACATTTCTTGAGTGCAGCAAAAAAAAGTTTGCACTATAATAGTGTGTTTATTAAATTAGGGATTCAAGGAAATTTGGGAGCTACAATATGTTTAGGATTTATGAGTGTAAAATGTACCCTTTGGAATAATATGACCCTTGCCCTTTAGCCTCTTATGATGCCCCATGGCCAGCTAATCTATGGGAGAAACAAATTGTCCAAAAAGTGGTTCTTCAAAGATATTTTTAGTGCTGCAGGTATCTGTTCATACTCAGACTGTCACCCCATGTCTTTGGATAGCCTAAACCAGGTGTTTCCAAACTGCGGCCTGAGGGCCAGATGTTGCCCTTTGCTAGCCTTTATCTGGACCTTGGGGCACTATTAATCCCACTGACACCAACAATGGGGCACTATGTTTTCCACTGATACCAATGATGAGATACTATTCCTCCTACTAATACCAATAATGGGGCACTACTCCTCCTACTGACCACCAACCCTGAGGCAATATTTACTCTTACTGATGCTGGGCTCGGCACATTTTATACCCTGCTGGCCACAATCCGGCCCTTCTAAAGTCTGAAGGACAGTAGACTGACCCTTTGTTTGAAAAGTTTGGAGACCCCTGGCCTAAACCACTCACATTTATTGAACATTAACTTGGAATAATCAGTGTGAAAGTAGAACACCCCATTTTAGGATATCATGAGAGATGATATGTGAGCTATATACCACCTAACAGATTGCAGACATATGAGCTTCTGGTTGGCCTGGGGAAAATACACAATTTTTCACCTTTATTGAAATAGGCTTGCAATAGTCTATAGAGAATATGGTTAATACATGGCTTGGCACACAGTATCAAATTTGTCGGAATGGGGAAGCTGAGCTTAAAGTAAACCTGTCATAAGACTTATACTAGAGAAACTAAATTTGCATGTGAAAAATAGGCCCATCCAGCTTCCGATTGGTATTAATACATTTTCAGTCCACTGTTGCAAGGTTTCCTGCTAGCCCTGGAAATTCTTGTGTGCCTTCAAGAGGGAGTTTAAGAACTGAGAGCTGAGAAACACTTATGTCTAGTATATAATATACTGGGACCCTACAGTGCATTATGTGATGCATTGGGGTTGATTTAGTAAAGGCAAATAGACTGTGCAATTGCTCCAGAGCTTAGTAAATGAAAGGATCACTTTGCAAAAAATACCCAATCACGTGCAAGAGAAAAAAAGTGAATCTGTGCTTTGCACATGTAGGGCAAACTACTGCCCAGCTTTTTTTTTTTTCACAAAGTCACCTTCCTTTCATTCCTCTGCCAATCAAGTCACAATTCATGGCTTACATAGGACTGAAGACTTTCTCCTCAGCCCCATGTGACAGCACTGACCAGCCAACTGCTAAGCACCAGAGAGGTCACATTGGTGGAAGGACAGTTATGCCCTGTATACACAGCATTTTTCACAGCACGTCGTTGTGTTTTATGTCACCGCGTTAGACACGATCGGATTTTTAACCGATGGTGTGTAGGCAAGCCTGATGAAAGTCAGCTTCATCAAATATCCGCCGAAAAAATCCATTGGTTCGTTTTCTCCGGATGAACCGATCGTGTGTTCAGGGCATAAGTCACATAGTGCCCATACCTGGAAGTACTGGCTACCTCTCTTTACATTGAAGAGATGAAAGGTACAGTATGTGAAGCTGGCGAGGGAGCGTCTGCTAAGTGAACCAGTTGTTTGTCCTGCATGGATAAAGCACGAGACCACATTAAGTGTGTATTTTAAAGGGCCACTAAATATATGATTGATTTAAGTAAAAGAGTTTTTAACAACATTGACTGATGAGAATGTAAAAGTTTCAGCATAAGTTGGAAACACAAGATATTAAAAAAACAATTGGTATAGCAGGGGGTGACACACAGCCAAGTTCTTATTGTAGCACTTCTGCTTATTAGTAGTTTTTTTACTTTTGTAGCGCTACCCCCAGAAGGAGCCGCTGGTTTGATTTGGGATCTGCAAATTAAGTTACCCCAGCTTGGTCCAGGGATGCACCAGAAGAATTTAGCAGTAAACGGAGGTCCACGCAGTCAATAAAGATTTTCTCAATGCTTTAATTCCAGGCCAACATTAGCCAACATCAACTTTGGTGAAGGAAGAATAGGTTGATGAGAGAAGAGAAACTTTTGATGTCAGGCCTGGATATACACAAGGCAGATCAGCCCTTAGCAGCACAAACTTTCACACGTCGCCACTCCTATGAGATTGAGTGGGTAAGGTGTCCCCGGACAGGTGTCTCTCACACAGACCTGGCAGCCGAGGCGCCACCTCGAATCTTAGCTCACAGGCCCGGCTCTAGGCCTCTGCCACAGGCCAGTTAATTTAGATAGACTAAATGTGCGAACAGAGCGAATCCTCTCAGTAATTTCTCAGCATAAGTCACCGCGCAGCAGTAGAGGGTACCTGCCAGCATCCCGGTCACCGAATCCCCGTCTGGAACTCTCTTAAGCTTCGGGAACCCAGTAAATCACTGGGGCCCCTTGATTCTTGTCTCCGGCTGAGACTCAGGAAGGCCCAGGAACCTACCCAGGTGGGCCGCGCCGGTGGGGTCCATGGGCGCACACACCCTGAAGGTGGATGCCTCGCCCCAAATCCGGGACCCCGCACACGTAAAGAAGAAGAACCCAGAACACCCGACCTAGGTCCCAGATATACCCCTCCCCAGCATGCCCAGCGAGGAGAAACCCTCTCCAATTGGCTGCTGAGGAAGACTCCATCCACCAGAAATCCCTGGCTCCCACTGCCGGCCAAGGATGAAATGACATCCCCAGAATGCAGTCCGAGCCAGTGGACCTTTCCAGAATGACATAGGTCAACAACCTAAACAAATCACAACTGGGAGCAACTTAACTCTCCCAGTTCAACTAGTTTTAAATGCAGCGCCCATTCAAAAAGCAAGGGGGTGCTACACTTTTTTTTACTTTTTTCTATTTAGTGGTCCTTTAATGCCATTTTAGAAACCATTCCCTATTCATTGACATTTTATTGCTTAGCCCACGTAAGTGGGTGCCCAATTAAGCTTCACATTGATTTAAATGTTGCAAGGATGCCTTGCAATTCAGTTTGAAGAAAGCAGAGGGCATCTAGTGCTTTCCTCTATACCAGGCGTCTCTAAACTTTCTAAACAAAGGGCCAGTTTACTGTCCTTCAGATTTTAGGGGGGATATGGCATTCAGTGGGAGTAAACAATGCCCCATCTTTGGTGTCAGTGGGGGGACTAAGGCTTCATTGTTGATGTCAGTGGAAGGAATAGTGCCTCATTGTTGCTGTCAGTGGAAGTAATAGTGTCCCATTGTTGGTGCCAGTTGGAGGAATAGTTCCCCATCATTGGTGTCAATGGAAATAATTCTGCTCCATCGTTGGTGTCAGTGGGAGGACCCGTGCCCTTTCGTTGTTGTCACTGGAAGGAATAGTGCCCCATTGTTGGCATCAGTGGGGGGAATAGTAGCACATTGTTGGCATCAATTGAAATAATTATGCCCCATTGCTTGTGTCAATGGGAGGAATTGTGCTACATCATTGGTGTCAATGGAAGAAACTGTGCCCCATCCTTGGTGTCAATGTAAGGAATTGTGCCAAATTGTTGGTGTCAGTCGGAGGAATAGTGTCTCATTGTTGGTGTCAGCAACAGGAAATATGCCCCATTGTTGATGTGAGTAGATGGAATGGTGCCCCAACGGCTGGATAAAGGCAAGCAAAGGGCTGCAGTTTGGAGACCACTGCTCTATACTCTGCCTTTAAAGTAAACTTGTCACAATTGTTAAATTTGGGCCAAGTATGCCATGACTACATTATATAACTGTAAAAATGGTAAGTAAATCCAGAGAAGGTACATACTCTTTTATTGGGAAGTTGCATTTTGCCTTGGCCAATTTTGAAGGCTCTCCTTTGGGGGAATGAGATTACTCCTCCTTAGGGTAAGCAACAGGAAATCTTCTGAGGCAGGAAGAGGTGGGGTCAAGATAGACAATTACATGTGCAGTTTCACTAAAAGTAACTTCTGCATTTTTGTATCACATGCTTGTTTGTGTTACTCAGACCATGTGACAAATATACTTTAAGCCAATAAATCTAAAGACCATACAAATACCAGCATGACAGCACTCCAAGTTCTCAATGCAACATATCTTTAGGCCTCATGCACACTGTAAGCTCAAAGAAGTTTCTCCTACAGGGGTTTGAGCTTTTACTTTTCTCCGCCTGTTAACTCCCCTCCATGTTATTCTGTATAAAACAGGGTAGCAAACAGATGGAATCCCTAAAGCATTATAAGTAAAGAGTAAGGCAGAGTGATCAGAAAGAACACCACATCCCAGTTTTTCTAGAACAAGAGGGGGGGGGGGGTAACAAACCCCAGGACTTTAACGGTGTTCAAGAAAGAGAAAGTGTAAAGACACAATTACAAAATCAATAAAATCTAATATATTATTACAAAAGTAAAAAATATGAGGGATTTAGACCATTGTCTTTTGTTATTCGTAGCATATTTTACACGTCACCAGAAACTCCTGAAGAAGCTCAAAAAAGCGAAACATGTTGAGTGGTAGCATCTGTATATATGCCTCACAATGGAACATACAATCTTGATATGAATGGTAGACATGTGCACTGCCGAAATTATTTTTTTCATTTTATTGTTTCTTTTGCTTTTTTTCTTTTAATTCGTAAATTCGGGAAATTCGAAAATACGTAAATTCGGGAAATTTGAAAATGTGCAATTTCGAATCTCGAATTTTTCAAATTTTCAATTTTCAAATTTTCAATTTTCAAATTTCTAATTTCCCAAATTACGAAATTCGGAAATCCAATTTTTTAAATTTCCCATTTTAAAATTTTAGATTTTCGAATTTGAAAATTGAAAAGTTCCGAAATTCTGAGATTTCGGAATTAACTAATTTTTCAAAACTCGTTAAAAAACGAATTTGGAGCTAAACGAATTGCACATGTCTAACGAATGGTCTAATTTTCTCATGTTTTTTACGTTTGTAATTAGGGATGAGCTTCGAGTTCGAGTAGAACTCATGTTCGACTCGAACATTGCCTGTTCGCCGAACAGCGAACTATTTGGGGTGTTCGCGGCAAGTTTGTGTGAACTTTAGAACCCTGTTAAAGTCTATGGGACTCGAAGGTTTGAAATCTAAAGTGCTAATTTAAAAGGCTAATATGCAAGTCATTGTAATAAAAAGTGTTTGGCGACCTGGGTCCTGCCCCAGGGGACATGTATCAATGCAAAAAAAGAGTTTTAAAAACTGCAGTTTTTTTTGGCAGCAGTGATTTTAATAATTCCTTTAAGTTAACCAATAAAAGTGAAATATTCCTTTTAATTTCGTACCTAGGGGGGGGTGTATGGTATGCCTGTAAAGTAGCGCTTGTTTCCAATGCTTAGAACTGTCCCTGCACAAAGTGTAATTTCTGAAGGAAAAAAGGTAATTTAAAATCACTCGCGGCTATAATGAATTGTCGGCTCCCGGAAATACAGAGAACAGTCATTCATAAAAAATAAAAAAAATGTGTGGGGGTGCACGGCATTTTTTTTAAAATTTGGGGTGGAGTTGCCCTTAAAATCCATACCAGACCTGAAGGAGAATGGATATTTGGGGGGAACCCCACATCATTTTTTTTCATTTGACACAGGGTTCCCCTTAATATCCATACTAGACCCTAAGGTGAGTGATTTTAAATGATTTTTTTTCCTTCAGAAATTACATTTTGTGCAGGGACAGTTCTAAACACAGGAAACAAGCGCTACTTTACAGGCATACTATACACCCCCCTAGGTACGAAATTTAAAGGAATATTTCAATTTTATTGTTTCACTTTAAGCATTATTAAAATCACTGCTCCTGAAAAATTGACGTTTTTAAAAACTTTTTTTTGCATTGATACATGTCCCCAGGGCAGGACCCAGGTCCCCAAACACTTTTTAGGACAATAACTTGCATATTAGCCTTTAAAATTAGTACTTTAGATTTCAAACGTTCGAGTCCCATAAACTTTAACAGGGTTCTAAAGTTCACACAAACTTTTGGTCTGTTCGCAGGTTCTGGTGCCAACCGAACCCAGGGGTGTTCGGCTCATACCTATTTGTAATAAAATATTCAATGTTATTTATTTTGTAATTGTGTCTTCACACTTTTTCTGTCTTGAACACCGTTAGAGTCTGAGGGTTTGTTACCCCCCCCCTCCCTTATCTCTTGTCCTAAAAGCATTATAGACATACCTGCGCTTAACCTTACACTCTATGATCACGTATGTGTGAAACGCATTGGAGATTCCATCAGCGATGAGCTGGATGTGCACCCAGGAAATCTTTTTGTGGGCAAGAGTGGCTAGAGCAGTAACGTTTACTCTTTATATCGTTTCCAAGAAATCATTTTTTTTTTCATAGGATTATTTAGCTCTATTGTATACAAAGACGGATGATACAACTCTATTAGAAGTCAAATGTTTAGCAGGTAATCACAGCAATATAACCTTTCAGGTAGTCATATTTATTCACATGTACTAGGTAGAAGAATAAAAAGAGATGTTTTTGGACCCATCTTGCGAATATAAATTCTGTGTTTAGTTGATACCCCATTATCCCCCTAGGAAACGCACACTGATAACCATTAAACGTTCATAAATTCTTGCAGCACACATTTTTTTAAATGTCTAAAGGAGCAATCTCTTCTATTTGTCCACAGTATCCAATCAGATTCCCTCATTTTTCCATACGGCATTGGAATATTATGGCCAACTGGAGCCAATGCCAATAGCAAGCACCCAGTGAACATTTTGTCAGTGAATGAAAGATAAAACCTGATTAGTGGATATGACCAAATGCTCCCTTTTTGCTACAGGTTCCCTTGCTCTGGTTCTTTTGTACAAAAGAAACTTTCTAAGGCACAAGTGTCAAACACAAGGCCCACAGGCCGAATCCGGCCCTCCAGGCCATTTCATGTGGCTCTCGCACCTCTCCTGCAGCTGCAGGAGAGCTCCAGCCCTCCTTTGGTCCTCCTCCATACCCCTACTTTTTGCTTTCAAGCAATGCATCCAACTTCTTCCCAGCAGCAGCATAAGGAAAGGGGGGTGCACTGTGATGTAAGGGAGAGTGGGAGACTCAACTTCTGATGGTCGGGTGGCTCTTGACATCTAATGTAAGGGGAGGGGATCGGCTGGACATCTGGCCCTTTTGGGGGCAATCATAATGCTGATGCGGCCCACGATGAAATTGATTTTGACACCCCTGACCTAAGGACAAGAAAAGTCTTCTTTAAGACAATGCGGTTGCTTTTATTAGATCTAGGGATGATGTTGATTTTATACTGAGCCAAACCCAAGCTCATCCCTAATTAGAACCCATCATTGAAGAGTCCACACCTTGCCTTTCCTAGTGGACAGCAGCAGAACTAAATAAATCTGTGATGTAATATGTTTTCTAAGCTTGTGATTGCGCATGTATGGAGAAGTAATAATTATATGTAGGAGCTCCCAGAGAAACAAAAATGTTACGCCTAGTACACACTGTCAGTTTTTTTTTTTCTTTAATCCAGCGCACTGAAGGAAAAAAAACTGAAGTGCTCAGGAGGAGCTTTTTGTACTAAAGCCTAGTGCACATGGGCCGAATGTCAGGTGACATTGACCAGTTCAATAAAAACGTGCCGACTGTGTATGGCAGCCGGTCCAACAGAAGCCAGCTGTTTGGCCTAGCATGCTGGAGAACCAGCAGCGCAGTGCAGTGATGGCGACCCTTGGCACCCCAGATGTTTTGGAACTACATTTCCCTTGATGCTCAACTACACTGCAGAGTGCATGAGCATCATGGGAAATGTAGTTCCAAAACACCTGGGGTGCCAAAGTTCGCCATCACTGGCCTAGTGGTTTCCGATCAGCGCTCTCAGCCAGAGTGCTCTGGTGGGGGGACCATCCCCCTGTCATGTCAGAATATAATAGAACAGCAGGGGAGATCACTGTACTAACATTGAGTGGGTAGGGGGCGTGTATAATTTAAACTAGGCGAGATCCCGCGGCGAACGTACTGCGCATGCGTCGACTGTCAGTGCGCATGCTCCAAATTCTGTCAGTGAACGTCAATGACGTCAATCCCCATTCACGGACATTTTACGCAAATGACGCTAAACTTTTTCAATTCGACGCGATGACGACGGCCATACTTAACATAGGATGCTCCACCTATGGGGCATGTTTTTCTTTACGCCGCGTATCGCTTACGGAAACGTCGGAAAGTCACTGCGTCGGGCCCGCGTACGATCGTGAATTTCCATCTCTCGCTGATTTACATATTCTTGGCGTAAATCAGCTGGAACGCCCAGAGCGCCCATTTTAAAATTGCAGTTCCGATACGACGGCGAAATACAATTACGCCGCTCGTATCTGAACTCAATCCCGGCGTATCTTGTTTTCTGACTACAGAAAACAGATAAGCCGGCTCAAAGTGTGAGTTATGCTGGCGAATCACTGATACTCCAGCGTAACTCTACCTGAATCTGGCCCTAGGTGTGTATCAGGCTTAACTTACTGATGTTAGTACAGCAATCTCCCTGCTGAGCTATTGCATTCTGATAGGGAGACTTCCCCCCCACGCAAAAAACACACCATTCAGCACTCGCAGCCATTGCCTGCCAGCGTTAATCGTATGCTGATTGGACACTGGTTTCTAGCATGCCCATTTGGCAGAAGCTGGCTGTTCAGCTGGTGTACACATGGGCCAAATGTTGATCGGTTTCTGTTGAACTGGGCCATGGGTCTTCAAACTACGGCCCTCCAGTTGTTCAGGAACTACAATTCCCATCATGCCCAGTCATGTCTGTGAATGTCAGTGTGTTACAATGCCTCATGGGATGTGTAGTTCTACCACAGCTGGAGGGCCGTAGTTTGAGGATCCCTGAACTGGGCTATACTAGTTTCCATGTGTTTCTGCACTTTGAACTAGAGATAAACTCAGAGTGCACATGGCGCATGTAAACTGAACCGAGATCCGCTCCTACATGATTGACTTTGCTTCTCTGGCTTCATTTTTTACTTTTAATACATTTTATATGGCTTCTCTTTTCAAAAAGCACACAATGCATTTTCAAGTGTTTCTTTTCATTTTATGTGCATTTCGATGTTCACTTCTGTCATTGGGCTACAGGAGAATTTCTTGAAGCTGCTCCTGTGAATTGACCTGCAATGATAAATATTTTGCCTGTGGTTTAAAAGGGGTTAAAGAGACAATAGGGGTGAATGGAGCCTGTTTGTTTTGTCAAAATGTGGATGAATATTTTACCCAGCTAACATCCTGTACATATGAGCATCTGCGGGAGCAGCTGGATATCATGAAATTCTCCCCAGTGTTCGATGTATGAGTTCTGTACTGAAACAAACAGCAAAGGAAACCAGGTGTATAGGCGCTACAACCTTCCCACTAAAAAGCTCCGCCCGGTGCTCAGACCTCGAGGCTGCCGACACCTCCATTGTACCAGAGTAAGAAAAGGGATGGTCGGCACTCACGATGACATCCAAAAAATTGTATTTCTTTATTAGATAAACCACCTACGCATTTCGTATTTTAGTCCTTAGTTATGACATAAGGACCAATGGCCGAAACGCATAGAGTGTTTTACAGCATTGTACATGTTTACTTAATAAAAAAAATAAAAATAGATGTCATTCCGAGTGTCGACCATCCCTTTCCTTACTCTAAAACAAACCGGTTTGCTTCCTGGTGCGTTAAAACATTGTGTAACCCCAAAATTGGTCCATATTGATGCTGTGGCCCTCACACCTGTGAATGCTCCCATTAAAAAAGGGTCAAGTCATCCAACCAGCTTCTGTCCTGGTTATTTAATCTGTTGCAGTTTCTGTCCAAAGACACTTAGAAATGGACTTGAATCTAAAAAGGAATAGTATTTTGTTTTTTGGGTACTATAGGCAAACTATCATTCACTCTGAGACTCCGCCCCTCCCCCCCTCCACCAATACCAATAGCTGTTACTTCCTAAAAAATGTCAATCTACATTTCTGCTGATATGAACTAGTCATAGTGTCAAAAGGGCTTTGTATGTCACATTCATTTGTCCACTTCTGTTAACACCTAAAATGTTCTGTATAGTCCTTGTAATGTATATGATGTTTGAAGATGGTCAGTATAAAAAATAATAATGATTTTGCCTTTGTCAGTGCTGTTGTTTACATGAACATAAAATATACTAATAGAAAAAAAGGGCCAATAAACCTAAAATGCAAACTGATCCAGTAGGAAAATAAATTGCATTAAAATGGTTGTGCAGGAAAGAGTTACACCCTTTCTTTTTACTGGCGACATGAAAAGCTGCTAGCCATAGCTGACTGGA
The DNA here is from genome assembly GCA_029574335.1 of Rana kukunoris. Taxonomy (NCBI): domain Eukaryota; kingdom Metazoa; phylum Chordata; class Amphibia; order Anura; family Ranidae; genus Rana; species Rana kukunoris. The sequence continues at coordinate 519,438,435 of CM056052.1, read as the reverse complement.
ATTTTCAAAGTGCTACACGGTTACTTATAGGCTTCTAGGATTAAAATGAATTTCACTATTTATTCAAAATGCTTACAAATATGTACGTTGGACATAACACATACACAAAGGTGTGCACAGCCTATTGCATTAGGGTGTGCACCCTTAAAGGGGTGTTCCAGCCAATATTTGTGTTTATTAAAAGTCAGCAGCTACAAAAAGTGTAGCTGCTGGCTTTTAATAAACAATCACTTACCTGCTCCAGCATTCCAGCGACGCGCCGACTGGGGCTCCGCTCCTCTCCCCCCCTCCCCGGCCGGTATCCTCATTACTACTGTGGGCACCCGGTCGTGACAGCCTTCAGCTTCACCCACTGAGCATGCGCCCGCCGCTGATTGGACAGGCGATCGCATGGGACCTGTCATGTGTCCCATGCGATCGCCTACAGGGAGGGGCTGCTGTAGGCGATTAAGCTTAATCGCCTAACCAGCCCCTCGGCGGAAGCAGGAAGTGGGACAGGAAGTCCCACTCCTCCTGAAGCCCCCACTCCCCCCCAAAAAAATTATATGCCAAATGTGGCAGGTAAGGGGGTGAGGAGTGGGATTAGCGGAAGTTCCATTTTTGGGTGGAACTCCGCTTTAAGCTCAAACACATATGCATGTGGATGTGTCTACATATCTATGACCCCGGCACATTGATCTCCCTGCCAGCATAGTGAAAGAGAAGAGCATAAACCAGTGATGGCGAACTTTGGCACCCCAGATGTTTTGGAACTACATTTCCCATGATGCTCATGCACTCGGCAGTGGAGTTGATCATCATGGGAAATGTAGTTTCAAAACATCTGGGGTGCCAACGTTCACCATCACTGGCATAAACACTTCTCTTATGGCAGAGCCGGTAAGAGGGAGATCTTTCCCATGTTTCTGCTGCTATACAGAGCGATAACACTAATGTGCATGGGGTGATAAGGGCGTGCCTGGGCACACCTGGCACACCCTGTGCGCACGCCTATGCATATACAATTTGGTAAAAATTCTCCTTGAGAAAACTTCCCCACAGGGTGTGACCCTTTGCTTTGTATACAATGGTATTTCAAGTAATCCAGATGTTCATCTGTTTGGGGAACACCAGTGGAGGTCTTCCTTCTTTACACGTTTTTACATACTCTTTATAGCTTCTTCAGGAAACCAGGAAGGGGAGAATTATCCTTTTTTTTTTTACTGCCCATACAAACAACCTACTATGCATATGGTTCAATGTGATCCACATCTCACCCAAAAAAAAGGAGGACACCTTTTGGGATGACTCAGTGAGGACCACGATTAGCGTGCATGTGATTTTCAGATAATAATGTTGTATTCCTTCTGTTGAATCTTGTTTTGATCTCTTCCACACTCACAAATATTCAATATCTTGATGGTATTGAGGAACAATGAGTGCTAATTTCTGCTCTCAACTATGAATGCCAATGTTGGATAACTTCCATGGTCCCCAGGCACACCTGTTCCTCTACCAGTGTCCCATAACAATGGCACAGGATAAACCACTGTCCAATAATAATCGCACAGGACCTACCAGTGTCCCTTATAATTGCACGGGACATACCAGTGTCCCATAATAATGTCACATAACCTACCAGTGTCCCATAATAATGTCACAGAACCTACCAGTGCCCCATAATAATGGCACAGGACTTACCAGTGTCCCATAATAATGGTACTAGACCTACCAGTCTCCCATATAATGGCACGGGACATACCAGTGTTTCATAATAATGTCACAGAACCTACCAGTGCCCCATAATAATGGCACAGAACCTACCAGTCTCCCATATAATGGCGCAGGAACTACCAGTGTTCCATAATAATGGTACGGGACCTACCAGTGTCCCATAATAATGGCACAGGACCTACCAGTGCCCCATAATAATGGCACAGGACCTACCAGTGTCCCATATGATGACACTGGACCTACCACTGTCCCATAATAATAGCATGGAACCTAGATGATTTCAGCAATCACTGGCGTACCAGTGCCTGCTACAGTGATTTTTCAGGTATGCCACATACATATATATCTATGGTCCAAGCTGGACTAACGTAGCTATGTAACAATTTTCATACCCAACCTCCAGCTTTAATAGAAGAAAAAACATACTATGCCTTGCAGTTTTAAGATTTTCTCACATTAAAACTGTATCCTGATTTATAGCCATATTGCACTTTTTAAAGCAAGATCATCAACCAGTTTAAACATATGGAACCAAAAGTACTGCCTGCGAGCAAATGCCACAAGATACATGCTATTGCCTTGGCTAGGTAGGAAACACACTTTTATGTGCCCCTTTGAAACTACTAGGGTCCTAAGCTCAAGACTGAGCCCAGCCAACTAACATAACCCGGCACAATATTATTGCCTTAGTATCCAGCAAGTGTCACTCTCACTACTGATTTATAGTCAGTACAGTCTCCTTTAGATCTAACAAAACCCAGCAATATGTGGACATATGTAAAGGCTTTTCAGGTGGGTTAAAATTGTCACCTAAAGACCCCCATAGATTGCTTGAATTTTGTCTGATTTCTGCCGCTGAATCATCTGAAATCCAAGCTGTAAATGGCCCTGCAAGCACTTCCTGGCTCAACAAAAGTCAATTTAAAAATTGGCTGAGTTGGGTGGAAAATTATTGGTAAACTCAGACAGTAATGGATGCCATTGCTACTCAATTATCAGAGCCGGGATTGGAGATTCCTCCATCCACACCGGTAGTCTGGATGGGAGAATCAATTAATTTACTCTTGTTAAGCCCACCTATGGCCAGCCTAAGTATTTTTAAGGTTTCCTTGAATGATCTTTACATCACTGAACATCCCTCCTATTAAAAGTTTAACTCTTTCCTGGACATCTTTTTTAACAGACATTCACTGTTTCTCCTGATTGTGGTAGGAGTTAATAATATTCGATGATCAAGAATGTATAGAAAGTGACAAACATTTACTTTTTCCTTCTTGGTCTTTGGAATCCCATAATCATTCTATGATAAAAAAAAATACCAAATTGAGAGCATTGCTATGATTTTAGGTTTATTGGCCCTTTAATGGTGAGTCCAGCCAAAACGCATATAGATCAGCCTTGTGTGGATACAGGTGGGTAGGTCCCCTCCCGCTTGTATCTCTTGGGGACTCCATCAGTAAACCGACACCCTTCCCCCTTTTTCCTGTGGCCATTACAAAGACAAGCAAAGGATGACCACATTGTGAAAGACAAACAGCAAGAGCAGTCTCAGCTTGTTATAGACAAAAAAAGAATGACCACATCTGGAAGGCCCAGCAGCAAAAATAGGCTCTGCCTGTTTTGGCCAAACAAAGAATGACCAAATCTGGAAAGCCAAGGAGCAAGAGTAATCTTAGCTTGTTATAGCCAAACACAGAATGACCACATCTGGGAATTCCAGCAGCAAGAGTAGTCTTAGCTTGTTAAGGGCCAAACAAAAAAAGGACCACATATGGAAAGCCAAAAAGCAAGAGTAGGCTTGAGTTATTATGGCCAAACAAAGAATGACAATGTGTGGAAAGCCAAGCATCAAGGGTAGGCACAGCTTGTTATCACCAAACAAATGATGACCACATCTGGAAAGCCAAGCAGCAATAGTAGGCTTAGCTTGTTATGGCCAAACAAAAAAGGACCACATCTGGAAAGCCAAGCAGCAAGAGTAGGCTCAGCTTGTTATGGCCAAACAAAGAATGACCACATCTGGAAAGACAAGCAGCAAGGGTAGGCTCAGCTTGTTATGGCCAAAGGATGGCCACACCTGGAAATCCAAACAGCAAATGTAGGCTTGGGTTATTATGCCCAAACAAAGAATGACCAACTCTGGAAAGCCAAGCATCAAGGGTAGGCACAGCTTGTATCACCAAACAAAGGATGACCGCATCTGGAAAGCCAAGCAGCAAGGCTAGGCTCAGCTATTTATGGCCAAACAAAGAATGACCACATCTGGAAATCCAAGCCGCAAGAGTAGCCTCAGCTTGTTATGGTCAAACATGGAATGACCACACCTGGAAATCCAAGCTGCAAGAGTAGGCTCGGGTTATTATGCCCAAAGAATGACCAACTCTGGAAAGTCAAGCATCAAGGGTAGGCACAGCTTGTTATCACCAAACAAAGGATGACCGCATCTGGAAAGCCAAACATCAAGAGTAGGCTCAGCTTGTTATGACCAAACAAAAAATTACCATGTCTGGAAAGCCAAGCCGCAAGGGTAGGCACAACTTGTTATCACAAAATGATGACCACATCTGGAAAGTCCAGCAGTAAGGGTAGGTTTAGCTTGTTATGGCCATGGAAAATTGGTCATAGAGATCTAACTGCCGGAATCCTTGAAGGATATAATAGACAGTGAGCACAAAACCCATCAGTACCACATAAGGACGAAATCAGTTTTGGGTGCACTTGAACGCCATGATAACTGGGGCATATTTATCAAAAGGCGACTATCTCTGGTAGAGAATCAATCACTCTCATTAAAAACACAATAACCTATAAGATTCTCCTGCAGTGAATGTTTGGTGACTATCACATTAATTGTTTTAAAGGTATTTGCCCTAATCCAGTGTTTCTCAACTCCAGTCCTCAAGGCGCCCCATCAGGTCATGCTTTCAGGATTTCCATTATTTTTCACAGATGATTTGATCAGTTTCACTGCCTTAGTAATTACCACAGCCATTTCATCTGAGGGAAATCCTGAAAACATGACCTGTTGGGGCGCCTTGAGGACTGGATTTGATAAACAAAGCCCTAATTTATAATTTATTTTTAATCATATGCTGCCTTTTTTCTATATGCATTGAATAATTCATAGATAATAATTTATTTAGATAGTTAATGTCATTCACACGCAAACTTTTTTATTTTTTTGGTATTGGCATAAGCCTCTGCAATTTTACTAGACATTAAAAATGTTACAATGATGGCTCTGGGATAGCCGCAGCAATAGGAATGTAAGCGTTAAACCTTGGTGTAATTGTTCATTTTGGGGATACTTTCTGTTTGTACATTCTCATTGCCATGTGTTTTTTTGTTTTTTGTTTTATTTAGTGCCAATTTTAGGAAATTATAAACTCATTGTAATTCAACATTCCAAACTAAGTAAAAATGTCAGTTTCAAATTGACTTTAAAGAAGTTAAGTTGTTGTACTTTGTTGTGCTTTATCAATGGGCTTGACTGTCTCTATGGCCTTGGCGATGTGCGCTTTTATCACGTGGAAGGTGTCTTGCTATAGAAGGTGACTAGAATCTCCTTTGATGTAAAAAAAAGTGCATGTTCTTTTTTTCAGGCCTCGTACACACGACCGAGAAATTCCTCGGGCGAAACACATTGTTTTCCTCGTCGAGTTTCTTGTTAGGCTTGTCGAGGAACTAGACAAGCTTGCTTTGCATACACACGTTAAAGACCAAATCTCCTCGTTCTCAAACGCGGTGACTTCAATACATACAACGGCAGGGGCTGCTTTTGCTTATCTCATGTTACTGCGTGTTGGAAAAAAGTTTGGTAAGAGACATTTGCACTTTTCAGTCTGTTACAGAGTGACAAATGTGCTATCTCCACTACAAATACTACTTTTACCGAAGGTGCGCGGGTTTCTAAGCATACACACGCTTGAGTTTCTCGTCGAAAAGCAGCCAGACGGGGAACACGATGAGCCAATTTGGACTCCTGTCGAGGAAAAAGAGAACTTGCTCTCTTTTTTGCTCGTCGAGTTCCGCGACAGTTTCCTCGATGAAAAATGTACACACAACCAGTTTCCTTGGCAAAAAGCTCTCCCACCAAGTTTCTTGATGGATTCTGCCGAAGAAACCGGTCGTGTGTACGCGGCCTTAGAAGCACACCAAGCCACAACGCTTGTAATTGCATTTCCGTGTGCTACGTTGAATTGCAACACTAGTCCATTGGCAGGTGCACTGGGGTGCCATTAAGAATGTGTTGCACTGCATCGTACCATTGCACCTTATATGCATTGCGGTAACAAGCTCAGGAAACCCACATGTCATGTTATAAAAAAAGTACCTTTTCCAGATGTCTTCGGGCTGATCACATAACCTGCTGGGTCCTCTTTCTCTCCCAATCTTCTCTACTAGCAGGCAGTCCTTATGATGCACACACACGTCCAGTTTTCCCGGCCAAAATCTCTCTTGGCAGTTTTCCTGGCATGAAAACTGGTCTTGTGTACGAGGCTTAACTCTGCATCATTATACAGTCAGCGCAGGGTACTGCCATCTAACCTGGAGAACTTTGGACATCTTGCAATAAAAATGTGTGTGAGACAACATTGGATAGGAGTTTCGCAGCCTAAGCTTTAAATTAAAACAAGCCATAACTGACCTTTGTAGCTGTCTGCACCGTGGAGGAATTTATGCTACTTTTTGCAACTCAGCTGCCCCTTCTCCCCTCCCAATAGTGCACATGAACAGGGAGGAATCGGTGTTGCTTGGAGACCTGACCTTGATAACTTTACCACGTCTCTTCGAACTTTGAACATGAATCGCTCAACATGTGCCTGCAGGTATAGAGGTCAGTGGGAGCGTGATTTAAAGCTCTTTTACTGCCTATTATAAATATGTAAACACTTGACTGTTCGAATCCTGGCCACAGGTTCCATTTAGGCCTCCTACACACTGGCAAGTTGTCCCATGTGCCCTGTTCTTGGCTCCCAGGAGGCACAGGTGCAGCATCTAGCCCCTGTTGCCAGCAGCTTGTCAAAATCTTTGACAAGCCGAAATATGTGGCAGCTGTTCCAGTGAAGGGAACTCTGTGGCCGCGTACACACGGAGGGACCGTTTCCAGCGGACATGTCTCCTCCGGATTTTGGTCCGATGGCGTGTACACACCATCGGATCAAAATCCCCGCCAGCAGACAGCGCGGTGACATGGCGGTGACGTTGACGCTGCCACGCCACCGCACCAGGAAGTAAAAAACGAACCAGCGGACATATCCGACGGACATGTCTCCAGCGGACAAATTTTAAAGCATGTTTTAAAATTTGTCCGCCGGTCAGACATGTCCGCTAGCCCATACACACGATCGGATTTGTCTGCTGAACTGGTCCGTCGGACCAGTTTGAGCGGACAAATTTGATCGTGTGTACGCGGCCTTAAGGCGTCATTATACCAAGACATTTTGGACAATTTCATGATTCCATCTTTGTGGGAAAAGTTTGGGAATGGCCCCTTCCTGTTCCAACAAGACTGTGCACCAGTGCACAAAGCAGGTCCATAAAGACATGGATGAGCGAGTTTGGGGTAGAGGAACTCGACTGGCCTGCACATAGTACTGAGCTAAATCCAATAGAACACCTTTCTGATGAATTAGAGCGGAGACTGTGAGCGGAGACTGCCTTCTCGTCCAACATCAGTGCCTGACCTCACAAGTTTCTTGATGGATTCTGTTGAGGAAAACGGTCGTGTGTACAAGGTCTGAGATGCAAAAAAAGATAAAAAAAATAAAGAATCAATTGTTTATGATACATGTAGAAAACTACACGCCATCCAGTTGAGGTTCAGGGGTCAATTCACACCAGATACATTGGCACGTTTTGTTCAACGCATACCAACACAAGGACTTGTAAAAAAAATAAGGTATGCAAATAGAAAAAGTTCACACTTGTGCATTACACTGATATGCGCTGGTTTGCGGTAGAAAAAAAGTAGAACAAGCCCTAATTTTTCTAGCACAACACAACCCAACACACAGGTAAAACAGCAGACCAGAGCAAGTTTGCGCCGTATACCCTTTCCGTGCTCCAGAAAATGAGGAGAAAAGTGCATCGCAATGCAGCATGCCAACAAACATCACTGCACCTGCGCTTACCGCCACTCATGGTGGTGTGAATGAACCTTAAAGGGGTTGTAAAGACAAAAATATTTTCCTCTTAAATTAAAGTCTGACAGTAGCTGATAAAGTAAAAAGTAATGTTTTGCATTATAACTAGTTTGATACCTGTTGAAATTGAGCTGTTTTATTCACCTCAATCACTCCTGAATCGTTATTCTCACTGACTTCCTGGTTTGCGGTGCACATTCATTCTTGCTACATCACAGCCTAATGGAAACTACAGTTCCTATTGGGCTTAGCCAACATGCCTGTGAGGGATAAGAGAGCATCTTCACGCAGGGCTGTTGTCATAGGGAGGGGGTGAGCACATTCTGCTTTCCACCATGCCAAACAGCTCAGGTGCTGGTGGAAAGCAAGAAGAGGAGAGACAGGAAATGGCATTTTCAAACCTGGATTACTGTGTTTTGGAGGTCAAAGGGAAAAAAGAGGTAAGTGATATTTAAATGCTCTAGCTTACAGCAATCAATTGATCTAATGAAAAATTAACCTTTAGTGTTCCTTTCAGGAAGTCTCACTTCCGTGTTTGTTAATGTATTCTATTCATAGGCGTGTGCACAGTTTGTGCCGGATTGTGCCTGGGCACGCCCTAATCACCCCATGCACATTAGCATTATCGCTCCGTGTGCCAACAGGAAGATGGCAAAGATCTCCATCTTATGGGCTCTGCTATAAGTGTGCTCATGCACTTCTCTTTCACTATGCCAGCATGGAGTTTGATCTCCCGGCCAGCACCATTTATATGTAGATAGATACACAAGTGTGTTTGAGGGTGCACACCTATGATTCTACTCATCAGGAGATAGTGTGCATGTAGTAATTTATCCTATCTTCCTATGTACGGTCAAAGGCTAGCTTTGGGGTTGGACAGAGCACCCTCCCGCCCCCCAAGGCTGTCCAACAACACAGCTAGCAAGGAGACGGGTGCTTTGACCAACTGCACTTTTCTCCGTCTCCAAGCGCTTGCTCACTTGCCTGCATCATTTTATCTGATAAGCATAATGAGATGCTTGTCTTTGGCAAGTGCTTGGAGATGGAGAAGAGTGGTGTTTGTAAAAGCAGCCGTCTCCTTTCCAGCTGCGTTATCAGCCATGGAGGGAGGAAGGGGGCTTTGTCTGACCTCACAGCTAATTTAACCACTTAAGCCCCGGACCATTTTGTTGCTAAAGGACCAGGCCCCTTTTTGTGATTCGGCACTGCGTCGCTTAAACTGGCAATTGCGCGGTCGTGCGACGTGGCTCCCTTTTCTCCCACAAATAGAGCTTTCTTTTGGTGGTATTTTGTCACCTCTGCAGTTTTTATTTTTTTGCGCTATAAACAAAAATAGAGCGACAATTTAAAAAAAAAATCATAATTTTTTACTGATGAGCGCAAACTTAAACTAAACTAAATAATCAATCCCAAACAAACAAGTGAAAGTCAATATAAAAATAGTGATTAAATTAATAATCCAAAATATGTGCAATACAGTGCAGCAGCAAATGTCCCAAATTAGTGAAATCCAGTGAGGAGACAAACATAAATCAATCAGTGACAAGGCTTCTATCCATGTAACAACGAACTCATCCAGATGAGACTTCACAGATGAACGTGCTCACAGAGTGCTTACCTTCCACAAGGAAGAAAGGGGCATCAAACACATGCAATGATGATCCTGTAGGCAGCCGTCTCCAATGCAATCCTTAAGCCAGTCTCAGCCACATTCGACGTCCGGTCGAAAATGTAACGGATGTTCCAAAGAGAAAATGAAGCTCACATAGTGAAGTACATAAACTTAAAAATGGTTTAATAAGGTAAACACACTTACAGAAAGAGAAACGAATAAAAACACCAAAACAATGGCACTTCCGGTCAGACGGTCAGGGTGTCACGTCACTTCTGGTTGACCTTACGCGTTGCGTCACGTCACGTGACTTCATCAGAAGACCTCTGATCCACGGCTGTGAATATTGAAGGGGATGTACCTGTACGCCAATATGCTCAGCCGTACCATTCTGCCAACATACTACATCTACATTGTTCCCTGGAAAACAAAACACAATAATAGAAATGGAAATGAAATGAGAAATGAGACTTCATTGGCATTTTCTATAGATAATAATCTTGTGATGAAGCGGCATCGCTCCAAACTCAAGCTCCAAGCACAAAAGCTCTATGTAAAATGCAGAGAACATTCGTGGTTTAAGCATAGCTCCCAACTGTCCCTGATTTAGAGCAATGTCGTTCTGTCCCTCATTCCTCCTCATTTGTCCTTCATTTTGGTCTGATCCATATACATTGTATATAAAATGCACTTTTTATCTTTCAAAAAGTGTCTCTCAGTGCTAAACCTTTTATCTGATTTCTAAATTGCTGCATTTGTTACATTTAAAAGCCAATATAAAGGAATAGCAGTGATTAAAAAAAATCCCTTGTGGATTTAAAGCGGAGCTCCACCCAGTATAACAACATTTTACAATGTTGTTTGAAAAAAAAAAAAAAAAAAAAACCTGAAAAAAATAAAAAAAAAATACTCACCCGAAATAGCTGTTGCTATGCGGAAGTCCGTAATCTGCCTCTTCCTAATCCGCGGTGTGTTTTCTTCTTCTTCTCCTTGTGAATGGGCGCGCTGCTTCCTGGGAACTGTGTGTGTTCTCAGAGAGCAGCGCGCCCATTCACAAGCCAGCGTGAGACTCGCGGAGGCGCAGTAGGAAACGGGCAGTGAAGCCGTACGGCTTCACTGCCTGTTTCCCATATTGTGAATGGCGGCGCGGGACCCGGAGCGATCGTGGGACCGGCATCGGGGGGCCCATCAGCGCGGGCGCCTAGGACAGGTAAGTGTCTTTATTTAAAGTCAGCAGCTACACTGTTAGTAGCTGCTGACTTTAAATTTTTTTTTTACCGTGGCTGGAGCTCCGCTTTAATGAAACTTTTTTTGGTTAATTCACCTTTAAGGGTGTGTGGCAAGGGGCGTGTCCTATGCCTACATACGTTTGGTAGTAGGTGCCCCCAGGGCTTGACAAATTTGCTTGGAATATAGGAGCCAGCTAAAAAAGTTAGGAGCCAGGAACGCGCCCCGTCCCACCGAGCTTGCGCGCAGAAGCGAATGCATACGTGAGTAGTGCCCGCATATGAAATGGTGTTCAAACCACATGTGAGGTATCGCTGCGATTGGTAGAGCGAGAGCAATACTTCTAGCCCTAGACCATCTCTGTAACTCAAAATATGCAACCTGTAGAGTTTTTTAAATGTCACCTATGGAGATTTTAAAGGGTAAATGTTTGTCTTCGTTCCACGAGCGGACGCAATTTTGAAAGATAATGTGTGATAGATGTGAATCAAAATGAAAATGTTATCTTATGTTATGATTAGAACCACTGAAATGAAGTGTGTATGTTCCTTGATAAGATTTATCAGATATTGTTTTAAAGTTATGAACCCAGCATTGAAACTATGAAGAAGCAGATATTACCTTGTAAAAATTATGACTACAAAATCTGTTTGAACAGAAAGGCAAGAGCAGATACTCCCATTTCCCTTTGCTTTACTTTCAAGTTTCAGTTTAAGTCAACCCCCCTTCACTCTGAGGCTTGTGTGCACATACAGATGGACTTTTCGAGAGGAAGTAACCCATTCCCCGCTCACTCCTAAATTCCTCATTCCAAAAGAACAGGTATGAATTCAGTTTCAAGAAGATCTGACACCCTTCCCCCTCATCCTGTTTTCATCCCAGGAATGTGTGTCTCGTGACCAAGAGAGAACTGTTTGAAGAGCTGAAAATTGACTTTTGTTATTCCTGTATGAACTGGCCAATGAGGGTTCCCATGCCATACAAGGGGGTGGGTGAGATGGGTGTGAATTGTATGGGTTGACCAATGAATTTAATGTACTTGTGATGTCATTTTGCAAATAAAAGGAATGGGAGGGCCCAGGCACTTCCTGTTGGTTTGATGCTGAAAAGGTGAGATGTAAGATTCTGTGTCTGGGTTGCACATTTCATCTTATCATTTAATTTGGGTCAGACGGCATGAATTAGGGGTTCATCCGGAGAAATTGTGTCAGGAAATCAAAGAGTCCTCATCAAATGTTACGCCGAGTAAATTGATACCCAACATGTCAAGCATGTTGGGTATCAATTTACTCAGCATAACATTATCTTTCACAATAAAAAATAAAATTGGACTAACTTTACTGGTGTCTTATTTTTTTATTTAAAAAAGTGTATTTTTTTCCAAAAAAGTGCGCTTGTAAGACCGCTACGCGAATACAGTGTGACAAAAAGTATTGCAACAACCGCTATTTTATTCTCTAGGGTGTTAGAAAAAATATATATATAATGTTTGGGGGTTCTAATTAGAGGGAAGGAGGTGGCAGTGAAAAAGACAGGGGAAGCTCCATTAGCATTGCTGGTTGTCTTGTCATACCAACGGCCACCACAAGATGGCGCCAGATCACAGAAGGAAGCATAGGCCTACTTTCATCATAGGAAAAATTTAAAACTGACATTTGTTTTCAGCAATTATAACTGAAGTAGAAGACGGACGCTTTACATATCTTTTATTTACTGCATATGACTAACTTATTTTTATGGATAGGCCTTTGTTTGTATAGATTATTTCATGACTTGCTTTGTACACATTTTCTAAAAAAAGAGAAAAAAAAATATTTATAAAATGTTTTGTATAAAAGAAAAAAAAATACATGAAACCTATAACAAATTGCGGTTTATTTTGTTATGTTTAGTAAATTGTGTTTAAAAGAAGAAAGTTGTAAATACATTGTTACATCCATGTTAGAGTTGTTTGGCTGTAAAATACACAATAAAATGATCACTGCAATACAACTAAAGACTTGGGCAAAACGCGTCAGTCCTGTGCATCTTGATTGAACAGAGAGGTCTCTTCTATGTTTCTGGTATTTGCTTTGTGTTGCGGTTGGGGGTTCATTTAAGTATCATATTACGGGGCAATTTCAGCAATAGCCTGATGGTGAAAACTATAAAGAGAACTGGTCACAGCTTGACTTATACAAGTTTAAACCATAAAGGGGTTGATTTACTAAAGGCCAATAGACTGTGCACTTTGCAAGTGCAGATGCTCCAGATTTTAGTAAATGAGATAAAGATTCACTGTGCAAAGAACATCCAATCACCTGCAAGGAAAATATGAAAAACTAAATTTTTGCTTATATATGATTGGATGATGGAAGTCAGCAGAGCTTCCCCTCATTTACTAAGCTCTGGAGCAACTGCACTTGCAAAGTGCGCAGTCCATTTGCCTTTAACCCCACCTTCATGACCAGGCCATTTTTGCAATACAGCATTTCTTACTCTCTGTTACATTAATCACCTCCGGGCCACCCACAGCACACATACTGTGGCAGGGTGGCCCGACTGTGCGAAACAACGTACCTGTACGTCATTTTCTGCATGAGATACTATGGGCGCGCGTGGTTCCAGCAGACTCAATGTCCGCCGGCAACCTACGAACGTTCCACAGAGAGGCAGAACGGGGGATCTGCCTATGTAAACAAGGCAGATCCCCTTTCTGATAGGGGACAACATGGAGATCTGCTGTTCCTTGTGATCAGGAACAGAAATCGCTGTGTTGTCTCAGTGAGCCCACCCCCCACACAGTTAGAACACACCCAGGGAACACAATTAATCGTTTGATTGCCCCCTAGTGTTAACTCATTCCCTGCCAGTGTCATTTATACATTGATTAGTGCATTTTTTTAGCACTGATCACTATATTGGTGTCACTGGTCCCCAAAAAGTGTCACTTAAGCCTCATACACACGGTAGGACTTCAAACAAACTTTTCCGTGGATCTTTATTTGAAGGGCGTTGGCCATGAACTTGGTATGCATACACACGGCAGAACTTTTTCAACTAACTTTCCCAAAGTCACGTGTTTTTTTAGCTCTTTGGTCAACTTCTTGTATTGTTGGTTGATTTTAACATTTTTGGTTCTGGGAATGCGTGTTTGTACTTTGGACTAAAGTCCGATAGACTTCTGTCCACTCGATAGGACTTTGCACCGTAAGACTTCTGTTGCCGAAAAGTTTGTCAGTGAACTTTTGTCAGATGAAAACTGAAAAAGTTTGTCCGATGAAGCGTACACACGGTCTGATTTTTTTTTAAAAACCTGCTCATTTTGAAGTTTGTTGTCAAAAAGTCAGACCGTGTGTATGGGGCTTTAGGGTTTTAAATTGTCGCAAATTTTTTGTTTATAGCACAAAAAATAAAAACCGCAGAGATGATCAAATACCACCAAAAGAACGTTCTATTTGTGGGGAAAAAAGGAAATGTATTTGGTTTGGGTACAACATCGCAAGACTGCGCAAATGTCAGTTAAAGCAATGCAGTGCCTTATCGCAAAAGAATCGGCTGGTCATTGAGGGGGTAAATCCTTCCAGAGCTGAAGTGGTTTACTGACAACATAAAATTTATGTCCTTTTTTTCCCCAAAAATAGAGCTTTCTTTTGGTGGTATTTGATAACCTCTGCGGTTTTTATTTGTTGCATTATAAACAAAAATAACGTTATTTCTTACTTTCTGCCATAAAACACATCCAATGAAAAATAAAAAAATTACATTTCTTCATCAATTTAGGCCAATATGTATTCTGACACATATTTTTGGTAAAAAAAAAAATATCCCAAAAAGCGTATATTGATTTGTTTATGCATCCGAAATGATGGATTTATGGATTTTTTTTTATATATATACTAGAAATGGCAGCGATAAGCAACTTCTAGCAGTACTGTGACATTGCAACAAGCAAATCAGACACTAATGCCTCGTTTCCACTGAGCGGATCGGTTCGGTATGGTTCGGTACGCTATTTTGGGTGTTTCCATTATGAAAGCGTGCCGTAAAAGCGAACCGTACCGAACCATTCTGGGTCCTTCTTCAGGTGTGGGGCCATAGAAAATGGAACGGTTCCATTAGGGCGGACCTACAAATACATCTCACTGATTGGTGGACTTGCTAGGCATTTTTTCTAAACCTTGTATGGTCCGGATGGTCCGATTTGCAGTGGAAATGCTCAGCAGAATAGACCGGACCATTCTAACCCGTTCCATTCTAAACGACCCGAACCGACCTGCTCAGTGGAAACGAGGCATTACTGTCACTTATGGGGACCGATGACACAGTGATCAGTGCTAAAAAAATATGCAGTGTTACTGTATTAATGACACGCTGGGAAGGGGTTACTATCAGGGGCAATCAAATGGTTAACTGTGTGCCTAGCCAGTGTTTGGTTAGGCCCCTTTCACAGTGGACGCGGGAGGTGCGTTGGCGGTATAGCAGCGATATTTTTAGTACTGTTATACCGTAGTTTTTGCCACGATATTCGGCCGCTAGCGGTGCGGTTTTAACTTCTGCTAGCGGCCGAGAAAGGGTTAAAACTGCCCGCAAACCGCTGCTACAACAGTGGTCTGCCGGTGGTATAGCCACGGGGTCTCATTGAATTCAATGGGCAGCAGCAGTAAAGGAGCAGTAAACACACCGCTCCTTCACCGCTCCAAAGATGCGGCTAGCAGGACTTTTGGAGCGGTTCCTGCTAGCGCACCGCTTTAGTGTGAAAGACTTCGGGCTTTCACACTGAAGACTGCAGGGCACGATTTTTTCAGGCGGTATTTAATGTGCTATTTTTAGCGCTAAAATGCCTGAAAAACTCCTTGGTGTGAAAGGGGCCTTACTGTGTGGGGGAGGTGCTTGTACTATGGGAAGGCAGAGCTCTGTGTTCCACTGGTGCAGGTACTTTTGTAACATGCAATCCGGTTACAGTGTGTTATAAAAAGTAGTACATGCACTACTTTGGTGCAGTGCGATTTTTACCTCATTCCAAATGAATGGGCTGAAATCGCACCGCACAGAACTGCATGTGAATTTTACAGGAATGAACAGAGCATCCTTGTGTGATTCATGTGCGTTCGTGGTGTGAACCTTGGAAACCCAGCTTCTGTGCACGTTTCCCGCACTGCATTCAAAACGCACTCCATTTGCAATCTGCAACGGGTGTCAATGAGGAGTTAATGACGCCCCAAGCACAGGTCGCAAATGCCGTGCATTTTCCCACACCCGATCACACGGCACAAAAGTACTATGCGATCTGGTTGCAGTATTGCATGCACTTCTTTTGGTGTGGTGAAGTGCAATTTAAGCCTATTCTGGTACAATATTTTTTATTGAAATATATAAAAAAGGGGGAAAACAGACAACAAGTTCCCACGCAGGTGATATGGACATAAAACATAAAAGTACATAATAGAATATATACTATAAAGCAGGGGTGCCCAACCTTTTCAAGAGCGAGGGCCACTTAAGCAACTTGGTAACCATTCGAGGGTCACTATGAGCGGAGCGGGCGGAAGACAGGTCACGGCTACTCTATAGGCCTTCCTATCCACCCAGATGAAAGGGGATGAATTCTCTTCTGTTTTTCGGATTGGAGGTAGATGGGCATAAACAGACATCTGTCGTTCTATACAGGTGAATTAACGGTCCCATTTGGCCGGGCCGATCTTGTGAAAAGGGCCTAAGACTGCTTTCACACTGATGTGCTGCGGTATACCCACACCGTGGGTGCAGTGTAGTGCACCTGTGTCTATCCTGCGGGTTAGCTGAACTTTGCCATAGACTCCACCTGTGGCAAAAGCCGGCGCTGAACCTGAGCCTAAAGACCCAGGGGCCAAGGTAGGTAAAGGGGGGGGGCGGAGTTATCCAAAAAACGGGGGAGAAAATAAAAAACAATAACAAAAAAAAAAATTATAAATTAAGAAAAAACAACACAAAACAAAGAAAACAACTATAAAAACACGCACAACAAAGGGGGAAAGAGGGGAGGAAAAGAGCAGAACAACGAGCAAAAAGCTCAGAAGCAAAGAAGGAGAAAGGAAGAAAGAACCCTCAGGCTGGAAGTGAGGACAAAATAAATTTAGAGCCCTAGACTAGACAGGGGCAAACTAGGGAGTGTATAGGACCACCACGGGGCCCATACCTTAAGGAATTTAGCATGGGAGTCATGGAAGTCGGACGCTAGACATCTTTTCATGGATCATAAGGGTCGTCAGGGTATTATTGACCTCTAGGAATGAAACAGAAGTTTTTTTCCAGGCCCACGCTATTGTTCGCTTGGCAGCGATAAATAGGTATGTGGCTCAATTTGAGCTTATTCAAAATTAATGGGCTGAAATCGCACTTTGCAGAACACAGTTTCTGTGTGATTCCCATGTAGTTCCTAGTGTGAACCGTCCCTCACGGAGGGTTATAACTAGAGGTTGACCGATATGGGTTTTTCTCTGGCCAATACCGATATTTAGAAATCTGGGTGGCCAATGGCCGATATATGATGCCGATTTTTGCGGCCAATATTTTAGGCTGTTTTTTAACCACTTACCTACTGTGCACCTACACCCCCTTCCTGCCCAGACAAAATATAAGCTTCCCGCACTGCGTCGCTTTAACTGACAATTGCGCGGTCGTGCGACGTGGCTCCCAAACAAAATTGGCGTCCTTTTTTTCGCACAAATAGAGCTTTCTTTTGGTGGTATTTGATCACCTCTGTGGTTTTTATTTTTTGCGCTATAAACAAAAATAGAGCGTCAATTTTTAAAAAAATTCAATATTTTTTCCTTTTTGCTATAATAAATAACCCCAAAAAATATATAAAAAAAATATTTTTTCCCTCAGTTTAGGCCGATACGTATTCTTCTACATATTTTTGGTAAAAAAAAAATGCAATAAGCGTTTATCGGTTGGTTTGCGCAAAATTTATAGCGTTTACAAAATAGGGGATAGTTTATGGCATTTTTTTTTTTTTTACTATTAATGGCGGCGATCTGCGATTTTTTTATTGGGACTGCGACGTTATGGCGGACATTTCGGACACTTTTCTGACATTTTTGGGACCATTTACATTTATACAGTGAAAAATGCTATAAATATGCATTGATTACTGTATAAATGTGACTGGCAGTGAAGGGGTTAACCACTAGGGGGCGGGGAAGGGGTTAAATGTGTGTCCTATGAGTGTTCTAACTGTAGGGGGAGGGGGGGGTGACTGGGGGAGGTGACCGATTGTGTCCCTATGTACAAGGAACACAATCTGTCACCTCTCTCCCTGACAGGGACGTGCAGCTCTGTGTTTTCATACAGAGCTGCACGTCCCAGCTCACTTACAGAGCAATCGCGTGTGCCCGGCGGCGATCGTTGCCGCCGGGCACTCGCACGGGATCCCCGCGGAGCGGCGGGTGCGCGCGCGCGCCCGCCCGCGGCTTTAAAGGGACATCACGTCATATGACGTGATGTCAGAACAATGGAGTCGTCTGCCCGCCGTCATTTGACGGCGGGCAGATGACAAGTGGTTAAAAAAAAATTGTGGCACTGGCTCGTGGCACTGGATGGCACTAATTGGCACTGGAAGATGGCACTAGCAGAAGGCACTTATTGGCACTGGCAGGTTGCACTGGATGGCACTGAAAGATTGTATTAGCAGATGGCACTGATTGGCAGGTGGCACTTATTGGCACTGGCAGGTGGCACTGATTGGCAGATGGCACTGGCAGGTGGCACTGATTGGCAGTTGGCACTGGCAGATGGCACCGGCAAGTGGCACTGGTTGGCACTGACTGGCAGGTGGCACTAATTGGCACTGCAGGTGGCAATAGTTAGCACTGGTTGGCATTGGCAGGTGGCACTGATGGATTTAGTTGGCACTGGTAGGTGACACTGGATCGCACTGGCAGGTGGCACTGGATGGAAGGTGGCACTGGCAGGTGGCATTGGCAGATGGCACTGGAATTGCCACTGGCAGATGGCACTGGATGTCAAGTGGAACTAATTGGCACTGGCAGGTGTCACTGGTGCAAAAAAAAATGGTGTCACCCCCTCAGTACAGACCCCCTCTCCCTCCAGTATAGACACCCCCCCTGCCCCCTGTAGTACAGACACCAGAGAGCGGTGTGTGTCCCACGAGCGTGTGCCCCTCCTCCTCTGTGGGCATAAACAGAGAGGAGGGCCGCCGCGCTGGGGGTACCAAGATGGCCGTGGCTCCGGAGCTAGGCCGAAGCCGCGTTCTTTCCTGATGCTGTGACCGCAGCGGCAATCCGCGGATCCACGGATTGCCGCCGCGGTCACAGCATCAGGAAAGGCCGTGGCTTCGGCCTAGCTCTGGATCCGTGGCACCACTAGCGGCCATGTAAAATATCGGCCTAATTTGGATAAAAATCGGCCGATGCCGATTTCTCCAAAACAGACAAATATCGGCCTGCCAATATATTGGTCGACCTCTAGTTATAACCCATTGGGGAGATTTCCTGTCACATAGCTGAAAGTGAGGAAGTTCCTGTTTGTCACTGGCAGTGGTGTAGTCACTACAGACTGCTGTAGTCCAAGGGCTGCACAACAGATACAAAAGTCCACATGGCATGTTGGGCACCAGGGTCTTGGAAACGCCAACAATGATCTCCCTTCAAAAATCCAGATGTGTTCCTGTCCTCCTCAGAGTTTGGATGTTCCCGTCAGAGATTGGCTTACACAGGAGGAATCTGTCTCTTCCCCTCTGCAAAGGTACGAGGACTTTACCGAAACGAATGCCAACTCGTTAAGGTTTTACCTCACATTGGTTGTTCAAATTTAAGGTGTTGGCAGAGTAGCTCTTCTGCAATAGTATCTTTTTCTTTTTTTTTTTTTATTGCAGGTAAATAATGGATTCCAAACAGAAGCAACGTGCCGTCACTGAGTCCTTGACATAGAAGGGACTCAGTGGGCTGTCTGACATTGATGGTCTCCCACTGTGTGGTTTGCCTTCAATGCTCGTTTCCTCTTCTTTAAACCTCTTCATTCTTCTTTTACTCTTGTCAATGGTATCATCTCTGTAAATATTATGTAGCCTTCTGTGGTTGTTGGCCAGCCCGCCCCCCTCCTTCATCAGGAACTCAAAGATGGCCCCAGAGGCGTTTATTGAAGTCAGTGGGCCTGTGTGCAAGATCATAAATTGGGCCCCATTGCAGTGTGCTTAGTGCGCTACAATAAAGGGTGGGCATAGTTTTCATTGTGCCAGCGGTCTTGCTAGGATTGTAAAAGACTTGAGGCACCTTTGGGCACATGAAGTGGAAGAGTAATGTGGTGCACATAAAGTGCCGCAGCGAACCGTGGGAGTGACCAAATTGTGTTAAAGGTAAAAAAAAAAATCCCTAAATAGCTTCCTTTATCTTAGTGCAGTCCTCCTTCACTTACCTCATCCTTCCATTTTGATTTTAAATGTCCTTATTTCTTCTGAGAAATCCTCACTTCCTGTTCTTCTGTCTGTAACTACACACCATAATGCAAGGCTTTCTCCCTGGTGTGGAGAAAGCCTCTTGAGGGGGCGAGCAGGAGGTTCAGGACGCTATCTACTTTGCAGATAGAGAAAGGAGCTGTGTGTTAGTGGGTATCCTGACACTCCTGCTCACCCCCTCCCCCCTCAAGAGGCTTTCTCCACACCAGGAAGAATGCCTCGCATTACGGTGTGTAGTTACAGACAGAAGAACAGGAAGTAAGGATTTCTCAGAAGAAAGAAGGACATTTAACCTCCCTGGCGGTATGATTATTTCAGATTTAGGTGCTGAAAGCGGTACCATTATTTGCAAGGAAATTTGGCGTTTTATACTGTAGGCCTGTAATTCTTAGGAATAACTCACTTAAATCTGACCAAACACGAGTCTAGTAGGCATCCCAGGTATGACATTTTTTTTAAAACAAAATGATAAATTATAATATAATAAATAATTATAACAATTGATAATATAATTATAATAAAAATGATTCAATAATGTAATCAACTCAAAATCACTGAAATTTGCTCAGTTGCAGAATTGTCGCTGTCATTACTTTTATTTTTTTATGGCGAATTTCTCCACAAATCGCTATCGCTCAATTCTGCAAGTGATTATAATTTATTATCGCTGTTTTTTAGCTGCTCTAAAACCATTTTTGACATAAAGGGGCACTTTTGGTTGCTACGGACAATTTACTGTTTGCAGGCAGAAAGAACAGTTTTTATTATATAAAAGTGCATGCAGGGCACTGGGCAGACCACTAGGGACATGGGGGGTGTGTATTGTTTACATTTAGTACTGCAATCTATAAGATTACAGTATACTGTATGTATTGTGTTTGTTTACCTTTTTGAATATGGCGCCGTTCTCCGCCCCCGTGCGTCGTAACGTCGCAGGGAATGGAGCTCGGCGGCACAAGGGGACACTGTGTGAATCGAGCGAGCACCCGCTCACTCACACAGCGTGGATGCATCGCTGGATCCAGGGACAAGGTAAGTAAACCCTACCTGTGGATTCTGCGAGGCGAGCCTGAGTCTGACTCGGGGTTACCGACCGCAGCACAAAAATGTAACCCCGAGTCAGACTCGGGAATACCGCCAGGGGGGTTAAAAGCAAAATGGAAGGATGAGGTAAGTGAAGGAGGACTGCACCAAGGTAAAGGAAGCTATTTAGGAAAAAAAATTACCTTTACAGCCCCTTTAATGGTGAGAGGGGCTTAATGAAGAAGTAAACCCTGATGGGTTTTACTTCCTCTTTGTTTCCCTGCAAAGGTAAAGCATAATGGGCTACTATGCATCGCATCGCATAGTAGCCCATTATGTGTCACTTACCTGAAACTGAAGCCGGCGTTGTCACCGCTGTCCCCTGTTGTAGGAAGCGTCCATCTTCACTCTTTCTTCCGAGGGCCGCGAACTCCAGCTCTGTGACTAGCCGCAGTCGCGTGACCTCACTCCTGTGCATACATGGCTGAATCAAGCAGTCTGGTTAATGTATCAGAGAAGTTTATCACCAGCTTTAGACCCCTTTCACACTGAGCCGCCCATAGCGTCGGCTGTAAAACGCAGCTATGGGCGGATTTGCTTCGCATTTCAGCCGCTAGCGGGGCGCTTTTAACGACAATGGAGCAGCTGTTTGAGGGCGGATTGCAGGCGCTATTTTTAACGCTATAGTGCCTGCAATACGCCCTCAGTGTGAAAGGGGTCTTAGTTATTGGAAAAAGTCACGTATTCACAAAACGAAAAAAAATCTATTTTGTTAGAAACTCAATTGTCTTTTATTGTGTACATTTTCATTACAAACCGGACAACAAATACCATCCTCTTCTGGTCAATCGAGTTCAGTAAGGCTTGGCTTTGTACAAAGTGCACTTCTGAGGCTTTGGGCAGAAATCCAGCTTGTATTTTACAATAGAAAAAGAAGATGACGCAAAAACACTTTCCACGTCGTGGTCGACAAAAGAGAACCACAAACTCATTCCACTACAAAGGCAGTAATTAACATTTCTTCTTATAGAACTATACATATGGCTATTTCATGTTTCAATACAATTTACAGTCCAAAACATAAAAAATATATATATTTACACCTTATCACTGTAAAATAACACAACCATTAAATACAACCACAAAACAGGCTCATTTTATCATAAAATACATTCTCAATTCTCAGCGCTTGGTATGTAGGGGCGGAGCTCCGGCCTACTCATCCAGAAGCAGAACTTTTCCGGGTTATTAAATTAATCCATCTTGTGCAATGCAGAATGAAGCAAACAAAAAAAAAAGGGAAAGCTCCAAACTAAAAGCTAGCGGATGGAAAAGGGGCTCATCTTACATTTTTAATGAGAAAAAATGTTAAAGTGTTATTTTATTAGAAATAGAAATTGATTTATGAAAAAAACGAAAAGCAATGCTTGCAGCAGACAGGGGTCTTTGGGGTTGATTTACTAAAGGTAAATAGACTTTGTAATTTGCAAAGTGCAGTTTTACATTGCAAGAGTAGTTGCTCCAGAGATTAAAGCGGAGGTTCACCCTAAATATAAGCTCTCGCATGTGATCCAGCATACTGGCGTCAGCGCCAGTATGCTGTTTTTTGTTTTTTTTAATCCCCCACTTACTGTATTATGCTGGAATTTAATTTTTTTCCCCCGCGGTGGACGGCTCTAGTATTGCTCGTCACATCTTGCGAAAATACCCGATAAGGATTCGGGTAATCTCGGCGAAAATCCGGCGCCTGTGCACAGACCTAGGAGCTGACTGCGCAGGCGCCGTATTTCTCCGAGTCCTATTTACGGCGTTTTTCGGAGGGCGTGACGCGCCATAGCCGTAGGACTCGGAGAAATACGGCGCCTGCGCAGTCAGCTCCTAGGTCTGTGCGCAGGCGCCGCATTTTCGCAGAGATTACCCGAATCCTTATCGGGTATTTTCGCAAGATGTGACGCGCTATACTGGCGCCGTCCACCAAGGGGGTAAGAGATTAAAATACACCATAATACAGTAAGTGATGGATTAAAAAAAAAAAAAAACAGCATACTGGCGCTGACGCCAGTATGCTGGATCACATGGGAGGGCTTATATTTAGGGTGAACCACCTCTTTAAAGTGGATGTAAACCCCAACATTCTTTTATTTATTTTTTATGTCACAATGTAGAGTATAAGATTTCTTATCATCTGTGCCCAGTCTTGCCACACAGAGTTAATCCTGGTCTAAAAAATCCTCTTTTAATGTTTAGTGAAAATTATCAGAATTCCAGATAAAAACCTGTCTAAATAAAAAGTCTGTTTCTCTCTTCTTGCTTTGAGTGACAGGTTACTTACATATCTAGCTTGAACATGTTTATCATATGTTATGTTTATCATGACATGTGGTGATTCACAGTATAAAAAGTGAGAAATCCACCCCTCCCCCACATAACACATCCTGGTAATATACAATGAACTTTGGATCACCTCATGTAATGATAAACATAACATATGATAAACATGTCCAAGCTAGATATGTAAATAACCTGTCACTCAAAGCAAGAAGAGAGAAAACGGACTTTATAATTTGGCAAGTTTTTATCTGGAATTCTGTTAATTTTCACTGGACATTAAAAGAGGATTACTCAGCGCTGGATTAACTCTGTGTGGCAAGACTGGGCACAGATGATAGGAAATCTTATACTCTACATTGTGACATCAAAAAAAAATTATTATTTTTGGTTTACATCCACTTTAAAGTTGTTGTAAACCCACCTTTTGGACTTCTACCTATTGGTAAACCTAGAATAAGGCTTACCTATAGGTAGTGGAAATATCTCCTAAACCTGCGCCGTTTAGGAGACATTTCACTTGTAGTCCACCGAAAATTCCTACGGCACCTGTGCTGGGAAGAAACAAAACTGAAGCCTCGTACACACGCTCGGTATACTCGGCAAGAATCAGCAAGAAAACTGCTGGCAGAGCTTTCTTGCCGAGTATACCGAGCGTGTGTACGAGGCTTTCAGGTTTCTCGTCAAGAAAACTGCCTAAAATCTCGAGAACCTGCTCTCTATTTTCTCGTCGTTATTCTCTGCAGTGTTTTCCTGCCGAGAAAGCCGAGCGTCTGTATACTTACTTGTCCCCGTGGAAACCCGCACATGCTCGAAATGATTTTAACGCATGCGCAGTAGCTTCCTAGGCATAAGTAGGGTGTAGCGAGATGGCGGCGACGGCATCGAATGTGACGAGCACATGCTCGTCGTACGAGATGACGTCCCCGCATTCTTGCCATTCAAAAGAATTGCGGTTCTTTTGAATGGAGTGTCTGTATACTCGGGTGGCAAGAGATTCTTGCCAAGAATCTCGTCAGGAAAAACAACGTTATTTCCTGACGAGATTCTGGCCCGTGTGTGCAGGGTTTGAGTGCCATTTCTTCCATAGCCTGTGCAGGAGTAACGTCATACGGCTCGGGCAAATCACCGGAGTCCGCGGCCCGAAAGAGGGGCCAGAAGATGGACGCTGCCTACATAGGAGATATTGCTGGATTCTTTTGCAGGTAAGTGGCACATAATGGGCTAGTATGCGATGCATACTAGCCCATTATGCGTTTTTTTTACACCTGTCCCTGATATGTAGAAAACCGACATGTTTTTGATGTGAAAATCCCGAGATTTTAGCTGCCCCACCTTAGTACTGCCACCTGGCTTGGTGGCCATCTGTAAGCCCGGGGGCGCCATAATCTTCTATTGCCCGGGGGCCCCATGAGTTGTCAGTCCGCCCCTGGAACCTTGTATCCTAGACTGATCACAGTAAGTGCAGGATCAACATTTCAAGACCACATAGGACAGTGATGGCGAACCTTGGCACCCCAGATGTTTTGGAACTACATTTTCAATGATATAAGCAAAATGATACCCCAGCTCCACTGCCAATATGATGATCTATGAACTGTGGACCAGTGCTCTAGCCAGGACGTTCAGGTCCCAAAATGCAATACTTGAGTCAGAAAAGGGCTGGCGAATTGGATGCTCTTGAATAAAAGTCCTTTATTTAGTTACATGGGTACAGGCATTCCCATGATGCTCAACTACACTGCAGAGTACATGAGCATCATGGGAAATGTAGTTCCAAAACATCTGGGCTGCCAAGGTTCGCCATCACTGACATAGGACCTCTTCATCATCACATACCTGGCAAAAGGTCCTATATGGACTTAAAATGTTGCACCTGCACTTATGGTGATGTGATCACTTTACTTTAAAAAAAATGTATAGATTACTGATTATGGATCCAATGTGTGTTGGTAACATATGGTCTTATTTATGGAGAGCCTTGTATTCTAGACTGATCACAAAAAGTGCAGGAGCAAAGTATCAAGATCATGCAGGACCTCTTCATCATCACATGCTTGACGAAGAGGTCCTACGTGGCCTTGAAATGTTGCACCTGCACTTATAGTGTCATGATCACTTTAAATAAATGTTTAGACTGTTGATTATGGATCTAAGGTGTGTTGGTGACCAGTGGTCTTATGTATGAAGACTGATCACAAAAGGTGCAGGAGCAACGTATCAAGGCCATGCAGGACCTCTTCATCAAATGTTCTTATCTATGCTGTTATCCTGCCAGTAGTCAGTAGAGCGCCCCCTTTACTTCAAGTGTGTCTAGGAAATTGTGCAACGGGAATATATTGAGGGTCTTCATAAAGATTCAGAATTTAAAGACTCTCATAGGTATTTGTAGATACAACGAGGTGCGGACTTTCATCACTGCTGTTACCTTATAAATGTATTAGGCCAGGTCAGGTTCACTTTAAAGCAGGGGTCTCAAACTGGTGGCCGTCCAGCTGTTGCAAAATTACAAGTATGACTCTCACAGGCAGAGGCATGATGGGACTTGTAGTTTTGCAACAGCTGGAAGGCCACCAGGTTGAGACGCCTGCTTAAGCCCCCTTTCACACTGATGCGCTTTGCAGGCGATATATAACGCTAAAAATAGCGCCTGAAAAGCGCCCTGAAAGAGCTGCTCCTTTCACTCCAGTGTGAAAGCCCTCAGGCTTTCACACTGGAGCAGTGCACTGGCAAGATGCTAAAAAAAAGTCCTGCTAGCAGCATCTTTGGAGCGGTAAAGGAGCGGTGTGTATACCGCTCCCCCACTGCTCCCACCCATTGAAATCAATGGGCACCGCGGCTATACCGTCGGCAAGCGGTGTGTATACCGCTCCCCCCCATTGAAATCAATGGGCACCACGGCTATACCGTCAGCAAGCGGTGTGTATACCGCTCCTCCACTGTTCCCACCCATTGAAATCAATGGGCACCACGGCTATACCGTCGGCAAGCAGTGTGTATACCGCTCCTCCACTGCTCCCACCCATTGAAATCAATGGGCACCGCGGCTATACCGTCAGCAAGCGGTGTGTATACCGCTCCTCCACTGTTCCCACCCATTGAAATCAATGGGCACCACGGCTATATCGTCGGCAAGCGGTGTGTATACCGCTCCTCCACTGCTCCCACCCATTGAAATCAATGGGCACCGCGGCTATATCGTCGGCAAGCGGTGTGTATACCGCTCCTCCACTGCTCCCACCCATTGAAATCAATGGGCACCGCGGCTATACCATCGGCAAGCGGTGTGTATACCGCTCTTCCACCGCTCCCACCCATTGAAATCAATGGGCACCGCGGCTATACCGTCAGCAAAGCGGCGCTGCAGCACCACTTTGCGGGTGGTTTTAACCCCTTTTCGTCCGCTAGCGTAGGTTAAAAGCACCATGCTATCGGTCGAATACCTCCGCAAATACGACGGTAAAGCGCCGATAGATATATAGCGGCACTTACCGCCGCCCGCGCCCCAGTGTGAAAGGGGCCTTAAAGTAAACCAGACACCAAAAAATTTTGGCTGCCATTGCTGACCCAGTTTTGAAAATGTTCTTTTATCTGGCTTTTAAGCTGACGCCACTGATATCAATACATCCTAAGTAACTGGCCTTGAAAAATTATCAGAAGAAAATAAGCGAAATCAAGACTCCTTGCACGCACATTTGTATCGTGATTTCCAAGAAAGTAGCATTTTCTAAAGGAGAGGTCAGCAGTAGCAGCTGCCGCCATGCTTCTCTCGTGACAGGTTTCCTTTCATATTGGACAGCCTGCATCAATGACACATATACCAAATTACCAACAGTGTACAAACAGACATATAACAAAATACCCTCCTAAACATACAAACATTGCAATAATAGATTCCCATATTCCATCAATTAGCTTTAAACATTGTACAATACCCTTTGCAGAAAATCCTCCAACTACTGCAACCCATCCAAGAGCTGTGTTCACAATTCCCACCTCTTTTTCTTTGTGTTCTAATGAACTGGTTACGATAATATGCCTTTCAATTAGTCACCTCAGGAATTACCATTAGGATCCAAGAAGTGCTCTTCTTAGGCCGGGTTCACACCCAATGCGAATTAAATGCACGTTTCCCCGCATTCAGTTCGCATAGCAGAAGAATGTGACTGGCTCTTTATGGAGCCGGTTCACATATCTCCGCAGCGGGTAGGGTGCCCACGTGTCCCAGATTTCCTGGGACAGTCCCGCATTTTGCAGGTCTGTCCCGGGCACCTTCATTCC
Source organism: Rana kukunoris (assembly GCA_029574335.1). Taxonomy (NCBI): domain Eukaryota; kingdom Metazoa; phylum Chordata; class Amphibia; order Anura; family Ranidae; genus Rana; species Rana kukunoris. The sequence goes on along the minus strand of CM056052.1, from coordinate 519,410,669 downwards.
AGGACAATACAGTGTCCCGGAATGAAACTGACACAGCCACCCCTGGGCCAATCTGGTGCCCCCAAAAAAGGCCGCCACATCACCGCTTTACTGACTGACAGTACTTGTCTTGGCTGGGAATGCTTGGAGGTGCAAAATCCCTGCTTGTGATTGGAGAAATCATAAATCCCACCTCTTATGTCCAATCACTGTGCTGTGATTTGTTACAGCACAAGCTGATTTTTTTGGAAGGGGGGGTGTCCCTGAATGGCAGTTTGGAAATATGGTCACCCTAGCAGCGGGTCCGGTCCGGTGTGCCGTTGTTGGTGCGTTTCAGGTTCTATTTCAGCCCAAAATTTAGACCTGAACTGGTGAACCAGCATGCACCAGACCCCTGCCGTGAGCCACATGCGGGGATTGTGTGAACCCGGCCTCAATGACAGGACCATCAAAAGTTAAAGGAGATCTCCACCAGCTCTTTGGTTTTGGATTGCAGGCTAGCAGATGTGAGCTATATTAGTTTTGCACAGAAATATATTGGGAAAAAACCTTTTACTGAACTTAAGGGATCAGACTTGCCCGATGAGTGAGAGAACATGGATGCTCTGATGCTGCCCAATCCCTGCCTGCATCAGCGCAAGACTCCCCCTAGAGCGCCCCCTTCCTGATCCCTTCGTTTTAGGAAGAATTAGTCTCTTGAGTATTCTGCTTATTCATGAACACATTGGCAGTCACAGGCTTCCTAATTTATTGCTTCTTCCTTGTCAAAGTCAGTTTCGTTTGTTCTTCCCTATACATTTGCATTGATTTACCACAAAAAGGATAAATTGCTTGCTACATATTTCTGAGAATAGCAAAATGCAGGTTGCTGAGAAAATCGCATAAAAGCCCAGTGGGCACCCACGCCCGGAGGTGCTTGCCATTTTTAGGCTGTTAGGCTAAGGTTGCTTAGGCTGACCCTAAAGGGTCAATACGAGCAAGAAATGCTCCACATTCAAGTGTCGCCGGTAATTATTCATTTCTCACGTGCTAGAGCAGGGGTGTCAAACTAAATTTCATGGTGGGCCGCATCAGCATTATGATTGCCCTCAAAAGGGCCGGTTGTATCTGTAAGATTAGATGTCCAGCGCATCCCTTCCCCCTACATTAGATGTCAAGAGCCACCCCACCATCAGAAGTCGAGTCCCCCACCCTCCCTTACATCACAGTGCACCAGACTTTCCTTAGGCTGCTGCTGGGAAGAAGCTGGATGCATTGCTTGAAAGCAAAAAGTACAGGGTCTAGAGCTCTCCTGATGCTGCCGGAGCGGTGCGAGGGCCACATGAAATGGCCTGGAGGGCCGGATTCGGCCCGCGGGCCTTGTGTTTGACACCCCTGTGCTAGAGGATGCAAATACCACCCTATTGCAAAATTAAAACCCATCAATTAAGATTCCCTTTTTAAAGAGGTGGTATACTCACCTACCCTACCACCTGCAGTAGAAAATAATCCTGTGCAATAACAAGTTCCTCCGACTGCGGTGGTCCTAAAAGCTGATTTCCAGGTATGGCGATTTTTACAGTTACATTGGTTCAGCTTGGACCCGGAAGCCAGCAGCACTCGCTTTAGTAGCAGTGCCTGCTACAGTGATTTCCAGCTTCCACAGGGATCACACAGATATGGCACATACATATTTACATTGGTCTAAGTTGGACCAAAGTACCTGGAATTCAGCTTTAAAGCAACAGTCAAAAAAAATGTAATGAGCAAGTAAGGTTCCCCTATAAAGGAGAGCTGTTGACATAAAACATTGCGTGGGATTTATTAAACTGGAGCACACAGAATCTGGTTCTGCTGTGCATAGTAATCAATCAGCTTCTAACGTCAGCTTGTTCACATAAGCTTTGACAATTAAAACTAGAAACAAATTGATTTCTACTATTCACAGCTGCTTCAGATTCTGTGTGCACCAGTTTTAGTAAATCTACCCCATAGCATCCATCAATTATCTGGTCATCAGCACTTGGACCTATATTTTTAGACTTGATACATCTTTGCATTCTCTATATTGATGTACATATCTCTCTGATTGAACCAACTGTAAAGAAGATCTGTTATAATTGTCCATCCTGCCACCTGCAATGCCAGTCTACACTTTATTCAAGACCTATGGCAGTGATGGCAAACCTTGGCACCCCAGATGTTTTCCTATGATGCTCAACTACACTGCAGAGTGCATGAGCATCATGGGAAATGTAGTTCCAAAACATATGGGGTGCCAAGGTTCGCCATCACTGACCTATGGTCTCCAGAGTGCTTCAGCTGATACCTTTTCAAGAGTTTGGGATTCCTTGTCTTCCACTGGCCTACATCATTACTCTGTCCTACAATGACGTAGGGGCCTGTGGAAGGAACCACATCACTCAGCTGGCAGTTAGAAATTGTGTAAACCCCCTATGGCCTGCATTATAAGACCCCCACTTTCCCCATTGAGTAGGAATGAGCCATAGGTTCAGACCAAACCTTTGCTGTTTGCTCGTTTGGACGAAAAACCCAAACTACTGCCCATTTAGCCCCCTGTTTGGCAGGAGACAAACATCATATATATAATATAACCACTGTCAATGGTTCCTAAGGAGGTAATCCGGTCTGCCCTGGCAGATTAACATAGAAGAGGTTCGGCAGAACTTTAATTTAATTGTCAGGAGCCACGGAATGAAGAACTGTTCCGCCAGTTCCCGAAAATGAATAAAAAGTTCCCTGGGAGCCATGGCCGTTGGGATTACTGTGTATGCCCAAATGTATTCATAGAGTGCCCTCTCGGTCCTCCTCTATTATTTGCTGGGAGCCATGGCCCTTGGGATTACTGTGTATGCCCAAATGTATTCATAGAGTGCCCTCTCGGTCCTCCTCTATTAATTGCTGGGAGCCATGGCCCTTGGGATTACTGTGTATGCCCAAATGTATTCATAGAGTGCCCTCTCGGTCCTCCTCTATTAATTGCTGGGAGCCATGGCCCTTGGGATTACTGTGTATGCCCAAATGTATTCATAGAGTGCCCTCTCGGTCCTCCTCTATTAATTGCTGGGAGCCATGGCCTTTGGGAGTACTGTGGATGGCCAAAGATATTCAGAGTCCCCTCTCTGTCCCCTGGTGAACTGACTGAGGGGCAGCTCTGCCTAACTATTAGTGGCCCTGCATCTGGAAGTGAGTTGGATGAAGAGGATTCTCCGGGTATTGTAGCTCTTGAAGAGAACCAAGGCGGATGGTGCAGGTGGCAGGATAAATAATTACAACAGCTCTTCTTTACAGGGAAACCTTATTTGCCCACCTTTCATTTTCCAATGGTTTCTTTAACGAGCGCCAGTCATTGGAGCACAATCAAAGCACCATAATGCATTCTGAGGTGGAGCACCACATATCCTTAAAGTGAATGTGGAGACCAGTTTAAGATTTTACATAGTATAAAAGTCCTCCCTAAGAGCAATCACCATAAGGTAATTAACCAGAAACCCCTCTTCTAGGCACCCCTCTGTTACTAGTTTAATTTGCTACAAGGGGCTTGATTTTCCTGACTTCAATCCTGCAACCAATGTGAGCAGCGCTCTTGATAAGAGCACTCCCATAGGGGTATCTAGGGCATCAAGACCTAAGAGTTGTCTATTCTTGTGACAGAGGGGAGCACAGAAGTGGGCTCTCTGGCTAAAAAAGGGTAACAAAAGGCATCATAAGGATCCGACAGGTGCATGTTACATGCAGGCCTGTCTTTCTACTGTGCTTGCCAAGCTGCAATAAAAAATACCAACCCATGTGTGTGCACCCCAAGACACGGTGGCGGAGTAACACAGAAAGATGTTATTCCGCTGCTCCTCCAAAGACAGCATCACACATCAAGGCCATGGAACTAGACTGAACACGCCTACCTGCCCCGATCAACCCAATTAGCCCCATAGTTTAGTCAAAGTGCTGCCATTTTAAGAAACCCTATCCTTGTGTCTATTTCAAAAACCATCCTGCTAGACGGGGACATATACAAGTTCTACATCTATACAACTGATTTCAACTGGGTGTAAACAATTAAAACCATTTTAATAAAGAATACGTTTTCTATGCAAAGCATAAAGAGGAGAACAGTCCATACCATAAAACACCAAACTGCTCGTCATAGTCACCAGACGATTAGTTTACGTTAGTGGCAATAAGGCACCCAAACAGATCTTTGCAATGTATACCACTGCAGTTTCCTCAGTGGAAACGTGTATAATCCGCTCAATGAAGGAGGTACAAGTACAAGACACCCTGATGACAAGTCCCACGTGCCCACGTGTATAATCCGCTCAATGAAGGAAGTACAAGTACAAGACATCCTGATGACAAGTCCCACGTGTCCACGTGTATAATTCACTCAATGAAGGAAGTACAAGTACAAGACATCCTGATGACAAATCCCACGTGTCCACGTGTATAATCCGCTCAATGAAGGAGGTACAAGACACCCTGGTGACAAGTCCAACGTGCCCACATGTATAATCCACTCAATGGAGGAGGTAGAAGACACCCTGATGACAAATCCTACATGTCCACGTGTATAATCCACTCAATGAAGGAGGTACAAGACTCCCTGATAACAAGTCCCATTATGCTTTGATGACCAGCCATGACAGCAGGTTACAAGTCAGCACCATCCTGCAGGAGATCCACATCCTCGTCGTCCAGTAATAGATAGTGCATAACCTCTGTCTCCTCCAAGACATCCTGTAGATCCTGGGCCACGTCGTCATCAAAATCCTCCTCGGTGGGTTTAAGAAGACTGAAGTGGTCGAACAGCATGATTCCATCAGCGGGTACAATAGTCCTTCTAGGGGTTCTGGAAATAGTGTCAGCCATTTGAGCTGCCACGGCGGCTTTCTGAGCCTTTTGTTTCTGTTGCTCCTCCTGTTGCCTGTGAGTCTTCATATGTGCATTCCGGCTCTTGATCTTGTAGAAGACCCTGGAGAGAATAGGGAACAAGAAATATTCTCATTATCACTTTACTACCTATAGCTAGTGCAATGGCACTTTGTTCATGGAGTTCAGCTGACGTTCTATGCCATAGGGGAGGGAATACCTAAGGTAAGGAGTTCCATGGGAAACTATTATGATTGGGCACATGCAGGCTCCACACCCTGCTGGAGCCCTAATTAAGTTGCCCTGCTGGAGTGGGGCTTTGGGGGATGGAGGAGCATATGACCTCTCCCACTGGACAGTGCTAAGACCCAAGCAGCCAATCACTATGCTCAAACATTGTCACATGCGAGGAGCAACGATGTCATCCAATCATGTAAGCACCAACACAGAAGCTTACCCACAACAGACTCCTAACAACAGCCTTAGTCGTGGCAAATGCTACGACTAAAGCTGTTGCCGAAATGCGTCAGGTGTCTTGTTTGTCACTTTTTGTAACCAACTATTAAAATCGCTATATGGACTACAGAGATGCAGGCTCAATCCTTTTGCTTGTTTCTGCTGTAGTGTGTAAGGACACCTGAGCACCTGAAAAAGGATGTTGCAAATTGGACTGGGAGTTCCCTGTTGCAGAGCTGTATCCTGGCCTAGGCCAACAATGCCCAGGCCTAGGGCAGCACCTTGCAGGGGGGCACCACGTAAAGAGTCCCCGCCGGCTTGCGCTACACTTTTAGGAAAATTAGTCTAGTGCCCCCATAAAGTGGCCGAGCTGCTTCTAGTATGCGGGCAACTGTGGGGGGGGGCGCTTCCAATTTTGACTGTTTTGTCATCCTGGACCACAAACCTTCCTCACTGTGCTATTTGTTTCTGCTGCACCATCTACTTAAATTAGAACTATAGGCAACACTTTTACCATCCCTGTCCCATTGCGAAGATTTCCCTTCACTTCCTGCTCTATGGGCAACCAGGAAGTAAGAGGAAATCTAAGTAAATTAAGGGAATCCATTGCCCCCCCCCCCCCCCCCCCATGCCCTCAGAATTAGTATCCTCACTCGAAAATTTCCGGACTGGGTCTTAAACACAGGGTGTGGCCGTGACAGGAAGGGGTGGGTCATATTTAAATTAGGGGGTGCACAAATTTAGTCAGGCCTAGGGCAGCACACAACTTAAATACACCTCTGCCCTGTTGTGTGCGCTGTCTTTTTTCTTTTTTCAACTCCCTAGAAATACAATTCCTGCCATTTTAAAATATTCATAGCGCGGAATCACATTTTAACTCATGTTTCTCTTCAAACTTACAAGATGGCCCTCACTTGGCTCTATGCCTTTGGAGGACCAGAGCGACCTCTGACGTCACTTCCGATTCTCGGCCATTAACATTCTTTTTTTTTCTATTAAAGCGGAGCTCCGCCCAATAGGGGAAGTTCCGCTTGTTTACTTCCTCCCGGTGCCACATCTGGAACCTTTCGGGGGGCAGTGGGTACCTGGTTTTGGTTCGGCCCTCCTTCTCCTACCCCCTTCTGCCGGGCCATTTACAAAGCACATGCGCATGCACAGTAGAGAGCCGGCTGTGAAGCAACTGGCAGTTTTTCTAACAAGAAATGGCCACCCAAGAGCCGATTGAAAAATCGGCTCGGGTGAAGACACAGCTGGATTCGTGGACAGGTACAGTAAGTGTACTAATATTTAAAAAAAATATAAAAAAAAAAATATGTTAAAAAAAATCCCAGTAAGACAAAGGCATAATGAGCTAGTATGCGCTGGCAAGGACCGGATATGTCTGCCGGACCTTCAGCCAGCATTCACAGCGCATGTGCCGCTGACGTCAGCAGATGCATGCAAAGTGAATATCTCCTAAACTGTACAGGTTTAGGAGATGTTAATTTTACCTACAGGTGACCCTTATTGTAGGCTTACATGTAGAAAAAAAATAAAAAAAGTGGGTATACAACTACTTTAAGTTAAACTGCAGACTTCCCTTTTGGCATACACCCTTAAACCTCCCTGGTGGTTGCATTGCTGGCTCAGGGTTAAATTTCAGTACCATTAGCGGTAACCCCGAGCCACACACAGGATTGCATTGCTGGATCATGATGCAGGTTACTTATCTTGTCCCCTGGATTCTTTAAAAGCCCCCCGCTGCCCCCCTGGGCTGTGTCCTCCGCTCGATGCCTGTGTGCCAGGCTCCGTTCCCTGCGAGCGTCGCAACGCACAGGGTGGAGCCTGGCGGCAAATTCAAAAATGACAAAATTCATAATACATACAGTACACTATAATCTTACAGATTACATTACTGTATGACATTTTTTCATATCCCATTTGTCCCTAGTGTTTAGTCCAGTGCCCTGCATGCAGTTTTATATTATATATACTGTTACTGGAAACTGTAGATTGTCTATAGCAACCAAAAAGTGTCCCTTTAAGTCAAAAGTGGTTTGAGACCAGCGATAGAAAACAGCGATAGTAAATAAGAATACTGGTAGTTGAGTGATAGTGAATAGTGGGGAAATTAATTTTATTATAATTATTATATTAATATTTTTTATAATTATTTATAGTTATTATATTATAATTTCTGATTTTGTGTTTCAAACTTTATCATACCCGTGATGTCTACTAGATTCTTGTTTGGACAGATTTAAGTGAGTTGTTTCTAATGCCATGTACACGCGACCGTTTTTCGGGTTGTAAAAAATGACGTTTTTTTTAATGTCATTAAAAACGATCGTGTGTGGGCTCCAGAGCATTTTTCACGATGTAAAAAATGGGCATTAAAAAATTCGAACATGCTCTATTTTTTCACTACGTTTTTAACATTGTTGTTTTTAACGTTGTCGTTTTTAACGTCGTAAAAAAAAAAAATGGTCTTGTGTGGGCTTTGACGTGAAAAAAACGTGCATGCTCAAGTTATGAGACGGGAGCGCTCGTTCTGGTAAAACTAGCGGTCGTAATGGAGTAAGCACATTCATCACGCTGTAACAGACTGAAAAGTGTGAATCGTCTCTTACTAACACAAAATCAGCAAAAGCAGACCCAAGGGTGGCGCCATCCGAATGGAACTTCCCCTTTATAGTGCCGTCGTACGTGTTTTATGTCATCGCGCTTTGCTAGAGCATTTTTTTTTCATGATCTTGTGTAGGCAAGGCTGGTTTAACGATCGGGTTGAAAAAAACTTTGTTTTTTCTAGACCATTAACATTTTTATTTTTTACAACCCGAAAAATGGTCGTGTGTAAGCGGCATTAGAATTACAGGCCTACAATATAAAAAGCCAAATTTCTATGCAAAATAATTGTACCGCTTACTGCATCAAAAATCTGACATAATCATACCGCCAGGGAGGCAAAGGAATGGAAATATTGTTATAAGACTCTTTCTTACTTGCCGCAGATTTTACAGGGGAACACAGACGTGGTGTCGGTTTCTCCGCTGGTGGTGCTGTGTGCAGGGGAGCTCTTCACAGAACAGTATCCAGTCTGTGTTCCGGACTTCTGTCTGCTTGCTCCAGCAGATGAGAACCCTTTGCTGTGAACACTCGTCCCGGCATGAATACGAGCGTGACCGTTCAATGCTTGCTTGGAGCAGAACGTCTGCAAACAACACAAATGATCAGATCTAAATGTTTTTCTCCGAATAACAAAGTAATTCTTTGTCTATGCAAGTTAAAGGAATTCTCCAGTTAAACTCCAAAATCTAGCAATATCATGGCATGCTTCTCTGATCTATAAACGTTAAAAATATATACATTATACATGATTACAGGTTTCTGTTTTTCATCTTTCCATCCCCTGTGCAAATCTCTCTTAAGTGGGAAATTCTCTGGGGTTCTGGACCAAGAGCACCTGACCTGGTGATTCTGAAGGTTAGGTATTTAGACACCAATTATATGCTTCAAGACCACCCCATTCAAATCACAGAAAGGCTTGGTGAGAAATTAGTCCCACCTTTAAAGCGGAGGTTCACCCTAAATCAACTATCTGCCATTAGATCCAGCATACTGCTGACATGTGCAGTATGCTGTTTTTTTTTTTTTTTTTTTTTGTGTATTTATCGTTTTATCAGGGATTTTTATCCAGCTCCGAGTGGGGATTCCTGCGAGGAATAGGCGTTCCTAAGACAAGTGGAGTTGATTGACGTGCTAGTAAAGCGCATCACGCCTTCCGAAAACAGCCGAAGTGACACTCTGCAATTTACGGCGCCTGCGCAGTCAGCTCTACACGGCAGTCGCAGGCGCCGTATTGCGCCGTAAACAGCCGAGTGTCACTTCGACTATTTTCGGAAGGCGTGACACGCTTTACTAGCACGTCAATCAACTCCGCTAGTCTTAGAAATGCCTATTCCCCGTGGGGAATCAGCTCGGAGCCGGATAAGAAGCCCCGATAAAACAATAAGTACAGAAAAAAAACCCAGCATAATGCACATGTCAGCAGTATGCTGGATCTAATGGCAGATAGGGTGCTTTTTAGGGTGAACCTCCGCTTTAATCTATCTCTTTCTCCCCCATTCACATCAGTGCGATTTGTCATAGCCTATTGCCGGCAATGGCACTGTCCCAATCGGTAGTTCCTGCAATCTACTTTTGGCGACTTCGGGGGCGATTACAATAGACATCTGTGCATGGCCCCGCACAGATGTCTTTTAAATCATCCCCGAACTTGCACTGAAATGTGGGTTTAAAATCGCGCGCGTTCAGTATGAACGTACCCTTCAAGGTGTTCAAGAGCGGAGGAAGCAAAGAAAAGAATAATGCAGCGTACACACGATCAGTCAAACCGATGAGAATGGTCTGATGGACCGTTTCCATCGGACCAAACCGATCGTGTGTGGGCGCCATCGGTTATTTATCCATCGATTAAAAAAAGCCAACTTGTTTTAAATATAACCGGTTAAAAATCCACGCATGCTCAGAATCAAGTCGACACATGCTTGGAAGCATTGAACTTCATTTTTTTCAGCACGTCGTTGTGTTTTACGTCACCGCGTTCTGACACGATCGATTTTTTAACCGATGGTGTGTAGGCACGACTGACCATCAGTCAGCTTCATCGGTTAACCAATGAAAACGGTCCATTAGGCCGTTTTCATCGGATGGACCGAACGTGTGTACAGGGCATAACTGGCAAAGGCTGCAGTCCTGCCCAGGGGGGGGGGGGGGGCGCACTTTGTGATGCTTGCACATATTGTGGTTGATTTACCAAAAGCAAATAGATTGTACACTCTGCAAATGCAGTTGCTCCAGACCTTAGTAAATACTGTATTTGCTGGCGTATAAGACTACCTTTTACACTTAAAAAAACTGGCCAAAAAGCAGGGGTCGTCTTTTACGCCGGGTCAGCTGCTCGGATGCCTGCTGGATGTGCGGTAATACTGCATGTAGCTTTGGCTACATACAATATATACTGTTTACGCTTAGCGAATCCCGGTGAGCGATGTATTCAAATGAATACAAAGCCTGCTCGGATTGGAGTAACAACCTCTGCCATTCCGAGAAGGCTACATACACTAGCCTGCTCGGATTGGCTTTGAGAGTCAGGCCTCGTACACACGACCGGTTTCCTCGGCAGAATCCATCAAGAAACTCGGTGGGAGAGCTTTTTTGCCAAGGAAACCGGACGCGTGTACGTTTTTCATCAAGGAAACTGTCGAGGAACTCGACGAGCAAAAAAGAGAGCAAGTTCTCTTTTTCCTCGACGGGAGTCTAAATTGGCTCGTCATGTTCCTCATCGGGCTGCTTTTCGACGAGAAACTCGAGCGTGTGTATGCTAAGAAACCCGCGCACCTTCGGTAAAAGAAGCGTTTGTAATGGAAATAGCACATTTGTCACGCTGTAACAGACTGAAAAGTGCAAATGTCTCTTACCAAACTTTTAACTAACATGAAGTAACATGAGATTAGCAAAGGCAGCCCCAAGGGTTGTGCCAGTGGAATCGAACTTCCCATGCCGTCGTATGTGTTGAAGTCACCGTGTTTGAGAACAAGGAGATTTGGTCTTGACTGTGTGTACGCAAAGACAGCTTGTCGAGTTCCTCGACAAGCCTAACAAGGAACTCGACGAGGAAAACGATATGTTTCGCCCGACGAGTTCCTCGGTCGTGTGTACGAGGCCTCAGAGAGGCGTGGGCTAATGATGTTGCAGCCTTTGCCAATCCAAGCAAGCTTTGTATCATAAGTGTATTTTAAATGATAGGGACAGAATATCAACCAACAATCCAGAAAACAATAAATTGAGTTGCAGTTCTGTGAGTAAAATAATTATTTGATCCCCAAGCAAAACATGACTTAGTAATTGGTGGAGAAACCCTTGTTGGCAAGCACAGAAGTGAGACGTTTCTTGAAGTTGGTGATCAGGTTTGCACACATCTCAGGAGGGATTTTGGTCCACTCTTCTCTACAGATCTTCTCTAAATCCTTATGTTTTTTTTGTCCGTTGCTTGGAAATTGGAAGTTTCAGTTCTCTCCATAAATTTTCTATAGGACTAAGGTCTGGAGACTGGCTTGACCACTTTGTGACCTTTATGTGCTTGTTCTTGGCTTGTTGCCTTGGCTTTATGTTTTGGGTCATTGTCATGTTGTAAGACCCATCCACGATCCATCTTCAGTGTTCTGGCTGAGGGAAGAAGGTTCTCATCCAAGATTTTACAATATATGGCCCCTCAATGTGGCAACATCAGCCTGTACATTTAGTAGAGAAACAGCCCCAAAGCATCATGTTTCCACCTCTGTGCTTGACTGTAGGGATGTGTTCTTAAGGTCATAGTCAGCATTTTTCTTTCTCCAAACACAGTGAGTCGAGTTAATGCCAAAGAGCTCAATTTTGGTCTCATCTGACCACAGCACTTTCTCCCTTCTCCTTCTCTAGAGGTAGCATTCTTCAGACTTACCACCACCAACGTAAAGAGCCTTTTCCCAATGACACCTGATGGACTATTATTACCAGGGGTTCCCTATGAACCAATACATTTTTCTAAGTGTTCCTCTGGGGTAAAAATGTTGAGAAAGGCTGATTTAGATGTTCATTGGCAAACTTCAGAAGGTGTTGGCGTATTGTGTTACCAATGGTTTGTTTGATGACTGTGGTCCCAACTGCCTTGAAATCATCCACAAGCTACTCCCATGTAGTTCTGAGTTGATCCCTCACTTTTCCCATGATCATCCTTACCCCGTGAGGCGAAATCTTGCATGGACCTTCAGACCGAGGGAAAATAATCGCTCCAACAGTTGTCTCAGCTTCTTGTTGATGGTCTTGTAGCCCATTCCAGCCTTGTGCAGGTCTACAATCTTGTCCCTGATGTCCTTTGACAGCTCTTTGATCTTGCCCATGATGGTGAGGTTTGAATGAAAGAAAGAAATTCTGTGGACAGGTGTCTTTTATACACATAACGAGTTGTCGTTAGGAGCACCTTCTTAAATTAACAGGACTAATCTGTGTACCACATGAGCACATACTGTAGCCAGTTTGTGGGAGCCAGAATTATTGTTGGTAGGGAATCAAATACTTTTTACACACTGAACTGTAACTTAATTTATAACATTTGTATTGTGTGTTTTTTCTGGATTTTTGGTTGATATTCTGTCTCTATCATTTTTATCATAGGTGTCAATGATACCTATGATAAAAATGATAGACCCTTAATTTTTTTGTAAGTGGGCAAACTTACAAAATCCACAGGGGATCAAATAATTATTTTCCCCACTGTATATATTGAGATATATTTTTTTTATATATATAAAGTACAGACCAAAAGTTTGGACACACCTTCTCATTCCAAGAGTTTTCTTTTTTTTCATGACTATGAAAATTGTAGATTCACACTGAAGGCATCAAAACTATGAATTAACACATGTGGAATTATATACATAACAAAAAAGTGTGAAACAACTGAAAATATGTCATATTCTAGGTTCTTAAAAGTAGCCACCTTTTGCTTTGATTACTGCTTTGCACACTCTTGGCATTCTCTTGATGAGCTTCAAGAGGTAGTCACCTGAAATGGTCTTCCAACAGTCTTGAAGGAGTTCCCAGAGATGCTTAGCACTTGTTGGCCCTTTTGCCTTCACTCTGTGGTCCAGCTCACCCCGCACCATCTCGATTGGGATCAGGTCCGGTGACTGTGGAGGCCAGGTCACCTGGCGCAGCACCCCATCACTCTCCTTCTTGGTCAAATAGCCCTTACACAGCCTGGAGGTGTGTTTGGGGTCATTGTTCTGTTGAAAAATAAATGATGGTCCAACTAAACGCAAACCGGATGGAATAGCATGCCGTTGCAAGATGCTGTGGTAGCCATGCTGGTTCAGTATGCCTTCAATTTTGAATAAATCCACAATAGTGTCACCAGCAAAGCACCCCCACACCATCACACCCCCTCCTCCATGCTTCACGGTGGGAACCAGGCATGTAGAGTCCATCCGTTCACCCTTTCTGCATCGCACAATGACACGGTGGTTGGAACCAAAGAACTCAAATTTGGACTCATCAGACCAACGCACAGATTTCCACTGGTATAATGTCCATTCCTTGTGTTCTTTAGCCCAAACAAGTCTCTTCTGCTTGTTGTCTTTCTTTAGCAGTGGTTTCCTAGCAGATATTCTACCATGAAGGCCTGATTCACACAGTCTCCTCTTATCAGTTGTTCTAGAGATGTGTCTGCTGCAAAAGGTGGCTACTTTGAAGAACCTAGAATATGACATATTTTCAGTTGTTTCACACTTTTTTGTTATGTATATAATTTCACATGTGTTAATTCATAGTTTTGATGCCTTCAGTGTGACTCATAGTAGTCATGAAAATAAATAGTAGTCATGAAAATAAAGAAAACTCTTGGAATGAGAAGGTGTGTCCAAACTTTTGGTCTGTACTATATATATATTTCATTATATGTTGATATACATATATATGTGTCTTTTCAGATTTTTCTCAGACTTACATTGAAGAACCTGTTTATTTGTCTTAGAAACAGGCATCAGGCTTCATTGAGTGTTTTTGAGTGGACATGTCTCAAACATTTGCTCAAGCTGTCCTCTAATAGGATACTATTGTCGTATGTTGGGCAAATGTTATTAAATGCTTCCATTGTATTCTGTTTAGACCAGCCCTTTTCAACCAGGGTGCCCAGGCACATGGGGTGTCATCAGGTTTCTTCAAGGGTGTCTTAGCAAAATGCTTAAGAATTGCCCAAAAAAATTACATAAGCGAGCAAGTGTATCAAGCCTCTCTTTTAGTTACACAAAGCCACACGTTTTCATTGTGCACCATTACAACCTTCATTAGCTGATGAGGAGGATGTCAGGTGCTGCACAGCATCTTTGTCTTCACCATTACAACCTTCATTAGCTGATGAGGAGGATGTCAGGTGCTGCACAGCATCTTTGTCTTCCCCATTCCCCACCCTCAGCACTTGTGGTCACATTTGCTGAATGAGGGAGAGAAACATTGGGATACTGGTCAGGAGTGGTGCACAAAGCAGTATTTGCTTTGAAAGAATAAACCACCTATAATGTTGGTCGTCCTATGTGTGTGGATTTTGCTGCGTTATGTAAAACTAATAGGCTTGGTTCACATACAGTATATGCGAATTGGATGCATTTTGAAACGCATGTGATTCACTTAACACGTGAACTGGACTGGCTTGCAATAGAGTCGGTTCACACATGTCCGGGACAGCTGCAGTCCGTTTCTGAAAAGGATCCTGTGCAATTTTAGGTCCCGTTCGGGTGCAAATTCAAGTAAAAATTCACACCTGAATCGCACCTGAAAAGGTGAACAAAACTGCACCGGACTCCTTTTAAAAACAGACTGCTAACCACAGCGGGACATGTCTGAACCTAGCCTTAGTTTCGTTTTTACATTTTAGAATGGGGTGCCTTGAGATTGTGCATCAATTTAAAGAATGCCCAAACTGAAAAAATGTTTACAAACACTGGTTTAGACAATGCATTTAGGTAACCAATGGTCAGCATAGCTTAGACATGTATGACTTATGGCATGTATGATACAATAGTGCCATCTAGAGGTTGATTTGGGAAACGTTTCACCAATAGAAGACCATGGTAAAGGAGTAGTGAAAAAGGATACTCACATGTGGGATTGTCTACCTAAACATTCCAAGTAAAAGGAACAGCAGCTTAAGCCGACAGAAGGACTCTACAATGACATAATAAAGGTCTGTGCTAGAAGAAACTATAATGTTATCATCAGATTTCCCTCAATCGCTAGTAGAGTAGAGCTTAGGGGCGGACTGACAACTCATGGAGCCCCCGGGCTATAGAAGATTATGGGGCCCCCGGGCTTACAGATGGCCACCAAGCCAGGTGGCAGTACAGAGGCGGGGCAGCTAAAATCTCGGGATTTTCACATCAAAAGCATGTAGGTTTTGGACATATCAGGGACAGATGTAAAAAAACACAGATTTTTGCATACTGTCCCTGGTTTTAATGAGCCTGGCAACCCTGATGGGGCCCTCTAATAGCATGGGGCCCTCGGCAGTGCCCGAGTTTCTCAATGGTCAGTCCGAACCTGGTAGAGCTTGGAATCATGATTGCCTATGGAGATTGCAAAGCCACCATAACCTAAGCTAAGTAACTTTTTAGTGTATTCCTATTGTATGCAGACCACTATTCATGGTTATTCACTAGGAAGTAGGTAGCATGTGCTGTATGTATATCTGTAGGTCTTGTATATTATTCCTATAATTGTAAATGGTTTGTATGTACAGCATTTGTTTAGTAAAAACACATGAATATACTACAGGGGTTTTCAATGCTTCATTGCTTCTAATGAATAAAACTGATCCTGGAAGAGCCTTCTGGGATATGTCTGTATTAAATATCCAAACCACTGAAACTATCACTCTTTGATGCAAAGAAGAAAGCTCAATAAGTGCAGTGATGTACTTACAGCTCCACAGTTTCCCATTTCGCACACAAATGAAACAGCTGGAGGGCCAATGTTTTCAGCCACTAAATTGTCCACCTCTGCTTGGTGGAGGGGATCTGGCGATTTCTGAGCTGGCTCAGAGTTTTCTTCATGTTTTCTGTTTTCAAGTTCTTCATCATCAACATCATCCACGCTTGTCTAGGAAACAAAATGAAATCTCAATTCCCTACTTAATTAGTGCCAATGAGGAGTCTTAAAGCTGAAGTTTAGGTAAGGCAACCTTTACATAGTTACATTGGTCCAGCTTGTACCACTGTAAATATGTATGAGGCATACCTGTGGGATTCCCCTGAAAGTTGGAAATTACTATAGTAGGCACCACTGCTACAGTGATTACTATTAGCTTCCTAGTCCTCTGCCAAGGGCTGCCCTGCTGCTTATCGAACACATGAGTTTGCTCGCTCAGCATGGGCGCGATTCAGAGGACACTTTGCATTTTCTAATAGAATGCAACGTGTTTTTTTGATTGGGCGAGGTGCAGATTGTGACATCATCACCACCTCGTCTTTCAACCTTATCCAGTTAGAGAATACTTTGCATTTATTCAGAAAATGCAAAGCAGTGGTCTCCAAATGGTGGCCCGGGGGCCAGATGCATCCCTTTGCTTGCCTTTATCGAGCCCTTGGGACACTTTTCCTCCCACAGACCACAAAAAACGGGGCACGTTTTCTCCAACTGACACCAAAAATGGGGCACCATTCCTCCCACCTACACCAACAATGGCACTCTATTTCTCCCATAGATACCAATGATGGGGCATTATTACTTCCACCAACGATGCCCTGTTTATTCCCACTGACGCCAGGACAATGTTTACTTCCAATGGCCACAATTAGTCCCCCCCCCTCCCCAAAGTCTGAAGGACGGTAAACTGGCCCTTTGTTTAGAAAATTTGGAGCCCCCCCTGATGCAAAGTGTTCCCTGAATAGAAGTGGGCTCTTGTGTTCACTAAGCAGAAAGGCATCTACATGGTAATGGACCCAAAAGCCAGCGGAGATCTTTGTAGTAGCAATGCCCGCAACAGTGATTTCCAGCTACCACTGGGATCCCACAGCTATGGAGGGATCCCAGTCTTAAAATTCAGCTTTATTTAACCAAAGAAGTTCTAGATGCCACCATTTTGGGGCATTAAAAGGGCTATAATAGTACTGGCCCTGTTTAGAATTAGATTCAGGAAGACCCCAAATATATAAAGGGTAAGTATACTTTTAGAAAAAGCATACTTGCCCTGCCTAAATATCCTAACAAGTTGGATGTCTTTGGACCTACTCATATAATGTATTTATAAGACTAGATTTACTTATGCTTAGTCATATTTAGCTGTCCGAAGACCGAAAATAAAACCGCATTTTTGCATGCACGTGATTGGATGATGAACGTCAGCAGAATTTTGCCTCGTGTACTAAGCTCTAGAGCAGCCATTCTCAACCAGGGTTCCGTGGAACCCTGGGGTTCCTCCAAAGGTGGCTAGGGGTTCCTTGAGCTGTGGCTGATTAACTCCTGTTTGATGGTGCCTACATAGTTCTGAGCCAATTCCACTTGGAGGAGCCAGTGGTATTACACCAATGATCTTCATAGTTCTCTGTAAGGGGGGCATTCTTACCACTACTGTAAAAAAGGGCATTGTTCCCACTAACCCCCAATGAATGGGCTTTATCAGGGGTTCCCCCGAGACCTGAAAATTATTTTTAGGGTTCCCCAGCGGTAAAAAGGTTGAGAAAGGCTGCTCTAGAGCAATCTAAATTCCCTTTTGTAAATCAACCCCATAGCCTATACAATACTCAGCAAATCTGACAGTTTGTTTGATGCGGTATACTTAGCTTTCACATGGTTGCCAGTAATACAAACAGTAAATGATGGGACTTACAATGGAAAATGGTTGAACTGGATGGACATGTGTCTTTTTTCAACCAGACTAACTATGTAGCAATAGCATTTAGGCTGCAGAACTTACGGTGTCATCTTCATTAAGTTCAACAATGCGCGTTCTATGGCGACGACCCATGTGCAGTATTTTCTTCCATGTATAGTAATATTCCACACACTGTGACACCGTTTTTGTCTTTATCTAGAATTAAAGGACAGCATTAGTAGACCTAAAGGCAATGCGTGGTCTTTTAAATTTAACTTTTTAGATATACAGGTGCATCTCATAAAATTAGAATATCATCAACAAGTTAATTTATTTCAGTAATTCAATTCAAACTCATATATTTTATATTAATGGCTTACAGCTAGTGAAAACCCAAAATTCAGTATCTCAGTATACTGAATTTTTACATAGGATCAATAAAAAAAGGATTTTTGTTTAATTTATTTTTATTGAATTTTTTAAGACATAAATATAATTTACATTGCATTGCATTACATTTAATACAAAAATGTTGGCTTACCCAAAAGTATGTCCAAGTCCTTCTGGAAAATGAAATCATCATCTCCATAAAGCTGGTCAGCAGAGGGAAGCATGAAGTGCTCTAGAATTTCCTGGTAGAGGCTGCGCTGACTTAGGCCCTGTACACACGAGGAGACATGTCCGATGAAATCGGTCCGCGGACCTAGGATATTTTGGTCTGATGTGTGTACACACCATCAGACCAAAATACCCGCGGACAGAGAACGCGGTGACGTAGACGACACCGACGTGCTCAAACAAGGAAGTTCTATGCTTCCACGCATGCGGCGAATCAATTTGACGCATGCACGGGATTTCGGTCCGATGGTTGGGCGTACTAACCATCGGACATGTCCGACGGACAGGTTTCCAGCGGACAAAAGTTTCTAAGCATGTTTAGAAACTTGTCCGCTGGAAACCTGTCCGCTAGGCCGTACACACACGATCGAACATGTCTGCGAAAACTGGCCTGCGGACCAGTTTCAGCGGACATGTCTCCTCGTGTGTACGCGGCCTAAGGATCTGATAAAACACAGGTGGACCAACACCAGCAGATGACACGGCTCCTCAAATCATCACTCAATGTGGAAACTTGACACTGGACCTCATGCAACTTGGATTCTGCGCCTCTCCACTCTTCCCCAAACTCTGGGACCTTGAATTCGAAATCAAATGCAACATTTTCCCCAGTCAGTGATGATTTGGGAAGCCGTGTCATCTGCTGGTGTTGGTCCACTGTGTTTTATCAAGTCCAAATTCAGCACAGCCCTCTACCAGGAAATTTTAGAGAACTTCATGCTTCCCTCTGGGCTTTATGGAGATGCTGATTTCATTTTCCAGAAGGACTTGACACCTGCCCACACTGCCAAAAGTACCAATACCTGGTTTAATGATCATGGTATCACTGTGCTTGATTGGCCAGCAAACTCGCCTGACCTAAACCCCATAGAAAATCTGTGAGGTATTGTCAAGAGGAAGATGAGAGACACCAGACTCAACAATGCAGATGAGCTAAAAGCCACTATCAAAGCAACCCTGGGCTTCCATAACACCTCAGCAGTGCCACAGGCCGACCGCCTCCATGCCACGCCATATTGATGCAGTAATTTATGCAAAAGAAGCCCCAACCAAGTATTGAGTGCATACTATGCTGTACATTGACATACTTTTCAGTAAGACAATATTTCTGTATTAAAAATAATTTTTTTAATGGTCATATGTAATATTCAAATTTTCCCAGATACTAATTGTTAGGTTTTTACTAGCTGTAAGCCATAAACATCACAATTAAAATAAAGAAATGCTTGAAATATATCACTGTGTGTAACGCATTTATATAAAATAAAAGAGTTTTTCTTTTTTAATTGAATTACTGAAATAACTTAACTTTTTGATGATATTCTAATTTTATGAGATGCACCTGCATGTATAAGGAAGAACAGTTTAAGATTTTTTTTTTCAGTATGTCATGTTTTAAAAACTTTGTTCCAAGTATATCTTCTAAATTACCACCTCAGCCAATCAGAGAAAGCATTGTATTTATTCATACAAATACAAGGCTTCTTATGAATGGCTGAGCAGTGTTCTGCCCGACACGATTATGTTTCGGGAACTGGGTGGGAAGTCTCTGTCCCGCTGCCAGAAAACTGTGTGCTGTGTATGGTTTTTACAGTAAAGGAAATAGTTGTCCCTAATGAACTATTTAAAGTCTTAGTAAACCTGGTTTTAGGCTTAAAGCCAACTGGACAAAACCAGTTGCAAACTAGTTTACTGGAAGAAAACAAAAGAAACAACAGCACAACCCCATAGTTTAGCATAAAAATACATAAAACAAATGTCAATTTACTGAAAAATGTGTAGGGCATGGCATAAAGGCAACTTAGAGGCACAAATGTCCGATGGGCAGCCAGAGAACCACCAGCCATGGCCACTGGCTGGGAATAAAGCATGCTGAAGATGGAGGAAGCTGCTGTCACTACAACTGCAAACAGTGTTTAACCCAGGACTGAAATCCCCATCCCTGTAGACACTAATGGTCAGCCTCTGGTGGTTCTCTGGCTGCCCCTCTGACTTTTCTGACTTTAATGCCTTGTACACACGATCGGAATTTCCCATGGAAAAGTCAGACAGAATTTTTTTATCAGATATTCCGACCGTGTGTGTGCCCCATCTGAGTTTTTCCATCGGAAATTCCGTTCGTCTGTATGGAACTCCGACGGAGAAAAAAATATGCATGCTCAGAATCAAGCCGACACATGCTCGGAAGCATTTAACTTCATTTTTTTTGGCTCGTCATAGTGTTGTACCTCACTACGTTTTGGACAGTCGGAATTTGGTCTGACAGTGTGTATGCAAGACAGCTTGAACGGAATTCCGTCAGAAAAATTCTTTAGGCCTCGTACACACGATCAAATCTGTCTGCTGGAAATGGTCGGCCCGACCGTCCCAGCAAACAGATTCGACCGTGTGTACGGGCAAGCCGACGGATTTGGCCACCTGACAGATTTCACCAGCAGACATGTCTTCTCGCACACGCGCTGAATGATTTTGACGCATGCGCGGAAGTGTTTTACTTCCTGGTGCGGTGACGTGGCGGCGTCAACGTCACTGCCACGTCACCGACACGTCAGCGCGCTGTCTGCTGGCGGGGATTTTGGTTTGCTCGTGTGTACACGCGAGCAAACCAAAATGCCAGCAGACAGATCTGTTCAAATCGGTCGGTCCGACCGATTTGAACAAATAGATTGACTCGTGTGTACGAGGCCTTAGAGTTTATCTCAACGGAAATTCCGATCGTGTGTACAAGGCTTAAGTCACCTTTATGCCATGCCCTACAGATGCATACTTTTCTGAATGCATTTCTATTTTTCAGTAAATTGTAATTTGTTTTATTTTTTATGCTATACTATGGGGTTGCACTTTTTTTTTCTTGATTGTCTTCCAGTGGTTGGAAAACAATTACCCTCTCTGGTTTTCCAGCTACAGCTTTTAGTTTTAGGAAAGTGAGCGCCCTCTCTGGTCTTCTACGTGCAGCTTCTAATTTTAGGAAAGTGAGCATCCTCTCTGGTCTTCTAGCTGCAGCTTCTAGTTTCAGGAAAGTGGATGGCCTCTCTGGTCTATGACAGACAGCTTCTAGTTTTATGAAAGTGAGTCCCCTCTCTGGTCTTCTAGCTGCAGCTTCTAGTTTTATGAACGTGGATGGCCTCTCTGGTCTTCTACATACAGCTTCTAGTTTTAGGAAAGTGAGCGCCCTCTCTGGTCTTCTAGCTGCAGCTTCTAGTTTCAGGAAAGTGAGCTCCCTCTCTGGTCTTCTAGCTGCAGCTTCTAGTTTCAGGAAAGTGAGCTCCCTCTCTGGTCTTCTAGCTGCAGCTTCTAGTTTCAGGAAAGTGAGCTCCCTCTCTGGTCTTCTAGCTGCAGCTTCTAGTTTCAGGAAAGTGAGCTCCCTCTCTGGTCTTCTAGCTGCAGCTTCTAGTTTCAGGAAAGTGAGCTCCCTCTCTGGTCTTCTAGCTGCAGCTTCTAGTTTTAGAAAAGTTAACGCCCTCTCTGGTTTACCAACTGCAGCTTCTAGTTTTAGGAAAGTGAGCGCCCTCTCTGGTCTTCTAGCTGCAGCTTCTAGTTTTAGAAAAGTTAACGCCCTCTCTGGTTTACCAACTGCAGCTTCTAGTTTCAGGAAAGTGAGCTCCCTCTCTGGTCTTCTAGCTGCAGCTTCTAGTTTCAGGAAAGTGAGCTCCCTCTCTGGTCTTCTAGCTGCAGCTTCTAGTTTTAGAAAAGTTAACGCCCTCTCTGGTTTACCAACTGCAGCTTCTAGTTTTAGGAAAGTGAGCGCCCTCTCTGGGCATCTAGATTATGCTTCTAGTTTTAGGAAAGTTAGCGCCCTCTCTAGTCTTCTAGCTGCAGCTTCTTCTTAATCAGCTCATCAGTACATAGCTAAAAAACTATACAACAGACATTAAAAGAAGTATCTGGCTCGTTTTTACCTAGGTCCCCCGCTGGCTCTAACACTAAGAGCCGAGCGATCTAACACTGCCAATTGCTCCGTTCTCAGTGCTCCCTGAGTAGAGAGATAGGAACTGCCAGTCACCAGCTCTTTGCTCTGCCCCCCCCCCCCTTCGCCCACGCTCACTGGAGCACTGGGCTGTGGAAGGGATGGGAGCGGCCAGCTCAGGCTCTGAGTGGCTCAGCCATGTGGGCTGATCTCGACTTCATTGTCACGATCTTGCCCGAGTCTGGACCGGCTCTGTGACAAGTTACAGGAGTGCAGAACGAACTGCACTCCTGTGATCCACAGGAGAAATACAGGCAAACCAGCTTTGGCTGTACTTTCAATTTAATAAAATTGCGTCATTTTGTATGAAGTATTACCCTACTGTGTATACAAATTTGAACTCATTCTGTACTGTTACGTCAGTATCACCTGAGCGCCCAGTAACACAAGCTCACCTTATCTCTGGATTCTCGTAGGATGAGCTGTGATGGCCATCTGTGAACCAATTATCGTTTTATCCTGAAGATCACTGCCAAAAGGGAATCACCATGACATGGTCACCGGCCTGCACTTGTCACTCTGTGCCTGGCACAGCTGCCCATGTATATGGCCCAGTGTAATATCTACTCTACTTTTCTTACCCAGAAATACTTTATCTAAGCATATTGAATATCATCTTACCATCTTTTGAACATAGAAGAAGTCTTTATTGCAGGTAATTACAGCTTTATTAAAGCTCTTCTTCTCGTTGTTGTTCCAATAGTCTGAACCTGCAAAATATACATGATATTACTTAAAATGATTTGTAAACCATATATATATACACCTCTTTTACTAATATTGCAGGTTACACACTAACTAAACATTGCTTGATCATGTTATCATTAAAAATGTCAATAAACACTCTTTAGGGATTTTTTTTTCTAGCCCAATTACCCCTATGCAGCTCTTGCAGGGCCAGGGCTGCATGTGGGGCACAGTTGTAGTGACGTCACAAGGGCTGGTGACGTCACATCAGCTTCATTACTACAACCTTCTAGGATGCCCTGCACACGGAAATCACAAACAGGACTGCTTGACACATAGTAAGGTTCTGAAAAGGAGGCGCTATCAATCAATCACCTCTGACTAGGCCCAGAAGGCATGGCTGTCTGTGATGGGGAGAAGTGACTGAATGCTAAAAAGCATGGCAGGTTGCAAAGGAGAGAGCATGAAAGAGTGACAATGTCACCATGGCAATAGAAGCCCGTGGATAGCACTGTCACCTTATTCTAGGAAATGCCTGGAGGAAGCTACGAAGGAGCCGCACATGCTCCGAAACGCGGTACCGCCCCCTTCTCCCCACTGACATCATTAGCCTTGTGTGTCCCGCAGTGAACCCGGAATACAGGCATCCCTGCTGCCTCCTCTCTCCAACATGTATGAGAACGCTTTACAGCTGCTGGACGGGTCTACACTGCTCTCTACCACCGTGCTGAGAATGGACACATGCCACAGATGAGGACTCCTGATTTTATCATGTCTTTTAACATTCAACGATCTTGCAAGTGCTTTTAACCTTTTGTGCACTTTATACAATTTTCAATACTGCACTTATACCGCGTACACACGATCGGATTTTCCGATGGACTTGTTTCATTGGAAATTCCGATCGTGTGCAGGCCCCATCGGACTTTTTTCCATCGAAGTAAAAAAAATAGAACATGTTTTAACCACTTGAGGACCGCCTAACGCCGATATATGTTGGCAGAATGGCACGGCTGGGCACAAGCACATACAGGCGGCTCGCGACCCAGTCTAAAGCTCTGTGACCGCGCCCGCGGGACCCGATCGCCGACGGTGTCCCGCGATCGGGTCACAGGAGCTGAAGAACGGGGAGAGGTGAGTGTAAACAAACCTTCCCCGTTCTTCTCTGTGGCTTGTCACTGACGATCAGTGATGTCACACGTTTAGCCACGCCTCTCTACAATAAGAATCACAAACTAGGGCACACTTAACTAATTTAGCCCCCCCCTAGTGGTTAACCCCTTCACTGCCATTGTCATTTTCAAAGTAATCAGTGCATTTTTATAGCACTTTTCGCTGTGAAAATTACAATGGTCCCAAAAATGTGACAAAAGTGTCCGATGTGTCCGTCATAATGTCGTAGTCACGGAAAAAAAAACGCTGATCGCCGCCATTAGTAGTAAAAAAATATATAGTCTGACAGTTTGGACGGAATTCCGATGAAAAAATCCATCGGATTTTAGACTATCGGATACTCTGATGGTGTGTACGTGGCATAAGAGGTGCCTTTCTTTTCCTTTTTTCCTCACTTATGTAATAGTGGCTATGGAAATTAAACAGCAGAGTCAGCCACTGGGGGCAATTTTAAGATATGGATTGACATAGGGAAGGATTTATACACTTTTTCACCTTTATATAATCACATAGTTGGAAAAGGCGAAAAAAGACACCGGTCCATCCAGTTCAATCTGAGCGTGTGTGTGTGTTACTACCATTTTCCATATCCCTGTAGATTGTGTTCACTAAGAAACAAATCTAAAATTCTTTTAAATTTAAATGTACATGAAAATGTTAAAATGTATAGCCAGCCTAATGTACACACGATCGGTTCATCCGATGAAAACGGACCGATGGATTTTTTCATCAGATATCCGATGAAGCTGACTTTCATCAGTCTTGCCTACACACCATCGGTTAAAAATACGATCGTGTCCAACGCGGTGACGTAAAACACAACGACATGCAGAGAAAAACTAAGTTCAATGCTTCCGAGCATGCGTCGACTTGATTCTGAGCATGCGTGGATTTTTAACCGATGGACTTCCCCAGACGATCGTTTTTTTCTATCGGTTTTTTAACCATCAGATAATTTTAAAACAGGTTCTAAGTTTTTTCACCGAAAAAAAAAACTGATGGGGTTTATCGGACCGTTTTCATCAGACAAACTGATCGTGTGTACGCGGCATAACAGTACTTACCGTATATATACTCGAGTGTAAGCCAAGTTTTTCAGCAAATTTTTTTGTGCTGAAACGGCCCCCTTCGGGTTATACTCGAGTCACCTTTTTGCGCTTGATCTCCCGGACTTTGGGGACCCGGTACTGGTACGGTGTGCAAAGTTTGTTGTCCGGGGGACCTGCGGCTGGGGAGCAACAATTTTTCAAAGCCGGGCACCCCTTCTATATACTCCCATGTTAAACGGTAATTTCTCTAGTGAATTTGGGGACCTGATACTGGCCGGTCGTAGGTGCCCTGGACCCGGAACTTAGCACACATGTAGCTCCATTTCTCCTCTACAAATGTGCAAAGTTTGTTGTCTGGGGGACCTTTGGCTAAGGAGCTACTATTTTTCAAAATCCGTATACCCCTTCCATAGACTCCCATATTAAACATCAGTCTAGTCATGGGCACAGTGAGGCATGGGCAGAGTGAGGCAGGGGCACAGTGAGGCATGGGCACAGTGAGGCATGGACACAGTGAGGCAGGGGCACAGTGAGGCATCGGCACAGTGAGGCATGGGCACAGTGAGGCATGGGCACAGTGAGGCATGGGCACAGTGAGGCATGGACACAGTGAGGCAGGGGCACAGTAAAGGAATGAGGAGTGAGGCATGCACATGGACACAGTGAGGCATGCAGATGGACACCCTAGGCCAGGGATCCTCAAACTACGGCCCTCCAGCTGTGTCGGAACTACAAGTCCCATGAGGCATTGTAAAACTCTGACATTCACAGACATGACTAGGGCATGATGGGAATTGTAGTTCCTGAACAGCTGGAGGGCCGTAGTTTGAGGACCCATGCCCTAGGCTTATACTCGAGTCAATAAGTTTCCCATTTTTTGTGGTAAAATTAGGTGCCTCGGCTTATATTCGGGTCGGCTTATACTCGAGTATATACGGTACTTATGAGACCTTTATACAGGTATACAGAACCGCACAGGTCAGTCCTTGCCCTGAACAACCTTACAGTCTATAATGCCCTTTTGTTTCAGATAAATACAGTATGTATCTTGGTTAAAATGAATCCCTAAGGTTACATGTTCTTGTCTGGATGTTCTTTTATCCACTTTCAAGTTCTTGCCAAATGATCACACTAATGCGTATCCTCATCTAGATAGTGTCGCATTACCTCCAGCATGCAATGGAATCTACCTTCACCCTGACCATGAGAGGTGAAGGTGTTTTCTATAATGTAAAGAAAATAAGACCTATGAGGCAAAGGGAGAATTGTCTCATGAATGATGAGAAACATTTGCCCTGTGCTCAAAAGTGCTACCGTTGTTCATAGAAACCATTCCTCCCTAAAGTGGTTGTAAAGTTAGAATTTCTGCATTAAGATACAAAACCTTCTGTGTGCAGCAGCCCCCTTAATCCTTACCTGAGCCCATCTCGATCCAGCATTGTTGTAGGAGTGTCTTGGCTGCCTTGGACTTTCTCTCCTCATTGGCTGAGATGGCAGTATGAGCCAATGAGGAGAGAGGGAGGCAGGGCCGAACTGCAGCTTTGTGTCTGAATTGACATAAAGAGCAGTGGCTCGGCTTAGGTGCCACCATAGCACCTGCTTGGGGGAAGAGGCTAGGAGCGCTGAAGGGGGACCCCGAGAAGAGGAGGATCTGGCCTGCTCTGTGAAAAAAACACTACACAGAGCAGGTAGGTGTATTTTCTTGTTCAATATTTTAATTTATAGGTAGATAGACAAACAACAAACATTGCATAAGAGACAATGACAATGTAGAACAATGAGCCGGTGTCTTTGTACATGTTAACCAGATGATGACATTACAACATAAATAGAGAAAGGGCACATACAGCACATACGCAGCAGCAGAGCAGGCATAACAGTCCCTGGGCCACCACATATACATATACTTCCCTTAGTATATTCATTAAATAATAATAAATATATAGGGCCAGATTCAGATAGAGTTTACGCCGGCGTATCTAGAGATACGCTGCGTAACTTCTAATCTGCGCCAGCGTATCTTTTTTTTGTATTTGTAAGATACAAGCGGCGTAAGTAATTTACTCCGTCGTATCTTAGTTGCATATTTACGCTGGCCGCTAGGTGGCGCTTCTGTCGATTTACGCGTCAAATATGCAAATGAGCTAGATATGCCGATTCACGAACGTACTTGCGGGCAGGCGTCGTATTTTACGTCATTTGCGTAAGCGTAAGTCCAGCGTAAAGTTACCCCTGCTATATGAGGCGCAGCCAATGTTAAGTATGGACGTCGGGACAGCGTCGAATTGTACGTCGTTTACGTCGTTTGCGTAAATCGTTTGGGAATGGGGCTGGCCGTAAGTTACGTTCACGTCGTTTTCATCGACTACTTGCGACGTAATTTTGTGCATGCGCACTGGGATACGTCCACGGATGGCGCATGCGCCGTTTGGAAAAAACTTAAATTACGTGGGGTCATGATTCATTTCCATGGATCACGCCCCCTACCTGCCTATTTTGAATTAGGCGCCCTTACACTGGCCTATTTACGCTACGCCGCTGCAACTTACGGAGCAAGTGCTTTTTGAATAAGGCACTTGCCTGTAAAAGTTGCGGAGGGGTAGCGCAAATAGCATACGCTACGCCCGCACAAATTTACGCCGGGTTCTCTGAATCTGGTCCTTGGTATATTTATAAAATAAATTACAAAGATCACGTAAAAATGTATGAATAATCCTAAAATGTACCATAAGGGGTTTAATACTGTGCTAGTGGAAGGGACTGCTAAAAGTCCACGGGTCAGGGGGTGCAACTTACTGGCCTTGCCCCGGGCACTGACAGCCCACGTTATGCCACTGGGTTTTAGAGATGAACATGGAGCCAGGTGGTATGGATGGAGAAGGCAGTCAGTGCAGGAGATTTTAGATATGAACAGCATTGGAAGAGATTAATGAGAGGTGGATGAGTCAAGTGAGTGATCTCAAGCTGGCCATACACCAGTAGAAAAAATGTAACTTGGGAATGTTCGTTTTATTTTTCTAATAGTTATACAGATGAAATCAATGACTGATTCAACCACATTGACAAGGAAAACTGAAGGATGGTACTTATTGTAATGCACATAGGCATCCTGAAAATTAACGTTGAATTCAAAACTTTGGCATGGCAATGGAACAAACTTTTTCAGGGTTTTCATTCGAAAATTTGTTGAGTCCATAATGATACCATCGAATGCTCGAACGTTAGTGGCGCTAAAATCTATGTCTTGTTTTCAACCACAATGAAAAAGATGGACATTTTTTCTTGCATTAATGAATTTCTAACAGTGAATGTGGTTTACATTTGGTAAAGTCCATTTATTCCAAAACTGAATGTTAAAAGCAAACTTTTTTTTCAGTACTTTTAGGCCTCGTACACACGACCGAGAAACTCCTCGTACAAGAAACATTGTTTTCCTCGATGAGTTCCTTGTCAGGCTTGTCGAGAATCTTGACAAGCTTTCTTTGCGTACACACAGTCAAGACAAAATATCGTTGTTCTCAAACGCGGTGACGTACAATACGTACAAATGCACTATAAAGGGGAAGTTTGATTCCACTGGCGCCACCCTTGGGGCTGCTTTTGCTAATCTCATGTTACTGCGTGTTAAGTAAAAGTTTGGTGAGAGACGATTTGTGCTTTTCAGTCTGTTACAGCGTGACAAATGTGCTATCTCCATTAGGAACGCTACTTTTACCGAAAGTGCGCTCCCGTCTCATACTTTATTCATGAGCATGTGCGGGTTTCTAAGCATACACACAAACGTGTTTCTCGTTGTAAACCCGCCTGACGAGAAACACGACGAGGAAATTGAGACTCCCGACGAGAAAAAAGAGAACGTGTTCTCTTCTTTTCTCGTCGAGAACCACAACAGTTTTCTCGACAAAAAACATACACACGACCATTTTCCTCGACAAAAAAGCTCTGCCAGCAAGTTTCTTGATGGATTCTGTCGAGGAAAACAGTCGTGTGTATGAGGTCTAAAATGATATTTCTCAAGTCATCAAATGTACTAATAGGAATTTTTGAACATTCGCTTGAAAATCTACTAGTGTATAGCCAGCTTAAGTCTGCCTGTTGTTAGACCACGAAAAGAATGTTAAGTTGAAATATGATGAATATGTTGCATCATTTTGTTTCATCATGCATCAGGAAAGGACAGACCCAGAATAACTTTTAGGAAGGCGATGACAGGCAGTGGATAGTGAGTAAATCTGAACTCTAACACCTTATTGAAAACCAAGTGAAAAATTGGCTGCACATCCGTCCAACAGGTTAATTGAAAGACTGCCACCAGGACTAAAACAACGGACCAAGGGGTGACAATGTTTCACACATACATTGGGGTCAATTCACAAAGAGAAACGTTATTGGTTTTCTTCAGGTGTTAAATTAGCACTCCTTATTTAACGCTAGCAAACATGGTATTCACGAAAGCTATAATCGTTATTTAACATAGTCGTTATGGTTTTCAACTGACTCTTTATCCAAACGTTATGCTAACTACTCAGACGTTATTATTAACATTTGGGACGTTAAAATAACTCTTAAGATCATTAACCTCCCTGGCGGTCTTCCCGTGTGTGGCACGGGGTGAGATTTTTAAGCTAAGATCGGTAACCCCGTGCCACACACGCGCTTACCTCGCTGGATGCAGAAAAAAGTTTACTTACCTTTTCTCTGCGATCCAGCGATGAATCCCCGCAGTACACGGCGGGCGGATGTCCGCCTGATGCTGTGTGTTCCGCCGATTCCCTTCCCTGCGAGCGCCGCGACGTAGGGGGGGGAACGGCGCCAAATTTAAAAAAGTAAACAAACACTATACATACAGTACACTGTAATCTTATAGATTACAGTACTGTATGTAAAAAATACACACCCCCCATGTCCCTAGTGGTCTGCCCTGTACACTACATGTCATTTTATATAATAAAAACTGTTCTTTCTCCCTGCAAACTGTAGATTGCCCATAGCAACCAAAAGTGTCCCTTTATGGCAAAAATTGTTTTAGAGCAGCTAAAAAACAGCGATAATAAATCAGAATCACTTGCAGAATTTAGCGATAGCGATTTATGGGGAAATTCGTCATAAAAAATAAATAAATAATGACAGCAAAAATTCTGCAACTGAGCAAATTTCAGTGATTTTGATTTGATTACATTATTGAATAATTTTTACTATAATTATATTATTATTTGTTATAATTTTTTATAACTATTTATTATATTATAATTTTTAATAAGAAGAAAAAAAAAAAAAATCATACCCAGGATGCCTATTAGACTCTTGTTTGGATAGATTTCAGTGAGTTATTCCTAAGAATTACAAGCCTACAGTATAAAACGCCAAATTCTCTTGCAAATAATGGTACCGCTTTTAGCACCTAAAATCTGAAAGAATCATACCGCCAGGGAGGTTAAATAATGCTGGAGAGATGCATTCTGGGAGCAGAAGGGGAGGAAAACAGCTGCATGTGGAAAAGAGCAGATACAGAGAGAGACACAAGCAATACACATGGAGATTGAGCATGTGATGTGCAAAACTTCTAGTGTGTGCTTTTCTAAAGCCATGTGTATTTCCTCATACAGAGAATAAATCATGGGAGATGATAATCGGAATTTAGCTATCACCTGGGTTTCAGAAAAGTCATCCAAAATAGTATGTGAAGGGAATACACGTTTATAAATCTGAACAACATTCTAACATGTTCTTCTTCGCCTCTGGATAATTTTAAGTTCAAATAGAGCACGGTTCTAGCTTGCCCAACACTACTAAAAACGTCACTACACTACAAAAATCGCTAAAAGCTTCCTCTAACAACAAAATATCGCCTGGGAAATGTCATAACGCCACCCTGAGGGAGGTGTTAATTTAACGATTGCTTAACGATTGATAACTGTCAAAAAAAAATTGTGAATTGCACTTCTGTACATATTTAACGATTTGACTCTTTAAAATAACGTTTTGAATCTTTAAAATAACGATTTGACTCTTTAATACGGATCCACACCTTAAAATATCGGTTCTGTGTAGGGAAACGTTATTTGATGATTTTTCAAAGCGTTAAATCGTTTAGTGAATTGAACTAGCTTCAATAACGTGCAAAATCGTTAAAATAACACTCGCAATCTGAAAATAAAGCTTTGTGAATTGACCCCATTGTCCTTCTTCAAACCTTCTTGGGATTTTGAAGAAGGACAATATATGTGTGAAACGCCGTCATCCCTTAGTCCGTTATTTTAGTCCTGGTGGCAGTCTTTCAATAAACCTATTGGATAAATGTTGTTGTGTAGCTAATTTTTCTCACTTGGTCTACATGTGAGTCGGAGCTAGCACCCCGGCCCTTTCTTTTTGGTGGATCATATTACTTACCTGGTGCAGCGATTTGTATCATTTCACCTTATTGAATAGATATTTGGTCAGACAGACATTGCTTTAATAACCTTTCTACTTAGCAATACGTTACAACCCAACAGGCAACCGAGTGACCAGAGCTGACCATGCTGCCCAATGCACTCTGTAATTTAAAAGGCCCGGTCAGACACACTGCCATCTCTTCCTCTGCACAACAAGTCTGCATGGGGATGCTTGGGGTTACTCCTCTTCGCCATCATTCTTAGCACTGCCAGTTTTTTACCCTGGAAAGCACATATCAAAGTTTATGTTTCATGTAATCTCATGCTTTCCAGGGTAGAGAAGATATCTGGGGTCTTATTGACCACAAATGTCTCCATAAAGAGGACATGTCACGCCTTGTAATTCTTGTAATAGGAATAAAAGTGTTAAAAAAAAATTAAAATTAAAGAGACAGTGTAAAAAAATAAATAAATTGATAAAATAAATAATAATACATATCTTTTTTTTAATGTGCCCCTGTCCCCTTGTGCTCGCACACAGACGCAAACACACTCATCGCTCCCACATATGTAACAACGTTCAGACCACACATGTGAGGTATTGCTGTGAACATTAGAGCAAGAGCAATAATTCTAGCACTAGACCTCCTCTGTAACTGTAAACTGTAAAAATAAAAAATAAAAGCTGTAAAAAAACTGTAAAAAAAAATGTAAACCATTGCCTATGGAAATTTTTAAGTGCAGTAGTTTTGTGCTATTCCACAAATTTACAATTCTAAAGTGTGGCATGTTTGGCATCTATTTACTAGGCAAAAGATCATGTTTTATGTTTTACTAAAAATTGGGTCATCTGTGATGTTTTTTTTATCTGAAGTGTATTTTTTCCCCAAAAATTGCATTTGAAAAATGTCTGCACAAATACCATGTGACCAGGGCTGATCCGCCCTATAGGCTCACTATGCAAGCTGCTTAGGGCCCCGCTTGGTGAGAAGTTATTTTCGGCCCTGTCACCCCGCTTCTCAACTCGCTGGCTGCATGCATGGGAGAAGAGGTAAGAAGTAGTCAGCACCCCCCCCCCCCCTGCTTCTCACTTTAATGTAAGATGTCATTTCCGACAGCAGAACACCCCCCTCCCCCTTAAAGTTACATGTCACTGTCGGCAGGGCTAACCCCCCCCCCCCCCCCGCTTCTCAACTTTAATGTGCCATGTCATTTTTCTTAGGGCCCCAGGATCGGCACTGCGCGGTGACATAAAAACCTAGACCACACTGGAGCAGTGAAAGGAGCCAGGTAAGGTCTCAGGGATGGGGGGACGACGACAGGGGATAGAAGAAGTAATGGAGTATTTTTTACCTTAATGCAGAGAATGCACTGAGGGTTTGAAGGCAAGAAAGACCTTTTGACTTTAGAACCACTTTCATGCTGTTAATGTATTGAGGAATTAACGCATTAGCAATTAATACTATTTACAGGCATTACCAGGCAAATATTAGTAAAAAATAAAATAAAAAGGTGTCAGTTAGTGTTCGACTGTCCATTGCAATATCGCAGTCCCACTATAAGTCACTGATCGCTCTGCCATTACTAGTATTAAAAATAAATAAATACATAAATAAAATTCCACTATATATACCATAGTTTATAGACGCTAAGGTAAACCAATCAATATATGCTTAATGGGATTTTTTTTTACCAGCAAAATACATATTGGCTTAAATTTATAAAAGAAATTAAAAAAATTCTTATTGGATATGTTTTATAGCAGAAAGAAAAAAATATATAATTTTTTTCCAAATTGTTGGTCTTTTTTTGTTTATAGCACCAAAAATGTGGGGAAAAAATTTCATAAATTTTATTTAGATACAGCGTTGCATGACCATCGCAAAAAATGGCCTGGTCATGAAGGGGGGGGGGGGGTCTTCCTAAGGTAAGGTGGTTAAGGGAATAAAGTATGACTCCTAGGCAACAAGCTTGGGCAGCTAAGGGTATTGGGATGTTTTCAATATTAACTTATTTCAGATAAGGGAGTGGAGCACAATGTCAGAAAAAAATGTTTTATCCATATTAGGTTTAAGGAAGATCCAAATCCAGATCCAAAAAATCCAAAAAAAGATAACAGTACAGTATGCATGGAAATGCTGTATATTACACCAAGACCTTGAGTATAGCAGAAAAGAGAAGGGCTCCATGAACCTGTGCTGGGACATTTGGTTCCCAGGGCAAAGATGACAATAGTGCCCCCCCCCCACCTTTCATGATGTTCAGGCTTAGGGGACCCTACTCCCAGCAGTCATCCGCTTGTCTTAGGCCCCTTTCACACAGTCAAACCATTCAGGTCTGCCTGTCAGTTTTGATGGCGGACCTGAACGGCTGCTCCATGTATGCCTATGGAGCGTCGGATGTCAGCTGAGACATGTCCGCTGACCTCCGACCAGATCTGATCTGCCAAAATTAGACGGATGGCGATACGTCACCATCCATCCATGGCGGATCGGATCGGGTGAGATCTGATGAAAACAAACATGCTGTCTGTTTTGATCAGACCTCTCCATAGAAATCAGCGGCCCTGCACAAGCAGGCGGGAGCTGGCGGACTCTGTAGAGACGAAGTCCGCCTGGTGTGGAAGAGGCCTTAAAAGCACTGCACAGCTCTGGATCTGTCAGGTATCACGTGGACCTGTACGTGCGCAGTGATGTTGAAGGACCTTTCTGCTGTTTTCTCTACCCTGTCTTCTGGAGTGTTCCATAACATGGTGGGAGGGAGAACAGGGCTAGCAGCCTAAATATTTATGAATCTCCAGCCAATCCCTGAGGAGACATGCTCAGTTGGTGGAAGAAAAACTTACAAATACTCAACACGTACGATGGCAGGGGGAGTTTGATTCCACTGGCGCCACCCTTGGGGCTGCTTTTGCTAATCTCATGTTACCGCATGTTAGGTAAAAGTTTGGTGAGAGACGATTTGCACTTTTCAGTCTGTTACAGCGTGACGAATGTGCTATCTCCATTACAAACGCTTCTTTTACCAAGGGCACGCTCCCATCTCATACTTTATTATGAGCATGCGCGGGTTTCTAAGCATACACACGAACGTGTTTCTCGTCAAAAAAAAAAACAAACAAGCCCGACGAGGAAATTGAGACTCACGACGAGGAAAAAGAGAACTTGTTCTCTTTTTTCCTCGTCGAGTTCCACGTCAGTTTTCTCGATGAAAAACATACACACGACCGTTTTCCTCGGCAAAAAAGCTCTGCCACCAAGTTTCTTGATGGATTCTGTTGAGGAAAACGGTCGTGTGTACAAGGCCTGAGTTGTTTTTCCTCTTGGTTGTTTTTGGAGGTAGCATGCAGTTATAATTTCCTCCCCCAGTATGTGGTGTGCATATCTGCATCAAACTGCATACTCCTTCCGCTCTCACATAGGGTACAATTCATTCTTTCTGTAAGCCGTTTTGTTCTGGGATGTATGGTACAGTAGTTTGAAATATTATGCAATGCTTTCTGAGAATTGCCTATGTGTGATCACCTGTATATTCAGTTCCATTATCTGTGCACAATACACTCTGCATTTTGCCAGAATTGTTGCTTACTTGAGTCACTGAATTCTGTTCAAGTTTCTCTGGTACTTCAGTTTTTTTTTGTGTAACAGATATAGGGGGTTATTTACAAAGGACAAATCCACTTTGCACTGCAATTGGAAGTGCAGTCGCTTTAAATCTAAGGGGTAGATCTGAAATGAGGGGAAGCTCTGCTGATGTTATCATCCAATGATGTGCAAGCTAAAATGCAGTTTTTTATGTTGCTTGCATGTTGCTTGCATGTCGACTGCACTTCCAGTGCACTTGAAGTGCAAAGTGGATTTTCCTTTAGTAAATAACCTCCAAAGTGTAGTATACCTGGAGTAAAACTATTTTTTCCAGGAGTAAATTTTTCCATTGGACTGCAAAAATCTAAATAAATTAAGTCCAGAGGGCATTTCAGGCCCTGGTTTCGACCAGGGACAGACTTATTCATTATAAGTTTCTGCATAGAATCTACCTGACCCCAGCTAGACTGGCCAGAATGTTTGGGAACCAGAGTTCTGTGTGTTGGCGTTGTTCTGGGCCCTCTGCCAACTTTATGCATGTCTTTTGGGATTGCCCTCAGGTTATACCATATTGGCAAGCGGTGGTAGATTATGTTCGGTTGGTCACCTCTATTTCAATTCCCATGACTGTTGAGGTGTGTTTGCTACATTTGGTGGAACCCCTGGCCACAACCAGGGCTATAAGGACCCTCCTCATTCTTTTACTGTTCTATGCCAAGAAGAGAATCATCCTTTCTTGAAAAAGCTCCTCAGCCCCGACGGTGGCAGCCTGGAAGGTGTTAGTTAACAGAGCCATCCCATTTTACAAGGCTGCCTATCTGAGCAGGGGGGCTTTGACCAAATTTGATAAGGTGCGGGGGGGCTGGATGGCTTCGATGGACACGGTGTCGGACTAAGGTTTGACATGGTGGGGACGTTTATGGCCCGACAGTTACACTAGTTACTTCCATTTATTTTCTGGGGGAGCATTCATCTCTGTCTTCTAGGATGTCGGTTCATTTGGGGAAAGAAACATATCGCTGTTTACTATGCTGGGTCGGGGCTCTTGTGGAGGGAGGTTGAACATGCTTTACCTTTCTACAGTCCGGGGAGTTGGGAGGCACTAGGAATATGTCTTTGGCACTTGCTCTCAGTTCGGAGGGTTGGAATTTGAGTCGGGAGTGGGCAAAAGGTTTTCATTGGCTTATGTTGGGGGGGATTGGATATGCACCGATATCAATTATTTCAGTTTTCATCTCATTCGATTCTAAATTGGATTACTGTGTTATTATCTGATTTGTATATTTCCGCCTAAACCCCCCCACCCCCCCCTTTTTTTTTCTTTCCCTCTTGCTTTTTCGGAAGTTGTGTTTGGTTTTTTTGTTTTGTTTTTGTACACCGGTCCCTATGTTTTGACCGGAAATTGTTGGTCACGTTTGTGGTCCTTCATTGTATGTGTGTCTTGAAAACTGAATAAAAATAATTTTACAAAAAAAAAAATTAAGTCCAGAGGTTTCTTAGCTCTGCTGCTACTCTGCTTTGCAAAGGCTTTTCCTGTCAGTTTTCCTTTTATATAGCTGGTGCATTTCATTGTTTGATCACATGAACGATTTTTTATACCACTTGCCAAGTCATTCTCAGTCAATTCTTTTACTATGTCAGGACTTCTGTGCGCAAGTCATCTGTGCAATGTGTAAATGCAGTTTGAATGTTTTTCCTCCTTGCTAGTGTGATCCACCTCATTGCAGTTTAGCTGATACAGTTCATCTGTAATTTTAGCTTTTGCAAGTCAGATATCCCCCTTTGTGATGTCACAACTGTCAACAGGGAAGGTTCCTACATTGCCTTGTTTTGTGAGCTTCCTAACTTTCAAAAGGACATTTTTCACAGGTATCGTTTTGGTGACACTCTGGGAAATTGGACAGTAAAGAAAACCATTTCCTATTCCTTCTGATTTCATTATTTGCCCATTAGCTGTGGTTTCTTTTTTAATCTGGTTAAGGTGTATATAAAAATATATATAAATGTATATAAAAAAATATTATAAATACCCCCCCCCCCTCTTTTTTTCTAAGTGTTCACATTCTTTCTGTTCTCAGCTGGGGGGAAGGGAAGCAACAGCACACTGAGCTTCCCAGTGAATGGCTGTGCAGGGGGGGGGGTATCAGGACAAGTCTGATTATTGGAGGAGAGCAAGCAGAGTTCCTAGCACAGCTAGAGGACTGACCACACTGTATTATCCTGCCTAGTGTGATCAGTTTTTAATAGTAAAGCAGAGGGACTGGCAGGAACACCAGGGATTTCACACAAAGGAAGCAATACAAAGAGAACACAATACTTTTTTCATACAATTACATGGTACAACAGACACATATCAGGAATATGAAATGTTAGGGTAACAAAAACTTTAAGTATGTCAATGTGAATAAGGCCTAATCCTCAATATGAATCCTTCCAGTGTCCAATCCCAGAAGAATACTGGTATAGGTTGGCTTTAGAAAGAACAACAGATGGATACAGCAGGTCTCTGAAAGAGACAAGGTCTCTGGCCGTCTTGTGCTGACCATGCGTTGTTAGAAGACGCTATCTGATACCAGAGTAAAGATATTAGCTGCTACTTCACAGTCATGTCAATAATCCTTAACCCCCCCCCAGCGTTCATTACTAAAAAAATGAACAATAATTAAGTGCCTGCTTTAGGTTACTACAAATGGCTGCACACGGCTCCCTACTCTGCAGCACACAGATACACACACAGTCCCACTGATGGAACGCTAACGGAATGAAGAGTTTACCTGCATAGTGGTAGTCTGCTAGTGGGTGGCTTTTTAGCCTTGGCATATCTTTCAATAGCAGCATCTCCAGAGCGCTCTGCAGTAAGAAAAATTCAAACACCATATTAAACAGGGAACCCAACTGTCACTTTTCTTCTTTTGGTTATAAAATGTGAAAACGTCACTATAGGAACACAGGTGCCTACCAATAAAGAATATTTCTAGTCTTAAAGCAGAAGTAAACCCATCTATTTAACAGTTTCAAAAAACAGTTACATTTCCAGCACTTGCAGGGAATGTAACTGTCACATTAATTGTTCTCTCAACCAAACTGTCAAACCATCCAATGGCTGGTGTCATAACTGATCACATGTGCAGAATTATGGCAGTTAGAGATCAAAGAGAGGACAATATGGCAGTTTCCTAGGCTATAAATTATATGATCTGCAGTTGCCATGGTGATGCACATGTGATCAGTTAGGACAGCAGCCATTTGATAGTTGACAGTTCTGAAAGAGACAGAAAAAGCAACTTTGACAGTTATCATTCACAGCATGCCTTGAACTCTTATGGGCAAATGGTAAAACAATGGGTTTAGTTCTGCATTAAAGTGGAACTAAACCCATTAATTTATTGGCTTTCTAAAACAGTTGCATTCAAGTCATGCTGTGATTGATAACTGTCACAGTTGCTTGTGCTCTCGACCAAACTCTCAGGCCACCAGATGACATAACTGATCACACGCGCAGCACCATTGCAACTGTAGATCAAAGAGAGGTGAAGATGGAAGATTCCTTGACTGTAAAGGAAAGGAGGGTTTAGTTCCACTATAAAGGAAACCTGGGATAAGATTCAAACATACACACGAAAAGAACTCAACCTCTCCCTTCAATATGGCCCATAGCGTGCCAGATCAAACAGGTAAGTTCCTGTCCTCCTTCCTAGTCCAAAAACAAGCAAAATTGTTGGAGCCAGTTACAATCCTTAGTAGCCTTTATTCATAAATATCAACAA
Source organism: Rana kukunoris (assembly GCA_029574335.1). Lineage (NCBI taxonomy): Eukaryota > Metazoa > Chordata > Amphibia > Anura > Ranidae > Rana > Rana kukunoris. The sequence continues at coordinate 519,371,764 of CM056052.1, read as the reverse complement.
ACATATGACAGTAGCATACAAAGCTCTAGTGCAGGGGTCTCAAACTGGCAGCCCCCTAGCTGTTGCAAAACTAAAAGTCCCATCATGCCTCTGTCTGTGGGAGTCATGCTTGTAACTGTCAGCCTTGCAATGCCTCATGGGACTTGTAGTTTCGCAACAGCTGGAGGGCCACCAGTTTGAAACCCCGGGACTAACGCATTTTAGCTAGACTTTATTAAAGCAGAATGCCGTATTTTATCCATTTGACCCCCGGAAGGTTTTACCTCCTTCCTGACCAGGCCATTTTTTGCAATATGGCACTGCGTTACTTTAACTTACAATTGCGCGGTCCTGCGACACTGTACCCCAATACAAATGTTGTCCCTTTTTACCCACAAATAGAGCTTTCTTTTGGGGGTATTTGATCACCCCTGCGGTCTTTTAAAAAAAAAAACACTGACGATTTTGAAAAAAAATGAATATTTGTTACTTTCTGCTATAAAACACACCCAATCAAAAAACTTAAAAAATCTAATTTAGGCCAACATGTAGTCTGCTACATATTTTTGGTAAAAAAATTCCAATAAGCGTATATTGATTGGTTTGTGCAAAAGTTATAGGGCCAGATTCTCAAAAGAATTACGCCGGTGTATCTACAGATACACCGGCGTAATTTGAATATCCCCCCAACGTATCATTGTTTTGTATTCACAAAACAAGATACGCCGGAATTAGGCTAGGATCCAAACAAATAGAGCTTTATTTTGGTGGTATTTGATCGCCTCTGCGATTTTTATTTTTTGCACTATATACAAAAATAAAGCGACATTTTTGAAAAAAAATCTATATTTTTTACTTTTTGTTGTAAGAAAAATCAATAAACTAAATTTTAGTCAAACATTTAGGCCAAAATGTATTTAGCCACATGTCTTTAGTAAAAAAAAATCGCAATAAAAAAAAAAATGAGCTACCTAGAAATTTTATTAAATCCATTTTTCCTTCTACTGGTGAAATGTTTCCTGTGCCACTGGCTACAATACAACCCCAAAGCATGATTGATCCACCCCCATGCTTAAAAGTTGCACAGAGGTTCTTTTCATTAAATTCTGTGCCCTTTCCTCTCCAAACGTATCTTTGATCATTCCAGCCAAAAAGTTCTATTTTAAACTAATTGGTCCACAAAACGTGTTTCCAAAATGCATCAGGCTTGTCTATATGTTCATTTGCAAAGTTCAAACGCTGATTTTTGTGGTGAGGACGTAGAAGAGGTTTTCTTCTGATGACTCTTCCATGAAGCCCATATTTGTACAAGTATCTCTTTATAGTGGAATAGTGTACCACAACTCCAGTGTCTGCCAGATCTTTTTTAGAGGGATCGTGCAGTCAAATGTGGGTTTTGAATTGCTTTTCTCACAATCCTGCGAGCTGTTCTGTCTGATATTTTTCTTGTTCTTCCAGATCTTGCTTTAACTTCCACTGTTCCTGATGACTGCCATTTCTTAATTTCATTCCAAACAGAGGATATTGACATCTGAAAACGCTTTGCTATCTTCTTATAGCCTTCTCCAGCTTTGTGAGTGTCAACTATTTTCAGTTTCAGTTTTCTAGACAACTGCTTAGAAGAACCCATGGTGCTGTTTGTTGGGGCAAGGTCAGATGAGTCTGGGCATTTAAAACCTTTGAGATTGACATCACCTGGTCTTCCCAGATGATGATTGAGAACAATCAATGACACTGGCAGGTCTCAGCTTTGCAAAGGGGGCAGTGCATGCTATAAATTCTGCAGGGTACCCAAACTTTTGCAGACGCCATTTTTTTTGTTTTCTGTAATTTTGAAAGTGTAAATGATGGAAATAAAATCTAACTTTTTTTTGACATATTACAGGGAGTGCAGAATTATTAGGCAAATGAGTATTTTGACCACATCATCCTCTTAAGCATATTAGGTGATGTGCATCTCTGTAATGAGAAGGGGTGTGGTCCAATGACATCAACACCCTATATCAGGTGTGCATAATTATTGGTCAACTTCCTTTCCTTTGGCAAAATGGGTCAAAAGAAGGACTTGACAGGCTCAGAAAAGTCAAAAATAGTGAGATATCTTGCAGAGGGATGCAGCACTCTTAAAATTGCAAAGCTTCTGAAGCGTGATCATCGAACAATCAAGCGTTTCATTCAAAATAGTCAACAGGGTCGCAAGAAGCGAGTGGAAAAACCAAGGCGCAAAATAACTGCCCATGAACTGAGAAAAGTCAAGATGCCACTTGCCACCAGTTTGGCCATATTTCAGAGCTGCAACATCACTGGAGTGCCCAAAAGCACAAGGTGTGCAATACTCAGAGACATGGCCAAGGTAAGAAAGGCTGAAAGACGACCACCACTGAACAAGACACAAAAGCTGAAACGTCAAGACTGGGCCAAGAAATATCTCAAGACTGATTTTTCTAAGGTTTTATGGACTGATGAAATGAGAGTGAGTCTTGATGGGCCAGATGGATGGGCCCGTGGCTGGATTGGTAAAGGGCAGAGAGCTCCAGTCCGACTCAGACGCCAGCAAGGTGGAGGTGGAGTACTGGTTTGGGCTGGTATCATCAAAGATGAGCTTGTGGGGCCTTTTCGGGTTGAGGATGGAGTCAAGCTCAACTCCCAGTCCTACTGCCAGTTTCTGGAAGACACCTTCTTCAAGCAGTGGTACAGGAAGAAGTCTGCATCCTTCAAGAAAAACATGATTTTCATGCAGGACAATGCTCCATCACACGCGTCCAAGTACTCCACAGCGTGGCTGGCAAGAAAGGGTATAAAAGAAGAAAAACTAATGACATGGCCTCCTTGTTCACCTGATCTGAACCCCATTGAGAAGAACCTGTGGTCCATCATCAAATGTGAGATTTACAAGGAGGGAAAACAGTACACCTCTCTGAACAGTGTCTGGGAGGCTGTGGTTGCTGCTGCACGCAATGTTGATGGTGAACAGATCAAAACACTGACAGAATCCATGGATGGCAGGCTGCATGAGTGTCCTTGCAAAGAAAGGTGGCTATATTGGTCACTTATTTGTTTTTGTTTTGTTTTTGAATGTCAGAAATGTATATTTGTGAATGTTGAGATGTTATATTGGTTTCACTGGTAAAAAAAAATAATTGAAATGGGTATATATTTGTTTTTTGTTAAGTTGCCTAATAATTATGCACAGTAATAGTCACCTGCACACACAGATATCCCCCTAAAATAGCTAAAACTAAAAACAAACTAAAAACTACTTCCAAAAATATTCAGCTTTGATATTAACCTCCCTGGCGGTGTTCCCGAGTCAGACTCGGGCTCGCCTCGCAGCATCCACAGAGACTGTTTACTTACCTTCTCCGTGGATCCAGCGATGCATCCGCGCTGTGTGAGCGAGCGGGTGCTCGCTCGATTCACACAGCGTCCCCGCGCGCCGCCGATCTCAGTTCCCTGCGACGTTACGACGCACGGGGACGGAGAACGGCGCCAAATTCAAAAATGTAAACAAACACTATACATACAGTACACTGTAATCTTATAGATCACAGTACTGTATGTAAAAAATACACACCCCCCATGTCCCTAGTGGTCTGCCCTGTGCACTACATGTCCTTTTATATAATAAAAAGTGTTCTTTCTCCCTGCAAACTGTAGATTGCCCATAGCAAACAAAAGTGTCCCTTTATGGCAAAAATTGTTTTAGAGCAGCTAAAAAACAGCGATAATAAATCAGAATCACTTGCAGAATTTAGCGATAGCGATTTGTGGGGAAATGACAGCAAAAATTCTGCAACTGAGCAAATTTCAGTGATTTTGATTTGATTACATTATTGAATAATTTTTACTATTTGTTATAATTTTTTTTAATTATTTATTATATTATAATTTTCAATAAAAAAAAAAAAAAAATCATACCCGGATGCCTATTAGACTCTTGTTTGGATAGATTTCAGTGAGTTATTCCTAAGAATTACAAGCCTACAGTATAAAACGCCAAATTCCCTTGCAAATAATGGTACCGCTTTCAGCACCTAAAATCTGAGAGAATCATACCGCCAGGGAGGTTAATGTGTTTTTTGGGTTCATTGAGAACATGGTTGTTGTTCAATAATAAAATTAATCCTCAAAAATACAACTTGCCTAATAATTCTGCACTCCCTGTATAAGAATGTCTAATCTGTAATTTGATGTCTTTTGGAGATTTTTCCATCTTTCCTTGGCTTCGTTATGCACATTAATACAAATTTTTACCTGGGGTGCCCAAACTTTCGATCCCCACTGTACCTGTAGGTTAAAGTGGTTGTAAAGGGTTTACTTTAGAAGCGGCGATCGTACACTCACTTTAATGAATATATTAATGAATATGGTTTTGCTTTAATTTGTGTCTTGCATGTAGTTCAGGTTCATTATATCAACCATAGGGGTTCCACCCTCCGGGGGGGGGGGGGGGGGGGGCTTAAGGGATCTGGATAACACGATGGGCTCATTTTATTTAAACTCTACTTATAAATAATGGAAAGTAAAAGAAAGTTCTTACCATGACGTTCCCATTGGTGTCAAAGAGGGAATGCAGAGCATACTCCAAATTGGTTCCTCCGCCTGGCAGGACACTGGAGCAGGACATGCTCAGGAAGACCTCCACTGTACAGAAAGACACACATTCCATCACAGATCAGGAGAACGCACAAGAAAATCATGGAAGCCATTGATGACCTCCTACTATATATTATATTGCATGATGGAAATGAAGCTCAGAGGGACATTAGAATTCCTGATCTACAAGATTCTTCCAAGCCAGGAAATATTAACCACTTCCATACAGGGCACTTACGCACCTTCCCGCCCAAGCCAATTTTCAGCTTTCAGCCATGTTGCACTTTGAATGACAATTGCGCGGTTATGCTACACTGTACCCAAACAAAATTTGCGTCCTTTTTTCCCCACAAATAAAGCTTTCTTTTGGTGGTATTTGATCACCTCTGCAATTTTTTTTTTTTTGCGCAACAACTAAAAAAAGACTGAAAATTTGGAAAAAAAATAAAGTTTTTATTTTTTCTGTTAATTTTTCTGTAAATAAGTAAGTTTTCTCTTTCAATTATGGGCACCGATATGGCGGCACTGATGGGCACCGATGAGGTGGCACTGATGGGCACCGATAAGGTAGTACTGATGGGCACTGATGAGGTGGCACTCATAGGCGGCACTGATGGGCACCGATGAGGTGGCACTGATAGGCACCGATAAGGTAGTACTGATGGGCACTGATGAGGTGGCACTCATAGGCGGCACTGATGGGCGGCACTGAAGGGCACTCATAGGCAGCACTGGGCACTCATAGGCAGCACATATGGGCACTCATGGGTGGCACATATGGGTGGCACTGATGGGTACTTATGGATGGCACTGATGGGTACTTATGGGTGGCACAGATGGGCACTGATAGGTGGGCACTGGGCATGGATTGGCACTGTGGGGTGGCACTGATGGACACTGAGGGGTGGCACTGATGGATCCATGTTGCCAATCAGTGCCCATTTGTGGGCACTAATTTAATTTTTTTTTTACTGTCTTTTTTTTTTTGCCCCTTTTTTTTTCTGGTTGTCCAGTGTGGCGATCCAAAGGGGGGGCTGCGCTGATAAACAATCAGCGCAAACCCCCCCTGTCACAGGAGCAGCCGATCGGCTCTCCTCTACTCGCGTCTGTCAGACGCGAGTGAGGAAGAGCCATCAACGGCTCTTCCTGTTTACATCGTGATCAGCCGTGATTGGACACGGCTGATCAGGTGGTAACGAGGCTCCGCAGGACACTCGTTACCGAGATCGGGGATGCAGGGTGTCAGACTGACACCCCACATCACCGATCGCCGCGAGGGGCGCGCAGCGGCTCAATATCCTGACAACGTCATATGACGTCCAGTCAGGAACTAGTAACCACTTTGCCGCCGTCAATCTGTCATTGGCGGGCGGCAAGTGGTTGAAGAACATTAGCATACAGCCAGGTGACTTAGTGTTGGTCTCCATATTTCCCTTGTGACAGATTCCTGCTAACCTATATAAGTACTATTTTTTCACATATTTTATCACATAACAATGTACAGTGGAACCTTGAATTACGAGTATAATCCGTTCCAGGAGAATGCTTGTAGTCCAAAGCACTTGGATATCAAAGCAAATTTCCCCATAGAAGTCGATGGAAATGAAGATAATTTGTTCTGCATTGACATTTATTGCATGCAATACTGCATGTGGCCAGAGAATGGGGGGTGCCGGAAATATTCTGGGACAGCTCGGCTGAACTCAGAAACCCTCGGAAAGGCTCGGAAACACTGGGGAATGGAGTATTTCCCAGTGAAAGGCTCAGAAGCACTGGGGAATCCGAGTATTTCCAAGCGATTCCGAGTATTTCTGAGCGGCTCTGAACCGTTCCGGATGTCACCGGCGCCCCCGCACAAATGAGGTACTGCACACCCCACTGGCTTGAATACTGCTCGTTCACACCGCTCCTTCACCGCTCCAAAGATGCGGCTAGCAGGACTTTTGTTACCGTCCTGCTAGCGCACCGCTCCAGTGTGAAAGCCCTCGAGGCTTTCACACTGGAGAGACAGCAGCGGCTGTTTCAGGTCGCTTTGCAGGCGGTATTTTTAGCGTTATAGTGCCTGCAAAGCGACCCAGTATGAAAAGAAGACGTGTCCTAGCTTCTAAAGGGTACAGCTACTGACATATGTGGAAGTTATACATTACCATCAAGGAACCTCTTGAAGTGTGAATCGCACTCTAATTTAGTAAACTACGGACATTGCAACATATCTAAAAATAACATTAAAAACCAGCAAAAGAGCACAAGGGAGGCGCAAGCCACACAAAATAAATCCCACACTGCTCAGTACTGCCAGTAAACAAAGTCATCACAAAAAGTGGCTTCAGTTACATAGATTTCCCAATATACATGGAAACCACCAAAGAGATCTATGCACGTGCGGAACCTGCTCTAATATAGTATATCAGTTCATACACTATATTGTCAAAAGTATTGGGACGCCTGCCTTTACACGCAAATTAACTTTAACCACTTAAAGTCGGCAGAATGGCACGGCTGGGCACATCAACGTATATATACGTTGGTTTTAGTACCCAGCCGTGGGTCACGGGCGCGCGCCCGCGGCGCGCTCCCGTGACCTGGTCCGAAGCTCCAGGACCGGGACCGCGGGACTCGCGGACCCGATCGCCGCTGCAGTGCGGCGATTTGTCCCTGGAGCTGAAGAACGGGGAGAGCCGTGTGTAAACATGGCTTCCCCGTGCGTCACTGTGGCCGCAGCATCGATCGCGTCATCCCTGTTATAGGGGGGACGCGATCGATGACATCACACCTACAGCCACACCTCCCTACAGTTGTAAACACACACAGGGAACACTGAAAGTCACAGCGCCCCCTGTGGTTAACTCCCAAACTGCAACTGTCATTTCCACAGTAAACAATGCAATTTAAATGCATTTTTTGCTGTGAAAATGACAATTGTCCCAAAAATGTGTCAAAATAGTCCGAAGTGTCCGCCATAATGTCGCAGTCACGAAAAAAAATTGCTGATCGCCGCTATTAGTAGTAAAAAAAAAATAATTAATAAAAATGCAATAAAACTATCCCTTATTTTGTAAACGCTATAAATTTTGCGAAAACCAACCAATAAACGCTTATTGCGATTTATTTTACCAAAAATAGGTAGAAGAATACGTATCGGCCTAAACTGAGGAAAAAATTTTTTTTGTATATATTTTTGGGGGATATTTATTATAGCAAAAAGTAAAAAACATTGCATTTTTTGTAAAATTGTCGCTCTATTTTTGTTTATAGCGCAAAAAATAAAAACCGCAGAGGTGATCAATTACCACCAAAAGAAAGCTCTATTTGTGGGGAAAAAAGGACGCCAATTTTGTTTTGTCGCACGACCGCGCAATTGTCAGTTAAAACGACGCAGTGCCGAATCGCAAAAAGGGGCAATGTCCTTTACCTGCATTTTGGTCCGGGTCTTAAGTGGTTAATGGCATTCCAGTCTTAGTCTGTAGGGTTCAATATTGAGTTGGCCCACCCTTTGCAGCCATAACAGCTTCAACTCTTCTGGGAAGACTGTCCACAAGGTTTAGGAGTGTCTATGGGAATGTTTGACCATTCTTCCAGAAGCGCATTTGTGAGGTCAGGCACTAATGTGGACGAGAAGGCCTGGCTGGCAGTCTAATCTAATTCATCCCAAATATGTTCTGGATGAGGTCAGGACTCTGTGTAGGCCAGTAAAGTTCCTCCACCCCAAACTCGTTCATGTCTTTATGAACCCACAAGCATAGGAATCATTGGTGGACATCACACTCAATGTTGGCAGTAGGGATTATGGGACACACCGAATCCAGTCACTTTTAATACTGTACAGATGAAATATCCTTGCATAATGTACTGATATTTAACCACTTGCCGCCTGCCAATGACAGATTGACGGCGGCAAAGTGGTTGCTTAATCCTGACTGGACTGGTCAGGATCGCGTTGCGGAGATCATTGTTGCAGGGTGTCAGTCTGACACCCCGCAACACCGATCTAGGTAAAGTGTCTCTCACGGAGACACTTTACCACGGGATCAGCCGTGTCCAATCACGGCTGATCACGATGTAAACAGGAAAAGCCGGTAATCGGCTTTTCCTCACTCGTGTCTGTCAGACACAAGTAGAGGAGAGCCGATCGGCTGCTCCTCTGACAGGGGGGGGTTGTGCTGATCGATTATCAGCACAGCCCCCCCGAGGTTGCCCACTGGACCACCAGGGATGCCCACTGGACCACCAGGGATTCCACTAGATCACCAGGGATTTAAAACAAAGGTATGCCACCCTATACCACCAGGGATGACACATAATGGATGCCAATCAGTGCCACAATGGATGCCAATCAGTGCCCACAATGGGCATCACTGATTGTCAGGCAATGTTTGGCACTGATTGCATCCATTAGTACAACACATTAGTTAGTGCCCATCTATGCCCATCCATGCCACCTATCAGTGCCCATCCATGCCGCCTATCAGTGCCTATCCATGCCGCCTATCAGTGCCCATCCGTGCCGCCTATCAGTGCCCATCCGTGCCGCCTATCCCTGCCCATCTGTGCCGCCTATCCCTGCCCATCTGTGCTGCCTATCCCTGCCCATCTGTGCCGCCTATCCCTGCCCATCTGTGCCACCTATCCATGCCGCCTATCAGTGCCCATCCATGCCGCCCATCAGTGCCGCATATTGGTGCCCATCATTAATGCCACCACATCATTAGTGCTCATTAGTGAAGAAAAAAACGTACTTATTTACAATGTTTTATAACGGAAACAAAAAAACGTTTTTTTTTTCTAAATTTTCGGTCATTTTTTTATTTTATTTTTGCAGAAAATAAAAATCCCAGAGGTGATCAAATACCACCAAAAGAAAGCTCTATTTGTGGGAACAAAAAAATACAAGAGAGAGATGCGCCAAACTAAGTGCAGTATGTCGTTTTTAATCAGTAGTAAATTGGTACAATAAAGTAACTACTCACAAACATGGAGTAATATAGGCATTGATGTGGCTATATTTTTTCTATTTGTGGGAACAAAATGATAAAAATTTGGTTTGGGTACAGTGTAGCATGACCGCGCAATTGTCATTCAAAGTGCAACAGCACTGAAAGCTAAAAATTGGTCTGGGCGGGAAGGTGTATAAGTGCCCGGTATGGAAGTGGTTAAACAATATCTAAACTCAATGGGGTTTATTTACAAAAGGAAAATCCATTTTGCACTACAAGTGCACTTGGAAGTGCAGTCGCTGTAGATCTGAGGGGGATAGTATGCAAGGAAAATAAAAAACTGAATTTTCCTCGGATTTACAGCGACTGCACTTCCAAGTGCACTTGTGGATTTGCCTTTAGTAAGGCAACATCAAAGAAACAGAACATAGGAGGCGCTACACTTATACATCAGGGGTTGCAGTTGCTCCAGAGCTTAGTAAATGAGCAGAAGCTCTGCTGACTTCCATCATCCAATCATGTGCAAGCAAAAATGCTGTTTCTTATTATTTTCCTTGGATGTGATTGGGTACTGTTTGCAAAGTGAAGCCTTACCTCATTTACTAAGCTCTGGTGCAACTGCACAGTCTATTTTCTTTAGTAAATAAACCCATTGTCATTTATACAGCGATCAGTGCAATAAAAATGCACTGATTACTGTGTAAATGACACTGGCAGCGAAGGGGTTATCCTTCGAGGCGAGGAAGGGATTAAGTGTGTTCTAGGGAGTGATTCTAACTGTGTGGGGTCTGGGCTACCAGTGACACGACATTGATCACTGCTCCCGATGACAGGGAATAGTAGATCACTGTCCTGTCACTAGGTAGAACAGGGAAATGCTTTTTTTACGCTGGCATCTCCCTGTTCTGCAGCTCCGTGACACGATTGCAGGACACCAGCGGACATCGAGTCCCTGGGTACGGTCACGGAACTCACTGCAGGGGTACGCGCGCCACCCCGGTGGCAAATTTGAAGCGACATACTTTTACGTTGCTTTGCGCAGCCATGCCACTCTTATGCCCTGTACACACAATCACTTTTTGTGATGAAAAAAAATGTCATTTTTTTTCATGAAAAAAAACGAAATTTTTCAAACTTCATTTTCAAAAATGATGTTGCGTACACACCATCATTTTTTGAAAATGATGAACAAAGTGATGGCACTCTAAAGGGGAAGTTCTATTTGCCTTGAGGCTGCTTTTAGCTGGTTAGTTGTTATGCCGCGTACACACGATCATTTTTTGTGATGAAAAAAAACGACGTTTTCTGTGAAGTAAAAAACGACGTTTTTGAAACGTCACTTTTCAAAGACGATGTTGCATACACACCATCGTTTTTTTCACAAAAAGCGAGGTTACGTTCACCACTCTTTTCCATTGAAGCTCGCTTTATAACTAGCTTCTGGGCATGCGCGGGTTGAACAACGTCGTTTTAAACGACGTTTTTGCTACACACGGTGACTTTTTGTGAAACAAAAAACGACGTTTTGAAAAACGACACAAAAAATTCAAGCATGTTGGAATTTTTTTTTGGTCGTTTTTTTTAAGACAAAAAACGACGTTTTGCCCACACACGATCAATTTAAATGACGTTTTAAAAAACGTCGTTATTTTTCATCGCAAAAAACGACCGTGTGTACGCGGCATAAGTAAAAGACGATTCCTGCTTTTTTGTCTGTTACAGCGTGATGAATGTGCTTACTCCATTATGAATGGTAGTTTTACCTCCCATCTCCTAATTGCTTCTGGGCATGTGCGGGTTTAAAATGTAATTTTTTATGTAGTTTTGCCCACACACGATCATTTTTTATGACACAAAAAGTGACATTTTGAAAAATGACATAAAAAATTCGAGCATGTTCGAATTTTTTTTTGGTCATTTTTCAGAAGACATAAAATGACATTTTGGCCACACACCATCATTTTAAATGACATTTTAAAAAATTTCATTTTTTTTCATCACAAAAAGTGATCGTGTGTACAGGGCATTACGACGTATATATACAGGAGGCGGTCGGCAAGCGGTTAACATTATAAAAAGAACAGTAGCTTTGCAGTGAGTTTCTCAATGTTTTTACAATAGCGTTTTTTACCATTTCTAAGCGTTTTTTAGCGTTTTTAGACATTAGAGCATTTTTACAGCTGAAAGACGCCTCTCAGAACCCACTAGATTTGGGGGGGTTTTTTACAGCCAAAAACTGCTGATAACACCCTAAAAGTTTATTGACTGTAGAAAAAAAATGTCTAAAGCTAAAAACAGCAGCTGTAAAAATGTCCAGTGTGCATGAGGCCTAATAGGTATTGTTAATATTTTTTATGCATAAAGATTTTATTAAAGGTTTAACGCATAATAACAAAGAATAACCCCACATACATTTGTTCATTTTTTTATGTCTTTTTGGGGGGTTCTTTATCATCTGTTATGTTTGCCACGTTGTTCTGATATTGTTACAATATGTATGTCAGCTCTAACCTTTTTTCTGTGATTCCTCCTTCTCTAGATTCGGCAAAGGCTTCCACACCAGGGTGGCTTTGTGCATCTCCTTCTTCGGTGATGGCCGACACTGGAGATTTGGGATCGCTGCCTGGAATCTTGATCCAATATTAATCCTCCTTAAAATATAACAGAATGACTCCATGTAAGACATCAGAAGTTGCTTTTAGCTGTCTAATTGCTTTCCCTCTGTATAGCCTTAAAATAAGTTTGATTGTTAGGTTGGGTCCACACATGTGCAGCCACGGTTCCCAGCATGGAGTCTGGTGCATCCCTGTTCACCGGTTCTGAATGCACAGGACCGTGGTCGCCCCAGACACGTGTGAACTGTCTCCATTGGGACACTCGCCTGTCATGCAAATTGAATGCAGGGAAACCTGCATCCAATTTGCATACATGGTAATCCAGCAATAAAACAGAACCTGCTGAGCTTACAGGGCATAGCAACCCACTCTTAGGCGGCGTACACACGACCGAGGTTCTCGCTGGAAACCAGCGAGAACCTCGCTGGAAGCTGCATTCCAGCGAGGACCTCGGCCGTGTGTACACAGAGCGCTCGCCCCGCCCGTCGGGAATCCCTTTGAGCGAAAAGAGAGCACGCTCTCTTTTTGCTCAACGGCCCGCCTGGATGAATGGTTGGTTGCCATTCCCGACGGGCGGGTCGCCGATTTCGACGGCCGGCAGAGAACCTCGACGGGCGGAACGATGTGTTCTGCCCGTCGAGGTTCTCTGCCGTGTGTACGCGGCTTTAAGCCCCATACACACTATCAGTTTTCCTGACGCTTTTCTCTTCAGGTTTACCAAAACCATGTAGTGCAAGGGCCTGCCTGATTGCATACAAATTGAAACTCTTGAGGTTTGACCTCATATTAGATAGTTTTGGTAAACCTGAAGAGAAAACCATCAGGAAAACTGATAGTGTGTATGGGGCTTTAGTCTTCCTATATAATGAAGAAGATGGTGTGGAACCACTGATGTCTGGCAGTGTGTTCTCAGAATGAAGCTGCCGAGAGCATTCCTAGATAGGACAACCATGTCATATGAGCTGTCCAAGCCATGTGACAAACTTCCTCCTCCCCCCAACACTTTTTCTTCCCTATCCCTTAGAGCAGTGGTCTCCAAACTGTGGCCGGGGGCAGTTCTTTGCTTTCTTTTATCCGGCCCTTGGGGCACTGTTCCATCCATTGACACCGATGATGTGACACCATTCTATCCACTGACACCAACAACGGGGTACTATTCTTCCGACTTACACCAACAATTGGGCACTAATCCTCCCACTGACAGCAACGATGTGGCACCTTTCTATCCACTGACACCGATGATGGGGCAATATATGTGGCAGCATGGTGGTGAGCTTTAATGCCTTGCTGCCACGTACAGTACATACCAAAAGTTTGGACACACATTCTCATTCCAAGAGTTTTTTTTATTTTCATGACTATAAAAATTGTAGATTCCCACTGAAGGAATCAAAACTATAAGGGTGTAATATTTAATCTATTGTCAAGTTTGAAATACGTCAAAGTCAGATATATACTTACCCCAGTTGCAATGTATTTTCCTGGACCTACTTTACTGATCTGTGTAGCAAGTTTTATTAAGTTCATTTAATTTCTGTATGTATGTGTACGTGTATATATATATATGTTTATGTATATATGTGTATACATTTTCTGTTTCTTTATGATTTTCTATATACAAATAGTTAACTCAATTGAAAGGCCTAGCCATGCCTACAGATTGAACCCGATAGGGGTGGGCTGGTACAGGCTACCAAGTACTGTATTGTTATAAGAACAATCTTATGAACCAAGGAAACTAGTTCTGTTACTAAGGATTAATGTGACAATTTTAATCTGTACTGTTAAGTAAATACTTTCAATTAAAATCTATTGTTAATAAAACTATGAATTAACACATGTGGAATTATATACATAACAGAAAATTGTGAAACAACTGAAAATATGTCATATTCTAGGTTCTTCAAAGTAGCCACCTTTTGCTTTGATTACTGCTTTGCACACTCTTGGCATTCTTTTGATGAGCTTCAAGAGGTCGTCACCTGAAATGGTCTTCCAACAGTCTTGAAGGAGTTCCCAGAGATGCTTAGCACTTGTTGGCCCTTTTGCCTTCACTCTGTGGTCCAGCTCACCCCAAAACCATCTCGATTGGGTTCAGGTCCGGTGACTGTGGAGGCCAGGTCATCTGGCGCAGCACCCCATCACTCTCCTTCTTGGTCAAATAGCCCTTACACAGCCTGGAGGTGTGTTTGGGGTCATTGTCCTGTTGAAAAATAAATGATGGTCCAACTAAACGCAAACCGGATGGAATAGCATGCCGCTGCAAGATGCTGTGGTAGCCATGCTGGTTCAGTATGCCTTCAATTTTTAATAAATCCCCAACAGTGTCACCAGCAAAGCACCCCCACACCATCACACCTCCTCTTCCATGCTTCACGGTGGGAACCAGGCATGTAGAGTCCATCCGTTCACCTGTGGTTGGAACCAAAGATCTCAAGTTTGGACTCATCAGACCAACGCACAGATTTCCACTGGTCTAATGTCCATTCCATGTGTTCTTTAGCCCAAACAAGTCTCTTCTGCTTGTTGCCTTTCTTTAGCAGTGGTTTCCTAGCAGATATTCTACCATGAAGGCCTGATTCACACAGTCTCCTCTTAACAGTTGTTCTAGAGATGTGTCTGCTGCAAAAGGTGGCTACTTTGAAGAACCTAGAATATGACAAATTTTCAGTTGTTTCACACTTTTTTGTTATGTATATAATTCCACATGTGTTAATTCATAGTTTTGATGCCTTCAGTGTGACACTACAATTTTCATAGTCATGAAAATAAAGAAAACTCTTGGAATTAGAAGGTGTGTCCAAACTTTTGGTCTGTTCTGTATATATGCAGACAGCTAGCATTGCTCTTTTGTGCTAGGGGTGTGCTCACTCGGTGCTCCCAGCACTGTGCCTCAACTCTCGCCCACAGCTTCTGGTCACTGTTTATGATATGGAGCCGGTAGGGCAGGCTTCTGACCAGAAGACTGCTGTGACAGTCAATCACAATAGTCACATGATTGGAAGCCCCCTGTAGGGCAGGCGGGAGCAATGGTAAAGCCATGGTTACGCCATTTTAGCTTTTTAGTTCTCTATGGGCATTTTCTCTATCAACTCATCCCCTCCGGTTTCTACCTTTTGTATCACTTGCCAATCCCTTTTAGATTGTAAACACTCAAGAACAGGGCCCTTCTAACTCTCTTGTCTTGTATTGTAACTCTTCTGTCTTTCTTTGTGGCAGCAAAAAAATACTCAAAAAAAATGGAAAATATATTGTAATGCGGGCAGTGAAATAATCAACATAGTAATGAGTATTATCCTAGCTGGTTTTGCTCCAATGCTTATACGGAGGTAAGCTAATTTTATTTGCAGGCTGCATTCATCATATTGCATCTGCTTCTACTGCATACAGGTGATTTGATAATTAGATGTAATATATATATATAGACACATAAAAGTATAAAAGTATAGTATTTCTTACGGTTCAACATCAACAGTGTGTTCTCCAGGCCCAGGTGTTACAATCGCACCAGTTCCATCAATGCTATCTGATGAACAAACATATCGTTATACATAGATGATGACATCAATGGACGCCTGCATTGTCAACACATTTCAATATCAACTCTACAGCTCCCTAACCTTCTCCGTATTCGGGGTCACATTGTAGGAGTACTGGGGCTACTAAACAAGATAAGAGTCACCATCCTGTGACCATCATCATTCTTTCAAGACCTGCAACATCAACGTTAACTACCGTATTTATCGGAGTATACCGCGCACATTTTTACCCTTAAAATCAGGGTAAAATCGTGGGTGCGCCATATACGCCGATCCTCACTTTTTCTGAGCGCCGCCGTCAAAGCCCGACAAAGACCGAGCCGAGTGTACTGCGCACTCCGCTAGACACGGCCATGCTCGGCTACGCCCGGCTCCACCACGCGAGAGAAGTCGAGCGTGGCCGAGAGGAGGCGAACAAACAGGAAGAGAGGAGCCGAACAAACAGGAAGAGAGGAGCCGAACAAACGGGAAGAGAGGAGCCGAACAAACGGGAAGAGAGGAGCCGAACAAACAGGAAGAGAGGAGCCGAACAAACAGGAAGAGAGGAGCCGAACAAACAGGAAGAGAGGAGCCAAACAAACAGGAAGAGAGGACCTGAACAAACAGGAAGAGAGGAGCCGAACAAACAGGAAGAGAGGAGCCGAACAAACAGGAAGAGAGGAGCCGAACAAACAGGAAGAGAGGAGCCGAACAAACGGGAAGAGAGGAGCCGAACAAACAGGAAGAGAGGAGCCGAACAAACAGGAAGAGAGGAGCCGAACAAACGGGAAGAGAGGAGCCGAACAAACGGGAAGAGAGGAGCCGAACAAACAGGAAGAAAGGAGCCGAACAAACAGGAAGAGAGGAGCCGAACAAACAGGAAGAGAGGAGCCGAACAAACAGGAAGAGAGGAGCCGAACAAACAGGAAGAGAGGAGCCGAACAAACAGGAAGAGAGGAGCCGAACAAACAGGAAGAGAGGAGCCGAACAAACAGGAAGAGAAGAGCCAAACTTTTTTTTATTTTTTTTTAAACAATCTACCTGTCTAAATTAGGGGTGCGCGTTATACGCCGGAGCGCGCTATACCCCGATAAATACGGTATATTGCTAGGCTGGATATTTGTCTGGTAAGGATACATCGCTCCATGGGTTTTCTGAGCTAGCCAATTGGCTTTCTCAATAACATTTTATGGCAATGTTTTCTGTGGCTAATACATTAAAGCAAACCTGTCATAAGGGGTATATGGGGTATGTCCCTTCTGACCTCCTTTTAAAAGGGAAGTCTCCAGTTTTGACACATTCTAAGTCACTGACCTGGAACAAGTAAGCCGATCAGAAGAGTTGGCTAGTTAATGAATTCTGGGTCACCTGCTAAAAGTATTAAAACCAGATGGTCAGCATGAAACCTTGCCAGGGCTTTCTGTCTCAAACAATAGCTGCTGGAAGTCAACCATGACCCCCCAAACCCCTCCACCCCACACACACTCTCCAAATCATATCAAATAGTGGGTGTGGTCAAATTTCACGAATAGTAGGAGGGTCTTAAAGGGGCATTAAATACCAGGATTGCATTACATGCAGAGTGCAGAGTTCAGGGGGTTACACAGAGAATGCAGAGCTGTCACTTGTAAACACAGAAACCAGACTTCTGTGTTTACAAGTGATTGTGGGTGAGCCGGCACCAAAGGGTCTGAGCCAGAGGTGGTGGAACCGAGTTCCCCTTGAAAAAAAGCCCTGCACCTTCCAGAGTTTACCATAATTTAATACATTAATTTTCAATAACCAATAACCCAATGTAAACCACAGTGTCTCCTTCCATATTCCTTCATGCAGAGAACCAAACCCTTGACAGCACAACACACATCTCTACACACATTTGGATGGATTTTCTACAAGTTTCTTTAAAAATTCCTCTGGCCAGAAACTAAGGCTGGGGTTACAAGTGGAGATTAACAGTGCAAAGCATTTTTTTCACGTGTACTATGACATATCTATAAGTTAAAAATATTCAAAGGCGCATTCTATTCTATTCCCCTTTATAGGTTTCTATCTTTATTCTCTCTTTCTTTTTCTATTGAAATCTCCCTAAAATAAAATGTTTTATTTTTCTTTAATAAATACGGTATAGATTTATGATATATAAACATTTTCAGGTTTTGATTCTAGTTTTTGTATTAGAGCAGGGACGACCCTCCAGCTGTTGCGGAACTACACATCCCATGAGGCATTGTAAAACTCTAACATTCACAGACATGACTAGGCATGACGGGAATTGTAGTTCCTGAACAACTGGAAGGCCGTAGTTTGAAGCCCTATGTATAATGCCGCGTACACACGGCCATTTTTCGGCATTAAAAAAAAACGACGTTTTTAAAAACGTCATTTAAAATGATTGTGTGTGGGCTTGACATCGTTTTTCATCTTCTGAAAAAAAAAAAAAAACGTTTTTCGGGTTGTAAAAAATGGTCGTGTGTGGGCTAAAATGACATTTTAAACCCGCGCATGCTCAGAAGCAAGTTATGAGACGGGAGCGCTCGTTCTGGTAAAACTACCGTTCGTAATGGAGTAAGCACATTCATCACACTGTAACAGACAGAAAAGCGCAAATTGTCTTTTTCCATCCCGAAAAATGATCGTGTGTACGCGGCATTAGAGTCAAGAGGCTAGTCTAGACTATATTCGAACACATAGGGCCAAATTCTCAGAGGCACTACGACGGAGTATCTCAGATACCCCGTCGTATCGCCGTTTTTTTTTTTGCCGGGTATCTATGCGAGTGATTCCTAGAATCACTTTGGCATAGATACGCCTGAAGATCCGACAAGTGTAATACAATTACACTTGCGGATCGTAGTTGTAATGACAACTCCGGCCACTAGGTGGCCTCTACGTTGTTAGGCTACTACGGCTACTACGCAGATTCCCGAACGCTTTTACGCCGCCCTGTCGTCGCGTACGTCGTTTTCGTCCGCGTAAGGTTACCCCTGCTAAAATGAGGGGTAACCTTACGCAGTACCGTCGGATGCTGTGTTAAGTATGGCGTCGGCTTTTCCCCCCGTCGTATTGCCGTTTTTTTGGCCGTGTATCTATGCGTGTAATTCCTAGAATCACTTACGCATAGATACAGGTGAAGATCCGCCATGTGTAAAACAATTACACTGGCGGATCGTAGATGTAATGACAACTCCGGCCGCTAGGTGGCCTTTACGTTGTTTTCTCATTTGCCTATGCAAATGGGGCTAATACGCCGATTCCCAAACGCTTTTACTCCGCCCCGTCGCGGTTAACGTTGTTTTCGTCCGCGTAAGGTTACCCCTGCAAAGATGTGGAGTAACCTTACGAAGTCCCGTCGGATGCCGTCGGATGCCATGTTAAGTATGGCCTCGGGACCGTGTCGCGTTGTGCTTCGTTTACGTCGTCTGCGTACGTCGATTCTCAGTGAGGCTGGTGTACGCTACGATTACGTCGTTTACATTGAGAAAATGTGACGTCCTTTGGAGCATGCGCACTGGGATTTCATCGCGGCCGGCGCATGTGCAGTTCAATCGGCACGGGGGCGCTCTTAATTTAAATACAAGCCGCCCCCTTTGAATTACACGGCCGTACGCTTGGCCATTTACGCTACGCCGCCGGACTGATGTTAACCCCTCCTCATCTGGATTCAGCAGTGGTATCATTGTACCCATTTTTCTACCAGTATCATACTGAGCTACATGTTTTTATGACTGCTTTTGCTACGGTTTGGTATTACTCGCACCATTTTTACAGTTTATGTAGCTACATCGATTTTATCTCCAGTGCAATATTTATTTTGTTACCTACTTGAAGACTATAAAAGTTTTAATGCTATTCCCATCGAGCGCTGCTTGTGTGTGATTTTTGTATCCTGCTATCCATTTTTCCAGTGGTTGGTAGCTGCACTGGGAATCAGCCTGCAAGGAGATCAGCTAAAAGTAGTTGGATCTGTATGTGCGTTATAATTAAAATTAGTCGATTAATCGATTAAAAAAAATTGATTGATCGAACACGAAAATTTTAATCAGTAACAGCCCTAGTCTGAAGTAATAACCTTCCTATAGAAAAGCATTTTATTGCACATTTAAAAAATAGAATACTTACTGGAGCGACAAAGCAGCACTCTCGGAGTGGGCGTCAGAGGTGTGAGAGGGAGGTGGGCATTATGCGCAGCTGTGATGACGCTACTAAAGAGTCCTGAACCCTGGCGCACTGGGCTGAGCATCGGAGGTGGCGTGTAGGTCGGCAGCTCGTGGGTTCCCAGCAGTGTCTCTCCAATAATGCGTGGAGAGCGGAGTTGGCTTTGGTACAAAGTTGCTCCTGAGTGAGACACATTCACATTGAAGGAAGGAGGTGGTATGAAGAGAGGCTCGGGCCTATGGCGATACTTTCTTCTTTCCTGGAGAGGTTTGGTGTGATCTTCTGGTTTACGCAATTTCGTACCAGACTGATGATGCATTCTGATCGTTTCCTAAATATGAGTTTACAACATTTACAAGATAAAGCTTACATTTTATACCCTAAACGACATTTCCCCCATGAATGTCCATCCGTGTATAGTGAAAGATTTGGTAGCTGAGGAATCTCCTTCTGGAGAACTGTAGGCATTGTGAAAATTTCTAAAGGAAGAACCATTTACAGTATGTTGTAAACAGCAACCAATCAAATTACAAAAGTTATATTTAAAAAAAAAAAAAATTGCAGATGAGAATATAAATGAGAACATCTGATTGGTGGTTCTTCCTTCAGACATATTACATAATGGCAGCTAGAGTGATACAGTTCTTTACAAGCTATTGAATTTTTTTTTTTTGAAAGCCTATGGCGTGTGAAACACACTCAAAAAAAGGGATTTTTAATAACAGCTTACCTGTAAAATCCTTTTCTTGAAGTACATCACG
The DNA here is from genome assembly GCA_029574335.1 of Rana kukunoris. NCBI lineage: Eukaryota > Metazoa > Chordata > Amphibia > Anura > Ranidae > Rana > Rana kukunoris. The sequence goes on along the minus strand of CM056052.1, from coordinate 519,351,206 downwards.
GGACACAGAGCGCATAGCCATTACACTTGGGTTATATGGGTACCTTCAGGTGTGGACACTGGTGTAATCAACTTCACAGGAAGTTCCTCCCTATATAACCCCCTCCCACTGGGAGTGCTTTAGTTTTGTAGCAAGCAATTTCTCTGAGGTTACACAATGTTCCCAAAAAGAGGGGTGGGAGCTCTGTGTCCCGTGATGTACTCCAAGAAAAGGATTTTACAGGTAAGCTGTTTATTAAAAATCCCTTTTTCTTGATCGTACATCACGGGACACAGAGCGCATAGTCATTACATATGGGATGTCCCAAAGCAATGCTCCATGAAGGGAGGGAGACCGTAAGGCCAAAAATAGCCAAACAGAAACTATATCAGGAGGTAAAATAGCTCCACCAACAGAAAAAGGGGGCGTGAACCGGGCCAGAGGATTCTATACTGCTGCCCGTAGGACCGCCTGCCCAAATGCTGCGTCCGCAGCCTTTGTGACGTCCAACTTATAAAATTTAGTAAACGTATGTACGGAAGACCAGGTTGCCGCTTTGCAAACCTGTGCCATAGAGATCTGATGGTGTGCCGCCCAAGAGGCACTCATGGCCCTCGTAGAATGGGCCTTAACTGATAAGGGCGGTGGAACGCGCTTCAGACCATAGGCCTAAAAAATCAGCTGCTTAATCCACCTAGCCAAGGAAGACTTGGCAGCCGGCTGACCCTTCTTGGGGCCATCCGGAAGAATGAAAAGCACATCTGTTTTCCTAATCTTTTCTGTAGCCTTGAGATAAACTCTCATGGCTCGGACCACATCCAAAGTATGAAGCAATCTTTCCTCTCTGGACTGGGGAGTAGGAAAGAAGGATGGTAGGACTAGGTCCTGATTCAAGTGAAAACTGGATATGACCTTAGGAAGGAAAGAAGGCTGAGGCCGCAGAACCACTCTGTCCTTATGCAGAATAAGGTACGGTTCCCTGCAAGACAAGGCTGCCAGCTCGGAGACCCTTCTGGCCGAAGCCATAGCCACCAAGAAAACCAACTTTCGGGTTAGCAGCACAAGAGGGATTTCTGCCAGAGGTTCAAACGGCTGCTTTTGTAAAGCTGACAAGACCAGATTTAAATTCCAGGGGCAGAGGGGAGCTCTAATAGGGGGATTTACATGCAAGACCCCCTGCAAAAAGGTTTTCACAAGCGAATGTGTGGCCAAAGGCCTTTGAAACCATATCGATAAGGCAGACACCTGCCCCTTTAGAGTACTAAGAGCCAACCCCTTGTCAACGCCAACCTGGAGGAATCGCAAGATCCTGTCAATAAAAAACTTGCGAGGATGCCCTCCTTGCGACTCGCACCACTCCACATAGGTTCTCCAGACTCTGTAATAGATATTTCTAGAGACTGGCTTTCTAGCTTGAATTAACGTAGATATGACTTGGGCAGAGAGGCCTCTGCCCTTAAGAATTAGAGATTCAGCCGCCAAGCCATCAAATTTAGCTGCTGTGAAGCAGGGTGGTAGATCGGGCCCTGAGACAGCAGATCTGGGCGCAGGGGGAGTGGCCACGGTGCCCTTACTGACATCCTCACGATGAGTGCGTACCAAGCCCTTCTGGGCCAGGCTGGGGCCACCAGGATCACCGGCCTGCGCTCCACCCTGATCCTTCGTAGAAGGCGGGGAATCATCTGTAGTGGAGGGAACGCATACAGGAGAGAAAAATGGTGCCAGGGGCAAACCAACGCATCGGTCCCGTAGGCCGAGGGGTCCCTGGCTCGGGATACGAATTTGTCCAATTTCTTGTTGAATCTTGTTGCCATGATGTCCACATCGGGAACTCCGAATCTTTGGCAAATCTCTTGGAATACCTGGGGGTGAAGAGACCACTCTCCCGGGAGTAACTGTTGACGACTCAAAAAAATCTGCTTGAGAATTGTCTATCCCTGGGATGAACACTGCTGAGATGCAGGGTACATGGGCTTCGGCCCATGCAAAAATTAGGTTTACTTCCCTTTGAGCCGCCAGGCTCTTTGTGCCCCCCTGGTGGTTTATGTATGCCACCGCCGTGGCATTGTCGGACTGTATCCTTACTGGCAGACCCTGCAGGGGGAGAGTCCAGGCGACCAGGGCCAACCGAACAGCTCTGATCTCTAGGACATTGATGGGAAGCAGACTTTCTGCCTCTGACCACTGTCCCTGCTGGGTCCGTTTTCCTAAGATTGCCCCCCAACCTGTTAGGCTGGCATCTGTGGTTACTATTTTCCACGAGATGGGGCAAAAGGTTTTCCCTTTTGATAATTTTTGAGGGATCAGCCACCAGTACAGGCTGTGCCTGACTCCTGGAGAAAGAACTAATGGACGGTCTAATGCCTGTATGGACTTGTTCCAAGCAGAGAGAATAGCTGCTTGCAGAATTCTGGTATGGATCTGGGCATAGGGCGCTGCTTCGAAGGCGGCCACCATCTTCCCCAGCAGTCGCATGCATAGGCGAATAGTCGGCTTCTTTTTGCCTAAGACTATTTGAATCGTTTGAATCAACGACCTGATCTTCTCTTGAGGTAAAAATACCCTCTGGCATTCTGTATCTAACCGAAAGCCTAGATATTCCAACTGTCTTGTGGGTTGTAACCTTGATTTTTCTTGGTTCACAATCCACCCGAACTCTTCTAGATGCCGCACTGTGCGGACTACTGCATGATTGAGGTTGGAAGCTGAACTGTCGATAACCAGGAGATCGTCCAGGTATGCTAGGACCAAGATGCCTTCTGTCCTTAGGACGGCTAGTACCGGGGCTAACACCTTTGTGAATACCCGTGGAGCTGTTGCCAACCCGAAAGGGAGGGCTACGAACTGGTAATGACTTTGGTTTATCGTAAAACGAAGAAACTTGTGATGTGCTGGGTAAATCGGCACATGCAGATATGCATCCTTTATGTCTATAGATGCTAGAAAGTCGCCCTGATGTAGGCTGGCTGTCACTGAACGTATGGAGTCCATACGAAAGGTCTGAATCCTTAGAAAGCGATTTAGGCGTTTGAGGTCTAATATAGGCCTGACGTCGCCATTGGGTTTTGGTATAACAAAAAGGTTGGAGTAGAATCCCAGACCCCTTTCTTGGGTTGGTACTTCTACAATTACTCCTTGGAGCAAGAGGCGATCCAACGCCTTTACGAGAGAGGCCCTCTTTAACGGGTCGCTTGGAAGACTTGACCCCTGAAAATGAGGAGGGGGGATTTCTCGAAACTCTAGTTTGTAGCCTGAGGCTACTACGGACCGAACCCAAGAGTCGGGAATTCTGGCCTTCCAGACTTCGGAGAAAAACTGAAGTCTTCCCCCCACCCAAGAGAGTGGGGGCGCCCCTTCATGAATCTGATTTGATGACTGGTTTAGCCGGCTTGCGAGACCAGGGCCTCTTGTTTGCCGCGGCTTGTCCCTGTGGGCGGCTATTAACTGCTGACAGCCCGGGAGGCCGTCGATACTGACGGGAAGTCGAAGGGGCCGAGCCTGCAATGGCCTGTCGTTTAAACGTGGGCCCACGCGGTCTTTTCTTGACCGGTAAGGAAGTACTTTTTCCACTTGATATGGTGTGGATATATTTATCTAGGTCTTCCCCGAATAGTCTTCCCCCATGAAAGGGAAACCCTGCTAAAAGCTTTTTGCAGGGTGCCTCTGCTGACCAGTTCTTTAGCCACAAAAGACGACGCATGTGAACCATCAGTAGAGATGCACGGGATGCCTGTTGGATGGAGTCCTTAATAGCATCTACTGCAAAGCAGAGAGCCCTAGGGAATTCTGCTAATTCATGAGTATGCTGAGCCGGCATGTCCTTCAATATATGCTTTGCCTGATCCTTCAAGGCCTGACAAACACCAATGGCTGCTACTGCTGGCTGAACCATGGCACCTACTGAGGTGAAAGCTGCTTTCAGTAGGGTCTCAAATTTCTTGTCGACCGGATCCTTGAACATATGGACATTTTCAACCGGACAAGTCAGGGATTTATTCACGCAGGAAATGGCTGCGTCCACTGTAGGGAGAGCCCATTTCTTTACATATTCCTCTTCCATAGGGTAGAGAATAGAGAATCTTTTAGGAGGGACAAAGATTCTATCAGGTCGAGCCCAATCCTGGTAAATCACGTTCCGCAGAAGGGGGTGCATTGAAAAAGATGCACCAGTTAATGGAGCCTTTAAAGAACCCAATGAGGATACCTCCGGGGCTACTAGTTCTGGCACTGGAAGTTTAAAGGCAGTGCGAACCATATCTGTCAAAGACTGGATCCACAGGCCCTCCGCTTGAGAGGCCGAAAAATATTCATCTATAGTGGAATTTTCCCTGTCTGAACCGTCGGGACTTGGGTCTGCCTGATCCCCTTGTGGGTCCCGTTCCTCTGAAGAGGAGACCTCCGCATCTGAAAACCCCACACTGGGTGAGGGGGATCTAGCCCGCTTGCTACTTGGGCAAGGACGGGAAAGCAACGCAGTTAACCTTTTCTCTAGCCCACACATGGTGGCTGCTAGCATTTCTTCCGTCACGTAAACGGGAATGGGTGGATCGGGGGCCGCCTCTGCCCCCAGCACCCCAAATGGCTCTTGTACTATGCTACTCGGTGTCCTAACTGGCGAGGGTGGGGCCGTAGAAGCCTGGCCCAAATCCTCTGACCCCGATGGAGACCCCTTTTGCTTTTTGGCACCTTTAGCAGCCTTGGCTGGTCCAGATCCCTTTGGAGCCATTGTACAACCTTGGGTCACCCCTATAGCCAACACCTGACTGTTGCAGCTAGGAGTAACCAATATGAGGGCAGGTATGAGGAAAAATGAAAAAGAACTAATTTCTCTCTTTTTCTTTTATATTTCTCTTTTTTTTTTCTTTTTTTTTCAAAAAAAATTTTCTTTTTTTTTTACCCGCCTGGGAGGTGGCAATACCGAGGAAACCTGTGAGTATTGACACACCAATGCCCGTTAGCCGGAGTCCAAGGTAGACTCAGATACTGCTGGATCTAAGGCTGAGTCCCTTTAAGCAAAAAAACTTTTTTTTTTTTTTTTTTTTCTCTGGTCAATAGTGGACCTAAGTCCTAGACCTGAAGATCCACAAAACCGCCACTAGGTGTCCCTGTGTGGCCAAAAGACCCAGCTGCACGCTCTGTATCCTTTCTTCCTCTGCCTCCAGGAGGGAAAGACCAGCCAGAGAAAAGTTTTTCCTTTATACAGACCCTGACGCTGCTGGCCCGCCCCCCCCCCGACGCACGCCGACGCTATAAAAGGCGGCGTGCACGCGCGCGTGTATGCGCGCGCACACACGCGCGCACAATCGCGCGCACAATCGCGCGCCCAATCGCGCGCACCACGCTGAAACCACATGGAGGAAGCAGAGCAGAGGAACAACATGGACCAGCGTTATGCAGCACCAACAGACACCAGGTAAGCACTAATCTTATTGTAGTGCACACACAGCGAGGAAGCTGTCCCCATGGGCTTCCTAAGAAACAGGAGTTTTTTACCAGCAATTTCCTCTTTAAAACATGTGGGGTTGCAGTATCAGTGTTAACAGGCAGACCTGGGGTGAGTAGCAAATATATAACTTACACAAGTATACATATATTTACATATTATCTGGGTAAACATTAGAATCCCATCCTGCCTCAACAGACATAGTGGAGATAGTGGCTGATGCACCAGCATACTGTTAGCCAACCCAGAACCCCCAGGGGGATACCTACTGTCGAACCAAGTCCCGCAGGTTCCCTCTTACCTGCTCCACGCCGCAGGGTATTGCAAAATGCAAGAGGCCCAGCCTTCCCCCATCTCCGTGGGTATTGTCTTGGACCTTCAGGGACCGGGGTCCTGTGTTAAGGAACCCACACCCCTGGACCTATATAGCATCCTGGCATCAGTAGCGTTTAGTTCTTGGAAGAGACTAAGGCACTGGAGCCCAGAATCCAGCCCTCCAAGGAGAGGCATTATAGGCAAAACCCCACTCCAGCAGGGCCCGGGTACCGTACATCTTGGCTCTGAAGCACTTCGGACGGATCCGGCTAGCTATCCTGGGTCCCGAGACCTCCGAGGGACAGCTAGACGTGACCAACACCTAAGACACTGGCGAAAAAAACTAAAGCACTCTCAGTGGGAGGGGGTTATATAGGGAGGAACTTCCTGTGAAGTTGATTACACCAGTGTCCCCACCTGAAGGTACCCATATAACCCATATGTAATGACTATGCGCTCTGTGTCCCGTGATGTACGATCAAGAAACTTCACCCGGTGCCAAAAAAATGTGCACAACATAAAGAGGTGACACAAACGTACTACGGGTGTACACAAGCACTCTAAAATCGGAGGGCCGTGCCCTGAATCCCCTGGGGCATTAGGCTTCAGATACGGACAAAGGGTACTTTACACTTGGTCCATCTGGCCAAAACCAGATGGGCCCATTTCTCTGGAGGGTCTGCTGAAACAGACCCACCCAATTACTCGGTGGGGCTCCCCCGAATGGAGACCCCATGAGAGAGGGCAAACTAAGCCAGAAGGGCATGTCCACCCCCTCCCTAGACTTTCAGGGCAGGCCCAAGGACCTACACCCTACCAGCTGTACAAGCTATTGAATCTGCTGCACTAAAATCCCGAGCAGTGAATCAGCCCTGCCTGAGTTCTACCCTGCTGGACTACAGGACAACTCAATCTTATATTATAGAGAGGACTAGATGGGGAGGCATATGTAGTGCATCAGGGGAAAACCAGGCAAGGTTAACAACACTGCTTGGAATTTGAGAGCAGTAGAAGCATTATGCTGTGCGCTCATTACAGAACGTTAGCTCACTGGATTTCTGGCAGATAAACATGTATTTCAAAGAGACAAAACACAGCTAACATGCATGCATTGCAGAGATGTGCTGAATATATTATTATTTTTAATTTGCCTACATGCTTTAATTTTATTATCTGATAGATGTTCCTTGTATAAAGAGAGATTCAATCAATTACTTCTGATCATATCCTCCTACAATTGATAAAATTCCACTTCCCTATGTGTGGCACATTGATCAATTGGGTTGTCAACTACATATTACTTGTCTTTATTGAGAGAGATTGATCAGAAAATAAATTGATCATTTATCAAAACATGTATGGCCACATTAGATTACCCTGCCCACAAAGTGATACACTGTTGTGTGATTTGACTTGAGAAAGAACAGCGTTGTCATCTTGTTAAAGGAAGTGCAAGAAAAAGGATTTAATGGCAGGATTGACGGGCAATAACTATGTATTGGGGGGACTCTGAGCAGCAAAAGCTGTTGTGTTAAAACATTAAAGGGGCTGTAAAGGTTTGCTTCTTATTTTCTAAATAGGTTCCTTTAACCACTTAAGCCCCGGACCATATTGCTGGTCAATGACCGGGCCACTTTTTGCAATTCGGCACTGCGTCATTTTAACTGACAATTGCGCGGTCGTGCGACATGGCTCCCAAACAAAATTGGCGTCCTTTTTTTCCCACAAATAAAGCTTTCTTTTGGTGGTATTTAATCACCTCTTCGGTTTTTATTTTTTTCGCTATAAACAAAAATAGAGTGACAATTAAAAAAAAAAAATGTTCATACACTTGTAGCAGGTTAGGGCGGCAGACTCTAACCAATGAGTTGTTGTGTGGGCGGGCGGCGTTCCGCAGCTGGGGGGGGGTTTTGCGTCGCTTCTAGTTTTGACTGTCCTATCATAACAGTGAACCTCCCACCTGAGTTCTCAGCTAGAGAGAGACAGATGCCATGTCGGGAGGCTAAAAAAAGTCAAAAACTCAGCTGACGGGCTCCATAGCAAAACAGGAATTTAGAGTAAATCCCTGCAAATTATGGGACTCTACTGCCCCCCCTCCCCCCAAGGCCATCAGAACTAGTGTCCCCACTAATGGAAAATGTCAGGGGCAGGTCTTAAATGGGGGTGTGACCCTGACAGGAAAGGGTGGGAAGGGGTGGCTAATATTTAACTTAGGGGGTACAGGAGTTTCGTCAGGCCTAGGGCAGCACAAAACCGAAATACACCACTGAATGTGGCCATACATGTTTTGAGAAATGATCAATATATTTTCTTATCCATCTCTCCCAATAAAGACAAGTGATCTGTAGTTAAAGGAACCTATTTAGAAAATAAAAAACAAACCTTTACAACCCCTTTAGGAAACTGAAAAGTAAAAATCTTTTGCCCCTAGTTCCAAATCAAATTCCTATAGTGCATTACATTGTGAAGGGATAAAACAAAATATTAAGCACAACATTTTCACGGGCAAGGTCAAGTCACAATTTTTAGATGTGGCAGTTTAAAAAAAAATTCAGGCATAATTTAAGTGGCAAAAACAGGTCTAAAAGTCACACAAATAACACACAACATAAAGAAGCAGGCAGGTGGAAGCACTCACAGAAGAGGCGCATGAGCTGACCAATTTTGGAGAGGACGGCGGGGTAAAAGTCATCCTCGTTAGGATGGGCATTTCGTCATCGGATGCACAGCCCTTGAGCTTCTCTGCTTTGCTGATGGGCTGTGCATTAGGCTCTGGAGGCGCAAGCTTTACAGGCACAGAGACAGGCATAACGATGGGGGTGAGGTTCTCCGCCTCGCTAGACTGCGACTTCTCCCCTTCCTCCTGTATGGATAATTACAAACGTTCAACCTGGAACACCTTCTGTCCTCAACACACCGACTGCAACCTTGTGAGTAAAACCTTCATGCAAGAATGGCATTAGTACCACTGGGTCTCAGGACCAAACATGTCTGAAATAGGAACTGGAACATGTAACTTACAGAAGTCAGGTTCCATTGCAGTATGGAAGAATAAAAGGAAGAATTTGATTGGTTCCTATTTATTTCAGACACTACCGAGTCATGAGGCCCAGACTATTAGCAGCAGTGCAGCATTTCATGCCAATGATAAATAAACCATATCATATTCTAGACCAGCCCTTTTCCACCTTTCCAACATAGGAACCCTTGAAAAAACTGTCCAGCCTCAGGGAACCCCTGCTAAAAATCTAAAACTCATAATACATTAATGTGATGGTCAGTGGGAAGAATGCCCCTTACACTTGTGATCAGTGGGAAGAATTACCCCCTTACAGATTGCTAAACAGATGATTGGTGTCAGTGGAAACTTATCATAAAGACAGAAATTGCTCAGGTCTCAAGGAACCCCTAGCAACCTCTAGAGCAGGGATATGCAATTAGTGGACCTCCAGCTGTTGCAAAACTATAAGTCCCATCATGCCTCTGCCTCCGGGTGTCATGCTTGTGGTTGTCAGAGTCTTGCTATGCCTCATGGGACTTGTAGTTCTGCAACAGCTGGAGGTCCGCTAACTGCATATCCCTGCTCTAGAGTAGGGGTCTCCAAACTTTTCATGCAAAGGGCCAATCTACTGTCCTTCAGATTTTAGGAGGGCCGGATTGTGGCCAGCAGGGGTAGAAAATGTACCGAGCCCAGCATCAGTGAGAATAAATATGGCCTCAGGGTTGGTGGTCAGTAGGTGAAGTAGTGCCCCATTATTGGTATTAGTAGGAGGAAAAGTATCTCATCATTGGTATCAGTGCAAAACATAGTGCCTGCTGGTGTCAGTGGCAGGAATAGTGCCCCAGGGGCCAGATAAAGGCTAGCAAAGGGCCACATCTGGCCCTCGGGCCGCAGTTTGGAGACCTCTGCTCTAGAGGAACCCTAGTTGAAAACCCCTGCTCTAGAGGTAGCATTTTATTTGGAACCTCCAAACAATGGCACAGTAGAGCTGCACAATTATAGTTAGAAAATTGTGATCTTGATTCAACCCCTTGGCAATCTCCAATGCAGAGTTTGTTGAGGCTGGGTTCACACTAAGATTTTCTATACAGTTTTTGGATACAGTTTTTTTTTTAAAAAACGTATTCTAAAAAACGGACCCAACCGTACGCTATACGGTTGCATCCGTTTTTTAAACGGAATTTTTTTTTTTTTCAATAAAGTTTCAGTTGTTCTATTGAAATTTCAAGGGAAGCAAGGTTAACAACCGTATAGAAAAAAACGGACAGAACCGCAACGACATACAGTTCTCATAGAGTCCTATGTTAAAATAACCGTATACGGTTCAAATACGGTTTTTGAACCGGACCAAAAACCGTGGTAGACCACGTTTTTTTTCCAGGAAAAAAAAAGTTAAAAACCGTATGGTTTTTTTATGTAAAGTCTATGGCCACGGTTTTCTGTACGGTTGCATACGTTTTTAAAAACGTATCCAAAAACTGTATAGAAAATCGTAGTGTGAACCCAGCCTCATTCTTACATATAAACAATTGGAGAGACTTTATCTGCTCACTCAGCTGTCAAAAGAAAATATCTGGGCAGTCTGCCAAGTTTTTAACAGGAAAGATTGTAACTAATGTTTCCTTCTTAGATCAAAGGGATAAACTTGTGTGTGTTAAGAAAAAATCCAGGCAGTCTGCCAAGTTTTTAACAACATGAAACATTGTAACTAACGCTTCCTTCTTAGAGCAAACTTCTGTGTAAATGCAGGAATTTAACCACTTAAAGGAGTTGTATAGGAAAACATTTTTTGCCTAAAATTAATGTCTGCAAGGTAGACAGACAGAATAGTGTAATGATTCTGTTAAAAAAAAAACGAGTAAATATTTATTCAATTCCTTCATCTATATCACCTCCGGCGTTCTAGTTTCTGTTCTCTCATTCACTTCCTGGTTTGCAGTGCTCGTTCATGTAAGAACTACATTTCCCAGTATGCATTGCGGCACGCCCAGTAATTCACACCTCCTTGAAGTCTCTAACACATAGAGAGCATCCTGCCACACAGATGTAGTTCCCAGGAGGGAGCGAACATGTTACTGACTACCGCAGTAAAGCCTCCCTTCACAGTGGTGAGTAACAATCAGACAAACAGGAAGTGAACAGAACAGAGAAGAAATAGAGCAACTTCTGAGCAAAAACGAACAATGACGAAGTGAAAAGAGGAATGTCTGCAGGTAAAGGATGCTTATTATGAATTTTTTTTTCCTTTACAACCCCGTTAAAGTCCAAATCTTTTTCTGACACTTGTTTCTTAAGTTAAAATGTATATTTTTTTAAGAAAATTACTTAAAACCCCCAAGCATTATATATATTTTAGCAGAGACCCTAGGGAATAAAATGGCAATTGCTGCAATATTTTATGTCGCACCGTATTTGCCCAGCGGTCTTTCAAATTATTTTTTTGGGGAAAAAATACACTTAAATTAATAGAAAAAAAAAACTAAACCGTAAAGTTAGCCCAATTAGTTTGGTTTAATGTGAAAGATGATGTTACGCCACGAGAATCGAGATCTATCTTCTAAGCAAAAAAATGTTGATTCTCATTTTAACCAGAATCGTGCAGCTCTAGAACATAGCCATGTTTTCTGGACAACTCTGTCAACTGTACAGGTCCTGGCATGGTCATCCTCTCTTGCATTTGCATTTCTGTCTTTATCCCTCTTATCTTCATCTCCCCTTTGTCTCCAAACTTTTACAGAATAGTTGGAAGTGAACAATTGTGCACTTCCAAATGTGCCGGTATAGTTTGGAGAAGATTATTTTCTGTACCAGCATGACTGTTCCCAAAAATCAGCCCTTTAAAGACATGGTTAGTTGGGTTTGGGGTGGAGAAACTAGAATGACCCGAACAGAGCCCTGACGTCAACCCTACTCAACACCTTTGGGATGAATCAGAAATGCTGATTATGAGCCAGTTCTTCTCACCCAACATCAGTTCCTGAATTCACAAATATGGAAATCATTGAGTGTTTCTAGTGAAAGGTGCTCTTAATGCTACAGCATACTAGACATTTTAGATATTTGTAAATTCAGGAACTGATGTTGGACAAGAAGAACTGGCTCATAATCAGCATTTCCGATTCATCCCAAAGGTGTTGAGTAGGGTTGAGGTCAGGGCTCTGTTCGGGTCATTCTAGTTTCTCCACCCCAAACCCAACTAACCATGTCTTTATGGAGTTGACTTTGTGGAACAGTCATGCTGGTACAAAAAATAATCTTCTCCAAACTATACCGGCACAGTTGGAAGTGCACAATTATCTAAAAAGTCTAGTATTCTGTAGCATTAACAGGACTCTTTACTGGAAACACCTAAACTCAATGATTTAAATCAGTGGTTTCCAAACTGTGGCCTGGGGACCAGATGTGGCTCTTTGCTTGCCTTCATTTGGTCCTTGGGGCACAAGTCCACCAACTGACAGCAAGGATGGGGCACTATTCCCCTTACTGACACCATCAATGAGGCACCTTTCTTCCCATTGATACCAACAATGGGGCGCTATTCCTTCTTTTAAAACCAATGATAAGGTAGAGCTGGGCGATATTGGCCCCAAAAAAACTCGATTCACAATTCTAATCAAGTTTTTTTTCCTGACGGACACCGCGCCGGTCCTAAGGAGCTGCGGGTAGGAGTTTTTAGGCGAGGCCGCGGCCTAGTCCTAGTCCTGGGAAAAGACCACGGACTAGGCCGAAGCCGCTAAAAAATCCTGCCCGCAGCTCGCTGCAATCCTGGGAAAAGGTCGCGGCTTCGGCCTAGTCTGCGGCATCCGGCCTCGTGCCCTTTTCCCAGGATTGCGGCAAGCTGCGGGCAGGATTTTTTAGGCGAGGCCGGTCCTATGGAAAAAAAAATTGATTTGGTCAAAATCTGAATCGTTTTCACCTCCCAACTCGATTCAAGATTCAAATTGATTTGTTTCCAGCCCTATGATGAGGCTCTTTGTACTCCCACTGGCCACAGTCCAGCCCCCCTAAAGCCTGAAAGACAGTAAACTGGCCCTTTGCTTAGATAGTTTGTAGACCCCTGATTTAGATAAACACCATGATCTGTATAAGCAAACTCACTGCAATATACTCAGATTACAACAATATACTGAATAATGTGATGAAACCATGTCATCACATTGCAGGAGGTCAAGACATATTTCAAAATGCCCCACATTCTAATATAATTAAAGAATGTCGAAATTTCCCAAGTAACATAACATGCATACTTTCAAACAAAAGCGACACCCGGACACACAAGTTTAACAAGACACTTCCAGTAGTTTTATATAACGATGTCTACATACAAACTACAATGACATGGCATAAAGCAAGCACACAGCAAGCAAGCATTGCTATTAACTCCTTCACTACTGTGTTGAAGAAACCATCAAGTGAACTTATCAAGGTGAATCTCTCTTTAAGCAAGTTCATGGTGATGCTGAGCAGATGGAGACAATATAAGGATTGAAATTCATGCTGCCTCTACTGACCAATTATCAGAAAAATACGTGGTTTTGGCATCTTTTTATGCAAAGTATATCTATCCGTTCCGCAAACATGTTAGACCAAATACAGAAAAAAACTTCACATGTCCGAAAAACTCCAAACCCCTGAGCTGCACTATAATGTTTATGAAAATAACAGATTTACTTGAAATGCCCAACTTTAAAGCAAAATGTTCCATAGGTTTGGGAGCACTATTGTATGCCTGTCAACTGAGCAGAGCAGAGCTTATTATGTAGTATAATTAACCCCTAAATAACCTAGCGGCAGGGCCAGGACACAGGGGTGGGCTGCCCCGGGCGCAGGTGTCATGTCAGGTGGGGGTGCCACTTGGAGAGTTCCTGCCGCTACAAACTGACAGGAGTAGTGACAGCAGCATCACTACTCTTGTCAGATTAGTGTGGGATATCACAAGCAGCTTAGCACGGGATGTGACAAGGCGAATCTGGTGAGCAGTAGAGAGCCATGGGAGGTGCAAGCTGTGCTCTCTCTGCCCTCCAGCTCCTCTTCCTGCTGCTGATCGCTCCTGCATTGTGACTGTCGGATCAGGACTGTGCAGGTTTTGCAAACCTGTAAAGTCCCTACCTGATAGTAAGTGGTGAACCCACCTACCATTCTATATCCCGCAGCTGGAGCCAGCATCTCTCCCTAATGGCTCCCTAGCATAAGTGTTGAATGTCCGCTTTCCCTAGGCTCCTCCTCAATTTTGGTGGAGGGGAGCCGAGGGAGAAGGACATCACACAGCCATCTGTCACGCTGAATCTGGGGGATTTGTGCTAGTAAGGGATTTTTTTTGTTGAAGGGAGGATTGGGGGAAGATTTGTGCTAGTCGGGATGAGGATTTGTGCTATGAGGGGAAATTTGGGGGGGGGGGGAGATTTGTGCTTGGATGGTGGATTTGTGCTGGGGGGAAGACTTGTGCTTGTTGGGAAATTCGAGGGGGGTATTTGTGCTAGAAGGGGGGATTTGGTGAGGAGGTGCTTTCTGCTAGGTCGAGAGGAGATTTTTTTTTTGGCAGGGATTTATGTTAGGGGGATTTGTGCAGGGGGAGGATTTGTGCTCATGGGGAAATTGGGGGGAGGATTTGTGCTCATGGGGAAATTGGGGGGAGGATTTGTGCTCATGGGGAAATTGGGGGGAGGATTTGTGCTAGGAGTGGGGATTTGCGGTAGTAGGGATGATTAGGAGAATTTGTGCTGGGGGGGAGGCTTTGTGCTCTTGGGGAAATTTGGGGGATTTGTGATCGGAAGGAAATTTTGAGGGGTAGAAAACTTGTTCTAGAATGGGTGATTTGAGGGGGAGGTGATTCATGAGAGGGGGAGAGATTTGGGAGGAGATAAGATTGGAGCTGGGACCGGGGACAGGGGTCAAAATGTTGTACTGGGAGGGGGGATTTTAGCAGTCGTGGATTTGCACTAGGAGGTGGGGGGAATGTTTGTTTGGAGAAATTTTGGACTTGCAAAAGAAATATATGCTTAGAGGGTTAGTGTGCAAGTAGTGTTTGATGAGATTTGTCCTGACATAAAATGCTCATAAATCTTGGGGGGGATGCCTAGAGGTGTGGATTTATACCAGCTACTAGCCGCCATGGTCACAGCAAAAAGTGACAGACACATAAGGGGCCATTTATAGAGCAGTGGTATGGCCAAAAAATTGAGCATTTATATAACAGCAGTGTGCATTACAAATGTTCCCTTCGTTTTCCTTGCTGTGGGACTCTAAAGGTCCTCATTCATGTTAATGAAAAGGGAAGAAAAAGTGTTTGGAGGAGGAGAGCCCTGACATGACCTAGTGATCATGTGATTAAGCTCCTCCTATCACAGAGTGTTCTCTACAGCGTTATGCAGAGAACACAATAGAAGACATACTGCTGTCTGCATTTTATGAGTGACTCGTGAAACACAAACACAGTATGAAGAAAACATTGTGGTGTTCTGCTGATAGCAAGATCTGCTCTCTCAGTGGATATGTGAAGTAAACTTATGACTTTGCTTTAAAACTCTGTTACTCTCCAGAACATAGGAATAATGAGAGAGCCACACCAGAGTCAACAGTCCATCATAATGTTTAATCCACAGAAAGAGACAACGTGTTTCGAGCTCAAAAACCCACCCTCCCTTCATCAGGGCTTGTAAAATGATAGTGAATCTGTGAGAAATGTCATGGACTGTAGTGGTGGAGAGAAGACGGGATGTACTAGACATGTGCACGTGCATGTGTGAAATATTTTGTTTCGGAATTTCGTTTTCGTCTGAAAAATAAATGTATTTAGTTGCTCCCGAAATTTGTTTTTATTCATTTTGTTTTGTTAAAAAATGCATTTGTCCGAAAATCCGAATTAATTAAGGTCGAATCTGTCATTGAAGGCTTATGGTGTCTGTTGAATGTTCTAAAGCCGCGTACACACGATCAGTTGGTCTGATTAAAACGGTCTGATGGACTGTCTTCAACAGACGAACCGATCGTGTGTGGGACTCATTGGTTTGTTATCCATCGGCGAAAAAAACTAGGAACTTGTTTTAAAATGATCTAATGGTTAAAAAACCGATAGAAAAAAACGATCGTCTGTGGGCACGTCCATCGGTTAAAAATCCACGCATGCTCAGAATCAAGTCGACGCATGCTCGGAAGCATTGAACTTCATTTTTCTCAGCACGTCATTGTGTTTTACGTCACCGCGTTCTGACACAATCGTTTTTTTAACTGATGGTGTGTAGGCAAGACTGATGAAAGTCAGCTTCATCGGATATCTGATGAAAAAATCCATCAGACCATTTTCATTGGATAAACCAATCGTGTGTACAGGGCGTAAGAAGATTCGATGAACCAGCTTAACTGTATGACGCCGCGATTGTACATTTCCGGTTGAATGCTCCTCCCACAAGCTATAGTAGAATTCTAATGTTATATGGCTAGTAATAATTATATTAATTAATTATTATAACTAGTCAACCAACATTAGAATTTTTCTATAGCCTATGGGCGGAGCATTTCACCATAAATGTCAGTTTGTGCCGATCGTATGTTTTTAGCTGCTTCGTTGAATCTTCATGTCTCTATAATGTTGAATCTTTTCTCTCCATGTCAAATAATCTTGGACTAATAGAGTTAGGTTAGGCACATTCGACCGCAGGTTCGATAGACACAGATCACTATTGTCACCGTCATGTTGAATCTTCTATCTATATCGAACTGTTGTCGCAATAAAATGAAAATAAAGCATTTTTTTATGTCAGATCTCGGATTTTGGATTCTGCACGTTCGTTATCGTTTGTTAAAACGAACGCGGAAATTCCCGAAATTTGGACGAAAATGCATTCGGACGAAAACGAATGCACATGTCTAGTATGTACACCACCATTCACGCACCTGAAACTGAGCCCTTAGAATGCATTGGATTTCCTTGTGGAATAAACTTTATGGTGTACTGTTGACACTATTTTTGAGTGTTACTTACTTCCTACATTTTAGAGACTTGCTCTTTGGGATAATAATCCCTTACCATTATACAAAACATTCCAGCATACTACAGAGCAGTGGCGGAATTATAGGGGTGCTGAGGTCGCCATGGTGACCGGGCCCCTTGCTGGAGGGGGCCCCGAGGGGCCCCTGTATACAGTGCTTCAAAAGAAGGAGCACAGACAAGTTCCCCGATCCCAAGCCGAACTGTAATCGGCACTGTGCGGGGAGCTCGTCACAGTCATTACAAACTGAAAGCAAAGTGTGTGCTCTTTGTCTCCCCCTACAGTGCAGTACCCGGCAGGAAGAGCTGCTAAGGTAAAAGACTGACGTTTTTTATCTACTGTGTGTGTGTGTGTTTGCATGCCATGTATGTATGAATGTGTGTGTGCATGTGAATATGTATGTATGTATGTATGTATGTATGTATGTATGTATGTGAGTGTGCATGTATTGAGACTCAGACTGCAGTGGTTGCTATAGTATACTAAAGTAAAAGTATACAGAGCAAACTTTGTCTGCAGGCATGAAAGACAGCACCTGTGATCATCATTATCATGCTGATGATCACACTGTACAGCCTATATTATACTGTACTTCATGTGACTGTAGTGTATATAGGCTATATACAGTACAGTCACATGAAGTACAGTGTAATTATCAGCATGATAATGATGATCACAGGTGCTGTGGCTGTATGTTTCATGGCTGTAGACCAGGGGTCTCCAAACTTTTCAAACAAAGTACCAGTTTATTGTCCTTGGGACTTTAGGAGGGCCGGATTGTGACCAGCGGGAGCAGAAAATGTCCCGGTCCCGGCATCAGTGAGAATAAATAGGGCCTCAGGGTTGGTGCTCAGGAGGAGGAGTAGTAGTTCTATTAGTAGAAGGAATAGTATCCTGTCATTGGTATCAGTGTAGTTCCCCTTGATGGTGTCAGAGGGAACAGTAGTGCCCATATCAGTGGAAGGAATAGTGCCCCAAGGGCCAGATAGAGGCTAGTAAAGGGCCACATCTGGCCCTCGGGCCACAGTTTGGAGACCCCTGCTGTAGACAGTGTTTGCACTGTATACTTTTACTCCAGGCTTTTTTTCCGCAGAAATGTGGCACTTCTGAAATCTGCACTCTGTACGTAGCACACCTGGGACTCTGTACGTAGCACACCTGGGACTCTGTACGTAGCACACCTGGGACTCTGTACGTAGCACACCCCGGACTCTGTACGTAGCACACCCCGGACTCTGTACGTAGCACACCCCGGACTCTGTACGTAGCACACCCCGGACTCTGTACGTAGCACACCCCGGACTCTGTACGTAGCACACCCCGGACTCTGTACGTAGCACACCCCGGACTCTGTACGTGGAACACCCCGGACTCTGTACGTAGCACACCCCGGACTCTGTACGTAGCACACCCCGGACTCTGTACGTAGCACACCCCGGACTCTGTACGTAGCACACCCCGGACTCTGTACGTAGCACACCCCGGACTCTGTACGTAGCACACCCCGGACTCTGTACGTAGCACACCCCGGACTCTGTACGTAGCACACCCCGGACTATGTACGTAGCACACCCGGACTCTGTACGTAGCACACCACGGACTCTGTACGTAGCACACCACGGACTCTGTACGTAGCACACCACGGACTCTGTACGTAGCACACCACGGACTCTGTACGTAGCACACCACGGACTCTGTACGTAGCACACCACGGACTCTGTACGTAGCACACCACGGACTCTGTACGTAGCACACCCGGACTGCACACACCCTCTGTATGAAGCACACCCCGAACTCTGTACATAGCACACCTTGAACTCTGCATGTAACACACCTTTAACTAATGGCGGATTTATCAGGGTCGCAGCAGTCGCCGTTGCGACTGGGCCCTGTAATTCCGCCAAGTCTGCCCGTTTGAGGTGCCCGACTGCCGCCTGCCAGTGTGAGGGGTCCACCTGACTGTCATGCCACTGTGGAGGGGGGGCCCTTCATGATTTCTTGCACCGGGGCCCTGAAGTCTCTAGTTACGCCACTGCTACAGAGTTCAGCACACCTATACCATACTTAACGTTACTCTCCAGGGACAGGGAAAGACACATAGGGGGGTTATTTACAAAAGGCAAATCCACTTTTCACTACAAGTGCATTGTAAGTGCACTTCCAAGTGCACTGAAAGTTCACTTGGAAGTGTAGTCGCTGTAGATCTGAGAGGGACATGCATGAAAAATAAAAAACAGCATTTTAGTTTGCACATGATTGGATGATTGGATGATAAAATCAGCAGAGCTTCCCCTCATTTAAAGCGGAGTTCCACCCTTAAAATCACTTTTTTTCATTACATCCAGCATACTGGCGTCAGCGCCAGTATGCTGTTTTTTTTTTTTTTTAATGCGCGTACTTACTGTATATCACAACATTGAATTCCAGGCGCACCGCGGAGTGTCGCTGCTATAAGGCGTCACGCCTTCCGGAAACAGCCGATTAGCATTCCGCGCCTGCGCGCAGACCCAGGAGCTGACTGCGCAGGCGCCGAAAATAGCCGGTCCTAGTTCGGGTTTTTTCGGAGGGCGTGACACGCTATATACGGCGCCTGCGCAGTCAGCTCCTGGGTCTGTGCGCAGGCGCCGAGTAAAAGCCAAATGCTAATCGGCTGTTTCCGGAAGGCGTGACGCCTTATAGCGGCGACACTCCGCGGTGCGCCTGGAATTCAATGTTGTGATATACAGTAAGTACGCGCATTAAAAAAAAAAAAAACAGCATACTGGCGCTGACGCCAGTATGCTGGATGTAATGAAAAAAAGTGATTTTAAGGGTGGAACTCCGCTTTAAGATCTTCCGCTCAGATCTACAGCCACTGCACTTCCAAGTGCACTTTGCAGGGCCCGTGGAACCCAGAAGTTCTTAGAAGTATGGGCCAGAAAATAATGGACATTCAGAATATGTCTTGGGTTGCTTTGAAATGGGTCTGTAATGTGTATCCCCAGTATCTCCCTGGATATATGCCATATTAGAATAGTGACTCATTCTAGTGTGGCTGCTCTGCATCTAATTGTGGCTTGTGCTAATTGACCCTGTAATTGTGTGAAGGTGTATTGATTAAAATGTGTATTGTAAGTTAACAGACAACTAGACTGGGAAGCCTCAGGCCTCACACACACGATCGGTCCAAACCGATGAAAATGGACTTAAGTCCAGTTTCATCGGTCCAAACCGACCGTGTACGACCAATCGGTCCGTCGTCCGTCGGACCAAAGTTTTAAAACTTGCTTTAAAATCGGACCGATGGACGCCTGACCATCAGTCCAAACCGATGGCTAGTACGCAAAAGCATCAGTCCAAAAACCTGCGCATGCTCAGAATCAAGTCGACGCATGCTTGGAACTATTGAACTTCATTTTTTTCAGCACATCGTTGTGTTTTACGTCACCGCGTAATTACACGATCGGTTTTTGAACTGATGGTGTGTACGCACCATCAGACCATCAGTCTGTGAACCGATGAAAACGGTCCGTCGGACCATCCTCATTGGGTTGGACCGATTGTGTGTATGCGGCCTAAAGGTCATGTGTCATCAGCTGTAGTTAATTTGCTCATGTAAATTAGGTCAGGTCTCGGAGTCAGTGTCAGTGTGTCTGCTAAGAGATGTATTGAGGATGATGTGTATTGGGGGGGGGGGTGGCTCGTTAGGTAACCATTGTGTGATGTAGTGGGTGGAGTTGGGTCATTGTTCATTTGGTTACTGCAGTATCCTAAATTGTATATAAGAGCCTGTATTTCTCAATAAAGTGTCAGACCTGCTGGAAACCTAAGAACAGAGCTTAGGAAGAATTATTATTTTGGGTCTCGTTTGCCTGACTGTGGAGTGTCGGTAGCTGCCTTGTGTTCGAAAAGGGAATATCCTAAACAGCTTTAACCCCTGTCCGATTTGGGGTGCCTTTACAGTAAATAACCCCCATGGTTTTACTGTGTGCAAGATTTTTTGGCCCCTTAATTTTCTTAGAGTCAGGTACTTACCTGACTCTAATGCCGCGTACACACGGTCGTTTTTTGCGATGAAAAAAAACGAAGTTTTTTAAAACGTCATTTAAATTGATCGTGTGTGGGCAAAACGTCGTTTTTTGTCTTTAAAAAAACGACCAAAAAAAAATTCCAACATGCTTGAATTTTTTGTGTCGTTTTTCAAAACGTCGTTTTTTGTTTCACAAAAAGTCACCGTGTGTAGCAAAAAAACGTCTTTTAAAACGACGTTTTTCAACCCGCGCATGCCCAGAAGCTAGTTATGAAGCGAGCTTCAATGGAAAAGTGTGGTGAACGTAACCTTGTTTTTTGTGAAAAAAACGATGGTGTGTATGCAACATCGTCTTTGAAAGTGACGTTTCAAAAACGTCGTTTTTTACTTCACAAAAAACGTTTTTTTTTTTCATCGCAAAAAACGACCGTGTGTACGCGGCATAAGAAAATGAAGGGGCCAAAAAATCTTTTTAAGGTCTTCTCCAATCCCCTCTCCCTGATCATGAAGGCATTCATCCACTCAAGGTTAGATTCAGCATTAACATGTTAATGTATATAATTTGGATCTGCTGCATGACCAAGCATTTTACTTTTTTTTACTGTCCGATTCACATTAAGATGTCCTTCAACCCAGTTGCAATGAAGAGGATAGCTGGAGCGAGCAAACACAAGGACTAGGGCATGCTGTCACCTGTTTGTGGACCGCGTTGGTTCTCACCCCACCATGCGACCTCAAGTGGCCATTCAAAGCTGGCAGGCTTCTGAACTCCTTAAAGCACACGGAGCATGGGAGCGAGGTTTTGGACATCCTTTTCCATCCATTCACAAAATGAAAAAAAAAAACATTATAATTACCACATTAGGAGTAATATACCACAAAATGTAGCTCCTGACAAATGGCAAAAAACAATGACTAGAGTCACAAATCACACTTCAGTCGATTTTTTTATGACATTTAAAGAGGTTGTATACCTCCCTGTGTAATTTGCATCTATAGGTAAGCCTAGAATAAGGCTCACCTATAGGTACTGTAAATATCTCCTAAAAGCCACAAACACACAATTACCTGTTATCCGGAGAGATAGTCTTTGTCTTTCCATCTGGAACAAGCTATATTAAAAGGATAAAATAATATTCATGTCATTTGTGGTGGAAAATAAAATAGAAAAGTTATTAGCAAGTTGTAGCAACATGGTTCTCTCTTTAACCAGCCCTCTGCCCTTTAATATTTTTGTCTAGAGAACCTCTGGAACTTGAGACCTGCAGCCCTCTCCTAAGGGATCTATTAAAGGGGTTGTAAAGGAAAACATTTTTTCCCTAAATAGCTTCCTTTACCTTAGTGCAGTCCTCCTTCACTTACCTCATCCTTCCATTTTGCTTTTAAATGTCCTTATTTCTTCTGAGAAATCCTCACTTCCTGTTCTTCTGTCTGTAACTACACACAGTAATGTGACACTTTCTCCCTGGTGTGGAGAAAGCCTCTTGAGGGGGGAGGGAGCGAGCAGGAGTGTCAGGACGTCCACTAACACACAGCTCCTATCTGCAAAGTATAGAGTGTCCAGAAGAACAGGGAGTGAGGACTAACGACATGTAAAAGCAAAATGGAAGGACGAGGTAAGTGAAGGAGGACTGCACTAAGGTAAAGGAAGCTATTTAGGGAAAAAAATGTTGTTTTCCTTTACAACCCCTTTAATATTAAATAGAAGATTTTGCTGTGTGAAGAAGATGTTGCTGTGTGAATATAGTGTATTAATTAGGGTTGTCCCGATACCGATACTAGTATCGGTATCGGAACCGATACCGAGTATTTGCGGGAGTACTTGTACTCGCGCAAATGCTCCCGATGCTTCTGCCGATACTTTTTTTTGTATTTACCAACATGTTCTGGGAAAATTCTTTGAGTTTTTTACTACTGCGTGACAAGCAAATAAAACATTTTTATTCATTTTTACAAATTTTTATTCTTTTATAATGTCTTGAGTGAGGCGCCGTACACACGGCAGAGAACCTCGACGGGCAGAACACATCGTTCCGCCCGTCGAGGTTCTCTCCCGGCCGTCGAATTCGGCGACCCGCCCGTCGGGAATGGCAACCAGCCATTCTTCCAGGCGGGCCGTCGAGGAAATAGAGAGCGTGCTCTCTATTTCGGCTCGACGGGCTTCCCGATGGGAAGCTCGCCGAGACCGTACACACGGCCGAGGTCTTCGCTGGAATGTGCATTCCAGCGAGGTTCTCGCTGATTTTCAGCGAGAACCTCGGCCATGTGTACGGCGCCTTAGAGTTCTTCATAATTCTAAAGAAAATATCCTAATGCCACGTACACACGGTCGTTTTTTGCGATGAAAAAAAACGACGTTTTTTAAAACGTCATTTAAATTGATCGTGTGTGGGCAAAACGTCGTTTTTTGTCTTCAAAAAAACGACCAAAAAAAAATTCCAACATGCTTGAATTTTTTGTGTCGTTTTTCAAAACGTCGTTTTTTGTTTCACAAAAAGTCACTGTGTGTAGCAAAAACGTCTTTCAAAACGACGTTTTTCAACCCGCGCATGCCCAGAAGCTAGTTATGAAGCGGGCTTCAATGGAAAAGAGTGGTGAACGTAACCTCGCTTTTTGTGAAAAAACGATGGTGTGTATGCAAAATTGTCTTTGAAAAGTGACGTTTCAAAAACGTAGTTTTTTACTTCACAGAAAACGTCGTTTTTTTTCATCGCAAAAAACGACCGTGTGTACGCGGCATTAGTCTGTATTGTGGTTTGAAAACTGTCACATGACATATAAAAATAGTATCGGTATTCGGTATCGGCGAGCACATGAAAAAAAGTATCAGTACTTGTACTCGGTCCTAAAAAAGTGGTATCGGGACAACCCTAGTACTATAATATTTGGTCCGGGACAGTAAACGCTCCTTTATCTTGGACATTTTTGGTGTTGAAAAATCCAGCGGCTAAAGTAAAGGAATCTTGGCCGCCTGTTATAACCCAGCCTGCCGTATGGTTCCACACAGGTTGTCGTGACCACCTTACCGCCTGCAAACGCACCCCATAGAAGTGAATGGGTTGCCCTTTAATTGTATGTTCAAACAGGTGTGCAGGAGGTGGCATATTGCCTGGTATAGTTAGACCCCTATGCGATTCCCTTCTAAAAGTACAACTGACAGTAAATCTTACACATGGACATCAACACAAACAATTTAGGTAACTAGGAATTATATATTGTGACAGGCAGACTGGCAGTGAAATTGAAATAGTGTTGGATTGGCATTCAGGCCCCTGTATCCAAACCCAAATTCTTTGGGACAGATCAAATTTCTTTGATCCTCCCTTGGTACATGAGTCAAGCAACCATGGCAAAGTAAAATAAAGGAAATGCTTGGAGGGTACAAGCACCTTGAAGTATGCTGGTAATGGATGAAGTCCGTTTATGGGGAAAGATTAGGTATTGATCGATCGATTTGCCAAAACTTCTTGAAATTAAAGGTGTAACTGTTTTCCATTTACTCTTGTGGCACAGACGTCCCCCATTGACCTCTTGGTGAGTCTTGGGGAGAATCCGGAATCGTGACCATACAACAGGTGGTAATGTTTTAAAATAAAGGTCCTACAAAAGCTCCAGAAGAAGCTACGTTTGTGGTGAAACATGTAGAGGCAAACATTCTTTTGTAATATGACCAGAGGGCTATCTATAGCCCTAATTGTATAAGTAGTTTTATACTGTTTATCTATTAATACATTTACAATAGTATTTCTTGTATATTTGATTCTTTGATGTTTTGCATCTTAAAACTCTGCTTACTGCCCCCTTGGGAAATATAAACACTGCATCAGTACCCTCCCTGAGGCCTCGTACACACGACCATTTTCCTAGAGGAAAACGGTCGTGTGTATGTTTTTCGTTGAGAAAACTGTTATGGATCTCGACGAGAAAAAAAGAGAACATGTTCTTCTTTTTCCTCGTCGGGAGGCTCAATTTCGTCATCGTGTTTCTCGTCAGACTGTTTTACGACGAGAAACACGTTCGTGTGTATGCTTAGAAACTCGCGCATGCTCAGAATAAAGTATAAAACGGGAGCGCACCTTCGATAAAACTAGCGTTTGTAATGGAGATAGCACATTCGTCACGCTGTAACAGACTGAAAAACGCGAATCGTCTCTTACTAAACTTTTACTTAACACGCAGTAACGAGATTAGCAAAAGCAGCCCCAAGGGTTGTACCAGTGAATCCAACTTCCCATTTATAGTGCCGTCGTACGCGTTGTACGTCACCGCGTTTGAGAACGACGAGATTTTGTCTTGACAGTGTGTACGCAAAGAAAGCTTGTCAAGATTCTCGACAGGCCTGACAAGAACCTTGTCGAGGTAAACGATGTTTCATTTACGACGAGATTCTCGGTCGTGTG
The DNA here is from genome assembly GCA_029574335.1 of Rana kukunoris. Classification (NCBI taxonomy): domain Eukaryota; kingdom Metazoa; phylum Chordata; class Amphibia; order Anura; family Ranidae; genus Rana; species Rana kukunoris. The sequence goes on along the minus strand of CM056052.1, from coordinate 519,326,071 downwards.
TACGAGGCCTGATTCTTATCCCGTGCCATTATTTGTGTGCAGAGGTAGGCTGCTTAGCTACCCCTGACTCATGGGACTAAATAGGTCTTTATTGAGAACAAAACATAATTCAAAGAGATCCCACAGTACCTGTGGCCAAGGTGTGGTAGGCGACTGGTGAAGACCTTGGCTGCCAAGCATGTAAGGGCTGTTGTCTGCAGATAGGACTTGCTGGTGAGTAGTGTTGGCCAAAATCCCCAGAGCCTCCTGGTTGTAGTTGTTATCTAACTGGTCTGCACTGGGCATTGCCACTGGACTATCCATGAGAACTGTTTGCCGATTGTCCACGTTATACTGTTTCTGTGGGCTGGCCTCCTGTGGTAGATGCTTCCGTGGCGTCAAGTTTTGTTTGTAAGGATGCCGAAGCGTCTGCGTGTTTTGATACACATACTGCGGAACTGACCCCAGCTGAATCAACTGCATGCTCTGGGAGTGGTCCTGCTGGTAATTTTCAGCCTTTGCTGTGCAATCTGAATTATATGACTGTTGCTGAAGCTGCATGTGATGTTGCTGAGGTTGTTGCATATTGTGATGCAGTTCTGCAGACTGTACAGGGTAATACTGAGACATCTGACCAGAAAACTGCTGCTGCATTTCTTGCGTTAAGGGCCTCTGCTGCCCTCCTGGGTGCTGCTGCATAAAATACTGCATCTGCTGGGTTTCCTGTGGATGCTGCTGTAGTACCTGTTGGGTTTGCACCTGTTGCCTGAACTGATGCCCCTGCTGCATAGACTGGGATGCCTGAGGGGGGGGCTGCAAATACTCGTAATAAAAATGTGACTGAGGCTGTTGCAGTGAATGCTTCTGAGGCTGATCTGCCAAGCCCTGATGCATCTGCTGCGAGACCTGAGAGTACCTATCTAGGGTGCTAGGTTGCGTCTGCTCCTCGCCTGATGCCTTGAGCGACAACAGCTGCCTGAGTGTGCTGTCAGCGTCCAGCAGTGGCGACGGCTGGGGTAAACCCTGAGACATGGCATGAATCCTTAAATTCTGCCGTGCAAAAACTTGTGTGAAAGAGTCCAGTTTGTGTAAGGCCCCGCTGGTCGTTTTATGGTGATTGTCAAGCTGAGGATAGTAGGAAACCTGATATCCATCGTCTACGTTATTTTGTGGATTCCACTGCAAGCTTTGTTCAAAGCAATTTAATCCACTGTGGGCTCTACTGTGATTTGCAAACCCAGCGTTTGCCCACGGAGATGGCCTGGACACTTCCACTTGAACCCCTGAAGTGACATCTCTGGAGTCCTGAGATAAGTGGGGGGAGGAAGAGGATGACTCGGAGGCATTCATGTCTACGGAGTCATAGCTGTGGTGGAGCACCTGGTTGCTGGACTGATGTTGCATTTGTTGATAATACAAACTATCGCTGCTGTTGGATGCCAGGTGAGCCTTGTAGATCTGCTGATCTTCCATGGTGACTGGACTTCTCTGACTTGATTGCAGAAGCGCCCATATAGGAAAATGTCCCTGAGAGATATGAAAGTGGTAATAAAAAGTGCAGTCATGTATTGAGCGTGCCCATTTATCTGGATGAAGGGCCCCTGGCAGTTATAAATACAGAAGATCTTCAGACAGGCAAAGCGAGGCATCTTCACTCGGTGGAGGACAGGACTTGGGCAAATTTATTGACCGAAGCTCCATCTGAAAAGAGAAAATACATTACTTTCAAGAAGAATAAAAATAAAATAAAAATAAAATAACATATAATGAAATAAAATAAAAACATATAGGGCCAGATTCAGGTAGGAGAGCGGATCTTTATGGTGGAGTAACGTTTGTCATTTACGTTACTCCGCCGAAACTTTAGGAGCAAGTACTGTTATTCACATAGCACTTGCTCCTAAAGTTGCGGCGGCGTATCGAAAATGAGCCGGTGGAATTCAAATTGGGCGGGTAGGGGGCGTGTAGTATTTAAACTAGGCGCGATCCCGCGGCGAACGTACTGCGCATGCGTCGACTGTCAGTGCGCATGCTCCAAATTCTGTCAGTGAACGTCAATGACGTCAATCCCCATTCACGGACGTTTTACGCAAACGACGCGAAAATTACGGAAACGTCGGAAAGTCACTGCGTCGGGCCCGCGTACGATCGTGAATTTCCGATTCTCGCTGATTAACATATTCTCGGCGTTAATCAGCGGGAACGCCCCGAGAGCCATTTTTAAAATTGCAGTTCCGATTCGACGGCGAAATACAATTACGCCGCTCGTATAGGAACTCCAACTGGCGTATCTTGTTTTCTGCTTACAGAAAACGGATAAGCCAGCTCAAAGTGAGAGTTAGGCTGGCGAATCACTGATACTCCAGCCTAACTCTACCTGAATCTGGCCCATAATGAATTAAAATAAAAGCAGTGCTCCAGACCAGTGGGTGTCAACCTTACGTGCCTCACAGACCACTAAACTCACAATTTTAAATCCATATTTTTGGGCCACTAACATGAATTTTACAAGCCTAAAAGACCTTACACACAATCTGACTTTTTGACAACAAATGTCTGACAGACCTGTTTTTTCGGACAATCCGACCGTCTGTACGCTCCATCGGACAAACTTTTTGTGTTTTTCATCGGACAAATGTTCGCTGTGCAAACAGACAAACTTTCCCGCAACAAATGTCCTACATAGGCTAATCCAATCAGAACCAATGCCTAAGATCAGACAACAATAGCATAAGTTGCCCACAGGGTGGCGGTAAACAGTTGAAAAACCACGTAATTAGGTGAAAATTTGCCACATGAGCAGGGCCATTGATAAGGCAATACAACTGGACCTGTTGTAATGGGCCCAGGGCTTCTCTGCTAAACAGAGGGGCCCGGGCCAGCTTTATTGTTCATTTCTGCTCAGATTAATAAATTGGGGGGTTGTAAACCTTCATGTTTTTTCACCTTAATGCACCATAATTGTTTGGTACAGGAGCGCGCCCACAAGGTAACCCCCGAGAGAGAGAGCTTCCCAGAGGGGGGTTAGTTCTTTCAGGGAGGAGCTGCGAGAGCCGCCGTGGGACCCCAGAAGAGGAAATTCGGGGCAACTCTGTACATCGGGGGGTAAAGGTGGGGGGGGTACCGTAAGAAAGGCTGTACAGGGCCCCATGATTTCTAACAGCAGCCCTGCACATGATGGTACGGAGCAAAACATTAACACTGTGGAAGCTCTGACACCACCTGACAAAGAGCTTACACAGGGTTTGGACTCCAGGAGGAATGTTTGGTATAAGTAGGTGTGTGGAGGAAGGGAGCGAGGGATAGCTCCTCCAACAGAACCTGTCACTCTCTCTGAATAGACAAAGTAAAACCTTTACAGTCAGGTCCATAAATATTGGGACATCAACACAATTTTAATCTTTTTGGCTCTATATATCCACCACAATGGATTTGAAATGAAACAAGAAGTGCTTTAACTGCAGACTTTCAGCTTTAATTTGAGGGTATTTACATCCAAATCAGGTGAACGGTGTAGGAATTACAACAGTTTATATATGTGCCCCCGCTTTTTAAGTGACCAAAAGTAATAGGACAATTGGCTGCTCAGCTGTTCCATGACCAGGTGTGTGTTATTCCCTCATTATGCCATTTACAAGGAGCAGATAAAAGGTCCAGAGTTAATTTCAAGTGTGCTATTTGCATTTGGAATCTGTTGCTGTTAACTCTTAATATGAGACCCAAAGAGATGTCACTATCAGTAAAGCAAGCCATCATTAGGCTGAAAAAACAAAACAAACCCATCAGAGAGATAGCAAAAACATTAGGTGTGGCCAAATCAACTGTTTGGAACATCCTTAAAAAGAAAGAACGTACCGGTGAGCTCAGCAACACCAAAAGACCCGGAAGACCACGGAAAACAACTGTGGTGATTGACTGAAGAATTCTTTCCCTGGTGAAGAAAACACCCTTCACAACAGTTGGCCAGATCAAGAACACTCTCCAGGAGGTAGGTGTATGTGTGTCAAAGTCAACAATCAAGAGAAGACTTCACCAGAGTGAATACAGAGGGTTCACCACAAGATGTAAACCATAGGTGAGCCTCAAAAACAGGAAGGCCAGATTAGAGTTTGCCAAACAACATCCAAAAAAGCCTTCACAGTTCTGCAACAACATCCTATGGACAGATGAGACCAAGATCAACTTGTACCAGAGTGATAGGAAGAGAAGAGTATGGAGAAGGAAAGGAATTGCTCATGATCCAAAGCATATCACCTCATCAGTGAAGCATGGTGATGGTAGTGTCATGGCGTGGGCATGTATGGCTGCCAATGGAACTGGTTATCATGTATTTATTGATGTGACTGCTAGACATGTGCAGACTGGAATATTTTGTTTCGTTTTCGTTCGGAAAACAAATTTATTTAGTAACTCCCGAAAATCGTTTTGATTTATTTCGTTTTTCGTTGGGGAATAGCTTTCGTCCGAAAATCCGATAATACTTGGTTTCTGTCGAATGGTCAAAAGAATATTCGACGGAACGTTGAATTGTACATTTCCATTCGAATATTCCGTCTACAAGAATTCTAATGTTGTATGACTAGTAATAATGTCGAATCTATTTTCTCATAAATTGAAATCTATTCTCTGTAATGTCGAATCTATTATTTCTATAGTGTCGAATCTTTTCTCTTTAATGTCAAATCTTTTCCCTATAATGTTGAATCTTTTCCCTATAATGTCGAATCTTTTCCCTATAATGTCGAATCTCTCTATATCGAATTTTTACCGCAACGAAAACGAAAATAAAGCATTTTTTATGTCGGATCTTTCAGTTTTCGTTTCTTGTGCTTTCGTTATCGTTTGTTAAAACGATAACGAAAAAAAACAGATTTTCGGATGAAAATGCATTCTAACGAAAACGAATGCACATGTCTAGTGACTGCTGACAAAGGCAGCAGGATGAAATCTGAAGTGTTTCGGGCAATATTATTATCTGCTCATATTCAGCTAAATGCTTCAGAACTCATTGGACAGCGCTTCACAGTGCAGATGGACAATGACCCGAAGCATACTGCGAAAGCAACCAAAGAGTTTAAGAGAAAGAAGTGGAATGTTATGCAATGGCCAAGTCAATCACCTGACCTGAATCCGATTGAGCATGCATTTCACTTGCTGAAGACAAAACTGAAGCAAGAACTGAAGACAGTTGCAGTATAAGCCTGGCAGAGCATCACTCTGAAACCCAGCGTCTGGTGATGTCTATGGGCCAGATTCAGGTAGATGGGAGCATCTTTAAGCTGGAGTAACGTTTCTCATTTACGTTACTCTGGCGAAACTTTAGGAGCAAGTGCTGTTATTCATGAAGCACTTGCTCCTAAAGTTGCGGCAGCGCATCGCAAATGAGCCGGCGGAATTCAAATTGGGCGGGTACGGGGCGTGTATTATTTAAACTGAGCGCGATCCCGTGGCGAACGTACTGCGCATGCGTCGACTGTCAATGCATCCCAGTGCGCATGCTCCAAATTCTGGCAGTGAACGTCAATGACGTCAAATCCCCATTCATGGACGTTTTACGCAAGCGACGCGATTTTTTTTTTTTCGACGCGATGACGACGGCTATACTTAACATAGGATACTCCACTAGGGGGCTGCTTTATCTTTACGCCGCGTATCGCTTACGGAAACGTCGGAAAGTCACTGCGTCGCACTCGAATACGATCGTGAATTGCCGACTCCCGCTGATTAACATATTTTTTCGGCGTTAATCAGCGGGAACGCCCCCGGCGCCATTTTTAAATTAAAGTTGTGATGCGATGGCGAAATTCAATTACGCCGCTCGCATCGGAACTCCAACCCGGCGTTTCTTGTTTTCTGGTTACAGAAAACAAAAACGCCGGCTTAAAGGGACAGTTAGTCCAGCCTAACTCTACCTGAATCTGGCCCTATGTGTTCCAGACTTCATGGCTGTAATTGACTGCAAAGAATTTTCAAACAAGTATTAAAAAGTGAAAGTTAGGGGGTGTCAGGACGGACAATGGTATTAGGTGCCCTTATGGGGTATTCTACTTTCTCACGACTTTTGACTCAAGGTACAGTGGGATATCCTATTCTATGTAAAGTGATGAACTTTGTTTTTAAATTTATTCTAAGTTGTATACTTTATTTTGTACTGTTTGTATATCATTCTGCCCCAGGATGTTCTGGGGCATTTAAATGTACTGCACTGCTCTTTAATAAACTTCTTTTGAAGATAAAAAAAAAAAAAAAAAAAAGTTTGATTTATGATTGTTAATCTGTCCCATTACTTTTGGACCCTTAAAAAGCGGGAGGCACATATACGAACTGTTGTAATTCTAAGGCCTCGTACACACGAGGCAATCCATTTGTTCAAATTGGTCGGACCGACCGATTTGAACAGATCTGTCTGCTGGCATTTTGGTTTGCTCGCGTGTACACACGAGCAAACCAAAATCCCCACCAGCAGACAGCGCGCTGACGTGTCGGTGACGTGGCGGTGACGTTGACGCCGCCACGTCACCGCACCAGGAAGTAAAACACTTCCGCGCATGCGTCGAAACTATTCGGCACGTGTGCGAGAAGACATGTCTGCTGGTTAGCGTACTAACCAGCAGACATGTCGGGCGGACGGGTTCCCAGCCGACGGATTGGTAAGCATGCTTTCCAATCTGTCGGGTGGCCAAATCCGTCGGCTCGCCCGTACACACGATCAAATCTGTCTGCTGAAACGGTCTAGCAGACTGTTTCCAGCAGACAGATTTGATCGTGTGTATGAGGCCTTACACCGTTCACCTGATTTGCATGTAAATACCCTCAAATTAAAGCTGAAAGTCTGCAGTTAAAGGACATCTTGATCGTTTCATTCCCAATCCATTGTGGTGGTGTATAGAGCCAAAAAGATTAGAATTGTGTCTCATTTTTTTTGGACCTGACTGTAAGTACCTTCGCCGTAATAAAAATGATTGCTGTGGTAAAGCTTTTATAGTATTATATAGTATATACAAAAAAAAAAAAAAAAACATCTGAACAAAGTATCATGTTTATCACCTTCTCTTTTATGACTCTATAAAGATCACAAGTTCATCTCTATGTCGGTAACTTCTATTTATTCTCTACAGTACTTCCTTTCCAGGTAGAGTTAGCGATTTCCTATCAGGTGACTTAAAGACGTGAAACATGTTTAACCTCAAGACGTTGAAAAGAGACAGAAGAGAACTACAGGGTGTCTTTCATATGTTGGCTTGGGGGTTGCCCTTTAACCCTCTAGCTGCTGTGGTTATGTTCCAATTTCCTGCCCCATGTGGCCAAACGTTCACATTTTCTTACATATCAAATAAATGTAAACTACAAGCTTTATTGAGGTCCCCAAAGACCCCATAGTTTCCGAAAATAGAGATAGAATTAAAATTTAGCATTCATGGTCTTCTATGTCCAGTAATATTGTAGAAATGTTGCCCAACCTACTGTACATACCTCCCAACTTTCTGAGATGAGAAAGATGGAAACCTTTATGTGTTGAGGGAATGGACACCACAGTACTCCACAACACACCGTTGTGCATTACTATGTGCTGCAAGTATTTTAAGGTAGTCAATCAGTTGCAACTGATTCTAAATTAACATCATATTTGAGCAGCCTAAAGCAGTGTTTTTTAATCTTTTTCAAGTCAGGGCACCCTTAAAAAAAGATTTTCAGCCTTGAGGCACCCCGTTCTAAGGCTTACTCTTATACACTCAGCACAAAATCGTGCACGTTCCCAACACGACAACAATGGCACTGCTGTTTAGAAGATGATCAGGGGTGCCATTAATTATAATGGTACCCCCAGTCATTGGTAAATGCGTGTATTTTCGGTGCGGTCACTATTTTATAAAAGGGATTGGGGACTTCTTTCTCTGCGTTTCTGTGGGTAGGAAATCCCATTGCCCATTGATCTGACCGGAAGTGGAAGCAGGTTCCTGTCAAAATCAAAAAAAACATTCCAAAAAATGGGAGAGGAAGGAAAGTGAAACTTCCCCTTTAGGGTAAAGTTCTGCTTTAACTTTTGGCTGTGAAAAAGGTTTTAGGAGATGACTGCCATAGTTAGGGCAGTTTTTGGTCCCTTTGCTGCGGTATCCCTTGAGGACTCTTTGTGGCACCCTGTTTGAAAAAATGCTGGTCTAAAGCCTGGTACACACTATGGGCTAGATTCAGGTAGGAGATACGACGGCGTATCTCCAGATACAACGTCGTATCACTGCGTCGGAGGCGTCCTATCTATGCGCCTGATTCTTAGGCCACATACACACGATCAGACCGGTCTGATGAAACTGGTCCGATGGTCTGATGTGTGTACACACCATCGGACCAAAAATCCGATCAGACCAGAACGCGGTGACGTAGAACACAACTCGTGCTGAAAAAACGAAGTTCAATGCTTCCAAGCATGCGTCGACTTGATTCTGAGCATGCACAGGTTTTGGTCCGATGCTTTTGCATACTAACCATTGAACCTGTCCGACGGACAGATTTAAAGCAGGTTTTAAAAACTTTGGTCCGACGGAAAACGGTCCGATGGGCCGTACACACCATCGAACTGGTCCGATGAAACTGGTCTGCAGACCAGTTTCATCGGACCGGTCTGATCGCGTGTACGCGGCCTTAGAATCAGTTACGCATAGTTTTGCCTTAGTTCCGACTGGCGCAAGTCACTTACGCCGTCGTATCTAACGTGCATATTTACGCTGGCCGCTAGGTGGCATTCCCGTTGATTTACGTGTTGAATATGCAAATGAGATAGATACGCTGAATCACGAATTAGCGTTTTTTTTACGTCGTTTGCGTAGGCGTACGTCCGGCGTAAAGTTACCCCTGCTATATGAGGCGCAGCCAATGTTAAGTATGGACGTCGGGACAGCGTCTTATTGTACGTAGTTTACGTCGTTTGTGTAAGTCGATTAGGAATGGGGCTGGGCGTAAGTTACGTTCACGTCGTTTTCATTGACTATTTGCGACGTGATTTGGAGCATGCGCACTTGGCTACGTTCACGGCCAGCGCATGCGCAGTTCGTTCGGTGCGTCGATTACATTACGTGGGGATACGCCGGCCCATTTACGCTACGCCGCCGCAACTTACGGTGCAAGTGCTTTGTGAATACAGCACTTGCCCGTAAAAGTTGCGGAGGCGTAGCGTAAATGGGATACGCTACGCCCGCAGATTTTTACGCCGATCTACCTGAATGTAGCCCAATGCGTTTTTTTCGTTCAACCCTGCTGTGGTGGCTCAACGTGATTGGCACTGCGCTGACAAGCCATTCACCTCTGCAGCCAAGGGTTCGGATCCCGGTCTCGGCTACATGTGAATTGAGTTTGGTGGTCTCAGCCCGGCTCCCGGTGGGTGTGCTATGCAAGGTACGCCTGTGCTTAGTACGCCCACCCCCCCCCCCCCACAAAAACCACCACACTTGCACGCACACAAAATTGGTTTAAAACACATGCACTTTGGCCATGCGGTCTCTTAAAATAAAGAGAGGCGAAGGACCTACGGGGCTGGCTGGGTGGGCTAGGCCCCCTCACTCCCTCATAGGGGGAGTCCCTCTGCCCCATTGGGGTCCCGTTGGGCCCCAGTTGGGCTCCCAAGAGGAGCAGGTAGGGCGGGGTGAGTGGGAGGCCCCCCTTCACACCCGCCATTGCCACCAGGGGCATGGAGAAGGATGGCGATTGCCTCCGGGGGGAGGGTCTGCCTACTCCCAACTCCTGCAGTCCGGCTCCTCTCTCTCGAGTTCACGCACAAAAATACACTTTAAAAAAAAAAAAAACCCTGCTCTCTATCTAAGTTCATCGGAAATGGTCCAATGGGGCATATACACGGTCGGAATATCCGATGAAAAGCTCCCATCTGACTTTTTCCATTGGAAATTCCGAATGTGTGTACGGACAGATATGTCTGCTGGTTAGTGTGCTAACCAGCAGACATGTCGGACGGACAGATTCCCAGCAGACAGATTTTAAAGCATGCTTTAAAATTTGTCTGCTGGAAAAATCTGTCTATCCGCCCGTACACACGATCAAATTCGTCTGCTGAAACGGTCCGTCGGACCGTTTCCAGCAGATAGATTCGATCGTGTGTACGCGGCCTTACTGTTTCTACCGGTTCACCTGAAAAACAATCAGATGGTGGTGCCGGCTGGCCACACAGGTGATCTAAGAGTATATCTGCTTTGATCGACTCTATGGCCTTGGAGGACTGGAGCGATGTCGTGAAATCACTTCCTGTCAAGACTGGAAGCAAAACATTAAAACATTTTTTTTTTTTTGCTTTTAAAGGCAAAGGAAAGATTTGGGGTCTTTTTTGACCGTGTGAGCGTCATTTTAACCACTTCCTTACTGGGCATGTAAACCCCCTTCCTGACCAGGTGAAATTTCAGCTTGCGGCACTGCGTCGCTTTAACTGACAATTGCGCGGTCGTGCGATATGGCTCCCAAACAAAATTGGCGTCCTTTTTTCCCCACAAGTAGAGCTTTCTTTTGGTGGTATTTGGTCACCTCTGCAGTTTTTATTTTTTGCGCTATAAACAAAAAAGGACGACAATTTTGAAAAAAAATACAATATTTTTTACTTGTTGCTATAAAAAATAGCCCAATTTAAAAAAAAAAATCAGTTTAGGCCGATACGTATTCTTCTACATATTTTTGGTAAATAAAAATAAAAAATCGCAATAAGCGACTGGTTTGCGCAAAAGTTATAGCGCCTACAAAATAAGAGACAGAATTATTATTTTTTATTATTTATTTTTTTACTAGTAATGGCGGCGATCTGCGATTTTTATTGCGACTGTGACATCATGGAGGAGACATCGGACACTTTTGACACATTTTTGGCACCATTCACATTTATACTGCAATCAGTGCTATAAATATGCACTAATTACTGTATAAATGTGACTGGCAGGGAAGGGGTTAACACTAGGGGGTGAGGAAGGGGTTAATGTGTATCCTGTATAGTGTTCTAACTGTGGGGGGAGGGGGGGTGACCGATCTGTGTCCCTATGTACTAGGAACACAGATCGGTCTGCTCTCTCTATGACAGGACGCTGTCATTGTGAGAGCCGGCAATGAAAGATGATCTCATATGTTTACATATGAAATCATCTCTCATTCGCTGCACAGATCGCATCACAAACGGCCACTCTGATTGGCCGTTCGCGGCGATCTGTGATTGGCTGTGTCCAAGGGACACGGCCAGTACACAAGTTCCCCGCTGCGCGCTCGGGAGCGCACGCTGGGAACACAGAAAGAGGCTGCCGTGAAAACACGGCAGCCCAGAGATTTAGAACCACCCTGCGGCCGCATATAGTCGTACGGCCGTAGGGAAGTGGTTAAAGTGTGGCATGTTAGGTATCTATTTACTCGGTGTAACATCATCTTTGACATTTTACAAAAAATTGGGGTAAATATTTTTTTTCAAATTCATTCGTCAGAGTGTATTTATTTAAAAAAATATTTCATTTGCAAAATGGACATAAAAAATTGCAATGATTGTAATTTTATTCCCTAGGGTCTCTGCAACAAAATGTATAATGTTACGGGTTAAAAGTAATTTTCTAGCAAAAAATACTGATTTAAACCAAAAGTGCCAGAAAAAGCCTGGTCTGCAAGTGGTTAAAGCCTTGTGACTTATTACTCAGGGTCATGTATTAAAACTGACAATTTTTTTTTTTTTTAAACATGTCATAGGCTGGAGTTCCCTTTTCATAAAAAAACAAATTCCTAAGAACTGTAAGACTTCTCGGCATTAGACAATCCACCATCCGACTGCACTTCATCCTCCCATCACAGAGTGTTGGCAGTTCATGAGATTCCTCCGGCACGGGCTTCTCCAGAACACACGCACCTTGCCACGGCCTGCCTATAAATTCCATGGAAGAGGCTGATAATATTTACTTTTACAAACCACAGAAATATTTACTTCTTCCTCTTTGAATTTCCGCTGTTCAGGCCACGCCTTTCCCTCAAAGTCATTTGTGTAATTCTTTCCATTACATAATCAGAATGAAAAGACCTTTCTACTTTAACCGGAGGTTTAGCCAGTCCTCGCTTAAAGCTGAACGCCAGGCAGATCATAAAACACACCAACCAATGCAGCTATGTATATGTTTTTGAAAAAAATCATTAGGGACCCATTCACATGACTGTGCTGGGGTGTTACCGCAAAGCACTAGTGTGAATTGGCCCTTAATGACTGAGTAGTAACAAAACAAAGCTTGCCAAACATGGCAGTATACCAAGACGCTCAGCCAAGTACAGACAGAAAAATTAGATATCCATTTATCTATACCATTCAACCTTCTTCGAGGGATGGAGATCTACTAGAACAATACTGATGAAGTCAAAAATCACCAGGCATAGTGCCCCCCCCAAAAAAAGAAAAAACAGGAGGACCGCCCCCCCCCCTTGTTTATGATTTTTTCTTTGACAAAAATAAGTAGTACAAGATGTGCAGGGGTTTTGGAGCGCATGACCACTTCACCAGGTTTCCAGATGCATGACCACTTTACCAGGTTTCCAGATGCATGACCACTTTACCAGGTTTCCAGATGCATGACCACTTTACCAGGTTTCCTGATGCCATGACCACTTCACCAGGTTTCCAGATGCATGACCACTTTACCAGGTTTCCAGATGCATGACCACTTTACCAGGTTTCCAGATGCATGACCACTTTACCAGGTTTCCTGATGCCATGACCACTTCACCAGGTTTCCAGATGCATGACCACTTCACCAGGTTTCCTGATGTCATGACCACTTCACCAGGTTTCCTGATGTCATGACCACTTCACCAGGTTTCCTGATGCCATGACCACTTCACCAGGTTTCTTGATGCCATGACCACTTCACCAGGTTTCTTGATGCCATGACCACTTCACCAGGTTTCCAGATGCCATGACCACTTCACCAGGTTTCCTGATGCCATGACCACTTCACCAGGTTTCCAGATGCATGACCACTTCACCAGGTTTCTTGATGCCATGACCACTTCACCAGGTTTCCAGATGCCATGACCACTTCACCAGGTTTCCTGATGCCATGACCAATTCACCAGGTATCCTGATGCCATGACCAATTCACCAGGTATCCTGGTGCCATGACCACTTCACCAGGTTTCCTGATGCCATGACCACTGTTTCCTGATGCCATGACCACCTCACCAGGTTTCCAGATGCCACGATCACTTTACCAGGTTTCCTGATGCCATGACCACTTCACCAGGTATCCTGGTGCCATGACCACTTCACCAAGTTTCCTGATGCCATGACCACTTCACCAGGTTTCCTGATGCCATGACCACTTCACCAGGTTTCCAGATGCCATGACCACTTCACCAGGTTTCCTGATGCCATGACCACTTCACCAGGTTTCCAGATGCCATGACCACTTCACCAGGTTTCCTGATGCAATGACCAGTTCACCAGGTTTCCAGATGCCATGACCACTTCACCAGGTTTCCAGATGCTATGACCTCTTCACCAGGTTTCCAGATGCCATGGCCACTTCACCAGGTTTCCTGGTGCCATAACCACTTCACCAGGTTTCTTAATGCCATGACCACTTCACCAGGTTTCCTGATGTCATGACCAATTCACCAGGTTTCCTGATGCCATGACTAATTCACCAGGTATCCTGGTGCCATGACCACTTCATCAGGTTTCCAGATGCCATAACCACTTCACCAGGTTTCCAGATGCCATGACCACTTCACCAGGTTTCCTGATGCCATGACCACTTCACCAGGTTTCCAGATGCCATGACAGCTTCACCAGGTTTCCAGATGCCATGACCGCTTCACCAGGTTTCCAGATGCCATGACCGCTTCACCAGGTTTCCTGATGCCATGACCACTTCACCAGGTTTCCAGATGCTATGACCTCTTCACCAGGTTTCCAGATGCCATGACCACTTCACCAGGTTTCCAGATGCCATGACCGCTTCACCAGGTTTCCTGATGCCATGACCGCTTCACCAGGTTTCCAGATGCTATGACCTCTTCACCAGGTTTCCAGATGCCATGGCCACTTCACCAGGTTTCCTGGTGCCATAACCACTTCACCAGGTTTCTTAATGCCATGACCACTTCACCAGGTTTCCTGATGTCATGACCAATTCACCAGGTTTCCTGATGCCATGACTAATTCACCAGGTATCCTGGTGCCATGACCACTTCATCAGGTTTCCAGATGCCATAACCACTTCACCAGGTTTCCAGATGCCATGGCCACTTCACCAGGTTTCCTGGTGCCATAACCACTTCACCAGGTTTCTTAATGCCATGACCACTTCACCAGGTTTCCTGATGCCATGACCACTTCACCAGGTTTCCTGATGCCATGACCAATTCACCAGATATCCTGCACAAATTGGTCATAAATTGTGATCTGATCTTCATCTAAGTCACAACAATAGACACTCACAGTCTGCTTAAACTAATAACACACAAAGATAAATGTTACCATGTTTTTGGTGAACACAAAACATGTAAACATTCACAGTGCAGGTGGAAAAAGTATGTGAATCCTTGGATTTATTAACTGGTTGAACCTTCTTTGGCAGCAATAACTTCAACCAAATGTTTCCTGTAGTTGCAGATCAGAAGTGCAGGAGTAATTCTTGACCATTCCTCTTTACAGAACTGTTTCAGTTCAGCAATATTCTTGGGATGTCTGGTGTGAATTGCTTTCTTGAGGTCATGCCACAGCATCTCAATCGGGTTGAGGTCAGGACTCTAACTGGGCCACTCCAGAAGGCGATTTTCTTCTGTTTAAGCCATTCTGTTGATTTACTTCTATGCTTTGGGTCGTTGTCCTGTTGCCCATCTTCTGTTGAGCTTCAGCTGGTGGACAGATGGCCTTAATTTCTCGTGCAAACTGTCTTGATAAACTTGGGAATTCATTTTTCCTTCAATGATAGCAATCCGTCCAGGCCCTGACGCAGCAAAGCAGCCCCAAACCATTATGCCCCCACCACCATACTTCACAGTTGGGATGAGGTTTTGATGTTGGTGTGCTGTGCCTCTTTTCTCCACACTAAGGGCCAGATTCAGGTAGAGTTAGGCTGGAGTATCAGTGATACTCCAGCCTAACTCTCACTTTGAGCCGGCGTTTCTGTTTTCTGTAGTCAGAAAACAAGAAACGCCGGGTTGGAGTTACTATACGAGCGGCGTAATTGTATTTCGCCGTCGTATCGTAACTTCAATTTTAAAAATGGCGCGTGGGGCGTTCCCGCTGATTAACGCCGAGAATATGTTAATCAGCGGGAATCGGAAATTCACGATCGTATTCGGGCGCGACGCAGTGACTTTTCGACGTTTCCGTAAGAGATACGCGGCGTAAAGAAATACATGCCCCCTAGGTGGAGTATCCTATGTTAAGTATGGCCGTCGTCATCGCGTCGAAAAAAAAAATTCGAGTCGTTTGCGTAAAACGTCCGTGAATGGGGAGTGACGTCATTGACGTTCACTGACAGAATTTGGAGCATGCGCACTGACAGTCGACGCATGCGCAGTACATTCGCCGCGGGATCGCGCATAGTTAACATAATACACGCCCCCTACCCACCCAATTTGAATTCCGCCGACTCATTTTCGCTACGCCGCCGCAACTTTAGGAGCAAGTGCTTTGTGAATAACAGTACTTGCTCCTAAAGTTACGGCGGAGTAACGTAAATGAGAAACGTTACTCCACAGTAAAGAATCGCCCATCTACCTGAATCTGGCCCATAGTGTTGTGTGTTTCTTCCAAACAACTCAACTTTGGTTTCATCTGTCCACAAAATATTTTGCCAGTACTGCTGTAGAACATACAGGTGCTCTTGTGCAAACTAAACGTGCAGCAATGTTTTTTTTTTTGCACAGCAGTGGCTTCCTCTGTGATATCCTCCCATAAAATCCATCATTGTTTAGTGTTTTATGTATCATAGAATCGCTAACAGGGATGTTAGCATATGCCAGAGACTTTTGTAAGTCTTTAGCTTACAAAAGTCTAGGCTCTTCTAGGCTCTTCTTCACCTCATTGAGTCTGCGCTGCGCTCCTGCAGTCATCTTTACAGGACGGCCACTCCTAGAGAGAGTAGCAGTAGTGCTGAACTTTCTCCATTTTTTAATAATTTGTCTTACCGTGGACTGATGAACAGCAAGACTTTTGGAGATACTTTTATAACCCTTTCCAGCTTTATGCAAGTCAACAATTCTTAATTGTAGGTCTTCTGAGAGCTCTTTTGTGCGAGGCATCATTCACATCAGGCAATGCTTTTTGTGAAAAGCAAACCCAGAACTGGAGTGCGTTTTTTATAGGGTAGGGCAGCTGTAAACAACACCTCCAATCTCATCTCATTCATTCGACTCCAGTTGACGGACACCTCACTCCAATTAGCTCTTGGAGATGTCATTAGTCTAGGGGTTCACATACTTTTTCCACCTGCACTGTGAATGTGTACATGGTGTGTTCAATAAAAACATGGTAACATTTAATTATTTGTGTGTTATTTTTTTAAGCAGACTGTGAGTGTCTATTGTTGTGACTTAGATGAAGATCAGATCACATTTTATGACCAATTTGGACAGAAATCCATATCATTCCAAAAGGGTTCACATACGTTTTATTACAACTGTAGATTACTGGGGAATGTCTTTTTTTTCTTTTATTATGCTCAGTGTGTTCAGACAAAAAACACAGAGGGCCAGATTCTCGTCAATTCGCATATTTTTCTTCTGGCGTAGCGTATCCCATTTACGCTACACCTCCGCAGCTTTTACGGGCAAGTGCTGTATTCTCAAAGTGACTTACGCCAGTCGGATCTACACCAAATCTATGCGTAACTGATTCTAAGAATCAGTCGCATAGATAGGACGCCTCAGAAACAGAGATACGACGGTGTATCTGGAGATACGCCGTCATATCTCTTCTGAGAATCTGGCCCTGAGGGTTTAAAAGAGAAGTATGGGATTTTTTTATCGTACTTACCTAGGTGGATCCATTATCGGTCCGATGCTGCATCTGTCCCCAGTCGGCTCTAACACTGAGAACCGAGCGACCAAACGCTGTTCGCTCGGTTCTCAGAGCTCCCCAAGCAGAGAGCTGGTGATTGTCAGTCACCTGCTCTCTACACTGCCCCCTACCCATCACTTACTGAAGCTCTGGGCTGTGGAGGGGACTGGAGCGGCCAACTGAGGTTCTCAGCGGTCCGCTGAGATGTTAGCCGACAGCGGGCTTCAGAACAAATTGCTCTCCTGTGATCCACAAGAGAAGTACAGCTAAACAAGCTTTGGCTGCACTTCTCGTTTAATAAAACTTTCATTTCAAATCTAACTGTAGATTTCTTTTTGGAGTTAAACCAATACTAAAAATCTTTACCAATACTAAAAATACCTAATCGTTGTCTTCGTTTCTCTCAAGATCTCCTGCTCTCTAGCTCCCTCGTCAACTCCTCCCATGCTCACCTCCAGGACTTTTTCAGAGCATCTCCAATCCTGTGGAACTCGTTACCCCAATCTGTCTGATTATCTCCAACTCTATTCGCTTTTGGACGATCCGTGAAAACCTTCCTCCTCAGAGAATCCTACCCTACCCACATCTAACAACTGTATGTCTGTTTTCTCCATCAGCTCATCCACCAGTTATTATCTTTTGTATCACTTGACCTTCCCTTCTATATTGTAATCTCTAATGAGCAGGGCCCTCAGATTCCTCCTGTATTGTATTGTATTGTAGTTGTACTGTCTGCCCTCATGTTGTAAAGTGCTGCACAACTGTTGGCGCCATATAAATCCTGAATAATAATAATAATGCAGTGGAATCTTGGATTACGAGCATAATCCGTTCCAGGAGAATGTTCGTAATTAAAAGCTCTCGTATATCAAAGCAAGTTTCCCCATAGGAGTCAATGTACATGAAAATATTTTGTCCACATTGAATTCAACGGCTTGTGCAATACCAGAGGTACAGAGGTGGGGGGCGCCCGAGAGCATCAGAAATGCTCAGAGACAGCTCGGCTGACCTCAAAAATCCTCGGAAACACATGGGAATAGAGTATTTCTGAGTGATTCTGAGAATTTCCGAACCGTTCCGAGTGTCACCGGCGCTCCCGTACCTCTGGCCATATGCGGTACTGCACACCCCATTAGCTTGAATTCTGCTCGTTTTGCGAGACAACCGTCTCAGATTTTTTTTTAAAAAGTTGCTCGTCTTTCAAAATGCTTGTTAACCACGTTACTCGTAAACCAAGGTTCCACTGTAATAATAAAATATATAAAAATAACAAAAATAGTAGTCAGTTATTAAAAGGTAAGCGGCTAGGAGGTCCAAACAAGTCATGTTTTCAAGCTATACTCGTGGATCATTCTATTTAATACATTGCAGGATAAAATTTCACATGGCTGGTTCATCCATAACATCAGCTATCCACTGTCTAATTAGGTTAATGGGCTGAGAAATGTAACATCATACTATGTATGGGTGGCTGGCTAAACGGCACATCGGAAAATGAATATGACAAGGTTACGGTAGAGCCGGCATATGCATTTCACAAGAGTGGGAAAATCAGGACATGCAGCCGGCGCAGACGTCAAAGCAGGAAAGGCGCCCAGATAGATGACATGACAGCGCGGCAGGAAAAGATTAATGCACACGATCAATGTGCCTTATCAATAACGGCGAGGGATCTGTAGGAGACAGATGAGATGGTTTATAGGACAATGAATCACTTATTTCATTTATTCTGAAGTGGCTTATTTCCCGGAGGAGAACAATTCCTAGAAAAGGAGTTTCTCTTCATATGGGATCCAGGAACGTACATGCCCAGCAAGTATACATTACATCATGGGCATGGTATATTCATCCTAATCTGGTGTGCTGTGGCATCACCATCGGTAGCTTTTACATATCATTTAAATAAAAATTATAATATATACCGTATATTCTCGAGTATAAGCCGAGTTTTTCAGCACATAATGCACAGCTCTCTCTCAGGCCGTGTACACACGACCGAGGTTCTCGCTGGAAACCAGCGAGAACCTCGCTGGAAGCTGCATTCCAGCGAGGACCTCGGCCGTGTGTACACTCTCGGCGAGCTTCCCGTCAGGAAGCCCGTCGAGCAGAAATAGAGAGCACGCTCTCTATTTGCTCGATGGCCCGTCTGGAAGAATGGCTGGTTGCCATTCCCGACGGGCGGGTTGCCGATTTCGACGGCCGGCAGGGAACCTCGACGGGCGGAACGATGTGTTCTGCCCGTCGAGGTTCTCTGCCGTGTGTACACGGCCTCACACTCTAGTAAGAGTTTGCCAGAAAGGGAGGGGGGTGAATCATAAGAGGGCCAATGAGAGCTGCAGAGCTGGAGGCATGCCTCTGTATGTCTGTGTAAATCCAGGAAGCGAACAAAAAAAATGATTCAGCTGCTCACAGCTAAAATGATTGTAGCTAGACTCAGTGGAGGGAGATTTTATGCAGCATATTTGGCAAGTACAGAATCACAGTATATATAAAAATAATATACAAAGTGGTTGGAGGGAAGCTTCAGAATGGCTGGGATGTTTTTATTACAAATTATGTGAGCAGACTGCAGTTCCTCTTTAACTACTTGCTGCCAGGGCTTTTTTTCTCAGAGAATAGGTGCAGGAACTCACCCTTTTTTGAGTTACCCGGTCTTCACCACTACCTACCTCCGAGCACCATTTCTTGGTCCCACCCTCTACCCACCACCCAGTACTGCCTCATTTAATTGGTTAATGATATCAAGAAAAGCAGTAAAATAGATCCCATGTAGCCAAAAACAATAGACCCCCCTTGGCAACAATAGACCTCCCTCAACAAAATAAACCCCTCCTAACAACAATAGACCCCCAGCAGCAACAAAAGATCTCACCACAGGCAGTATCGATGGACCATCCAGCAGTCAGCTACAATAGAATTCTCCCTTAACAGTAGATCCCCCAGGCAACAACTGACTCTCCCAGGAACATAAGACCCACCCTAGCATCAATAGATCCCCCGTCAGCAAAAATATACCTCCTGAGCAACAATAGATCCTCCCCTTGCAAAAAATACATCCATTCCAGCAACACTATATCACCCAGAAGCAATATACACTGTATCACAACCCAGCACCCCTTGACATCACATACATTCACTGCTAGAGGTGCCGGAACTGCTTGCTGCCCACCCACAGTACAATTACTGCAAAACAGGCATGCTAGGCGACGTACCCATATGTTGCCACCAAACTTTCGCCCCCTACTGACCCATGCTGTGATTGGACACAGCACGGGTTTGTCAGATTTCAGCCAATGATTTATGGCTGAAACACGCTGATCGGCTGTGGCCAATCATAGCACAGAGTTCTGTGTTGACAATACTGTGCCCTTCTTCCTCCTTACAACATCTTCAATGAGTTCCTGGACCTTTTCGCCCCCCCCCCTAAGTTTGTTTAGTAGTACAAGCAGCGCACATTAGTTGTGGTCATGTACACTGCTCTATGCACGCTACACATCCCACAGTCCATCTCAGGAGCGAGCAGGAGAGGGTGGCTACATTCCTACATACAGTGGGACCATTGAGAATGAACGTAGCCACCCTCCAACATTAAAGCGGAGTTCCACCAAAAGTGGAACCTTTACCTTTTTACAGTGAACGACTTTCGATCCTTTGTTGAATTTCGCAGGGACTATGGCCTTCCTTCTACGGCCTATTTCCGATATCTGCAGATACGCCATACCGCTGTGACGCAGTGAAGCATAGATATCCAACCCGTCTCACACTAAACTTGTATCCACGTACTACAAAAATCTCCTTCATACTACGACAACTAGGATTAGCACCCCCAAAAATAAATGGTGCTCCGACATACCAGAGCTGACGGAAGATATTTGGCAGGAAGTGCTTCCCCTCCAGGTATCATCTGTTATCTCTTTCTGGGATAAAGTCATTCAAACCAAATTATTATACAGGTACTACTTTACCCCTTGTGTACTCTATAGACTAAAGAGACTGCCCTCCGCAATATGTTCCCGACCGGGCCATCTTTAATGTTGATTGGACCCTGGGCAAAAAAATTCTTGAACGCCCCCCCCCCCCCCCCCCCCATGCAATTCTGCTCGCCACCATTTTTTTGGGGTAAAAGGTCGCTCGACCACACAATTGTCAGTTAAAGTAACGCACTGCCATATTACAAAAAATGGCCTGGTCGTGGAGGGGGGGTAAGCCTTCTGGGGCTGAAGTGGTTAAGCTGCTAGGACAATGCCCTACTGAGGAGTGCCAGGGAGTCTCGGGTGATTTGGAATCCTCACCTTTCCGGGGATCCCGCTGTGAGTCTGGGGATGTCATATCTGCCTACAAGAATTTGCCAGAAAGCTGGGTGCAAGGTACCGTATATACTCGAGTATAAGCCGAGTTTTTCAGCACATTTTTTTGTGCCCCCCTCGGCTTATACTCGAGTCACCTTTTTGCGCCTAATCTACTGGACTTTGGGGACCCGGTGATGGCCGTAGATCCCCTGAACTCCAAACTCGATTTTTCAAAGCCGGGCACCCCTTCCATAGACTCCCATGTTAAACGGTAATTTCTCTGGTGACTTTGGGGGCCCAGTACCAGCCGTAAATCCCCTGGACCCCAAACTTGGCACACATGTAGCCCCACTCTTGCTCTACAATTGTGCAGAGTTTGTTGTCTCAGGGACCTACATCCGGGGAGCACCCATTTTTCAAAGCCGGGCACCCCTTCCATAAACTCCCATGTTAAACGGTAATTTCTCCGGTGACTTTGGGGGCCCAGTACCAGCCATAGATCCCCTGGACCCCAAACTTGGCACACATGTAGCCCCACTCTTGCTCTACAATTGTACAAAGTTTCTTGTCTCGGGGACCTACATCCGGGGAGCACCGATTTTTCAAAGCCGGGCACCCCTTCCATAGACTCCCATGTTAAACGTCAGTCTAGTCATGGGCACAGTGAGGCATGGGCACAGTGAGGCATGGACACAGTGAGGCATGGGCACAGTAAGGCATGGACACAGTGAGGCATGGGCACAGTAAGGCATGGGCACAGTGAGGCATGGGCACAGTGAGGCATGGGCACAGTGAGGCGTGGGCACAGTGAGGCATGGGCACAGTGAGGCGTGGGCACAGTGAGGCGTGGGCACAGTGAGGCGTGGACACAGTGAGGCATGGGCACAGTGAGGTATGGACACAGTGAGGCATGGACACAGTGAGGCATGGGCACAGTGAGGCATAGACACAGTGAGGCATGGACACAGTGAGGCATGGACACAGTGAGGCATGGGCACAGTGAGGCATGGGCACAGTGATGCATGGGCACAGTGAGGCATGGACACAGTGAGGCATGGACACAGTGAGGCATGGGCACAGTGAGGCATGGGCACAGTGAGGCATGGGCACAGTGAGGCATGGACACAGTGAGGCATTCACATGGAATCAGTGAGGCAAAGTGAGGCACAGTGAGGCATGCAGATGGACACCCTAGGCTTATACTCGAATCAATACGTTTTCCCATTTTTTTGTGGTAAAATTGGGTGCCTCGGCTTATATTCGGGTCGGCTTATACTGGAGTATATACGGTAAGTACTTTGCATTTTAATATAAGGGGTTTACTATTGAAGGTCTTCATTGTGAGATCTGAGTCACCTATTCTGGTTTACCTAAAAATCCTGCCTCTGCATTACACATCCGGAGTGACCCCAGGTATGTATGCACGCCTCTCTATCATAGTAGACTGTACGTAGCTCGGTGTAGGCCGTACACAGCCAAGGACGGAGTACTGATATCACCACACCTATGTACGTGTCTGAAACGGACGGCTTATCTCTGCTTTCGAGAGATCATAACACTGGCAGGCGGCCAGCTGTACTGTCAGGCGTGTTCAGGAAATATAACCTACATTTATTGCTTGGTCATTTTCTGACACGTGTTATAACTTCTGAAGTCCTAAGTTAATGAAGTTGCTGCTTAAATGCCAGAAGAGTAAAATGTCTGCACCGGTGCTGAGTGTGTAAACTTCAAAAGAGTGCAGAGTCCGCAGGGGGCAGATAAATAGGAACCTGAACAGAGAAAGTCGTGTCCCTGCTATCGTTGCTCTTGTATATGATCATAGTGATTGTAAAGTTAATTTCTTAAATAAAATAACAAACATGGAATATTAACCTGCTCTGTGCAATTGTTTTGACATGGTTAAATGATAAAAAAAAGCCATTAAATATGCTTAGATTTAAAAAAGTAGAGCAGTGGGCAATGTAGGGACAGTGTCAGTAAGGCAGTGGACAGTGTGGGGACAGGTCAGTAAAGCAGTGGATGGTGTGTGGACAATGTCAGTAGAGCAGTGGACGGTGTGAGGACAGTGTCAGTAGGGTAGTGGGCAATGTGTGTCAGTGTCAGTAAGGCAGTGGGTAGTGTGGGGACAATGTCAGTAGGGCAGTGGAGGGTATCAGCGTATCAGCAGGGCAGTGAACGGTGTCAGTAGGGCAGTGGAGGGTGTCAGCAGGGCAGTGGACGGGGAGTGGATGGTGTCAGCAGGGCAGTGGATGGTGTGGGGGAAGTGTCAGTAAGACAGTGGGCAGTGTGGGCACAGTGTCAGTAAGGCAGTGGAGGGTGTGGGGACAGTGTCAGCAGGCAGTGGACAGTGTGGGGGAAGTGTCAGTAAGGCAGTGTGGGGACAGTGTCAGTAGGGCAGTGAACGGTGTGGGGACAGTGCCAGTAGAGCAGTGGATGGTGTGGGGACAGTGTCAGTAGGACAGTGGAAGTTATAGGGACGTGTCAGTAGGGCAGTGAACGGTGTGGGGACAATGTCAGTAAGGCAGTGAATGGTGTAGGGACAGTGTCAGTAAGGCAGTGAACGGTGTGGGGACAGTGTCAGTAAGGAAGTGGGTAGTGTGGGGACAATGTCAGTAGGGCAGTGGAGGGTGTCAACAGGGCAGTGGATGGGCAGTGGAGGGTATCAGCAGGGCAGTGAACGGTGTCAGTAGGGCAGTGGAGGGTGTCAGTAGGGCAGTGAAGGGTGTCAGCAGGGCAGTGGACGGGCAGTGGAGGGTGTCAGCAAGGCAGTGGACGGTGTCAGTAGGGCAGTGGACGGTGTCAGTAGGGCAGTGGAGGGTGTCAGCAGGGCAGTGGATGGTGTGGGGGAAGTGTCAGTAAGAAAGTGGGTAGTGTGGGCACAGTGTCAGTAAGGCAGTGGAGGTTGTGGGGACAGTGTCAGCAGGCAGTGGACAGTGTGGGGGAAGTGTCAGTAAGGCAGTGTGGGGACAGTGTCAGTAGGGCAGTGAACGGTGTGGGGACAGTGCCAGTAGAGCAGTGGATGGTGTGGGGACAGTGTCAGTAGGACAGTGGAAGTTATAGGGACGTGTCAGTAGGGCAGTGAACGGTGTGGGGACAATGTCAGTAAGGCAGTGAACGGTGTGGGGACAGTGTCAGTAAGGCAGTGAACGGTGTGGGGACAGTGTCAGTAAGGCAGTGGGTAGTGTGGGGACAATGTCAGTAGGGCAGTGGAGGGTGTCAACAGGGCAGTGGATGGGCAGTGGAGGGTATCAGCAGGGCAGTGAACGGTGTCAGTAGGGCAGTGGAGGGTGTCAGTAGGGCAGTGAAGGGTGTCAGCAGGGCAGTGGACGGGCAGTGGAGGGTGTCAGCAAGGCAGTGGACGGTGTCAGTAGGGCAGTGGATGGTGTCAGTAGGGCAGTGGAGGGTGTCAGCAGGGCAGTGGATGGTGTGGGGGAAGTGTCAGTAAGAAAGTGGGTAGTGTGGGCACAGTGTCAGTAAGGCAGTGGAGGTTGTGGGGACAGTGTCAGCAGGCAGTGGACAGTGTGGGGGAAGTGTCAGTAAGGCAGTGTGGGGACAGTGTCAGTAGAGCAGTGGATGGTGTGGGGACAATGTCAGTAAGGCAGTGAATGGTGTGGGGACAGTGTCAGTAGGGCAGTGGATGTTATAGGGATGTGTCAGTAGGGCAGTGAACGGTGTGGGGACAATGTCAGTAAGGCACTGAATGGTGTAGGGACAGTGTCAGTAGGGCAGTGGATGGGGTCCCATCACTGATTTCAGTGGAAGGAATAGTGCTCCATTGTTGGTGTTAGTGGAAGGACTAGTGTCCCATCGTTTGTTTCAGTAGGAGGAGAAGTGCCCCATTGTTGGTGTCAGGAGAGGAATACTGCCCCATCATTGGTGTCAGTGGAAGAAATAGTGCCTCATCTTCTGTGTCAATTGGAGGAATAGTGTTGCCTCCTTGGTGTCAGTGGAAGGCATAGTGTTCCATTGTTTATACCAATGGGAGGAAACATGCCCCACTGTTGGTGTCGGTAGAAGGAATAGTGACCCATCAATGATGTTAGAAGGAGAAATAATGCCTTGCGTCAGTGGAAGAAATAGGTGGAAATTTGATTCTATCTGATTGCTCTGGAATATGTTATCCCTGGTGGCTCTTTGCCTCACTGACCAAAAGAGAGGTAGAGATGGTGGAAGGGTGATGGGCCAAGCTTGATAGATACTACAGAAAAAGTGTTGATTTTCCTGTATTTGCAGATCTACCGATTACTCTGACATACGGTATTCACTGGAAACAAACTCTGCCTATACATTTTTTATGTTGTGTTCAGTCTTAACTGTCCAGGTTTGCGACAAGTTCACTCCTCGGTGTCAACCGGCAGACCAGCTTTTCCAGTTTAGTTCATACTTACATAATCTCTTCCCCGAGATCTGGTTACCTCATGAAATCCTGTTCAGACCAAATGGAAATACCGAGTATTGCTGTTGCAGGGATACTTAAAAAAAACTGCTTTTCAGTAATAAGTAAAAAGCTATGAAGTAGGAGGCTTGAACTTACACGAAAGCTTAAAGGGGTTGTAAAGGATTTTTTTCCCCCCTAAATAGCTTCCTTTACCTTAGTGCAGTCCTCCTTCACTTACCTCATCCTTCCATTTTGCTTTTAAATGTCCTTATTTCTTCTGAGAAATCCTCACTTCCTGTTCTTCTGTCTGTAACTCCACACAGTAATGCAAGGCTTTCTCCCTGGTGCGGAGAACGCCTCTTGAGGGGGGAGGGGGCGAGCAGGCAAGTCAGGAAACTCTCTACTTTGCAGATAGAGAAAAGAGCTGAGTGTTAGTGGGCGTCCTGACACTCCTGCTCGTCCCCTCAAGAGGCTTTCTCCACACCAGGAAGAAAGCCTCGCATTACGGTGTTGAGTTACAGACAGAAGAACAGGAAGTGAGGATTTCTCAGAAGAAATAAGGACATTTAAAAGCAAAGTGGAAGGATGAGGTAGGTGAAGGAGGAATGCACTAAGGCAGGGGTGTCAAACTCAATTTCATCGTGGGCCGCATCAGCATTATGATTGACTTAAAAAGGGCCGGTTGTATCTGTAAGATTAGATGTCCAGCACATCCCTTCCCCTTACATTAGATGTCAAGAGCCCCCCCACTATCAGAAGTTGAGTCCCCCCTCTCCCTTACATCACAGTGCTGCTGGGAAGAAGTTGGATGCATTGCTTGAAAGCAGAAATTAAGGGTCTGGAGGATGACTGGAGAGGTGCGCGGGCCGCATGAAATGGCCTGGAGGGCCGCATTCGGCCCGCGGGCCTTGTGTTTGCCACCTCTGCACTAAGGTAAAGGAAGCTATTTAGGGGGAAAAAAAATCCTTTACAAACCCTTTAAGGGGTTGTAAAGATTCCTTTTTTTTAATTTAAATAACAAACATGTCATACTTACTTCCACTGTGCAGCTCGTTTTGCACAGAGTGGCCCGATCCTCGACTTCTGGGGTCCCTCGGCGGCTGTCTCGTCTCCTCCCCGCAAAAGCTAACCCCCCTCTGGGAAGCTCTCTCCCAAGGGGTTTAGCTTGCAGGCGTGCTCTCGTGATACAGTCGGCGGCCATAGCTGCCGACTGTATCACTTGGCCCCGCCCCCCGTCTCACTGATTTAATTGACAGCAGCGGGAGCTAATGAAGAGCCGAGAAGAGCCAAGAAGTTCATGACGCGGGACTTTGGAGGGCACAGGTAAGTAAACGGGGAGCTGGGAAGGGGCCTGTAAGCATCGGATGTTTTTTCACCTTAATGCACCTTAACACCGCCCACCGTAGTTTTATGGCGGCAGGTCGGCTCGGCTGCACAAAATCACGTAATATAACGTGATTTTGCATTGCAGCCACTAGGGACCATTACTAGTAAAAAAAAAATATTAATTAAAATGCCATAAAACTATCCCCTATTTTGTAGACGCTATAACTTTTGCGCAGACCAATCAATAAACAATTATTGCGTTGTTTTTTTCTACGAAAAATATGTAGAAGAATACGTATCGGCCTAAACTGAGGGAAAAAAAAATATTTTTTTGGAGGGGGGGGGGGGATATTTATTAATTTATTATAGCAAAAAGTAAAAAATATTCTTTTTTTTTTTCAAAATTGTCGCTCTATTTATTTTTATAGCACAAAAAAATAAAAAACGCAGAGGTAATCAAATACCACCAAAAGAAAGCTCTATTTGTGGGAAAAAAAAGAAAGCCAATTTTGTTTGGGAGCCACGTCGCACGACCGCGCAATTGTCAGTTAAAGCGACGCAGTGCCGAATCGCAAAAAGTGGCCCCGGTCATTGACCAGCAAAATGGTCCGGGGCTGAAGTGGTTAAACGCAAAGCTATACAACCTCTTATGGATTGATAGGCTGTGTGCACATGAGGGTCCCCCTCAGATAGAAGAGGGGTACAATACTTACCTATCAGGAAAGATACCATGATCATGAAGGTTGTTCTCCCAGAAATAGGCTCAGCCATTGCACTCCCTGCGATTTCCCCAAATGTGGGAAACTCAACCGTATTAAAAAATGAATTAAAAGAAGAGGGGTACAGTATAGGATTCCTCAAATGAAGAAGGTTCTATTGTATAGCAAGCACATAGTTATTACAATGTCACATTGTACCTGGCAGCAGCATTACAGTACAGGATTATTAAAAATGTTCAGTTTTTTAAAGCGGGGGTTCCGCGGGTTTTCGTTTTTTTTTTTTATATCCTTCTGCCGCTCTTACCTAGGTAAAACAGCAACTCCGGTGTCACATTCTTCTAGCCGCCAGCATTTATTTTGTCCTGCAAACGATATTTTATAAAATTCACAGATGGACGTTTCCATCTTGATTGTGGGCACTGTGAAGCCCAGCAGGATGTCCTTCCGGGATACGGTGAATGCTGACGTCCCAGAATTCACCGCTCTATCCCACGTATGTGCAGTGATGACGGCGAGCGTCGCCGTCAACACTGCACTGTTGCCATCACAACGGCTGGCGTACTGAGTAGGTCACGCCCCGTTGTGAAGACATCACTCCCAGGAGACATTGCGCTGAGTCGGGGAAATGCAAAGGCACGCCCACTCCCGCGGGGAAAGGATCCCGGACGGAACACAAAATGCTGCCCAATCAAGGTAAGCAAACAGAAAAAAAAAAAGGATGGATTAGACAACAGCTAATGGTATGGATAAGACATAGGAGTTCACTGGAACAAGCACGGGAGAGACATATGAAATAAAAGAATTTATATGTTGTAATACAGAGGGAGTCGTATACGCACTTGGAATGCAGCTGTGGACTTCAATATATAGGTCGGACAAAAAGAGCATTAAGAATACAGATAAAAGAACATGTCGAAAATATTCTCAAGGGATTTGACAAACATAGTGTCTCGAGACATTTTGCGAGCCACCACAATAAAGATCCCACACAGCTGCAATTTTGGGGCTTAGAGCCCTATGTGAGACATTGGCGTGGTAGTCATAAAGTCAGGACACTAAGCCAGCTAGAATCCCGTTGGATTTTCACGCTTGATACATTTACTCCACGAGGTTTGAATATAGATTTTGACCTCAACTGTTTCCTTAGCGACTTTTAGGTCAGATCACCGTAGCCAATCATATAAGATTAGTCTGTCCTCTCTATTGGCTTTGATATGAGTTACCTTCGTTCCTCCAAGTTTCTCAAGTCCCAGTATACATATGCTTAAACTGTCAATGATATGTGATTATGTCCGCATACGTCATATATGGTTTAACCTCAGGCGGTAATATATGTACCATAAGGGAATTTTTTGTTTATTATTTATTTTTTATTCCCATATAAACAATTTTTTGCAACATTGTAGTATGATCAGTTTTAGCAACTCCCTTTTCTTTTTTTTTTTTTTTTAATAATTGTGAACATCCATCCACGGTCCGTTTTTCGGGATTCCCTGATTGTGGGGTTGGATGTTCTCTGTTTTGGGTTGGTGCCCCGCCCCCGAACCTAGTGTGGAGCGATCCTGCATGTTTTTGGGACATAACCTTCAGTAAGATGGCCGCAGCCCCATTTCCGGTGACTACAAGATGGCCGCTGCCCCACTTCCGGCGGCGCCAGGTGTCTTGAAGCACTGCCGCTGCCCTACACCCCGTTCACGGCCCTTGTGAGCTGTGAATAGATCCACGGCCCGTTTTTCGGGATTTCCCCGACTGTGGGGTTGGACGTTCTCTGTTTTCGGGTAGCTGCCCCACCCCCCGAACCTAGTGTGGAGCGATTCTGCACGGTTCGGGACATAGCCTGTAGCAAGATGGCCGCAGCCCCACTTCCGGTGACTGCAAGATGGCCGCTGCCCCACTTCCGGCGGCGCCAGTTGTTTTGAAACACTGCCGCTGCCCTACATCCCGTTCACGGCCCTGGTGAGCTGTGAATAGATGGATGCAGTCATCGTGACCAACGCAGTACCCCCTGCGGTAGGATGGATGAATAACTCCATCCTTATAGCAAACGGTAGTACAATCTGAAAGATAGGCTACAACAAAATGGCCGCTGTCCGATTTCCTGTGTAAATCTCACCAGATGAGAGACACAGAACTCGGACAGAAGATGTCCGTTTTTAGTGGTTTTTATATTTATTTTTATTAAACTTCTTTCTTGGCACCTGGTAGAGAGAGGGTACCCTGAGTACACCATGCAACTTGTTTTTAAAAATGATTGGAATTGGAACCCCATTGTTTATTCCTATGAGGCTACAACAAAATGGTGGTTACCACACTTCCTGTTTATGAAAGTAGCTCAGTGCCTCACTTCCAGTTGCATTAACAAGCTACCCTATATAACAGTACCCTTATGTCACCTTAACTACTCCTGAGGAAGTCACGTGGAGTGACGAATGCGCGTATGAGGTACCAGAGGTGACGTTGGCGGACGCCCTGTGTTTTTATGCCTGTTTTTTATTTCAACTTTGTGAGTACCCATTTATTGTTTTAATAAAACCCCCCTGTTTTAATGGTACTACACTATTGGCATTTTTTTGTTTTCCTGGATGTGAGCGAATATTATCGTTTGGAGGTGATTACCAGGAAGGATCCATTCTCACCACATTTACCTATTTGGATGACACCACAAGTGGACTCAACCTGAAAAGTGCTCCTGGGCTTTGCTTTCTGCTGTTACCTTACAGCAGTAAGGTAAGGGGACATCTTTACTTATTTTGGAAATAGCATCTGCAACTGGTCATCACGGCATTTTGGCTTTTACATCAGCAATCTTTTTGAACTTTATATCCATATTGCATTTATACATTGCATTGACTCATTGTTACCTGTTGTATGGACATTCACCCTGAATAACACTGTTGTGTGCGATTTCTGGCACTTTGTGCACCAGATTGTTATAAGGAAGTTACACTTTATATGTTATTTTGCACTGTCATTGGTTTGGCAGCTGGCTTTGGCTGCATTTAGCACGTTTAATATATATTTCTTATATACACCACTGTCATTTTCTGACATTACTATGTATAATAGTTAGGTTATTCCTTTTTTCTTTTTTCCACGTATCTAGTTTTTTGCCACACTTCCTCTTCATTTTATCCCATCCCCACTTTCTTCCTTACAGCGCAGCACTACACCCCCCCCATTTTTATCTGCCTTGGTTGATACACCATTCAGTGCAGCAGCTGTATCCACCCACGAAAGGAATAGGCAGGAATCTCCCCGACGGTACAGATACGAAGAGAAACAAGGCAATTACAGCCAATATACTCCTCACCAAACTGAGAGAAGACCACCAAAAAATGAACGGACACCCCAAAATGGTTGGAAGAAACCTTTCTGGAAAAAACGGAAGAACAACAACAATGGCCATAATTATGGACCAAGACCGACACAAGACCAGAGGGATAACAGACCACAACCTCAGAATCAACGAGATAATAGAGGTGGAGCATATGAGAACAAAGGTCGCCCATATGAAACCAGTTATAATCAGGGACGCCCATATGAATATCATGATAACAGAGGATATATACAGAATATAGAAGAGCAAAGAAGGAGAAGCCCTGGTCGCTACAACGACCGGAGGGAGGGAGATGGCGGCTACCGCACTCATCATCCACATGAAAGGAGCCCTATTCCCACACGGAACTACTATGCACCTTTAGAACAGAGAACTGCGGAAGATAGAACAGGGAGACAGCAATACCCTAATTCCGATTATGAGAAATCTTTTTTAGAGAGAGGTCGAGAATACCATCCACCCCGTCAGATAGAGGAACTAAGAAACCCCAGAAGGAGCCCAGAAAGAAAAGGGGACAGCGAGGAGGAAGGAGAGCGCAAAAGAAAAAGAACAGAAAGGGCGAGGGAATCTTCAATCTAAGTGGACTCCCACTGACCCATGAAGAAATCGGCGTCCTGGATAAAGGCCTAAAATATGCACCAGTAAAAAATCTGGACTAATTTCAGACGTATATAGGAATCCAAAAATATGTTCGGAAATTGAATATAAAAAAGTATATGCTTAGTAACACTTATAAGACCAGGGCTGTCGATTCAGGTGAAGATATCAAACACAGTACCCTAAGGAACAAATCGACATTCAATCCCGTTGTAAAAGACAATAAATGTATCGAGGTGTTTAAAAGATTAGTCATAGGAGAACTAAAAGACCTAAAATTGAAAAAACAGGAGGAACCGAAACACATAAGAAGTGGGATACGCAAACTCATGAAGAGGAAAGACCTAGTAGTCCGACCAGCCGATAAAGGCGGAGGTATTGTGGTACTCTCCAAGGAACAGTACAAAATAAGCATGGACCAGATGCTAGGAGATACCAATACTTATAATCGACTATTAGGCAATCCTATGTTTAAATGCAGAAAAGCTCTAGAACAGATTGTCCATTTAGGCCTAAAGAGAAAAATACTGGACAAAAAGGAAGCACAATATCTGATCCCTAAATCATGCCGTACACCTATTCTGTATTCACTCCCCAAGATACATAAAGATAGTGTGAATCCACCACCGAGACCAATAGTAAACGGCATTGATTCCCTAACAGCAAGGATGGGCCAATACATTGATTTCTTTCTACAGCCAGCAGTTCAAAGTACAAAAGCGTATGTGAGAGACACGAAACAGATGTTACAGTGTCTTGAAAATATACCTAAAGAAGATGGCCCTTTCTGGTAAGCAAAAGCAGATGTATCTTCGCTTTACACGATTATATTACACCATCAAGCATGCGAAGCGGTCAAATGGGGGCTTAGGAACCACTCCCAGTTGCCCTGCAGTCAACGAAAATTTTTGGTAAAATGCCTGGACTTCTGTCTCAAAAATAGCTATTTCTGGTATGGCGGCAACTACTTCTTCCAGAAGACCGGAGTTGCCATGGGGGCCAAATTTGCCCCCAGTGTGGCAGGGCTGTTTATGGCCCAATGGGAAGAAGAAAAAATATTCTCCCAACCACCTGAAGAGCTTTGCACATACAGAAGATATATTGATGATGTCTTAATTTTGTGGAAAGGAGAGGAAAAAACACTAATTGACTTCTTTCAAGATCTGAATATCAATGATAGAAACATCAACCTGTCTTGGGAGGTTAGTAATAAAAAGATCATATTTTTGGATCTAGAGGTGGAACAAGAGAATAATATATTGCGTTCGAAAACTCATTTTAAAAACGTAGACCGGAACAGCTATTTGCCGCTCGAAAGTTGCCATCATAAAAACTGGCTCTTTAACATACCAAAGGGGCAATTAATGCGCCTCAGACGAAATTGCACAGAGAGAGATACTTTCTTGATCCAAGCAAATGACATGGGAGAACGGTTCATACAAAAAGGATATAACAACTCCTTCATTAACCAAAAAATTGCAGAAGTGGCAACAATGGACAGACAAGCCCTTATGGAAGACAAACCTAAGATAAGAACACAGAAAGATGTAGTACCCATTATTTTTGACTATAGCATACAACATAAACAAATAGAAAGAGTCATCAAACGTCATTGGAATATCCTACTAGCAGACAAAGAATTAGGAAAAGTTCTCCCTCTGATTCCGAAGTTTGTGTATAAAAGGGCCCCTACAATTAGGGATAAAATTGTAAAAAGTGTGCCTGATCCGCCCACCAGGAGTTTTCTTTCTTTTTTCTCTGGTAAAGGTTTTTTTCCGTGTAAACGGTGTTTTGCATGTTTGAGAACACATAAACCCAACCAAAAAAGGAAGGAGTTCACTGGAACAAGCACGGGAGAGACATATGAAATAAAAGAATTTATATGTTGTAATACAGAGGGAGTCGTATACGCACTTGAATGCAGCTGTGGACTTCAATATATAGGTCGGACAAAAAGAGCATTAAGAATACGGATAAAAGAACATGTCCAAAATATTCTCAAGGGATTTGACAAACATAGTGTCTCGAGACATTTTGCGAGCCACCACAATAAAGATCCCACACAGCTGCAATTTTGGGGCTTAGAGCCCTATGTGAGACATTGGCGTGGTAGTCATAAAGTCAGGACACTAAGCCAGCTAGAATCCCGTTGGATTTTCACACTTGATACATTTGCTCCACGAGGTTTGAATATAGATTTTGACCTCAACTGTTTCCTTAGCGACTTTTAGGTCAGATCACCGTAGCCAATCATATAAGATTAGTCTGTCCTCTCTATTGGCTTTGATATGAGTTATCTTCGTTCCTCCAAGTTTCTCAAGTCCCAGTATACATATGCTTAAACTGTCAATGATATGTGATTATGTCCGCATACGTCATATATGGTTTAACCTCAGGCGGTAATATATGTACCATAAGGGAATTTTTTGTTTATTATTTATTTTTTATTCCCATATAAACAATTTTTTGCAACATTGTAGTATGATCAGTTTTAGCAACTCCCTTTTTTTTTTTTTTATAATTGTGAACATCCATCCACGGCCCGTTTTTCGGGATTCCCTGATTGTGGGGTTGGATGTTCTCTGTTTTGGGTTGGTGCCCCGCCCCCGAACCTAGTGTGGAGCGATCCTGCATGTTTTTGGGACATAACCTTCAGTAAGATGGCCGCAGCCCCATTTCCGGTGACTACAAGATGGCCGCTGCCCCACTTCCGGCGGCGCCAGGTGTCTTAAAGCACTGCCGCTGCCCTACACCCCGTTCACGGCCCTTGTGAGCTGTGAATAGATCCACGGCCCGTTTTTCGGGATTTCCCCGACTGTGGGGTTGGACGTTCTCTGTTTTCGGGTAGCTGCCCCACCCCCCGAACCTAGTGTGGAGCGATTCTGCACGGTTCGGGACATAGCCTGTAGCAAGATGGCCGCAGCCCCACTTCCGGTGACTGCAAGATGGCCGCTGCCCCACTTCCGGCGGCGCCAGTTGTTTTGAAACACTGCCGCTGCCCTACATCCCGTTCACGGCCCTGGTGAGCTGTGAATAGATGGATGCAGTCATCGTGACCAACGCAGTACCCCCTGCGGTAGGATGGATGAATAACTCCATCCTTATAGCAAACGGTAGTACAATCTGAAAGATAGGCTACAACAAAATGGCCGCTGTCCGATTTCCTGTGTAAATCTCACCAGATGAGAGACACAGAACTCGGACAGAAGATGTCCGTTTTTAGTGGTTTTTATATTTATTTTTATTAAACTTCTTTCTTGGCACCTGGTAGAGAGAGGGTACCCTGAGTACACCATGCAACTTGTTTTTAAAAATGATTGGAATTGGAACCCCATTGTTTATTCCTATGAGGCTACAACAAAATGGTGGTTACCACACTTCCTGTTTATGAAAGTAGCTCAGTGCCTCACTTCCAGTTGCATTAACAAGCTACCCTATATAACAGTACCCTTATGTCACCTTAACTACTCCTGAGGAAGTCACGTGGAGTGACGAATGCGCGTATGAGGTACCAGAGGTGACGTTGGCGGACGCCCTGTGTTTTTATGCTTGTTTTTTATTTCAACTTTGTGAGTACCCATTTATTGTTTTAATAAAACCCCCCTGTTTTAATGGTACTACACTATTGGCATTTTTTTGTTTTCCTGGATGTGAGCGACTATTATCGTTTGGAGGTGATTACCAGGAAGGATCCATTCTCACCACATTTACCTATTTGGATGACACCACAAGTGGACTCAACCTGAAAAGTGCTCCTGGGCTTTGCTTTCTGCTGTTACCTTACAGCAGTAAGGTAAGGGGACATCTTTACTTATTTTGGAAATAGCATCTGCAACTGGTCATCACGGCATTTTGGCTTTTACATCAGCAATCTTTTTGAACTTTATATCCATATTGCATTTATACATTGCATTGACTCATTGTTACCTGTTGTATGGACATTCACCCTGAATAACACTGTTGTGTGCGATTTCTGGCACTTTGTGCACCAGATTGTTATAAGGAAGTTACACTTTATATGTTATTTTGCACTGTCATTGGTTTGGCAGCTGGCTTTGGCTGCATTTAGCACGTTTAATATATATTTCTTATATACACCACTGTCATTTTCTGACATTACTATGTATAATAGTTAGGTTATTCCTTTTTTCTTTTTTCCACGTATCTAGTTTTTTGCCACACTTCCACTTCATTTTATCCCATCCCCACTTTCTTCCTTACAGCGCAGCACTACACCCCCCCCCATGGATAAGACATAGCTCAATTTTAGGGTGAACCCGTTTTTTTTTTTTCAGTGGGAACAAAGGGAACGCAGGGTTTATTGATGCTGTCTGCTGGGGAATATGTTGTCGCTGGGAGGATCTACTATTGGGGGGGGGGGTATTGTTGATTGGGAGGCCTATTGTTGCTGGTGGGGATCTATTGTTGTTGTTAGGGGGTTCATATGTTGCAGGGGTTTAGTTGTTGCTGGGAGGGATCTACTATTGGGGGGGGGGGGGGGTATTGTTGATTGGGAGGCCTATCGTTGCTGGTGGGGGATCTATTGTTGTTGTTAGGGGGTCCATATGTTGCAGGGGTTTAGTTGTTGCTGGGAGGAATCTACTGTTGAGGAAGGGGTCTTTTGTTGCTGGGGTGGATCTATTGTTGCTGGGGATATATTTTTGCAGTGGTCTACTGTTGCTGGAGGGTATACTGCTGTGGGGTAATTGTAAATCAGTGTATAAAAAGCACCAAAGAACAGGCAATAAACGACACCGAGTGAGCGCACACCATGCAGGGAAGAAAAAGCCACCGGCCACATTCTAAACTGGTCTGAAAAATGACAGCTGGAATCTGGCAGATGACTGGATAAAAAAGAATTCTTAGAACTGCCGCTTGTGTGTGTGCGTGTGATCACCCTATAGGATTCAGAATAGAAATATACATTTCACTTTTTTTTCGTTCGATAATTTTTATTTATACAATGCAGTAGTAACATGTGACATAAAGGGCCAGATTCAGGTAGAGTTAGGCTGGCGGATCAATGGATCCGCCAGCCTAACTGTCACTTTAAGCCGGCGTGTTTGTTTTCTGTAACCAGAAAACAAGAAACGCCGGGTTGGAGTTCCGATGCGATCGGCGTAATTGAATTTCGCCATCGCATCGTTACTTCAACTTAAAAATGGCGCCGATTTACGCTCAAAAAATATGTTAATGAGCGGAAATCGGCAATTCACGATCTTTTTCGGGCGCGACGCAGTGACTTTACGACGTTTCCGGAAGCGATATGCGGCGTATAGATAAAGCAGCCCCCTAGTGGAATATCCTATGTTAGGTATAGGCGTCGTCATCGCGTCGGAAAAAAAAAAAATCGCGTCGTTTGTGTAAAACATTCATGAATGGGGACGTGACGTCATTGACGTTCACTGACAGAACTTGGAGCATGCGCACTGGGATGCATTGACACTCGACGCATGCGCAGTACGTTCGCCGCGGGATCGCGCTTATTTTAAATAATACGCGCCCCGTACCCGCCCAATTTGAATTCCGCCGGCTCATTTGCGATGCGCTGCCGCAACTTTAGGAGCAAGTGCTTCATGAATAACAGCACTTGCTCCTAAAATTTCTGCAGCGTAACGTAAATGAGATGCGTTACTCCAGAGCAAAGATGCTCCCATCTACCTGAATCTGGCCCATAAAGTGAAAAGCAGTGTCATTAAAATACAGACACAAAAAGGAGGGCTGTGGGACTTTAAATGCGGCACATGAAAAAAAATGGATACCTGGTCAGAATACCAGATTTATTAACATTGTACATCCAATTTGTACATACATAAGCAAACAATTATTAATCTATATTCACACCCATGACACATTAAAATTAATCTACATACATGATATTATCATGACACTTATGCAGTATATGATATTATGAGGCAATATTGCTCCGTATGGTAGAAAAGACGGAATTACATAGATGCATATATTTTTTTAATATACGGTGTAATTTATACCATGTAATTCCATATTTTAATGATCTTACCATATAAAGCAATATTGGCTCATAATATCATAACCTGCATAGGTGTCATGATGATATCCATGTACAGTATCTCACAAAAGTGAGTACACCCCTCATATTTTTGTAAATATTTTATTACCGTATATACTCGAGTATAAGCTGAGCCGAGTATAGGCCGAGGTACCTAATTTTACTCCAAAAATCTGGGAAAGCGTATTGACTTGAGTATAAGCCTAGGGTGAGAATGCAGCAGCCACTGTAAGCTGAAAAGAGGGTCAACAATGCCCTTTTGCACGCCTCACTGTGCCCATTGCAGCATCACTGTGCCCAATGCCACCTCACTGTGCCCAACTTCATTTTGCCCAATGCCACCTCACTGTGCCCAACCTCACTGTACCCATTGCATCCTCCAGGGGTCAAGTCCTGGGGAAAAAAGCGTGGGAACTCCCACCCAAGATCCACTCCCCCACCAGAAAAAAAAAGGAAAGGGTCATATGCATAATTACTAAACCGCATGGTTTTTTTTTTAAGCCAGTCCTTTTTTAAATCCTGTGATAAATTGCAGCAGACCTCCGCAATGTCTCTGGGAACAATGATAAAAGATCCCAGGAGACATTGCGGCATCAAAGAAGTGACAGACTACCCGCACACTACCCGATAAATTTTATATACAGGAAGCGGCCAGTAACATAAAGGTTTACTAAAGGTCGCCTGCCCATGACAGTGACTCGAGCTGGGCATCACCGCTTAGTGAAGGATTGGCTCGGGCGGCTCGGCTGCTCTCGGCTGCTCTAGTCCTGCAAAGGGAACTGCGTTCCTGCTGTGAAAAAAGTGCAGGAACTCCGTTCCCACGCGTTCCTGGCAGCCTCCCTGTGCCCGAATTAGTGTACCTGAAATTTTTACAGGCTGCAGGCATCCATTCATTGTTTAAAAGTCGCCGTCTCCTCCTGGTCCTGTTCCGTGATAGGCGTTTCCCAGCAGCCTATCACGGATGTCCTCTCATCCTCAGACTCGGTTTCCCAGCAGACACTGTGTTCAGTGTTCTGCTTATCACGGACGTTCTCTTGTCAGAGGATGAAAAGACATCCGTGATAGGCGGAACACTGAACAGTGTCTGTTGGGAAACCCATATCACGGAAGGGACCAGGGGGAAGTCGCGACTTTTAAACAATGGACGCCCACAGTCTGTCAAGAATTTCAGGTACACTGACTGGAGTATAAGCTGAGGGGGGTATTTTCAGCCCTAAAAAAAGGCTTATACTCGAGTATATACGGTATATCTTTTCATGTGACAACACTGAAGAAATGACACTTTGCTACAATGTAAAGTAGTGAGTGTACAGCTTGTAAAATGGTGTAAGGCCTCTTTCACACGGAGCGGTCCGTTTTTCGGTCCGCTCCGTGTGTGTCCGTCGGCTCAGCGGGGGGTCCCGTGCAGGGACCGCCCTGTCTCTCCTCCGCTATCCCCTATGGGGAATCGGATGGAAACGGACCGTCTGTCCGTTTGCATCCGATCCGATCCACCGGACGGAAGAAAAATAGGGGTTTCTTCCATCCACAAAACGGATCCAGACGGATGCATCATCCGCTAACGGATCCGCTACCATAGAGACACATTACAAGTCCGTAAACGGACTTGTAATTAGCGGACCGTTCGTCCGCTCATGTGAAAGGGGCCTAAATTTGCTGTCCCCTCAAATTAACTCAACACACAGCCATTAATGTGTAAACCGCTGGGAACAAAAGTGAGTACACCCCTAAGGCCCCGTACACACGACCGAGTTTCTCGGCAGAATCCAGCGAGAAGCTCGCTGGGAGACGTATTCTGCCGAGAAAATCGGTCGTGTGTACACTTTCGACGAGCAAACCGTCGGAAAGCTCGTCGAGCCAAAATAGAGAGCATGTTCTCTATTTCCTCGTTGTTCAATGGGGAAATTTGGCTCGACGACCTTTTCGAACGCTCATCGGGAACCTCGACGGGCGGAACGATGAGTTTCGCCCGACGAGGTTCTCGGACGTGTGTACGGGGCCTAAGGCCGCGTACACACGATGAAACATGTCCTCTCAAACATGTCCGACGGACCGATTCCAGCGGACATGTCTCATCCCATCGGACGAAAATCCCCTCGGGCTGAGGACGCGGTGACTGGGCGGTGACGTTGACGCCGCCACGTCACCACTCCAGGAAGTAAAATAGTTCCACGCATGCGTCGAATCCATTCGACGCATGCGCGGAGATTTCTGTCCACTGGTTACTGTACTAACCAGCATGCTTTGAAATTTGTCCGCTGGGAAAACATGTCCGCTAGCCCGTACACACGATCGGAGATGTCTGCTGAAACGGTCCGTCAGACCAGTTTCAGCAGATAAATTCGATCGTGTGTACGCGGCCTAAGTGAAAATGTCCAAATTGGGCCCAAAGTGTCAATATTTTCTGTCGCCATCATTATTTTCGAGCACTGCCTTAACCCTCTTGGGCATGGAGTTCACCAGAGCTTCACAGGTTGCCACTGGAGTCCTCTTCCCCTCCTCCATGATGATATTACAGAGCTGGTTGATGTTAGAGACCTTGCGCTCCTCCACCTTCCGTTTGAGGATGCCCCACAGATGCTCAATAGGGCTTAGGTCTGGAGACATGCTTGGCCAGTCCACCACCTTTACCCTCAGCTTCTTTATCAAGGCAGTGGTCGTCTTAAAGGTGTGTTTGGGGTCATTATTATGTTTGAATACTGCCTTGCAGCCCAGTCTCCGAAGGAAGCGGATCATGCTCTGCTTCAGTATGTCACAGTACATGTTGGTATTCATGGTCCCCTTAATGAACTGTTATCCCCCGTGCCGGCAGCACTCATGCAGCCCCAGACCATGACACTCCCACCACTATGCTTGACTGTGGGCAAGACACATCTGTCTTTGTACTCCTCACCTGGTTGCCGCCACACACGCTTGACACCATCTGAACTAAATAAGTTTATCTTGGTCTCATTAGACCACAGGACATGGTTCCAATAATCCATGTCCTTAGACTGCTTGTCTTCAGCAAACTGTTTTCAGGATTTCTTGAGCATCATCCTTAGAAGAGGCTTCCGTCTGGGATGACAGCCATGCCGACCAATTTGATGCAGTGTGCAGCGTATGGTCTGAGAACTGATAGGCTGACCCCCCCCACCCCTTCAACCTCTGCAGCATTACTTGCTCCACTCATATGTGTATTTCCCAAAGACAACCTCTGGAGATAGTGCTGAGCACGTGCACTCAACTTATTTGGTCGACCATGGCAAGGCCTGTTCTTAATGGAACCTGTTCTGTTAAACCGCTGTATGGACTTGGCCACTGTGCTGCAGCTCAGTTTCAGGGTCTTGGCAATTTTCTTATAGCCTGGGCCAGGATTTGACAAATTTACTTGGAATCTAGGAGCCAGTTAAAAAAGTTAGGAGCCAAAAATCACACTCTGTCCCGCCAAGCTCGTGAGCAGAAGCGAACGCATACGTGAGTAGCGCACGCATATGTAAACAGTATTCAAACCACACAAGTAAGGTATCGCCGCGATTAGTAGAGCGAGAGCAATAATTCTAGCCCTATACCTTTGTAACTCAAAACATGCAACCTGTAGAATTTTTTAAACTTCGCCTATGGAGATTTTAAAGGGTAAAAGTTTGTCGCCATTCCACGAGCGGACGCAATTTCGAAACGTGACATGTTGGGTATCAATTTACTCGGCATAACATTATCTTTCGCAATATAAAAAAAAATTGTCTAACTTTACTGTTGTCTTATTTTTTAATTTAAAAAAGTGTATTTTTTCCCCAAAAAAGTGCGCTTGTAAGACCGCTGAGCAAATATGGTGTGACAAAGTATTGCATTTTATTCTCTAGGGTGTTAGAATAAAAAATATATAATGTTTGGTGGTTCTAATTAGAGGGAAGGAGATGCCAGTGATAAAACACATTAGAACTGCTGTTTTTTGCTACTTGTAATGTAACCTGTAATACCAACGGCCACCACAAGATGGCCACTCCTAGATTTCTTCTGCAGGCCTCAGCTTTCTTCTGTGAAGGCCGCAAAGCCGCGGCCTCAATTACCGGCTGGCCCGCTGGCCGGTAATTGAGGCTGCGTCTTTGCGGCCTTCTGCAGTCCTCAGTTTCCTTCTGTGAAGGCCACAAAGTCACGGCCTCAACTACCGGCGGGCCCGCGCTGGCTGGTAATTGAGGCCGCGGCTTTGCGGCCTTCTGCAGTCCTCAGCTTCCTTCTGTGAAGGCCGCAAAGTCGCGGCCTCAATTACCGGCGGGCCCGCGCTGGCCGGTAATTGAGGCCGCCGCTTTGCGGCCTTCTGCTGGCCTCAGCTTCCTTCTG
Organism: Rana kukunoris; assembly: GCA_029574335.1. Taxonomy (NCBI): domain Eukaryota; kingdom Metazoa; phylum Chordata; class Amphibia; order Anura; family Ranidae; genus Rana; species Rana kukunoris. The sequence goes on along the minus strand of CM056052.1, from coordinate 519,284,075 downwards.
TGAAGCCCGCAAAGCCGCGGCCTCAATTACCGGCCGGCACAGGCCCACGTCGATTGTGCCCCGCAACGGCTGGTAATTGAGGCCGCGGCTTTGCGGCCTTCTGCAGCCCTAAGCTTCGCCAGGTCACAATTTCTTGTCGCAATTGCGACCTGGCGCCCGGTTTTTGTTTGAGGCCTGGCCTAGACCATCTTTATGTAGAGCAACAATTCTTTTTTTAGATCCTTAAATCTGTATCTGTGAGTTTGTTAACATATAATATTTTTATTTTTCCTCCAGGAGTATATAATGAGTTTGGAAATTCTAGAGAAATGCTTAAATGTATTACAATTTAACTAAACACATTCGATTAAAAAAAAAAGCAATTGCAGGTGACTAAAACTAAATTAAAATTTGATACCGAAATTAACACTAGCTAAAAGTCCCCAAAGTTATTGTAGTCCTGGTCCAAAGAAGCACAAAACACAAATAACTTAATTTGATTTAGATAAAAAGTGGTTCATACTAATTAGGGCATATTTGTGGCCGTCCACATATTGTCCACCAGTGATCCAATGGCAAAGAGACACAGATCCAAGGAGAAAAAGGAAAACTAGTCTCTCCACCTGTTCAATGTAAAGAGTAAATATATTTGAATATGAAAGGCCAAATCGCCAATATCTTTACCTCTGCTGCATCACCAGTAAAAGTCCCCAATAAAATGGCTGCCATGATGCTTATGAATTATTTTTGGAGAATAAGGATATTGTTTGGTGTCACTTTAAATCTTGGATCCCAATTTAAGAAAAAAAAAAAAAACAATAACAAAAAGCAGCAGAGGCAACTGTTACGGTAAAATCTGCTGATATAGCAAGTCTCCTTCTGAGTAAGATTCTCAGATTAGCTCACTAACCTGAGTTTCAGAACCAGGTTTAAACTTTCATTCTGAAATCACTCGGGGGCTGGGATATTTTGTCAGTTGTGCAACAGCTGCCCCCAGTTACATCGATTACTGTAACACCGAATGTAAGATAAACTTCCTCACCTGTGGTATCAAAACCACATCCACCGCCAGAGTCAGGGACCACTAAACCTCCAGAGTGAGAACTTCCCTACCAGTCTGAAAGTACAATCCACCCAACTGTGACAACTGTCTTTGCCAAAGAGAACCAGACTGGGTCTATGCAATGAATCCGAACAAGTATATTTCAAGGCAAAACCTTTTTTTTCTTCCTGAAGTTGGGCTTTAAAGGCTCATTTAGGTCTAAGGGGTACTGAAATAAATACAAGGCTTCTCCTGAGTGGTGGAGGTGCTGGAGCAAGTGGCTATCTTTATTTAGTACACATAGTAGCAGGGCCGGATTTGCTCTCCCAGCCGCCCCAAGCCCATGTTCCGTAATGCACCCCCTCCCCGCCAACAGAACCACTCCACACAACACCCCCCCCCTCAAATCAAGGGAATGGCAACCGGATGGCAGGAGCACGGTTAGTGCAAATATTATTTGTTTCTTTTTTTTGTTTATGTTTTTATCACTTTTTTTTGTAGCTTGTAGTTTACTTGTTTTTATTTTTGTATAATTTTCTTATTATTTTTAATATTATTTTTCTTATTCTTTACTTACTTTTTTATTTTAATAATTTAATTATTTATTATTTATTTTTAGCATTTTTTTGTCCACTTTATTGCTATCACACAGGAGAAAACATTTCCCTGTGTGATAGCAATTGGATGTGACAGGTTCTCATTTTTGACCCCGTCACCTCCAAAACATGAGTCCTAGCACTGTGCTAGAACTCCTGTCACAGCTAAGATGGGAAGAGCACAGCTCGCCCCTCTCACTGTGTACATCGGCGGCAGGGACAGGAGACAGGAGATAAACTCGGCTGTCTGGGGGAGGACAGAGTCCCGAAAACAGAGCCAGTAGAGAGAGGTATGTGGGGAAGGGGGGGGCGGGGGGACAGCAGCACACATTTTACAAGTGATTGCGGCAGCATCGAGTAAGCGGATTCCAGAAAGCAACTTACCGCCCTTAACTAGCCGATGGGGGACTCCATGCTGCTGCTGAAGCCCCTCTGCACCCTGCCGCCCCGAGGCCAGGCCTTGGTGGCCTTGTGGGAAAACTGGGCCTGTATAGTAGGGTGACCAGATGTCCCCAGTTCCCGGGGACAGTCCCCGGATTGAGGACACTGTCCCCAGACCAAGTCTGTCCCCAGTTTTGTCCCTGAATTGGATTTGAACAGGGGCTGGGGCAATTTCAAAGACAGTCAGTGCAGAATAATAAAAAAAAAAAGCTGAAAAACACAGATTATCCATTATCTGTGCCCCTTTCTGATGATCATGTGCTGGTCGGAGCGGAGGGGATATTTCTTCAGTTTTGGGTGCATGCCCATTCAGCTCCACTCGCATGTTCTTCTACCTTGGAGTGATCTTCCTCTGCTCCTCACCCAATAGTAGCCGGGGCCCAGAGAACTAGAATTAACAGGCTGTGAGGCAGGGGGCGGCGACGGGCAGAGAGTCTCTGATTGCCGCCATTACTAGTAAAAATAAAAATAAATATGTCCCCGGAAGTCAATGGAGCACACGCCAGAAGAGGACACGGCTTAGTATATGTAGCATAGGTTACAACAGCAAATTAAAGATTCACCATTGGCCATACGGAGGTGGCATCTAGATAATGTGTTAGAGCAGTCAGAGCCAAGCTGGCCCAAATTAAGTGTTTAAACTAATCTCATTCTTTGAGAGAGGAGAGAGGAACCTTCTTTAGGTTCATGCATGTTAAAGTGGAAATTGAGTCCTGCTAGATAACTGCAGGCTGGGGCCCTTTCATGAGATTTATGAGGGCGTGTCTAGGGGCAGGATTAGGGGGCGGGACATGGTAGGGGTTGGGCAGGGCAACTGGTGGCAAGTATGCCTTGAGGCCTGGCTAGTAGCTCAGGACTTGACATTTTGAGCCCTGAGTACCCATACTGTTTAAAAAAATCCAGTAATACACGGTCTCACCCTTCTCTGCACATGTGCAGTTGCTTACCATTTTTGGCATTGTGCCAAAAATCTGAGCTACTAGAGGCCGATCTGCTGACAGCCTAAAGATTTACTGCTGCTCAGGGACTCTGGCTTCAGAAAAATGTCTGCCTCTGGCAAGAAGAAACAGGAGCAATGCTGAAGGCAATTTACAGCACACACTTATTTTGGAAGCGTAATTATTATTGTGGAATGTATGTTCCTTGCTAGAGAACATTGGGCCAGATTTACAGAGCCCTTACTCCGGTCTTTCTCGCGTTAGACCGGAGTACTTTCAAATTACGCGCGCCGTTTCATTAGTCTGAATCCTCAAACCATGAAACGATGGCTTCGGGCTTCAATTCGACTGGCTTACGTGTTCGTACGCCTTCGGATCTATGCTGCAATAATTTTGCGGCCGCTGGGGTATGCAAATGAGCATTTTCCGACGATCCACGAAGTTACGAGCGTCGTTCGCAATCTCTTACGGCATCTGTAGTCTTTTTGCCGCGTAAAGTTATTCCAGCGTTTATCTGGTCTAGTATTAGACAGCCCATGTTAAGTATGGCCGTCGTTCCCGCGTCGAATTTCAACGTCTTTTTTTATTTTTTACGTAAGTCGTCCGGGAATAGGAATGTACGTAAACGACGCTACTCAAACAAAAAATGACGTAACGACGTTATTTCGCGCAATGCACGGTGGGAAATTTCTGAACGAAGCATGCGCAGTTCGATCGCCGCGGGGACGCGCCTAATTTAAATGCTTCACGCCCCCATAATCGCGTATTTCGATTCCGCCGCGAGAAATACACTACGCCGCCGTACCTTACGGGCCGTAATCTACCTGAATTCGTCGTAGAGCCAGGTAAAATATGGCGGTGTAGTGTATCTCTGATACTCTGCGCCAATGTAATTGTACCTGAATCTGGCCCATTATTTGTATCAACTTGTTATCAGTAAAGTTCTGCTTTAAGTGTGACAATTAACCAGATACGACGGTGCATATTTGTACTTACGCTGGAGATACGTCGGCGTAAGTGCTTTGTGAATCCGGGCCATTGTTTTTTATATCCGATCAATGTTTCGCAACACTCAAATCCGCAAACAATCGAATAGCCATATCTTCCCTTCCAATTGATTTAGACTCAATTTTCTATCCAATTTCATCAAGCTGAGTTGATCACCAGGGTGGAATATTATCAATCGTTTTGCATCAGCGGGTAGCACTATGTTCATGAATACGATCAGATTTTGATCGTGAGATTATGAGATTAGTTGGTGGAAACAGAGATGCAATCGATAATCTACCATCATAAATTGCGATTGTATCTTAAATATCAATCGAGATCTAATTCCCCATGTGTGGCATATTGATCAAATGGGTTATCAATTATTTACTGATAATACCTATCAGTAGTGATTGATAAGAAAATAACTTGATTACCCCCTTTGCCCTCTCACCTTGGAATTGCTACAGAGTTAAAATGTTGCAGTGAGATCTCTGGGGAAGAGAAGACTGAGGAAGAAAGCACTACAGAGGGAGCAGTACAAGAAAAGTTCAGTTAGTTCAGTGTCGTTTTCTACTGAATGGGATAGCTGTGACTCAAAGTCAAGTTTTCAGTGAAACTGGAAAACGTCTTTAACGGTTTTACTTATTTCAGTGATCAGATGCCAACAACGTATGGAATAGTGACTCACGGTCTTACTCCAGAGCCTATACCAACAGTTTTTATTGCCACAGATAGTGACTAATGATGATGCAACCATTGCCAGTCATTGCCAGACAGTTTTCATACACATACTTCACAGATGCAATGGTAAATCTAATGATGCAGCAAATGTGTTGGGTTTGGGAGATTGGATGTTTTTCAGTTCCAGGTGGGTGCTTAGGCCTTGGTCATTCTTGAATGGGTAGGGCAGAGGAGAGTGGGGAGATGTAGAAGTGTGTGGCCTCTTCTTTTCTATTTAAACATCACCTGGGTTCAAGAAGGTGGCATCTAGACCATTGGCGTCCGCAGGTAGGGTCAAGAGGGGTTAAGTGCCCCCCTGGAATGAGATCTTAAATTCAGCACAGTTACGTCGCTATCGGGGTGCGGGCAGCCCGCACCCGGGTGCCAACCACCAGTAGGATGACACCATCAAGGTGCTGTAAAGTTCCCCCACCAGTGTAGTGTGACTGTGGGCTCTTTTCCCTGCTCAGTCCAGCAGAGAACTCGGCGGCACTGTGGCAGGAGAAAGGCAAGCTGCAGGCTATCAGAGGTTCCCCCCCCCCCTTTTCTCCTGTCAGCGAGAAGAGACGGCGGCTCTCACTAGGTTCCCCGCCCAGCTTCCTGCCTGCTCCATTCCTTCCCCATTGGCCATAACTGAGGGTCAATCAAAGGAGAGTAGGAGAGGAGAGCATCATGGGACATGTAGTCCCAAAGATTGGCGGTTACATTTTTCCACAGGGAGGAGGCTACAGCTCGATCAAGAGCGAGATTGAGAGACTGCAGCCTGAAAAAAAGCTGAGGGAAAGAGTGCTACAGGACAAAGAATGAGTAGTGTGCCAGGTGGAAGCCAGAGAGAGAGCCACGCTGCCCAGCACCACCAGAGAGAAAGCCATGCTGCCCAGCTTTACCAGAGAGAGAGAGCAATGCTGCCCAGCATCACCAGAGAGAGAGCTACGCTGCCCAGTGCCACCAGAGAGAGCCATGCTACGCTGCCAAGCACCACCCTAAAATCATTCCCCCCCTGAAAAAAGTTCTGCGGACGCCCATGATCTGGACGCCTATACAGCCTGGTCCCTATTATTTAAGTAGGATACCATTTTGCTGCTCAGACAAAAGCTATCAGACTTGGCCATGTTATTTGTCGTTAAAATCTATAGCCCCGTACACACGGCCGAGGTTCTCGGCAGAAACCAGCGAGAACCTCGCTGGGAGCCGCATTCTGCCGAGAACCTCGGCCGTGTGTACGCTCTCGGCGAGCCCCGCCCGTCGGGAAACCCGTCAAGCAAATAGACAACAGGTTCTCTATTTGCTCGACGGCCCGTCGGGATGAATGGCTGGTTGCCTTTCCCGACGGGCGGGTCGCCGAATCTGACGGCCGGCAGAGAACCTCGATGGGCGGAACGATGTGTTCCGCCCGTCGAGTTTCTCTGCCGTGTGTACGCGGCATATGAACAGGTATGTGTCTGTGGTCAACTTTACTCTTCCATTACCACTTGCGGTTGAGTGCAGATGTGGAATCTTCAACCACTTCCTCCCCCAAACACTATTTTCCAGTTGGGAGCTCAAGACATGTTTTTACACCTCGAAGTTCAGCGGCTCTCTGCCGGTAATGGCTGTTCTCAAAGGTAAGTAGTTTCCTCATTGCTAGGCAGTAACTCAGAGCTAAAACAGAGAGGAAATAAGGCCCCTTTCACACGGGCCGTTCCAGTCCACCTGTCAGTTTTTTCGATGGACCTGAATGGGCACTCCATGCAAGTCTATGGAGCGACATGGTCATGACCACCGCAAACATCCGATCCGGTCCGATCCGCTAAAATCAGACGTATAGCGATACGTTCGCCATCCGTCCTGCTTGTTATTCGCCAGCCTGTTATTATGAAATGCTAACTCTGGCTGTTCCCACCATCCACCCAACACTATGCCGTCTCCAGATCTCCACTCTGCTGTACACACACTGGCAGGTAGGAAGTGCTACCTACACAGTGCTGTGTGTGTGTGTGGGGGGGGGGGGGGGGGGGGGGGGGGTTGATGATGTGAAGGTGGCAGATTAGACACTGTTGGAGGGGGGACACTACAGTGGGGGTGAGGGGGTTGGGATGAGAAATGGACATTGGACACTGCTTTGGGGGATGGGGAGGCATCGGAGACTGCTTTTAGGGGGCAGAGGATAGTTTGTGGGGGGGGGAGGGGGCAGAGAACACTACAGTAGAAGGAGGGTGATGTAAAGGGGAGCAGAGGATACTGTTTTCGGGGGGGGGGGGTACATGACACTAATGGGGGGAGAAGGAGGCAGAGAACACCACAGCGGGGGGTGATGTGAAGGGGGACAGAGAACACTGCTTTGGAGGGTACAGGACACTATGGGAGGGGAGGAGGCAGAGGATACTGCTATAGAGGAAACTACAGTGGAGGGGGGAGTGATGTAAAGAGGGTAGACGACACTGTGTTGGGGGCTAGAGCACACTACTGTGGGGGAAGGGGGGCAGAGGATATTACGTTGGGGGTAGTGATGTGAAAGGGGGATCAGAGGACACTACTGTGGGAGGGTGATGTAAAGAGGACAGAGCATACTGCTTTGGGGGGGGGGGGAAGCTACTGGTGAGAAGGGGCAGAGGACACTGCTATGGGGGGCAGGGGACACTGCAGTGGGGAGGGAGTGATGTAAAGGGGGGAAGAGGACACTACTGTGGGGAGGTTGATGTGAAGGGTGGAATAGGACACTACTGTGGAGGTGTTAATGTGAAGGGGGACAGAGGACACCACTTTGGGGGGTACAGGACACTATGGGAGGGGAGGAGGCAGAGGACACTACAATGGGGGGGAGTGATGTGAAGAGGGCAAATGGCACTGTGTTGGGGGCTATAGGACATTACTGTGGGGGAATGGGGGCAGAGGACACTATGTTGGGGGGGGGGGGGGGGTGATGTGAAAGAGGGGTCAGAGGACACTACTGTGGAAGGGTGATGTGAAGAGGACACAGGACACTGCTTGGGGGGTGGCAGGAAGCTACCGGGGAAAAGCAGGAAGAGGACACTGCTATGGGGGCAGGGGACATTACAGTGGGGAGGGGTGATGTAAAGCGGGGCAGAGGACACTACAGTGGGGAGGGTGTGATGTAAAGGGGGGAAGAGGACACTACTGTGGGGGGGGGGGGGTAGATGTGAAGGTGGGCAGAAGACACTACTGGGGGGAGTTGATGTGAAGGGGGCAGAGGACACTACTGTGGGGGTGGGGTTGATGTGAAGGGGGGCAGAGGACACTACTGGGGGGGTTGATGTGAAGGAGACATAGGAAACTACAGTGGGCAGGGGGTGATATGAAAGGGGGGTCACAGGACACTACTGTGACACACTATATGTTTGTAGCACTACCCCCGAAAGAGCTGCTGGTTTGTTTTGGGTGGCATGTTACCCCATGGCTCCTCCGCCATCTAGGGGTGTATGGTGAATGTAGCAGTAACAGAATGTCCAAGACAGGTGTCTTTTCTGTGCTCTTTATTACCGAGCTGGTAAAAATAATAAAACTTGTGGTGAAAGGTAGAGTTGAAAGTAGAAGGAGAAAAGCAGATTTAGGCGTAGTAATAGGGAAACAGTCCTGTTCCCACGTTTAACAATTCTTGTGCCACTCCTGCCTGAGTGGGCTTAGTGTACCTGGACAGGCCTCTCTCACTGACCTGGCAGCAGGGCCGATCCCAGGCGGGGTGCAAAGGGTGCTCTGCACCCAGGCGCCAGAGAGGAGGAGGCGCCAAAGTGTCAGTACTAGCACCGTTGGTCCAGAGTGTGTTGCCAACGAGTCAGCATTGTGATTTCCCTAGAGAGTCACGAGGGCATGTCAGCGAGAGCGCCGTGATCACATTCATTGCCCCCCACCTCTGCCGCCCACTGACCCGCTCGCAGCACTCTCCACATCCCCCGCACGGCGCCCGCTATATCTGTACCAGGACTAACCTCCTCCCCATGTCCTCCCCATGTGCCCGCCCACAACCCCTTGTGCCGCCAATCTGTGCCTGGAAAGGGGTGTGGGCGGGAGATTTCAAAGCAGCCAGACCAGTTTCACCGATCTGATGTCGCTGCACAGTGTGCACACAGTCTCCTCCAGCCTCCTCTGTGCCCCAGCAGCAGTCAGTGAGGCCTGGAGGATAAGGACGATCTGACAGGGAGGTGCTGGAAGAAGCAGCAGAGGAGAGCACCTCCCGGATCAATAAGGTACTTGGCACCATACACGGACACACACACCGACCTATCTTGACTTTGGATACAGACAGGGCTAGGGATCTCACAGCCGTCCTCTCTCTCACAGCCACTCCCTCTCTCTGTCAGCACCCCTCGCTGTCCACTATGACACTATCCTCTCTCTGCCTCATCCCTCTCTCTGCCTCATCCCTCTCTCTCTTTGCCTCATCCCTCTCTCTTTGCCTCATCCCTCTCTCTCTCTGTCTCATCCCTCTCTCTCTGCCTCATCCCTCTCTCTGCCTCATCCCTCTCTCTGTCTCATCCCTCTCTCTCTCTGTCTCATCCCTCTCTCTCTCATCCCTCTCTCTCTCGGTCTCATCCCTCTCTCTCTCTGCCTCATCCCTCTCTCTCTCCGCCTCATCCCTCTCTCTCTCTGCCTCATCCCTCTCTCTCTCTGCCTCATCCCTCTCTCTCTCTGCCTCATCCCTCTCTCTCTCTGCCTCATCCCTCTCTCTCTCTGCCTCATCCCTCTCTCTCTCTGCCTCATCCCTCTCTCTCTCTGCCTCATCCCTCTCTCTCTCTGCCTCATCCCTCTCTCTCTCTGCCTCATCCTTCTCTCTCTCTGTCTCATCCCTCTCTCTCTCTGTCTCATCCCTCTCTCTCTCTGTCTCATCCCTCTCTCTCTCTGTCTCATCCCTCTCTCTCTCTGTCTCATCCCTCTCTCTCTCTGTCTCATCCCTCTCTCTCTCTGCCTCATCCCTCTCTCTCTCTCTCTGTCTCATCCCTCTCTCTCTCTCTCTGTCTCATCCCTCTCTCTCTCTCTCTGTCTCATCCCTCTCTCTCTCTGTCTCATCCCTCTCTCTCTCTCTGTCTCATCCCTCTCTCTCTCTCTGTCTCATCCCTCTCTCTCTCTCTGTCTCATCCCTCTCTCTTGCTCATCCCTCTCTCTCTCTTGCTTATCCCTCTCTCTCTTGCTTATCCCTCTCTCTCTCTTGCTCATCCCTCTCTCTCTCTTGCTCATCCCTCTCTCTCTCTTGCTCATCCCTCTCTCTCTCTTGCTCATCCCTCTCTCTCTCTTGCTCATCCCTCTCTCTCTCTTGCTCATCCCTCTCTCTCTCTTGCTCATCCCTCTCTCTCTCTTGCTCATCCCTCTCTCTCTCTTGCTCATCCCTCTCTCTCTCTTGCTCATCCCTCTCTCTCTCTTGCTCATCCCTCTCTCTCTCTTGCTCATCCCTCTCTCTCTCTTGCTCATCCCTCTCTCTCTCTTGCTCATCCCTCTCTCTCTTGCTCATCCCTCTCTCTCTCTCTCTCTCTCTCTCTCTCTGTCTGCCTCACCCCCCCTCTCTCTATCTCTGCCTCACCCCCCTCTCTCTCTATCTGCCTCTCCCCCCTCCCTCTCTCTCTCTGCCTCTCCCCCCTCCCTCTCTCTCTCTGCCTGTCCCCCCTCCCTCTCTCTCTCTCTCTCTCTCTCTCTCTCTCTCTCAGCCTCATCCATCCATCTCTCTCAGCCTCATCCATCTCTCTCTCTCTCTCTCTCTCCCAGCCTCATCCATATCTCTCTCTCTCTCTCTCTCTCTCTCTCTCTCTCTCTGTCTGCCTCACCCCCCCTCTCTCTATCTCTGCCTCACCCCCCTCTCTCTATCTGCCTCTCCCCCCTCCCTCTCTCTCTCTGCCTCATCCCCCTCTCTCTCTCTCAGCCTCATCCATCTCTCTCTCTCTCTCTCTCTCTCTCTCTCTCTCTCTCTCTCAGCCTCATCCATCCATCTCTCTCAGCCTCATCCATCTCTCTCTCTCAGCTTTATCCATCTCTCTCTCTCTCTCTCTCTCCCAGCCTCATCCATATCTCTCTCTCTCTCTCTCTCTCTCTCTCTCTCTCACTCAACCCCCTTCTCTCTCCACCTCCATCTCTTTCAGACCCACCTCCTCTCTCTGTGCCTGATCTCTCTTTCAGCCCCACCTCCTTTCTCTGTGCCCGAGCTCTTTTTCAGCCCCACCTCCTCTCTCTGTGCCTGAGCTCTCTTTCAGCCCCACCTCTCTCTCTGAGCCTGAGCTCTCTTTTAGCCCCCAATCAGGGTAATCAGGTTAGGGGTATCTGGGGAGGTGTGATCAGAGTGGGGGGGTATAGTTAGTATAATCAGTGTGATGTGTACCATAGGAGCCGCAAGTCGGTCTTTGTTTCAGTGGCTGCCCGGGCAAATTAAATCCAAGCTATGTGACAGCAGGATACTGCTCTTCTGTGTGATCCAGGGGCACTGGTAAGCTGAAATTGGTGATCAATTATAAGCCTGCAATTGTTGGGTACTGGTAGGCTGCATTTGGTGGGCACTGGTAGCCTGCATTTGATGGGCATTGACAAGGCTGCATTTGGTGGGCACTGGTAGGCTGAAATTGGTGATCAATTATAAGGTTGCAATTGGTGAGCACTGGTAGGCTGTATTTGGTGAGCACTGGTAGGCTGCATTTTATGGGCACTGGTGAGGCTGCATTGATCTCTTGTACCATGGCTGCAGTCTCTGATCATCTCTTGTATCATGTTAGAAGTCTCTGACCATCTCCTGTATTATGTCTGGGGGCTCTTTCTAAACAGACTCTCTAACATTAGAGAGACCCTCCTCCAGGTGCAATTAGAGTACTCTGCTTCTCTTCCTGTATTTTGTTCATTGCTAAGTGATCATGGGAGGATCCCAGGGTAACGATAACTCTTTAGGGGAGCATCCATGTGTTCGAACCGTTGCCATAGAAACATTTGTAAAGGGGGAGGAGTTAGTAAGGTGACCACGCCCTTGTAGGGGGCGCCAGAAATATTTCTGCACCCAGGCGCAAGTGACCCTAGGATCGGCCCTGCCTGGCAGCCAGAGCATCACTCAGAACTTATAGGAAAAGTCTCTGCCACAGACCCTCCTTAGACCCCTTTCACACTGAGGAGTTTTTCAGGCGGTACAGTGCTAAAAATAGCGCCGCTATACCGCCTGAAAACTCCTTTACTGCCTGAGGGCTTTCACACTGAGGCGATGCGCTGGCGGGAGAGAAAAAAATCCCCTGTCAGCAGCATCTTTGGAGCGGTGAGAGGAGCGGCGTGTATACCGCTCCTTCCCATTTAAAACAATGGTAAACCGTGGCAATACCGCCCACAATGCGCCTCTGCAGAGGCGCATTGCAGGCGGTATTAACCCTTTATCGGCCGCTAGCAGGGGTTAATACCGCACCGCTAGAGGCCGATTCCCGTGGCAATCCCGGCGGTATAGCGACACTATTTTTAGTGGCGCTATACCACCACCGCGGCTCCCGCTCCAATGTAAAAGCGGCCTTAGAATTGAGATAACAGAGGTGATTCTCTTTGATAGGCTTAGCCTGGATCTCCTTCAGATAATTTACAGGTTCCCAACTGATAGGTGACCAACGTCCATCCTTTCAGTAACTGGTTACCTTGATCCCCGGTGGATTGTCGAGACCCTAATGGATCACCAGCTTCTCTTGGCTTTCCTCAGGTGGAACTCCCCATCGAACAGCTTCCTCAAGGGAACAATGCTTGGGATCATCTTAATGATAGGGACCCAGTCATGCAGTCACCCTGAAGGTGGGTGCCAACACTCGAAGACGAACCCAGACCAATGGCGTCTGTCCCATAAATTCCCCTCCCCAGCATGCACAGCGAGAAAAAAAAACCCTGATTGGCTGCTGGGAAAAAGCACCCAAACCTCGACTCCACTGCTGCCACCCATCATCCTGGGGTGGGAACAGTACCCCAGAAACAACAAAATGAGAATCAACACAGCCAACTGGGGCAGAGACCCAATTTGAACAAATTAACTGGATCAGAGCCAACTTCATCTCTGATCCCCCTCTAAATTTAGGCTAGCACCGGAACCTTGAAGTAACACGGCGCTACATGTTCTTCATGCTGTCTTTTTATTGGGGCTTGAAAGTTTTTAGTTTTTTTTTTAAGTGCGCCGCCTAGTAGATCTGTCCAGATAGTACCTGTCCAGATAGATCTCGACCTCTGGAAAGTTGCCTACCCCTGCTTATCTACAGCAATCGATCTTTACTGCAGCTGATGAAGTGATAGCGGGTAGTTTTTGCTAGCCTTGGGTTGCCGTATTCTGCACGGTCACTGCCATCTGAACTGCCTTTTTAAATTGAAAAAAAAAAAAAAAAAACACAATTCGCATCTTCTCCGCAACCAGGCTCATCACGTGAAAAGCCCCTCGTCTATTCATACTATTAGACTCACCGCAGCGTAATACACAAACCACAACAGGATATAGCGATCATTCTTTCCATGTCTCAGAATATACCGTGAAGCCATCCTGTCGCTTACAGCAGCTTACAAATATCAAATTACTGGTAAATTCTTGGATGTATATTTTTACTCCAGAGTGCCCAAATGAATGGGCACCACTCACAAAAATAGCAAAACAAGTCTGATCTATTAATGCAAGGGCATTCTACAAACTTAAGATGGAATACATATTCTTAAAGGGCAACACCACCCACAATTGGGTGCATTTGTAAAGCTCTAAATGTCTGCCCAGTTAAAAAAGGTAAAAACAAAGGTGTCACCCTCCTTCAACTAGATTGCAGATCATTTTTTAGGACCTTTCATGTTTAAAAAAGGTGTGAGCCCTGATTCACAGCACTGCGGCTTTGAAATTGAGCTACTTCAGCAGGATTTCATTGCAATTTCATGTGCAGCTTGCTGACATCTGTGCGACTTCATTTACATCAGGGGTGTCCAAACTTTTTTCAAAGAGGGCCAGATTTGATGAAGTGAACATGCTCGAGGGCCGACCATTTTGCCCGACATTCTTGGAACCATTCAAATTCGGTCTAAATGTGTTCCTCAGAGCAACTAATACACTGCCCAACAAGAATTCTCTTGCCTTTGTGGCTGTGTGTGGTGAAGAGATAAGCTCGAGTGTGTTATTTGGATATACTGTATATATCTCTTTTGTGGCCCCAACAAATCCCAGAGCGCTGTTTAGGACTAAGGATGAGCTCAGGCGTGTTATTTGGATTAACCGTATTTATTGGCGTATAACACACACAGGCTTACCATTGCCATGACTGCAGCCTCACCATTGCCATGAATGCAGCCTCACCATTGCCATAAATGCAGCCTCACCATTGCCATAAATGCAGCCTCACGTGTGCCATAAATGCAGCCTTACATGTGCAATGAATGCAGCCTCACATGTGCCATAAATGCAGCCTGATTGAAGCCCATCTGCAGCCTCGGAGGGCAGAGGGAGGGGGCGGGACGAGTGACGACAGATTACAAACAGGAGATTCTCTTGTTTACTCTGTGGCCTCTTTAATACAAAGTCCCACCTCCTATGATAGACAGAACAGTCGTCCAATGGCATCCCAGGAGATTGGACTTCCAATACAGACGCTGCTGAGTAAACAGGAGATTCTCTTCATGTAATCTGACGGCACTCATCCTGCCCCCTTCCTGTTCCCTCCAAGGCAGCGCCAATAAATACGATATATATCTTTTGTGGCCCTGGGGGCCACAAACAATATATATATATATCCAAATCCCTAGGGGGGCCATATTTAATCAACAGGGGGGCCACATTTGGCCCGCGGGCCGGACTTTGGACATGCCTGATTTACACAGATGTCAATACAAGTTGCACATGAAATCACACAGAAATAGTACAGGAAACTTTTTCAACGTTTTTGCAGTATGAGTCGTGGCGATTTGAATGGTTGCATTGCAATGGACTGCGACCTGTCATGTGATTTTGAACTGCCCAATCGCATGACAGATTGCACTGGTGTGAACCAGGGCTTAATGCATGTTATCGTATATGTTTGCAGTTTTGTATGCTGTTTTTGCATGCATTTTGTATGTTGATACCTGAAAGGATAAAGAAAAAATATGATGTTTGTATGGAGTTTTGAGATAAAGGGAATACACTGATCAGCCATAACATTATGGTCACTGATTGGAAACAGTAATAACTTGAATTACTTTATGACATAGGCATCTGGAAGTGGGTGAGACATATTAGGCAGCGAGTGAACATGTTGTCCCTGAGCAGACAAAATGGGCAACTCCAAAACTGCAGCTCTTGTGGGATGTTCCTGGTCTGCAGTAATAAGGACAGACCAAAAGTGGTCCAAGGTAGAAAAACGAGTGAACCAGTAACAGGGTGATAGGAGGCCAGGGCTCACTAAAACACATGGGGCGCGCAAAGGCTGGTCTGTGTAGTATGATCCGAGAGCTTTCTCGAGTTCAAATTGCTGTAGTTGTAAAGGTAAAGAAACATTACAGCCAGCCCCTCTGTTCTATCAATCTACCCTGCATGAATCTCTGATCTTTTATGGCCGGTCACATGACCTCCGGCCGCTCTCCTCCTCCAATCCATGGGCTACAGCGAGAGGGGCTGAGATTCCCCTCTGACATCAGCTGGGAAGGTCACGTGACTGCTGTGCTGGCTGCTCAGCCCCTCCCACTGTAGTTCTTAGATGGGAGAGGAGAGCAGCCATCGATCACGTGACCGGTCAAGAAAAGATTTGAGGTAAGGTATTTACAAGCATCATTTAAAAAAAACATTTAATAAAAATAAGAAACAGCTGCACCTCACTTGATAAAAAGTAAAATTTATTGGAATATGAAAATATCCAAAATGACACCAGAGGACACCAGCAGTGATCAAGGTAGATGCGTATCACACAATAGAAATAAGCTTAAAGGGGTTGTAAAGGTAAAAGTTCTATGCGTTAAGGTGAAAAAACATCTGATAATACCGCCCCTCCCCTTTTACTTACATGACCCCTCAAAAGTCCTGCGCTCGCCCCCGACATCCTCTTCGCCGATCAGCCTGGCCATTGATTGGTTACAGTGGATGGATTGAAAGCAGCGCAGTCATTGGCTCGGGGGGCTGGGCCGAGTTATACATGCTATGGCCGCTGACTGTATCATGGGAGCGTGCCTGCAAGAACTCAACACCTTGCGAGAAAGCTCGCATTAAGGTGTTGAGTCCTTGCGGGGGGGCCGAGACAGCCGCCGTGGGACCCCAGAAGACCAGATTCGGGGCCACTCTGTGCAAAACGAGCTGCACAGTGGAGGTAAGTATAACATAAAAAATATATAAATTATCTTTAGTGATCCTTTAATCATTACTTAACCACTTGCCGCCCGCCAATGACAAATTGACGTCGGCAAAGTGGTTGCTGAATCCTGACTGGACGTCATATGACATCCTCAGGATTCTGAGCCGCTGCGTGCCCCCGGGGGCGTGCATCGCGGCGATCGTGGTTGCGGGGTGTCAGTCTGACACCCCGCAACACCGATCTAGGTAAAGTGTCTCTCACGGAGACACTTTACCATGTGATCAGCCGTGTCCAATTACGGCTGATCACGATGTAAACAGGAAAAGCCGGTAATCGGCTTTCCTCACTCGTGTCTGTCAGACGCGAGTAGAGGAGAGCCGATCGGCTGCTCCTCTGACAGGGGGGGTTTGTGCTGATCGATTATCAGCACAGCCCCCCGAGGATGCCCACTGGACCACCAGGGATGCCCACTAGACCACCAGGGATTTAAACCAAAGGTATGCCACCCTAGACCACCAGGGATGGCACATAATGGATACCAATCAGTGCCACAATGGATGCCAATCAGTGCCCACAATGGGCATCAATGATTGGCAGGCATTGTTTGGCACTGATTGGCATCCATTAGTACAACATACGTTAGTGCCTATTAGTGCCCATCCGTGCCGCCTATCAGTGCCCATCCATGCCGCCTATCAGTGCCTATCCGTGCTGCCTATCCCTGCCCATCCGTTCTGCCTATCCCTGCCCATCCATGCCGCCTATCCCTGCCCATCCATGCCGCATATCCCTGCCCATCCGTGCTGCCTATCCCTGCCCATCCGTGCCGCCTATCCATGCCATCCGTGCCGCCTATCCATGCCCATCCGTGCCACCTATCTGTGCCGCCTATCAGTGCCCATCCGTGCCGCCCATCAGTGCCGCATATTGGTGCCCATCATCAATGCCACCACATCAGTGCCACCTTATCTGTGCCCATCAGTGCCACCTTATCAGTGCCAGTCAGTGTAGTACCATCAGTGCCCATTAGTGAAGGAGAAAACATACTTATTTACAATGTTTTATAACGGAAACAAAAAAAGGTTATTTTTTCTAAATTTTCGGTCATTTTTTTTTGCAGAAAATAAAAACCGCAGAGGTGATCAAATACCACCAAAAGAAAGCTCTATTTGTGGGTACAAAATGATAAAAATTTAGTTTGGGTACAGTGTAGCATGACCGCGCAATTGTCATTCAAATTGTGACAGCACTGAAAGCTAAAAATTGGTCTGGGCGGGAAGGTGTATAAGGCCTCGTACACACGAGGGGATATGTCCGCTGAAAACGGTCCGATGGACCGTTTCAGCAGACATCTCCGCTCGTGTGTATGGGCTAGCGGACAGATTTGTCCACCCTGACAGATTTCAAAGCATGCTTTGAAATCTATCCGGTGGGAATCTGTCCGCCGACATGTCTGCTGGTTAGTACACTTACCAGC
This sequence comes from Rana kukunoris, assembly GCA_029574335.1. Lineage (NCBI taxonomy): Eukaryota > Metazoa > Chordata > Amphibia > Anura > Ranidae > Rana > Rana kukunoris. Next base: position 519,266,679 of record CM056052.1, on the reverse strand, counting down.
AGACATGTCGTCCCGCACCGCCGCCGCGCCGCCGCCGAATGTATTCGGCGCATGCGCGGAAGTGTTTTACTTCCTGGTGCGGTGACGTGGCGGTGACGTGGCGGCGTCAACGTCACCGCCGCGTCACCGCCACGTCACCGCGCCGTCCGGCGGCGGGGAATTTGATCCGATGGTGTGTACACTCCATCGGATCAAACTCCCAATCGGACATATCCGATGGAAATGGTCCGCGGACCGTTTTCATCGGATATGTCCGATCGTGTGTACGAGGCCTAAGTGTCCTGTATGGAAGGGGTTAAACAAACATTTACATAGTGTAGGATAGATTGATAGAACAGAGGGGCTGGCAGTAATCATTCTTTACTTTATTTAATAACACATTTTCAATAAAAAAAAAAAAAAAAAAGAATTTCTTCATAAATGTAGGTCAATATGTATTCTGCTACATATGTTTGGTAAAACAAATCCTAATGAGTGTATATTGATTGGTTATATCGTCTACAAACTTTGGTATATATACTGGAATGTTTTTGTTTGTTATGCTAGTAATGGCGGCGATCAGTGACTTATAGCGGGACTGTGACATTGTGGCAGACGATCGGACACTAACTGACACTTTGTGGGAACCAGTGACACTAATACAGCGATCAGTGCTAAAAATATGCACTGTCAGTGTACTAATCACACTGGTTGGGAAGGGGTTAAACATCTAGGGGGATCAAAGGGTTAACTATCTGCAGTTGTTTTTTTTGTGTAAACTGTGTGCTGCTTTTACTAAGTGGGACTTGGAAGGCAATATTACTCTGGGAGTCAAAGGCGTAATGAAGTAGAAAAGATTTATTCATATAACAATTGAGAGATAAAAATTGATAATGCAAAAAAGTATACAAGATGCACATATGGTACAATACAGTGAGACACTCTCCTGTTGTATGAAGGAACAACAGAAAGTAACCGATGCAATAAATGTTCTCTTCTTCAGGGGTGGGTGGTTGAACACAGGATGAAAAAGCGTCATGTAATAATGCGTATATATGCGTAATCCATATAAAAACATTGAAGGGAGAAGAAAGTGCCACTGTCCAGAGCCGTCAGACCTGAATCCGAAAAATTCGGGCGCACCCAAAACAGAGGAACCACTTGCCGGAGTATCTAGCCACAGAGGGCGTCATGGCCGTGCCCCACCAGAAATGGCCCTTATATAGTCCAACATGGTGTGTGATAGTGTGGACCACGGTGTGTCTTCTCCCCTTCCTAAGCTGAGTGGCCTCCTGGGAAATGAGTGTCATACTATCCGGTATCCACTGCCGAAAAATCGCATTATTTCCATTAAGGAAATGACGCGATTAAGGGGGATCACTGCAAACAAACTGCGCTACAAGTACCGTTCTACGGCGCATGCGCGAGATTGAGAGGTGCACGCTAGTTACCCAGCATGCACCTCTCCATGAAAAGCAGGAAGAAACAGGAACTGGGCTTCACATGCCCACACATATGATGGAAACAGGCACAACATGAGCTACAGGATATAAGGCAAGTGTTTGCAATGATTACTGGATCGATTGGAGAGTTATTTATATGTTTTAGGGAATATTTAATGTAATTCATTTTAACTTTCCAAAAAAAAAAAAAATTATGCCCCGAACCACGCTTTAAACACGGCCTGTGAAGGGAACTGAGTACCTACCAGGACCACACCACCAGCAATATTGCGCGTTTTTGAGCATTTTCCCATGTATTTTGGCGTTAGCGTTTTTGGGGCGTCTTTTTTTTTCATTTTTAAAGGGTCACTAAAGGAAAAAAATATTTTTCTGAAATTACTGTTTACAGGGTATAGAGACATAAAAGTTAACTGATTGCTTTTAAAAATGATTAAAAATAGATAAAAAAATCATATATAATATGATAATAATAATAATCATATAATGTGCCTGCAGGTTAGTTTCACTTTTAACCACTTAAGGACCGCCTACTGCACATATATACGTCGGCAGAATGGCACGGCTGGGCACATCAACGTATATATACGTTGGTTTTAGTACCCAGCCGTGGGTCACGGGCGCGCGCCCGCGGCGCGCTCCCGTAACCCGGTCCGAAGCTTCAGGACCGGGACCGCGGGACTTGCGGACCCGATCGCCGCTGCAGTGCGGCGATCCGTCCCTGGAGCGGAAGAACGGGGAGAGCCGTGTGTACACACGGCTTCCCCGTGCTTCACTGTGGCCGCAGCATCGATTGCGTCATCCCTGTTATAGGGGGAAGCGATCGATGACGTCACACCTACAGCCACACCCCCTACAGTTGTAAACACACACACAGGGAACACTCAAAGTCACAGCGCCCCCTTGTGGTTAACTCACAAACTGCAACTGTCATTTCCACAGTAAACAATGCAATTTAAATGCATTTTTTGCTGTGAAAATGACAATTGTCCCAAAAATGTGTCAAAATTGTCCGAAGTGTCCGCCATAATGTCGCAGTTACGAAAAAAATCGCTGATCGCCGCTATTAGTAGTAAAAAAAAAAAAATAATAAAAATGCAATAAAACTATCCCTTATTTTGTTAACGCTATAAATTTTGCGAAAACCAACCGATAAACGCTTATTGCGATTTTTTTACCAAAAATATGTAGAAGAATACGTATCGGCCTAAACTGAGGAAAATTATTTTTTTTATATATATTTTTGGGGGATATTTATTATAGCAAAAAGTAAAAAATATTGCATTTTTTTTAAATTGTCGCTATATTTTTGTTTATAGCGCAAAAAATAAAAACCGCAGAGGTGATCAAATACCACCAAAAGAAAGCTCTATTTGTGGGGAAAAAAGGACGCTAATTTTGTTTGGGAGCCACGTCGCACGACCGCGCAATTGTCAGTTAAAACGACGCAGTCCCGAATCGCAAAAAGGGGCAAGGTCCTTTACCTGCATTTTGGTCCGGGTCTTAAGTGGTTAAACTGGTTTCATGTTTCTGTGAAGTAGAGAGACACACAGAACAAAAACAAACAAATCCAGGGCAGTGTTTTGTTTTTAAAATGAAAAAAGCTTGGACCACAGTGAAAATCCGTCATGAGATTTTTCATAAGGAGCCAGACACGCAGGAAGTGTGGAGATCAGGGCAGAATTACAGCAATTTCAAAGCAAAAACGAACAATGAGGACATAAAACCAGGACTGCAGTAAGGTAAAGTAAGGTAAAAAAAAAAATTCCTTTAGTGATCCTTTAAAGCTTGTTTTTACTGCTTCTGGAAGCACAGGCTGTTGTTTTTTTTCTCCTGCCCCTAAACGCTTATGGACACATAGGCTAACATGGAGGGGTTTTTAGAGGAAGTTAAAAAAAACGTCAAATGCCTGTAGCAGCAGCTGTAAAAACGTCCTGTGTGCATGAGCCCATAAAGAACAAAACTGAAGCCACAATTCCCCCATGCCAGGTGGTTTAGATGCCGACCTTTTAAAAAATCTGACTCGCAAAAGCATTTAAAAAAATAAATAAAAAAAAATGTAAATTTTACAAAAAACAAATATTTTGTTAGATTTCTTCAAAGACAAAAGAGCACATTTTGAATGAGTATTGTTCCCTGGCAGGGGATAATTTGATGCTGCCTTGATTTTATTAACCATTATATATATTGTAATTACATAGATCGTTGAAAAAATAATTCCATTGTGTCAAATTAAAAAATCATATAAAGATTCTAGCTTTCTTAGAACCTTGAGGTTATAAAGATGAAAAGAAAAAAACCCTCAAGTGTAATCCAATTTGTTGTTACAAGGAAAAAAAATCCTTCTTTAGTTTTATTGGCAATTATAAAAAATTCCAGCTGAACATTCTTTTCTTTTTTTTTTTTTATTATGAATTTTTTTATTGGAGGAAGTAGTAAAGAATTCTCCAAATTCCAATGTATATTTGTAGAATATATTTCTGTATTTATTCACTACCACCACAAAAAAAAATCAAACCCAATCTAAGATGACACAAACGGCGGTCAGATAGAACACTTTATCTGATATTGATGAGTACATTGACTTATATAGAGGGTGCTACACAATATAACCCAGTTGACTAACCACTTGCCGACTGCCTCATGTACATACGGCGGCAGAATGGCAAGGACAGGTAAAGCAACGTACAGGCACGTTGCTTTAAATCTACCGCCTAGCGAGCTTCGTGACCATGGCCGCGGACTCAATGTCCACCAGTGTCCCACGATCGTGTCACGGAGCGGCAAGATGCCTATGTAAACAATGCATTTATCTGTTTTGCCTAGTGACAGGACAATGATCTACTGCTCCCAGTGATCGGGGGCAGTGATCTCTGTCATGTCACTGGTAGACCAGCCCCCCCCACAGTTAGAATCACTCTCTAGGACACACCTAACCCCTTCATCGCCCCCTAGTGTTTAACCCCTTCCCTGCCAGTGTCATTTACACAGTAATCAGTGCATTTTTATAGCACTGATCGCTGTATTAGTGACAATGGTCCCAAAATAGTGTCAAACGTGTCCGATGAGTCCCCCGCAATATCGCAGTCACAATAAAAATTGCAGATCGCCACCATTACTAGTAAAAAAAAAAATAGGATTTTTTTACTCACCGTAAAATCCTTTTCTCTGAAGTTCATGGGCGGACACAGCTCTAAATCTTGAAAGTAGGATTATGTTCCTACTATCAAGATTATTTGGAGCTGTGTCCGTCCATGAACGAAAGAGAAAATGATAATAAATAATAATAAAAATGACATAAAACTATCCCCTATTTTGTAGACGCTATAACTTTTGCACAAACCAATCATAAAACACTTATTGCGATTTTTTTTTTTAACCAGAAATGTGTCGAATAATATATATCGGCCTAAACTGAGGAAAAAATGTTTTTTTTTTATTATAGATTTTTTGAGGGATATTTATTATAGCAAAAAGTCAAAAATATAATTTTTTTTTCAAAATTGTCGCTCTATTTTTGTTTATAAAAAAAAAAATGCAGAGGTGATCAAATACCACCGAAAGAAAGCTCTATTTGTGGGGAATAAAAGGACGTCAATTTTGTTTGGGTGCAACGTCGCACGACCGCGCAATTGTCAGTTAAATCGACACAGTGGCGATTGGCCCAGTCATTGGGCAACCAATTCTTCCGGGGCTGAAGTGGTTAATCAATACCTCACAAAGCATCAGATGACAACATTAACTAATAACCTTAGAATTATTGGAATTTATGACTATATGCCATGAAAATTGGATTATTAATAGACCCCCGATGATCTCTTGAGACCCCCCCCCCTCCTGTTCTGTACAACATGATCGCCTGGAGCCCAGGAGAACGCGCCCTTCTGTTTGGGACTTTCTTATACCCTTCCTTTGCTCTTACCCTCTCCTATCTCCCCCACCCCCCCTTTTTTCCTCTCTTCCTTTTTTTTTATTACTTTTTTCTTTTGCTCTTCACGGACCTTTATTGATGGTCTGTTGTGTGAGCGAAGCCTGCGCTGTAATTACTTTAGCGCTACCTCTGTCTGATACGCAGTGCTGTTCCTTGTTGATCCATGTCTGTGGTTTGTGTGTTAATTTTGTAATACGTAGACCTCTGTGCCCATTCTGTGCTCTGTGCTGGTGACTACTAATTCCCTTTTATTTCTTTATTCTTTATTCTTTATTCTCTTTTGTTTATGTTTTAATGCTACTTTTAGACAGATAACTTTTACTTCCTTTTTTTCCCTGTTACATATTCCCTTAACAATGGCCATAGCAGTCCATGCAGCTGCCATGGGGCCTGGGGTGGGAGGGGACCCCATTATGGAGAGAGTTCAAGGGTGGGAGGGGACCCCATTATGGAGAGAGTTCAAGGGTGGGAGGGGACCCCATTATGGAGACAGTTCAGGGGTGGGAGGGGACCCCATTATGGAGAGAGTTCAGGGGTGGGAGGGGACCCCATTATGGAGAGAGTTCAGGGGTGGGAGGGGACCCGATTATGGAGAGAGTTCAGGGGTGGGAGGGGACCCCATTATAGAGACAGTTCAGGAAAAATAAACAGTGAAGTTTCCAGTATAGAAGACTGACGTCAGACCTCAGGATGGTCCCTAGTCACAGATTATGCTCTGAGCAATAAGAAGTATTTATTTACCTGTCTTAGCCGTGTAGATTTATTGCCATGTGACCCACAGGAGAAGCATGGGGTTCAGGGGTGGGAGGGGACCCCATTATGGAGAGAGTTCAGGGGTGGGAGGGGACCCCATTATGGAGACAGTTCAGGGGTGGGAGGGGACCCCATTATGGAGAGAGTTCAAGGGTGGGAGGGGACCCCATTATGGAGAGAGTTCAAGGGTGGGAGGGGACCCGATTATGGAGAGAGTTCAGGGGTGGGAGGGGACCCCATTATGGAGACAGTTCAGGGGTGGGAGGGGACCCCATTTGGAGACAGTTCAGGGGTGGGAGGGGACCCCATTATGGAGACAGTTCAGGAAAAATAAACAGTGAAGTTTCCAGTATAGAAGACTGACGTCAGACCTCAGGATGGTCCCTAGTCACAGATTATGCTCTGAGCAATAAGAAGTATTTATTTACCTGTCTTAGCCGTGTAGATTTATTGCCATGTGACCCACAGGAGAAGCATGGCCAAAAGAGCTTGTAAGTACCTGAATTTGATTTGGTATTAGCCTCATGCAGACCCTATACAGCAGAGATCGGATAGAGAGATGGAGAAGCTGCACAAGAAACCAATTAACTGACAAGGATAATGCTGACAGCAGGAGAAAGCAGAGTGACAAAGAGATGAAGTTTGGACTCATAGCAAGTTGGTTGAAAAATGTCTAGTGTCAGAAAAGCAGTTCTGTAGAGGACAGCTCCGTATTGAAGAGGGTATTGCAACAGAGTTTTTTTTTTTAAACAAGATGTATATTTTTTGTTTTTCTTTAAGATTCCAACCTAGCTAGGTGGATGAAGCATCAGTCCGATGCTGCAGCTGTCCCCCGGCGCCTCTAACACTGAGAACCGAGTGATCAAACACCACTGATCGCTCGGTTCTCACAGCTCCATGAGCAGAGAGCTGGTGACTGTCAGGAGCTCTGTGCTCTGCCCCCCCCTTCCCTTCTCTCACACTCACCAGAGCCCTGGACTGTGGAGGGGGTGGGAGCAGCCAGTTTAGGCTCTCAGCGGATTGTTGAGAGGCTGAGCTGGGTGCTGGTCCAGGCATGTGGGCGGATCCCGACTCTGTTGTTGCAATCTTGCCTGAGCCTGGACCAGCTCTGTAACATCAGCCGACAGCGGGCTTCAGCCTGCTGTCTGCTGAAAACGGGTCACAGAAATGCATAACGAACTGCACTCCTGTGATCCACAGGAAAAGTACAGCCAAACGAGCTTTGGCTGTACTTCTTCTTTATGTATTTATTTTATATTTAAAATTTAATAGGCTTTAATATTATATATTATTTTAATTGGGATCTGCTTTAAAATAACTCCTGCAGCTTCAAATAGGAACTTTGCGGTTATAACATTCTACCAACAGGACCTTTAGTTCTTCTGCCAAGCAGTTTAAAAGCAAAATATAGACTCAGCTATGCAGCTATTTTTATGGCTTATTAATTGATGCATGGGCACTGCATCCCCCACAGTTCTAGGGGACACAATGTTCATGTATGCAAGACCACAAATGAATTTCTACTTCCATTACAGACGGGGCAGGGCTACCATCATCAAGACAGCAAATGAGGAGAAATGTCTCCAATTGGAAAAAAAACAATAAAAACCCGCGCAGACCCTTCCATACCAAAAAGAAAAAGAAATTCACAAGCTGTTCTGTGTTCGAATGCAATAGAGCTGCATGATTCTGGGAAAAATTTGAATCACCATTTTTGTGCTCAGAATAAAGATCACGATTCTCAGGGCATAACATCATCTTTCAACATTATACAAAAAATTTGGCCTAACTTTACAGTAAAGTTAAATTCATTAAAGTATATCAAAAATTACATTTGAATGACCGCTACACAAAAAGAGTGTGACATAAAATATTGCAACCACCAATATATTCTCAAGGGTCTCTGCTAAAAATATATATATATATATATATAGGCCCGGATTCACTAGAGTTACGTCATCGTAAGTACAAATGTGAGCCATCGTATTGTTACGCCGATTTGCGAAGCTAGATAAGTCGTAAAACAAGGCTTCAGCCGCCCGACGTAACTTGCCTACACCGGCGTATCGTGGGAGCATAGTTACACTGGACGCATTTGGCGTACCCATGTTAAATATGCAAATTAGTAAGATATGCCGATTCACGAATGTACTTGCGCCCGGCGCATTAATATACGCGGTTTACGTAAGTCCTACGTCCGGCGTAAACATACCCCACATAAAGCAGGGTTAAGTCATGCAAAGGTATGGACGAGGGAACACCCGTCGTATTGCACGTCGTTTACGTAGTACTACGTGAATAGGGCTGTGCGTAGGTTACGTTCAGTGATTCAACCTATATTAGGCGTTTGTCCCGACGTGATTCTGCGCATGCGTACTGGGAAGCATCCACGGGACGGCGCATGCGCTGTTCGTTCGGTCCTTCATTTACATGAGGTCACGCTTCATTATAATAATTCACGCCCACTTCCACCTAATTTGACTTACGTCGGCTAACGCCGACAACTATACGCTACACCGCCGCAACATTGTGCGTATTTTCTTTGTGAATACCAGGCTTGCCTCTCAATGTTGCGGCGGCATAGCGTAAACAAGATACGCTACGCTAGAATAAAGATGCGCCCAGGTACATGAATCCGGGCCATAATGTTTGGGGGTTCTAAGTAATTTTCTAGCAAAAAAAGAAAGATTTTAACTTGAAACCAACAAGTGTCACAAAAAGGTTTAGTCTTTAAGTGGTTAAACTTCCCACATTTACAGACCGAAGTTCATTTCTTTGATCTACAGCAGGGGTCTCCAAACTATGGCCCTCCATTCTAGTCATGTCTGTGAATGTCAGGCGCCGTACACACGGCCGAGGTTCTCGCTGAAAACCAGCGAGAACCTCGCTGGAATGCACATTCCAGCGAGGACCTCGGCCGTGTGTACGGTCTCGGCGAGCTTCCCGTCGGGAAGCCCGTCGAGCCGAAATAGAGAGCACGCTGGTTGCCATTCCCGACGGGCGGGTCGCCGATTTCGACGGCCGGGAGAGAACCTCGACGGGCGGAACGATGCCTAATGGGAAGTGTAGTTCTGCAACAGCTAGAGGGCTGTAGTTTGATGATCCCTGATCTAAAGCCGTGTACACACGACCGTTTTTCATGACAAGAAAAATGCAATTTTTTAAATTGGTCATTAAAAACAGTCGTGTGTAGGCTCCATAGCATTTTTCTCGACGTGAAAAATGGGCATTAAAAATTTAGAACATGCTCTATTTTTTCTCGTTGTTTTTCACGTCGTGTGTGGGCTTTAACGACGGGAGAAAAACGCGCATGCGCAGAAGCAAGTTATGAGACGGGAGCGCTCGTTCTGGTAAAACTAGCGTCTGTAATGGAGATAGCACATTCATTTCGCTGTAACAGACTGAAAAGCATGAAGACTGAAAAGCGCGAATTGTCTCTCACCAAACTTTTACTAACACAAAATCGGCAAAAGCAGCCCAAAGGGTGGCGCCATCTGAATGGAACTTCCCCTTTATAGTGCCGTCGTACGTGTTGTACGTCACCGCGCTTTGCTCAAGCATTTTTTTTTCACAATCGTGTGTATGCAAAACAGGCTTGACAAGAATCACGTTGAGAAAAACTGTGTTTTTTCTAGGACATGAAAAACGGTCGTGTGTACGCGGCATAAAGAACAGAACATTACATTGTTTATAGTTAGCTCAGCGGCTGAAGAATGTTGTGAAACTTGCCAAACTGTGTATTTTTATTTTTTTGTTTTGTTTTTTTAACAGCTGTTGGCTTGAGCAGAGAACTCTTGCATAGAATCGGGAAAATGCTTTGTTAAGATCGTGAGGGGGAAGAATCGAGATCTCGATTCTTAACGATAATGCCCTGTACACACGATAGGTCAAGCCCCGTACACACGGCCGAGGTTCTCGGCAGAAACCAGCGAGAACCTCGCTGGGAGCCGCATTCTGCCGAGAACCTCGGCCGTGTGTACGCTCTCGGCGAGCCCCGCCCGTCGGAAAACCCGTCGAGCAAATAGAGAACAGGTTCTCTATTTGCTCGACGGCCCGTCGGGATGAATGGCTGGTTGCCTTTCCCGACGGGCGGGTCGCCGATTCTGACAGCCGGCAGAGAACCTAGACGGGCGGAACGATGTGATCCGCCTGTCGAGGTTCTCTGCCATGTGTACGGGGCCTCAGTCTGAAGAAAATGGTCTGATGGATTTTTCCATCAGTTATCCGATGAAGCTGACTGATGATCAGTCAGTTAAAAAAATGATTGTGTCGGAACGCGGTGACGTAAAACACAACGACATGCTGAAAAAAATGAAGTTAAATGCTTCCAAGCATGCGTCGACTTGATTCTGAGCATGCATTGATTTTTAAAGGATGGACGTACCAACAGACGATCGTTTTTTTCTATTGTTTTTTTATCAATCAGATAATTTTAAAACAAGTTCCTATTTTTTTAACCTATGGATAAATAACCTATGGGGCCCACACACGATCGGTTTGGTCTGATGAAAATGGTCCATCAGACCGTTTTCATCAGACAAACCTATCGTGTGTACGCAGCATTAATCGTGCAGCTCTAGGATGCAACAAAGCTTTAAGGCCCCGTACACACAATCAGAAAATTGTAGGAAAAATACCGCTTTCAACGCGATCGTATGATAATCTGATCATTAGTACCAAGCTTTCGATAGCAGATCATGACTATTCATGCAAAATTATCCAATGGGACAAGCACGAAAAATATTCTTGTACGATATCAAATTGTATGATTTTTATTTAATCAGTACAGTTGTCATTCGAAAATACAACACAAATACATTCCACCCTCCAGCTGTTGTTACATAGTTAGTCAGTTTGAAAAAAGACACAAGTCCATCCAGTTCAACCATAAAAAAATAAACAAAATAGAACTACACATCTCACGAGACATTGTAACACACCGACATTCACAGACATGACTAGGCATGATGGGAATTGAAGTTCTTGAACAACTGGAGGGCCGTAGTTTGAAGACCCAAGTTCAAACACATTACATCACTTTCAAATTTTTATTTTGTCGTATGAGAATTTTTGTAACTTTAGTAACCTCTTCTTTTAGCATGCAAAAAAGAAATAAAAGAAATGGACAATTATTCGTCTGATAATTTTATTGTGTATCATGCATTTGTTTATAATGCGTTCCTAGGTCAAAAGTTAGACAATGCGATATAAAAAGATAAAGCAACAGTATCTAGCAGTAAAATTTGTTTTTGCCCTTATGCTAATTTTGTAAAGATAATCACTTAGATGTTTTACTTTTTATTGGCTAAAATAGCAAGGTATTGCCTGACATTAAAGGGATCTCGATTGCAAAACAGAATGAGATGTTCTAAATAAAATAATTGCCTGCAGGAGATGAATATTTCAATGACAAGCAATCAAAAAAAAACACGCATGTGTAAATAAAAAAGGAAAAAGAAAAGATTCATCATTGGATTCTCTAAGAAATACGTAAAAAAATTTAAAATTAGAGGAAATTACGGTCCTGATAGAATGCACTGCATAACTACAGGTTATGGGAATTTCACACAAGATAATACAAGTAAAACGAGAGAGACAGAGTGGGGGGGGGGGGTGAGACCCCAAAATTCACACAGCAGTTAGAAGTCTTGGTTTCTAAATTACCAAAAATGAAAGTAATTAAAAACTAAATAAAATCTTTATGCCACTCACAGGAAAAAAAGATTCAGGTAAGGACACAAGGGTATATTGATTTATTTTAAAATAATATTGCGACAAAGTTAGAATTTGGAGTTTCCTGTTCAATTCCTGAATTTGGCTTCCTGTTTTTTAATTTGCAGTCAACATTTCAGCATTTCCAAGGTAACCACATTTCAGAGTTCCTTTAATCGTTATCTCTTTCAATATAATCTTGGATTTTATTTTTATTTTTTACAGATTAAAATCAATTTTTTTAGCTGTAATTAATATTTTTACAACCATATAATCTTATTGTTTTATTGTAAAATAGGATACATTCTATAGCTTGTAAAAACATCTAAATTATCTTTTTATATGTAGTTTATGTTTTAAAAATGTTTATGATACAAACATTTAAACTGGATAAAAAAAAAAATTAAATGCATTACTTTAAATATTTCTATTTTGCCATTTTTTATTTATTAAAAAATTCGAACATTCTTTGGTGCAAGCTACAAATAATACATATTTTATAATTTTAATGTTATAAAAAAAGGTTTTGCCACACTAACCTGACAGAAGGACCTATCTCTTCTGAGCCTCTCTAGTCGTAACTACTGATCAGATTCCTCAAACCCATCACCCTTAAAAATCCCCAAAACACACATATTGTATGGACTTTTATTTGACATATATTTACATGAATAGTATTTTTATTTTTATTTTTTATGTGTCTGATGCAGTTTCACTTTACAGCTGTGCGGGACTTTATTAAATCTCTTTTGCTTTCAATGGAATGGTCCTTAAACAAATAAATAAATACAAAAAATATACATTTTTTTACAAAGAAGAAAATAAGCATTTTTTACATAGAAACACTCTAAAAAAAATTAAGCCGGTATAAAAAAAAAAAATATGTTTTTGTATTATTAATAATGACATGCTGGAAAATGTTAAGCAACAGAAATGATACTATGCTTTGATTTATATATATATATATATATATATATATATATATATATATATATATATAATTAATATTAAGTATAATACTTAAAAGTAATATTAAATAAATTAAATGATCAGTTTCACCAAAACTGATACCTTTGGTGGCTGAACCTTTGACTTCATGGTGACAGTGTGTCTCCTCATCGGAGGTTTTTCATCCTAAACTAGAGTCTTCTCTTTTTATATATGTAGTAGAGCTGCAGGATTCTGGCCAAAATGAGAATCACCATTTTTTTGCTTAGAATAAATATCACGATTCTCGTGGCAAAAAATCTTTTACATTATACAAAAAAATTATAAAAAAAAAATTTGGGCTAACTTTACTGGTCATCACAGGCGCTCTTGCTGCGTTATCAATGCATTTCAATAGGGAGGTACGTTTTTAGTGCAGTTTGCCAAATGTGCACCAGAAATGTAGAATGTTTAAACACTGCTTCAAAAAGGTGCCGATAATGGCCGACAATAAATTAATATTTATTTAAATTCATGATATTAATTAAAAAGTAAAAAAATATATAATTATTTGCTCAAGATGCTTAATAGGGTGTTTCGGACTACCGTCCCCTTAGATCAGATTCATTGCATATTGGGCGTGTTGGAGGACGCTGTCCCGGAGGAGAATAGGAGAATAGCATTCTCTAGGGCAGTGATGGCAAACCTTTTTGAGTCCGAGTGCCCAAACTGTGACGCAAAAACCAACTTATTTCTTTCAAAGTGCCAACACAGAATTAAACCTACCAGTGGCTCTATACAGAGGATGGGACTAAACATATCTCTCTGAATGAGCCCTAAGAGACCAAAAACGTAAGATTCTGCCAGATTCGCTCAGATTGCAGGGTTCAGGAATGCATTGTGCTCAGAATGCACTGTGCAACATACACTGACCTACCTGACACATGCACTCACCTACCTGACACAAGCAATGACACCAATAATGAGGCACAATGTTTACCAAAGACACCAATAATGAGGCCAAATAACTGCAATGATGGGGCACAAGGTTTCCAAATGAGGCACAATGACACCAATGAGGGGGGTAAAATGTTTCCCAATGACACTAATAATGAGGCCAAATAACATCAATGATGGGGCGCAATGTTTCCCAATGACACCTATAATTAGGCACAATAACAGCAATGATGGGGTGCAATGTTTCCCAATGACACCTCTAATTAGGCACAATAATAGCAATGATGGGGCACGATGTTTCCCAATGACACCTATAATTTGGCACAATAACAGCAATGATGGGGCACAATGTTTCCCAATGACACCTATAATTTGGCACTATAACATAACAGCAATGATGGGGCACAATGTTTCCCAGTGACACCTATAATTTGGCACAATGTTTCCCAGTGACACCTATGACTACGTGCCCCATGTCATTGGGAAACATTGCTGTCCATGTGCTTTATTAAATATAGGCGTCATTGGGAAACATATTGCCCCCCCCTCCTTAGTGTTCATGTGCCTCATTATAGGTGTAATTGGGAAACATTACACCCCATCATTGCTGTTATTGGGCCTAAAAATTAGGCCCAATAACAGCAATGATGGGGCGCAATGTTATATATATCTTGGGCTGATAGTACCAAATATTCTATGGCCCCTACGTTTCTAACCCTATTACAGACAGTCTGCAACTGTGGGTGGCCTAGGTTTTTTCCACTTCTGGGCTATACCTGCCTTGGCTTCATTCATCATATGACAAATAATCAAATTTTTTTATGTTTTTATTGGGATCTGTGATAGGTGTAACAAGCAGAAAGCAGGGTCGTCCAATATTTGATAGGATATACGTTTTTGGGATATCCTTTGTACTTCTAACCAATACTTCCTAATCTTCGGGCATGTCCAGAAAATATGGAACAAAGTTCCCCTAACCCTATTACATCGCCAACACATATCTGAACTTTTAGAGAAATACCTGCCTAATTGTATAATACCACCCATTTAAAAGTTTGTAATTTAATTCCTGGGTCCTAGTGCAGGTTGATGTCTTCATAGAAAGATAAATTATCTTTTGTTGTTGGGCCTGGGTAAAATTCTGATCCAAATCCCTTGCCCATTTTCTCATAGCAGGTATCTCCTAGTCTTCTGAAGGTGCTATTAATAGCCTATAGAGCTTAGACAGTATTCTAGTAGGAGATTCTCGTTCTTCACAATATTTTTCGCGTTAGAGCACCAGCAACAATTCTACCATTAATTCTACCATTCTAAACTGGTAACCTGTAAAAAAAATAAAAATTAAGCAATGCCTATGGAGATTTTTAAGTACTGAAGTTTGGCGCCATTCCATGAGTGTGCGCAATTTTTTCAGCTCAATTTGTGACTTGCAAACCAATACGGATAAACAACACACCTTGGAACAGTTCCCAAGATATATTCACAACTTTTAAGAATGTTTTTGGATAATCCATGCTAAATGCACAGAAAATTCAATGTTTTTTTTTTTTACCGGCGTTCCTTTGCTTTTATTCCAGAGACACAACAGGAAATACAGGTGAAACTTGAAAAATTTGAATATCGTGCAAAAGTCCATTTATTTCACTAATGCAACTTAAAAGGTGAAACTAATATACGAGATAGACTCATTACATGCAAAGCAAAATAGTTCAAGCTGTGATTTGTCATAATTTGCATCTCATTTGGAAACCAAGGAGCCGGAGTATGGAGGAAGAATGGAGAGGCACACACTGCCAGATGCTTGAAGTCCAGTGTGAAGTTTCCACAGCCTGTGTTGATTCATCTCCTGGCGTTGGTCCACTGTGCTTCATTAAGTCCAGGGTCACCGCAGACGTCTACCAGGAGATTTTGGAGCACTTCATGCTTCCTTCCGTAGACAAGCTCTATGGGGATTCTGACTTCATTTTCCAGCAGGACTTGGCACCTGCCCACACTGCCAAAAGCACCAAAACCTGGTTCGATGGCCGTGGGATTACTGTGCTTGATAAGCCAGCAAACTCGCCGGACCTGAACCCCATAGAGAATCTATGGGGCATTGCCAAGAGAAAGATGAGACATGAGACCAAACAATGCAGAAGAGATGAAGGCCGCTATTGAAGCATCCTGGTCTTCCATAACACCTCAGCAGTGCCACAGGCTGATCACTTCCATGCCACGCCGCATTGAGGCAGTAATTGCTGCAAAATGGGCCCAAACCAAGTACTGAGTACATATGCATACTTCTACTTTTCAGAGGTCCGATATTGTTATATATGTTCAATCCTTGTTTTATTTATTGCATGCATGGGTTTTCATGAGCTGTAAGCCATAATCATCACAATTATGACAAATCACAGCCTGAGCGATCTTGCTTTGCATGTAATGAGTCTATCTCATTGTAACGGGAGGGCCTGTGGAACCCAGAAGCTCTTAGAAAGCATGAGCCAGAAAATAATGGACATTCAGAATATATCTTGGATCGCTTTAACATGGGTCTGTAATTCACAATAAATTCCAGGATATCTGTAAGGAGCTATTACTGGTTGTTGATTCTGAACTCAACAGGTTAATTGAAAGATGTTAATTGAAAGATTGAAAGATGTCATCACCTCCAGCTACCTGGCTGCCTGTGTAATGTAAATTGAATCCAGACTAGCTTCTAGGGATCTTTCATTGTGGCTTGTGCTAATTGACCCTGTATTGTGTGAAGGTCTATTGATGATAATGTGTATTGGAAGTTAAGGCCACGTACACACGATCAGACCGGTCCGATGAAACTGGTCTGAAGACCAGTTTCATCGGACCAAATTGATCGTGTATACGGCCCATCGGACTGTTGTCCGTCGGACCAAAGTTTTAAAACTTGCTTTAAAATCTGTCCGACAGACACCTGTCCGTCGGACCAAAACGATGGTTAGTACACAAAAGCATTGGACCAAAAACCCGCGCATGCTCAGAATCAAGTCGAAGCATGCTTGGAAGCATTGAACTTTGTTTTTCAGCGCGTCGTTGTGTTCTACCTCACCGCGTTATGGCCCGATGGGATTTTGGACTGATGGTGTGTACGCACATCAGACCACTTCAGCGTGGTCCAATGAAAACGGTCCGTCGAACCAGTCTCATCGGACCGGTCTGATCGTGTGTACGTGGCCTAACAGACTGCCTAAAGGTCAGGTATATGAGTCATCAGCTGTAGTTAATTAGCTCATGTAAATTAAGTCAGGAGCCAGAGTCAGGATGTCTGTTAAATGATGTATTGAGGAGGGTGTGTATTGGGGCTCGTTAGGTGGACATTTTGTGATGTTGTGGGTGGCGTTGGGTCATTGGTCATTTGGTTACTGCAGTATTCTTTTGGTGTGTATATAAGAGACTGCTTTCTCAATAAAGATGGTCATACCTGCTTGAACCTCATAAAGAGCTGTGTCTCGTATTATTCATATGGGTCGTGTTCACCTAACTGTGGCGTGTCGGTAGCTGCCTTGTGTTCGGGAATGGAATATCCTAAACAGCTTTAACCCCTGTCCCATTTGGGGTTCCGTTACACTCATATATTAGTTTCACCTTTTAAGTTGCATTAGTGAAAAAAATGAACTTTTGCACGATATTCAAATTTTTCGAGTTTCACCTGTAAGAGGTAATATCCTGTACACACGATCGGTTCGTCTGATAAAAACGAACCGATGGATTTTTTCATCAGATATCCAAAGAAGCTGACTTTCATCTGTCTTGCCTACACACCATCGGTTAAAAATCCGATCGTGTCCGAAGTGGTGACGTAAAACACAACGACGTGCAAAAAAAAAGTTCAATGCTTCCGAGAATGCGTCGACTTGATTTTGAGAATGTGTGGATTTTTGACCTATGGCTTTCCCCACAGACGATTTTTTCTATCGTTTTTTTTAACCATAAGAAACATTTAAAACAGGTTCTAGTTTTTTTCACCGATGGGGAAAAAAAACTGATCGGGCCCACACACGATCGGTTTGTGCGATGAAACCGGTCCATCGGTCCGTTTTAATCAGACGAACCAATCGTGTGTACATGGCATTAGGGTCCACATTGACAGGCTTTGGCTGTGTGTTCATGACTTGCATTTGAGATGCATCTGAGATCATTCAGAATTCATTGGCAGGTGCATTTGACCTGCAACTGACCAACTTCTAACCTGCAAATCATCACAGGGACTTAGACAGTTGTCACCAAACTAGGTGACTCCACCTTCTCACTGCCTGTTGTAACCCCTCAAAGCTTGGACCTGAGCGTACGCAAACGTGTGGCCCCACTGGACTGTTCTTTTTTTCTGTGGGGCCACATATTTGCGTATCTACCTTTGTGCTGGAAGTACACCTCATGGTGCGCTCCCAGCACAGAGCTCGGGGTCACTACTAATCGGGACCCGTAACTCCCGATTCCGGATCTCCTGATAATAATAATAATAGAGTGGATAATCGGATTTTACAAGCATTTTAAACTAGGGCCTATTTTGGGGGTAGGGCTTATATTGCAGCCCTCCTGGAAAATGACGCTGGGGCTTATTTTTGGGGAAGGTCTTATTTTCTGGGAAACACGGTATGTACAGTTTTACTAACACATGTCAAAGTTGTGAAATTGTGTTTAGGCATTAAAGTGGTTGTAAAGACACAAGGTTTGTTACCTTCATGCATTCCGGGCTATGTATAATAATATCTACTTACTACATAGTCGCACAGAGCCATGGCTTGGGAGTGCACCTGCTTGGGTGTCCCTGTGGGTGCACCCGGTGGGAGGGAGGAGCCAGGAGTGCTGGCATGGGACCACTGCAGAGAGCAGGTAAGTATAACATGTTTGTTATTTAAAAAATAAAAAAAAAACACACTCGGCAAGAAAACTGCTGGGAGGGCTTTTTGCTGTGAAAACCAGCGGGAAAAATAGAGAACCTGCTCTCTATTTTCCCGCCTGGATTCCTGGCGTTTATTTTCCGCCAGATTTACTACACTTGCCAATTGAAAACACTGCAAGGCAGTGCAGATGGAGCATAAGCCCGGTACACACGGATTCCCGGCCAAAGCTCTCCCTGCAGTTTTCCCCGTCGGGATTCCCGGCGGACTTTATGCGGCCGGGAATCCCAGCCGTGTGTACAGGGCTTTTGGCGCAAAGGGGTTGTAAAGGTAAAAACATTTTTCCCTAAATAGCTTCCCTTACCTTAGTGCAGTCCTCCTTCACTTACCTCATCCTTCGATTTTGCTTTTAAATGTCCTTATTTCTTCTGAGGAATCCTCACTTCCTGTTCTTCTGTCTGTAACTACACACAGTAATGCAAGGCTTTCTTCCTGGTGTGGAGAAAGCCTCTTGAGGGGGGAGGGGGCGAGCAGGCAAGTCAGGACGCTATCTACTTTGCAGATAGAGAAAGGAGCTGCTCGCCCCCTCCCCCCTCAAGAGGCTTTCTCCACACCGGGGAGAAAGCCTTGCATTATGGTGGCGAGCAGGAGTGTCAGGATGCCCACTAACACACAGCTCTTTTCTCTATCTGCAAAGTAGAGAGTGTCCTGACAGTCCTGCTCGCCCCCTCCCCCCTCAAGAGGCTTTCTCCACACCAGGGAGAAAGACTCACATTACTGTGTGGAGTTACAGACAGAAGAACAGGAAGTGAGGAATTCTCAGAAGAAATAAGGACATTCAAAAGCAAAATGGAAGGATGAGGTAAGTGAAGGAGGACTGCACTAAGGTAAACAAAGCTATTTAGGAAAAACATTTTTTACCTTTACAACCCCTTTAAATCTATTCACTATATGTCATCTGAGGCCCCCTTTATAGAGACAATATTCATTAGAATTTGAGAGCCCTTGATCAAACCATCACGACATATCTTCTATGAGTTGGAACGGCTGAGCGGGTTCTCTGCCAAGGGCCCAGCGCCGCTTCTGACCACACAGATGCCAGTGAAATTGAATTTCAATATGTGTCATTATCCTGTTTGCTCGCCCATAGCAAAAGCATTGGGTTGTTTCTCTTCTATTTGTTTCAGATTGTGGTAGAAGTTCAGACCTTGGCCGAGGATCATGATTCAGCCTTGATTTATTATTATTATTATTATTTTTCCCTTTGGAAATGAAACCATGCTGTGAAAACACTAAAGGTACTGAAGACGTATAACATACACTACACATCAGATAGGAAAGTCAGATCGGTCTAACACGGTCAACCACACATTATAGGCAGAAGATGCAGAACTCGGAGATAGGTAGCTGAGCGGAGCCATTATGCTTCAATGTGTCTTCCTGTGGTTAGCAAATTTAAAACAACACTTCTAACATCTCTGCCTGAGCAGACTGTCATTCAAAAACTTTGTTGCTCTAAAGTCGAAACTTTCCCGGCGCTACTATTTTATTTCGGCAGCCAGGCCTACAAGTCCCGTAAATAGCAGACAGCAGGAAGACACGACGCAACGTTCTACTAGAACTATTACTAAACCTCAGTGTGAAAATGTATACACACAGGTCAAGCCTCGTACACACATACGGGTTTCCCGGCAGACTTTTTACCGCCGGGAAACCCGAGGGCAAACCGAGAACCTGCTCTGTAACTTTTTCCCCCTACACACGACCGGGTTTCCTGACAGGAAAACTGCCATGAGAGCTTTGGGCGGGAAACCCGGCCGTGTGTATGCTCCACCGCAGTCTTTTCCCATAGGAAGACTGCTGGCTTAACTGATTGCCGACCGCCCGCCGTCATATTACTGCGGGACGGTGGCACTGCTACGCGAGAGCACGTAGCTCTACGTCCTCCCTTTAGCAGCTTGTCGCGCACGTGCCCGGCGGGTACGATCGCCGCCGGGCACCCGCGATTGCTCGTTACAGAGCGGGGAACGGGAGGTATGTGTGTAAACACATACCTCTTGTTCCTGTCAGCGGGGGAAACGCTGATCTTCTGTCCATACAATGTATGGACAGAAGATCAGTGATTTCCCCTAGTGAGGCCACCCCCCCCCCCCATACAGTTAGAACACACCAGGACCACACTTAACCCCTTCCCTGCCCCCTAGTGTTAACCCCTTCACTGCCAATGGCATTTTTATAGTAATACAATGCATTTTTATAGCATTGATCGCTAAAAAAATGCCAATGGTCCCAAAAATGTGTCAAACGTGTCCGATGTGTCCGCCATAATATCGCAGTAGCGAAAAAAACGCTGATCGCCGCCATTACTAGTAAAAAATAATAATAATAAAAATGCCATAAAACGACCCCCTTTTTTGTAAACGCTATAAATTTTGCGCAAACCAATTAATAAATGCTAATTGCGATTTTTTTTTAACGAAAAATATGTAGAAGAATACGTATCGGCCTAAACTGAGGAAAAAAAATGTTTTTTTATATCTTTTTTGGGATTTTTATTATAGCAAAATGTAAAAAATATTGCATTTTTTTTTCAAAATAGTCGCTCTATTTTTGTTTATAGCGCAAAAAATAAAAACCGCAGATGTGATCAAATACCACCAAAAGAAAGCTCTATTTGTGGGAAAAAAAGGACGCCAATTTTGTTTGGGAGCCATATCGCACGACCGCGCAATTGTCAGTTAAAGCGATGCAGTGCCGAATCACAAAAAGTGCTCTGGTCTTTGGACAGCAATATGGTCCGGGGGTTAAGTGGTTAATGCGGATCTCTACCCTAAAGTGAAGTTCCGCTGATCGGAACCTTCCCCCCCTCCGGTGTCACATTTGACACCTTTCAGGGGGGAGGGGGGTGAAGATACCTGTCTAAAGACGGGTTTTTCCCATTGTGTGCTGGGAACTCTCAGCTCCCAGCACACAGCGGGAGCCAATCGGCGGGCGCAGAGCGACTCGCGCATGCGCCGTAGGGAACCGGGCAGTGAAGCCGGAGCGCTTCACTTCCTGGTTCCCTCACCGTGGATGGAGGGGGGAGCAGCAGAGAGACGAGCGAACGCTCAACCTGTGCTGCCGACGCCGCTGGACTCCAGGACAGGTAAGTGTCCTAATATTAAAAGTCAGCAGCTGCAGTATTTGTAGCTGCTGGCTTTTAATATTTTTTTTTTAATGGGCCATCCGCTTTAACCAATTAATTCTAACATTACATTGAGCCGAGTTGTGATAATGAAATTATGCTGACCTTTTTTTTACTTCCCGTACATAGTGTTTTATCTATATTTTCACCGCGGCTTCCGGGTAGGTAATTGGGCAGGACTGGGCGTTCCTATTCACATGCTAATTGATTGACATGCTTCCCACCGGCGCATAGAGTGCGTCACGACTTGCCGAAAGAAGCTGAACGTCAGTGTGCAGGGGCAAGTCGCTCTGCTGGGGTTTTTTGCCTTCCTCTGGATCAACTGTGGGTATGGAGTTGGGTATATGTGATGTACTGTTTTTTTTTACTTTGTTTGTTTATTTATTTATGGTTGAACTGAATGGACTTGTGTCTTTTTTCAACCTGACTAACTATGTAACTATGAATAGGAACGCCCAGTCCCGCGGGATTCCCTACCAGGAAGCCGCGGTGAAAATATAGATAAAACGCTATGTACGGGAAGAAAAAAAAAAGGTCAGCATAATTTTCATTATCACAACTTGGCTCAATGTAATGTTAGAATTTTTTTTTTAGGGTGAACCCCCGCTTTAAGATCCGCACTGTAGACGAAAGACGTCTCTCAAGTGCCGGGTGGACGTCCTGCTATTTACATTCCCTGCGCACGCCGCCGAGGGCGCGCAGCAGGGAAAAACTGTGCCTGGCGTGTCAGGTGATGCCAATGTGCGTGCATGGCGGCCGCGTTGTCCGCCAGGTACCTGCGATCGGCAGTAACAGAGCAAGGACGTGGAGCTCTGTGTGTAAACACAGAGCTCCATGTCCTGTCAGGGAGGAGACCGATACTGTGTCCCTTGTACATAGGGACACTGATCGGTCACTTCCCCCAGTCAGTCCCCTTCCCCCACAGTAAGAATCACTTATAGGGAATACATTTAACCCCTTCCTCGCCCCCTAGTGTTAACCCCTTCCCTGCCAGTCACATTTAAACAGTAATCAGTGCATATTTATAGCATTGTTCGCTGTATAAATGCTAAAATAATAGTGTCAAAAGTGTCCGATATGTCCGCCGCAATATCGCAGGCCTGACAAAAATCGCAGATTGCCGCCATTACTAGTAAAAAAAAAAATTCTATCCCCTATTTTGTAGGCGCTATAACTTTTGCGCAGACCAAACGCTTATTGCGATTTTCTTTTACCAAAAATATGTCGAAGAATACGTATCGGCCTAAACTGAGAAAAAAAATTGTATTTTTAGAAACAAAATGGGATATTATAACAAAAAGTAAAAAAATATTGTGTTTTTTCAAAATTTTTGGTCTTTTTTTGTTTAAAGCGCAAAAAATAAAAAACGCAGAGTTACTCAAATACTACCAAAATAACGCTCTATCTGTAGGAAAAAATAAAAAAAATTTCATTTGGGTACAGTGTTGTGCGCAATTGTCATTCAAAATGCGTCAGCGCTGAAAGCTGAAAATTGGTCTGGGCAGGAAGGGGGTTTAAGTGCCCAGTTAAGAAGTGGTTAAAAACTGGCGGTAATCCCGGCGGGAAAAAAGTCCTAGGGCCAGATTCACAGAGCCATTGTTCCGGTCTATCTCCTGTTAGACCGGAGTAATTTCAAATTACCCGCGTCGTATCATTAGTTTGAATCCTCAAACCATGATACGACAGCTTCTTTGAACGCCGTCGGATCTACGCTGCAATCTTTTTCTGCCCGCTGGGTGGAGTTTGCGTCGTTTTCAGCGTCGGGGTATGCAAATTAGCTTTTTCCGGAGATCCACGAAGTTACGATCGTCCGTCGAATTCTCTTACGGCATCTGAAGTCATCTTTTTGCTGCGTAAAGTTAGGGAAGCAAAAATCTGGTCTAACGTTAGACAGCCCATGTTAAGTATGGCCGTCGTTCCCACGTCGAATTTCAATTTTTTTTTGTCTTTGCCTAAGTCGTCCGGGAATAGGAATGTACGTAAACGACGCTATTTCGTGCAATGCACGGCGGGAAATTTCTGAACGGAGCATGCGCAGTTCGATCGCCGCGGGGACGCGCCCAATTTAAATGCTTCACACCCCCTAATCGCGTATTTCGATTCTGCTGCGAGAAATACACTACGCCGCCGTACCTTACGGGCCGCAATCTACCTGAATTCGTCGTAGAGCCAGGTAAAATACGGCGGCGTAGTGTATCTCTGATACTCTGCGCCAGGGCAATTGTACCTGAATCTGGCCCCATATTTCTTCTGAGAAATCCTCACTTCCTGTTCTTCTGTCTGTAACGCCACAATGTAATGCAAGGCTTTCTCCCTGGTGTGGAGTGTCGTGCTCACCCCCTCCCTTGGACTACAGGAGAGTCGGGACACCCACTAATACACAGCTCCTTTTTCTATCTGCAACGTAGAGAGTGTACTGACTCTCCCGTAGTCCAAGGGAGGAGGCGAGCACGACACTCCACACCAGGGAGAAAGCCTTGCATTACTGTTGTAGTTACAGACAGAAGAACAGGAAGTGAGGATTTCTCAGAAGAAATAGGGACATTTAAAAGCAAAATGGAAGGATGAGATAAAAGAAGGAGGACTGCACTAAGGTAAAGGAAGCTATTTATGAAAATAAAATTGTACCTTTACAACCCCTTTAATTCTATTGGATATATTTTATAACAGAAAGTAAACAATTGATATATGCAAAGCAGGGAATAAAATCCAGCACATCCCTTAGTGAAAGCAGCACACAGTAAACACAAAAACACAGGTTAGGCACACATTTAACATCTTGAT
This sequence comes from Rana kukunoris, assembly GCA_029574335.1. NCBI lineage: Eukaryota > Metazoa > Chordata > Amphibia > Anura > Ranidae > Rana > Rana kukunoris. The sequence continues at coordinate 519,242,136 of CM056052.1, read as the reverse complement.
CCCCCTAGATGTTTAACCCCTTCCCAGTAAGTGTCATTAGTACAGTGACAGTGCATATTTTTAGCACCGATTACTGTATTAGTGTCACTGGTTCCCACAAAGTGTCAAAAGTGTCAGATTATCCGCCGCAATATCACAGTCCTGCTATAAGTCGCTGATTGACGACATTACTAGTATAAAAAAAATATATATATACTATATATCATACTTTGTAGACGCTATAACTTTCGCACAAACCAATCAATATTCTACGTTTATTTGCATTTGTTTTACCAAAAACATGTAGCAGAATACACATTGGTCTAAATTGATGAAATTCGATTTTACATTTTTTTATTGAATGTGTTTTATGGCAGAAAGTAAAAAATATTGTTTTATTTTTTTCAAAATTGCCTGTGTTTTTGTTTTTGTTTATAGCACAAGAAAAAAAAAACGTAGAGGTGATCAAATACCACCAAAAAAAAAGCTCTATTTGTGGGTAAAAAATCATATTTGACCGCGCAATTGTCAGTTAAAGTAATTAATGCAGTACCGTATAGCAAAAAGTTGCCTGTTCATCAAGGGGGGAGGGTAGATCTTCCAGAGGTTAACCTCCCTGGCAGGAATCCCCAGTCTGGCTCGAGGTGGAAACCCAGTACCATTAGCAGTATCCCCGACTCGGGATCGCATCGCAGTATCCAGGCAGAGATTACTTACCTTGTCCCCTGGATCCTGCGATGTCTCCCCGCTGTGTGATCGAGCGGTGTCTCCTTGCTCGATTCACACAGTGCCTGTGAGCCGCCGATCTCCATTCCCTGCGACCTTACGACGCACGTGGACGTAGATCGGCACCAAATTCAAAAAAATAAAAACACACAATACATACAGTATACTGTAATCTTATAGATTACAGTACTGTATACAATAAATATACACCCCCCCTTTGTCCCTAGTGGTCTGCCCAGTGTCCTACATGTACTTTTATATAATAAAAACTGTTCTTTCTGCCTGGAAACTGTAGATTGCCCATAGCAACCAAAAGTGTCCCTTTATGTCAAAAGTGGTTTTAGAGCAGCTAGAAAACAGCGATAATAAATTATAATCACTTGCAGAATTGAGCGATAGCGATTTGTGGGGAAATTCGTCATCAAACACTAAAAGTAATGACAGCGACAATTCTGCAACTGAGCAAATTTCAGTGATTTTGATTTAATTACTTTATTGAATAATTTTTATTACAATTACATTATTATTTGTTATAATTATTTATAGTTATTTATTATATTATAATTTATAATTTTGCGTTTCAAATTTTATTATACCCGGGATGTCTACTAGACTCTTGTTTAGATAGATTTAAGTGCGTTATTCTTAAGAATTACAGGCCTACAATATAAAACACCAAATTTCCATGCTAAATAATGGTACCGCTTTCAGCACCTAAAATCTGACATAATCATACCGCCAGGGAGGTTAATTAGTGGATGTGTATGGATTATGTTTGGAGAATAAGGATATTATTTAGTGTCTGTGCCATGTTTTTCGGTTCTATGGTTTACTACATTTATAAATTGGTTTTATGCTATTTTTTCCCGTTTAAAGCACATACAAAGAGGACTTCTATGCAAATGACTAAAAAGCCCTGTGGGGAGTGCGCTGTGGAGGAATGTTTAGAGGCATGGCTGACCATATTATTTGCGGTCATTCTCATTTGATCACCGTAGGGGAGCATTCATTGGTGCCTGGCTCAACAATTGTTTTTTTTTTACATGCACTAAGAAGAAGAGCGCTGCCGGTGATCTGTCGATATGGTTCCCCCTATCGATATGTTTCCTGCTTGACTGCACAGGCGCCATCCGAGCCGTCGGAAATCACCAAACCTGATCAGCTGTAGCAACGGGTCCAGGGCGACGTGGAATTCGCTGTAAGTGGCCAGTAGGCCTCACGTCCTCGCTTCTCTCAGATGGCTCACTGCGCTCACTCGGCCTCCTGGCTCTTTTTTTAACATCTTCCAAGTCCACGGGGACGGTTAGGAATAAGCATGGATGCTGCGCATGCGCCGTGTACAGCTAATCAGGTTCAGAGATTTCTGTGGGCAGGGAACCATATCGATAGGGGAACTAGCTTGACAAGGCACCGGACTTAATTTGACATGTCAAATCGCATGTCAAAACATATCAATGTACACCAGGCCAGGCTTATAAGGATAATAAATGAACTAAAAATGTGAATAAGAGGAAACAGGATTCCTAAAGAAAGCACATTGAACATGGAAGCGGTCTGCGTTATTCATTAACCAGCGGTAGTAAATGGCTCTAATATCAGGTCAAGGCGAGCTTCTGTATATAAGTGCGAATAGCGGCATTATCTGGGATTAATAAATAACCATCTCTGTCCAGGTAACAGCACACATGTACCAATTTCTCTTCATTCACAGTTTAAAACAGTGCTATCTGCATAAAGCAACAAATGGAAAAAGAAAATATGGACAGCCGCACTCCAAAAAAACCTTGATGGTTGTCTTTATTTAAAAAAAGAAAAAATGCACTACAAGTCACAGCACACTACACGGGAGTAAAACAACTGATGCGTTTCACACTATAAATTAGTGCTTAACCACTTAAGACCCGGACCTTTAGGCAGCTAAAGGACCTGGCCAGTTTTTGCGATTCGGCACTGCGTCTCTTTAACTGACAATTGCGCGGTCGTGCGATGTGGCTCCCAAACAAAATTGGCGTCCTTTTTTTCCCACAAATAGAGATTTCTTTTGGTGGTATTTGATCACCTCTGCGGTTTTTATTTTTTGCGCTATAAACAAAAATAGAGCGACAATTTTGAAAAAAAAAAAACAATATTTTTTACTTTTTGCTATAATAAATATCCCCAAAAAAGATATAAAAAAAAATGTTTTCCTCAGTTTAGGCCGATACGTATTCTTCTACCTATTTTTGGTAAAAAATATCGCAATACGCGTTTATTGATTGCACAAAATTTATAGCGTTTACAATGTAGGCGATAGTTTTACTGCATTTTTATAAAAAAATAAATGTTACTACTAATAGCGGCGATCAGCGTTTTTTTCATGACTGCGACATTATGACGGACACTTTGGACAATTTTGACACATTTTTGAGACCATTGTCATTTTCACAGCAAAAAATGCATTAAAAATGCATTGTTTACTGTGAAAATGACAATTGCAGTTTGGGAGTTAACCACAAGGGGGCGCTGAAGGGGTTAAATGTGACCTCATCTCTGTTTCTAACTGTAGGGGGGTGTGGCTGTAGGTGTCACGTCATTGATTGTGTTTCCCTATAAAAGGGAACACACGATCAATGATGCCGTCACAGTGAAGAACGGGGAAGCTGTGTCTACACACAGCTCTCCCCGTTCTTCAGCTCCGGGGACCGATCGCGGGACTCCAGCGGCGATCGGGTCTGCGGGTCCCACGGCCGTGGTCACGGAGCTTCGGACCGGGTTGCGTGCACGCGCCGGCGGTGCGCATGCGACCCCAAGGCTGGGCTTAAAGGGCAACGTACAGGTACGTTGATGTGCCCAGCCGTGCCATTCTGCCGACGTAAATCGGCGTGAAGGGGTCCTTAAGTGGTTAATCATAGCTGACAATTATAAAACATCACATCTAATATATAGTAAACTTTCAAAGACATGTGATCAATGCTAACCCCTGATAGGTCAAAACGAATTAACCAATGGGGTTGCCAGATCTGAATTCCTAACTACAATCATCTGAGTGTGTGAATAGGTCTTTTTCACCGCTTTAAATAAGTTCTGGTGCAACCAACTGCTTTCACACATCATTCATTGCGTGGAGTCCATCTGAGGACAATGTTCTCAAAATAAATAAACCTGTTTTGGGAAGGCCCTGGAGTTTGTTTAAATGTGTATCTAAACAAAGAGCAACAGGAAGAGTTGTTAAAACAAGTTCAGGAAACAGTCCTAGAGAAGAACCAATAAGGTCTGAGCTAAAATATAATTGAACAGCTCATTGGACACCATTAACCACTTAAGGACTGCCTCCTGCACATTTACGTCGGCAGAATGGCAAGGCTGGGCACATGCACGTACAGGTAAGTCCTGTGCTAGTGTCCAGCGCGCGCACGCCCGCGACCCGGTCTGAAGCTCTGGGACCGCGGGACCCGCGGACCCGATCGCCGCTGGAGTCCTGCGATCGGTCCCCGGAGCTGAAGAACGGGGAGAGCTGTGTGTAAACACGGCTTCCCCATTCTTCACTGTGGCGGCGTCATCGATCGTGTGATCTCTTTTATAGGGTGTGACAGTAGGCAGGTTAAATCCCCTGGTTGCGTCCAAGAGGACAGGTATATCTCTCCTAGATTCAGGCTTTATGCCACTTTCTATCTCTAGGGGGAGTGCTGGGAGTCCTGCTAGGAGGACTTGATTACCCCAGCTGTTTCAGGTGGGCTCGTTAGGGCCTCTTGTAAAAGCTCCCAGCATGAATAGAGTGTCACTCCAAGCTGGAGGCAGACCTGTGTGGACTGTCAGTGCTGTGTGCTGTGTGCGGTGAGCTAAAGCCTGTGTGGCTATTCCTAAAACATTTAAACTCCAGGGAGTCAGGGACTGGGGCAGCACAAGGCTGTACCTAGTTGGTAGTTAGGGACACCAGCGTGTGTAGCAAGCAGGTCAAGTTGACCAGGATTTATTTTTGTTATTTCTTTTGTTTTCTGTCATAATTTTTTGTGGTGTATTTAAAATAAAACCGCACCTTTTTTTTGTTTTCTCCTACCACGGTCTGCTGTGCCTAGTTCTCTTCTGTGTGCTGAACCCTTCCAGGGAATCGCACAGACCCGCTGCCAAGCTAGCCCCTCACAAGGGATACACAATCGATGATGTCACACCTAAAGCCACACCCCCCTACAGTTGTAAACACACATTAGGTCACACATAACCCCGTCAGCTCCCCCTTGTGGTTAACTCCCAAACTGCAATTGTCATTTTCACAATAAACAATGCATTTTAAATGCATTTTTTGCTGTGAAAATAACAATGGTCCCAAAAATGTGTCAAAATTGTCCGAAGTGTCCGCCATAATGTTGCAGTCACGAAAAAAAAACGCTGATCGCCGCCATTAGTAGTAAAAAAATAATAATTATTAAAAATGCTATAAAACTATCCCCTATTTTGAAAACGCTATACATTTTGCGCAAACCAACCGATAAACGCTTATTGCGATTTTTTTTACCAAAAATATGTAGAAGAATACGTATCGGCCTAAACTGAGGAAAATAATAATTTTTTATATATTTTTGGGGGATATTTATTATAGCAAAAAGTAAAAAATATTGATTTTTTTTCAAAATTGTCGCTCTATTTTTGTTTAAAGCGCAAAAAATAAAAACCGCAGAGGTGATCAAATACCACCAAAAGAAAGCTCTATTTGTGGGAAAAAAAGGGCACTAATTTTGTTTGGGAGTCACGTCGCACGACCGCACAATTGTCTGTGCCGAATCGCAAAACCTGTCTTTTAGCTGCCTAAAGGTCCGGGTCTTAAGTGGTTAAACCCATTGAAAAGAATGTCAGAACCAAGAAGTCTGTCTGCAACAACTTTTTGACCTGGAAAAATGGGTAGAAGCAACCAGGAGGCCAATGGTACCCGAGAATGAGCCACAAAGAACAGAAGATTCATAGAAGATATGACAAGAGGAGAGCAATTATGCAAGAAATCAAATCATACTTTGAGTTTGCCAAAAGATATGGAGGTGAAAATGGTTCTGTGGTCAGGTGAAAGCCGAACTTCCCTTTACAGCCTCTGTGCAAAATAATATGTTTGGTGGGAATCCAACACTTTTATCACCCCAAAGCATGATGGTGATGGTATTATTTTGTGGGGTGGTTTTGTCAGGACGGGCTGGGAGACTGATAAGGTTGAGGCCAAGATCAATGGAACATCAATACCCACGGTCTTTTGCCGCGTACACACGATCGGAAGTTCTGACAAACAAAAGTTCGATGTGAGCTTTTGGTCGGAAATTCAGTTTGTGTATTTATGCTCCATTGGAATTTTTCTGTCGGAATTTCCGACAAGAAAAATTTGAGAGCTGGTTCTCAAATTTTCCGAAAAAGTTCTTGTCGGAAATTCCTATGGTCTGTATGCAATTCCGATGGAGAAAAATCCTACGCATGCTCGGAATCAAGTTGACGCATTCTCGGAAGCATTAAACTTAATTTTTCTCGGCTCGTCGTAGTGTTGTACATCACCGCGTTCTTGACGGTCAGAATTTGGTGTGACCGTGTTTATCTCCTTAAGGTCCGCCTCCTGCACATATACGTCGGCAGAATGGCACGGCTGGGCACATCCACGTATATTTACGTCGGTTCCAGTACCCAGCCGTGGGTCACGGGCGTGCCCACGGCGCGCTCCCGTGACCAGGTCCGAAGCTCCGTGACCGGGACTCACGGACCCGATCGCCGCTTGAGTGCAGCGATCAGTCCCCGGAGCTGAAGAACGGGGAGAGCCGTGTGTACACACGGCTTCCCCGTGCTTCACTGTGGCCGCAGCATCGATCGCGTCATTCCTGTTATAGGGGGACGTGATCGATGATGTCACACCTACAGCCACACCCCCTACATTTGTAAACACACACAGGGAACACATAACCCCTACAGCGCCCCCTTGTGGTTAACTCCCAAACTGCAACTGTCATTTTCACAGTAAACAATGCAATTTAAATGCTGTGAAAATGACAATTGTCCCAAAAATGTGTCAAAATTGTCCGAAGTGTCCGCCATAATGTCGCGGTCACGAAAAAAAAATCGCTGATCGCCGTATTAAAAAAAAATTAATAAAAATGCAATAAAACTATCCCTTATTTTGTAAACACTATAAATTTTGCGAAAACCAACCGATAAACGCTTATTGCGATTTTTTTTTACCAAAAATAGGTAGAAGAATTCGGCCTAAACTGAGGAAAAAAAATGTTTATATATATTTTGGGGGGATATTTATTATAGCAAAAAGTAAAAAATATTGAATTTTTTTCAAAATTGTCGCTCTATTTTTGTTTATAGCGCAAAAAATAAAAACCGCAGAGGTGATCAAATACCACCAAAAGAAAGCTCTATTTGTGGGGAAAAAAGGACACCAATTTTGTTTGGGAGCCACGTCGCACGACCGCGCAATTGTCAGTTAAAACGACGCAGTGCCGAATCGCAAAAAGGGGCAAGGTCCTTCACCTGCATTTTGGTCCGGGTCTTAAGTGGTTAAGCAACACAAGTTTGAGCCAAAATTCAGTCGGAAAAAAATCCACGGTTTTCTTGGTGGAATTTCCGATCGTGTGTACACGGCATATGAGAGCGGTGAGGAGCAGCAACATCAGTCCAGTCAGAAGAACATAACTTGTGCCAACCATCAGACCACAGATAAATCAGACATGCCTGCCTTTCTCTTTCTACACGTGAGTTGCCCATTGGCTTCACTCTCCAATAACAGGTTTGTGTGGCCTGGGACCAGGTTTTATTTCTTGACCTGAAAATTCAGGCCACCAGGCTGACCGGTGACCTGACTTTGATGTATGTGAGCTGTGTATTTTTTTTGGGCAGGTAAAGCAGCTCCTATACAGGTACAGTAGAACCTTGGATTGCGAGCATAATTCGTTCCGGAAGCATGCTTGTAATCCAAAGCACTTGTATATCAAAGCAAATTTTCCCATAATAATAGAAACACAAATGATTCGTTCCACAACCATTTATTCATAGGTCTTCAGTCTATAGTCCATATAAAAAGATTACAGCAATGTGATAGGTTGTGTAACCATAAAATGTCCATCCACCAATGGGAGCCTCCCCAAGGAGATTAGACGCAAAATCCAGCAGGAGCTCCAGAGTATAAAAGAGAAGAGAGGCGCCTCTAATGCCGCGTACAGACGATCGGACATTCCAACAACAAAACCGTGGATTTGTTTCCGACAGATGTTGGCTCAAACTTGTCTTGCATACACACTGTCACACAAATGTTGTCGGAAAATCCAATCGCCAAGAACGCGGTCATGTACAACACGTACGACGGCACTATTAAAGGGAAGTTCAATACCAGTCGTGTTAGTAGAAGTTTGAGGAGAGACAATTTGCGATTTTCAGCCTCATGCTTTTCAGTCCGTTACAGCGTGACAAATGTGCTATCTCCAATAGGGATGAGCTTCGTGTTCGAAACGAACGTATGTTCGACTCGAACATCGTCCGTTCGATCGTTCGTCGAATTTCGAACAAAAACGATCGTTCGCGGCAAATTCAAGTGAAATGAAACGACCGTTTTTAAGACTTTTTTTCCATTGATAAATGTTCCCTGGGGCAAGACCCATGTTCTGAAAGACGTTTTCCAACAATAACTTGAAAAGTCTTTAAAACGACCGTTTTTGAATTCGAACGTTCGAGTCCCATAGACTTCAATGGTGTTCTAAATGTTCGTGCGAACGATCGGACCGCTTGACGGTTCTGGTGCGAACCGAACGCGGGGGTGTTCGGCTCATCCCTAATCTCCATTACGAACGCTAGTTTTACCAAACCGAGCGCTTCCGTCTCGTACTTGATGCCTGGAATTTTGTGCGTCGGAATAGTCTACACATGCTCAGAATTTACAAGAACGGATTTTGTTGTGAGAAAATTTGAGAACCAGCTCTCAAATTTTTGTAGTCGGAAATTCCAACAGAAAATGTCCGATGGAGCCTACACACGGTCAGAATTTCCGACCAAAAGCTCCCATTGAACATTTGCTGTCGAAAATTCCGAGCGTGTGTAGCAACAATTTGCTAAATGTTGTACCTTCATTAAATGTAACCATATTGCTCTCTTTTATACTCAGTTGTGACATGACACTACTTGTATATCAAGACATCGCTTGTATATCAAATCAAAATGTATAAAAAAATGTGCTTGTCTTGCAAAACGCTCTGGAACCAAGGTTTTACTGTATATGTATTTATCTTTGTATTTAGCCAACTGCCTGGAATCCAGCAATAAAATAAAACGTGTAGTTCTAAATGAAAACGAAATATACTGGTACAGGAGTTGCTAAGTCACGGAACAGAGATAATACACGTCAATCCAGAACTTACACCTTAAACCTCATCCAACCACCTGCCTTACTGTGATATTATACTTATGAGATGAGCTAGCCGTGGTTGTTGGGTAAAACACCGATGTTCTCTTAGTGGGAAGATCACAGGCATTGGTGGAGACATACTGTACAAGTGACTGAAACTGAGCGGTGTGTGGGGGTGTCAAGGTGAGTGTGGAACATCTGAAGGCTTACACGTACCTGATATCCCACAAGCAACACTGGGCTCGTTACATATACCCGATATCCCACATACAACACTAGGCTCATTACATACCATACTTCACATACAACTTTGGGCTTATTACATATACCTGATACTTCACATACAAAGTGTGATGGGCAAAGCCCAGTAGACCGTGGAACCATATAGAAAAATGTATCTTTCTATCATAACATACCGTGTTTCCCCGAAAGTAAGACCTACCCCGAAAATAAGACCTTCTACGATTTCAAGGAGGGCTGCAATATAAGCCCTACCCCGAAAATAAACCCTAGTGCATGTTTCTGTAATCAAATCTGTAGTCAAATATCCTCTGCGTTCTGCTGATCTCCTCCTTTTCCCCTTTCTGTCAGCGGGGAATCTCATTCCCCCTCCCTCCGCAATTCTCTGATCGCCAGGGGGCTATGAAAGCACCGAAGCACACTCAGCTGATCTCCTCTTCTCCTGCTTGTCAGCAGGGGATTTCGCCCCCCTTCCCTCTGCAATGCTGGATCGTGGCGGGGTATGGATGCGCCGAGGGGGCGCTCAGCTGATCTCCTCTTCTTCTGCTTGTCAGCAGGGGATCTTGGCCCCCTTCCCTCTGCAATGCTGGATCGTGGCGGGGTATGGATGCGCCGAGGGGGCGCTCAGCTGATCTTTTCTTCTCCTGCTTGTCAGTGGGGGATCTTGGCCCCCTTCCCTCTGCAATGCTGGATCGTGGCGGGGTATGGATGCGCCGAGGGGGCGCTCAGCTGATCTCCTCTTCTTCTGCTTGTCAGCAGGGGATCTTGGCCCCCTTCCCTCTGCAATGCTGGATCGTGGCGGGGTATGGATGTGCCGAGGGGGCGCTCAGCTGATCTTTTCTTCTCCTGCTTGTCAGTGGGGGATCTCGGCCTCCCTCTGCAATGATCTGATCGTGGGAGAGAGCTCTGGTGGGCTATGGAAGCGCAGAGCGGCACTGTAAGAAGGTATGTGACACAATTGAACAGAAACACATGCCTTTTTCATTATATTCTACTGTAATAGAAAGGATTCTTGGAGTTTACAACCACTTTTGATTCACTTCACACTGGGGATTCCTACCAGGCAGGGAGGGGAAGGGGGCTATATGGATAGCTTTACCCCAGATGCCCTCATACTTAGATGTGCCTGTTGTAATCATCAACCATGTGAGTTTCTAAATGTTGTGCCTTCTATGGGCCAGATTCAGGTAGATGGGCGAATCTTTAATTTATAGTAACGTTTCTCATTTACGTTACTCCGCCGAAACTTTAGGAGCAAGTACTGTTATTCACAAAGCACTTCCTCCTAAAGTTGCGGCGGCGTAGCGAAAATGAGCCGGCGGAATTCAAATTGGGCGGGTAGGGGGCGTGTATTATTATAACTAGGCACGATCCCGCGGCGAACGTACTGCGCATGCGTCGACTGTCAGTGCGCATGCTCCAAATTCTGTCAGTGAACGTCAATGACGTCAATCCCCATTCACGGACATTTTACGCAAACGACTCAAATTTTATTTTTTTCGACGCGATGACGACGGCCATACTTAACATAGGATACTCCACCTGGGGGGCATATTTACGCCGCGTATCTCTTACGGAAACGTCGGAAAGTCACTGTGACGCGCCCGAATACGATCGTGAATTTCCGATTCCCGCTGATTAACATATTCTCGGCGTTAATCAGCGGGAACGCCCCGCGCGCCATTTTTAAAATTGAAGTTCCGATACGACGGCGTAATACAATTACGCCGCTCGTATAGGAACTCCAACCCGGCGTTTCTTGTTTTCTGGTTACAGAAAACAAAAATGCCGGCTCAAAGTGACAGTTAGGCTGGCGTATCACTGATACTCCAGCCTAACTCTACCTGAATCTGGCCCATTAAATCTAACTGGATTGCTACACTTAGGCCGCGTACACACAATGGGATTTTTCCGCTGGAAATGGTCAGACGGACCATTTCTGCAGAGAAATCCGCTCGTCTGTAGGGGCCGGCGGACAGATTTGGATGGATTTCTCCAGCGGAAAAGTTTCAAAGCATGCTTTGAAACTTTTCCGCCGGAGAGCTGCCCGTCGGATATGTCCGCTGGTTAGTACGCCTAACCAGCGGACATATCTGTCCGCACATGCGTCGGATCCTGTGAATGGATTCGACGCATGCGCGCGGAAGTGTTTTACTTCCTGGTGCGGTGACGTGGCGGCGTCAACGTCACCGCCGCGTCACCACGATGTCCGCCGGCGGGAAATTTGATCCGATGGTGTGTACAGCCATCGGATCAAAACAGCCCGGCGGACATATCCGATGGAAACGGTCCGTTGGACAGTTTCCATCGGATAAATCCTATCGTGTGTACAAGGCCTTAGAGGCGCCTCTCTTCTCTTTTGTGACATGATGCTACTTGTCTATCAAGACATTGCCCCATCATGCCCCAGGCGGTGATGTGACAAGGGGGCAGGACTCCGGATGATATCACGCCCCATGGCTATATAAGAAATGGCAGACAGTGGAGCTAACACAACAGCGGGAGCTTGCATCAGGAGAGGACATCATCAGAGGAAGAAGAACAGACAGAAGAACCAGAGGAAGAAGACATCAGCGGAGGGAGAAGACCGGAGGGAGAAGACATCAACTGAAGGGGGAAGAACCATAGCAAGAAGACATCACTGGAGGGAGAAGACCGGAAGGAGAAAACATCATTGGAGAAAGAAGACATGTTGGAGCTACGACGGGAGACATTCTTAATTTTTAACCACTTCAGCCCCACAAGGATTTACCCCCTTCCTGATCCGGCCATTTTTTGTGATACGGCGCTGTGTTGCTTAATTGACAATTGCGCGGTTGTGTGACGTTGTCATGTCATTTTTTTTCCCACAAATAGCGCTTTATTGTCTTATTTTTTTGGTTTATAGCACAAAAAATAAAAGCAGCAGAGGTGAGTAAATACCACCAAAAGAAAGCTCTATTTGTGGGGGAAAAAGGACATCAATTTTGGTTCGGAGCCACGTTGCACGACCGCACATTTGTCAGTTAAATCGATGCAGTGCCGAATCGTAGGGCAGCCAAACGGACCAGGGCTGAAGTGGTTGAAGCGGAAGTTCCACTTTTGGTTGGAAATCCGCTTTAATCATTAATAGCGCTACTAATGATTAACCACTTCAATACAGGACTTTTATACCCACCTCCATACCGGGCCTATTCTGGCACTTCTTTCCTACATGTACAAATCATCAAATTATCAAAATAAAAAAATAACAAAACAGTAAAGTTAGCCCAATTTTTTTGTAAAATATAAAAGATTATGTTACACCGAGTAAATAGATACCTAACATGTCACGCTTTAAAATTGCGCACACTCGTGGAATGGCGCCAAACTTCGGTACTTAAAAATCTCCATAGGCAAGGCTTTGAGATTTTTTACAGGTTACCAGTTCAGATTTACAGAGGTCTAGTGCTAGAATTGTTAACACACACGGCGATACCTCACATATGTGGTTTAAACGGCGTTTACATATGTCGGCAAGACTTACGCGTGCGTTTGCTTCTGCGCGCGAGCTACCGGGGACAGGGGCGTTTAAATATTATTTTTTTTTGGGGGGTTTTTACACTTTTTTTTTAATCACTTTTATTTGTATTACAAGGAATGTAAACATCCCTTGTAATAGGAAATGTGTGTGACAGGTCCTTTTTATGGAGAGATGCGGGGTCAATAAGACCCCGCATCTCTCCTCCAGGCTGGGAAGCATGAGATCGTGAAAAAAAAAACACTGATCTCATGATCGGTGTTGCTCACTAGCCGCAATCGCGGCTTTGTTTACTTACAGGGACCCGCATGTGACGTCATCACATTGCGCCCGGCTCCTCCTCCAACGGTCATAGAGATGACTGGTGACCATCTGGTCACCTGTCATCTCTATGCTTCCTGCCAGCGCCGGACGATTCCTTCTCCGGGCCCTCGATGGCACGGGAGAGCCCTGAGAAGCACCGGATGGCGGCGGGAGGGGGGGATGATCGTTCTTATGGTGCGCAGGATCGCCGGATTAAGACATGGATATCTGAATGATGCCTCTAGCTCAGTGTTTCTCAACTCCAGTCCTCATGTTTTCATGTTACATGTTTTCAGGATTTCCCTTAGATGAAAAGGCTGTGGGAATTACTAAGGCAGTGAAACTGATCAAATCACCTGTGCAAAATAATGGAAATCCTGAAAACCTGACCTGTTGGGGGGCCTTGAGTACTGGAGTTGAGAAACACTGCTCTAGCTGCACCCATCATTTAGATATCCCCCGGCAAAGCCCAGGACGTCATATGATGTCCACCCAGGATGGGAGATCCCATCTGTGGTCATATGACAATAGGTGGGTATTGAAGTGGTTAAGCACTTATTTATTTTCTTTTGTGTTTTTTTTATATACACATGAAGAGTTTGTTCTTACATATATTTGTTTTTGGAATTTACACCAATTTCTTTTTAGATATAAATTAATATTATTCTCTTCTGTAAACTACAAATGTCACTGTTCAAGTACTGAAAATGAACAAAAGCAGACATGTTTAATGTCCATACAATCCACGTGACAACGTTTTCTTCACACTTTCACTTGCATGCCAATTGTAATTACTGCTTCTGGCAATCACACTGCGCCAATCCTGTTTGTCTAGATGCACAAGAAGTCTGAATGACGTCAAGATGGGAAATCGACTGGAATTTAGCAACTGAGCAGAAGCACTGCCTGTTTTCTTTTGCTAAAGTCTTATGCCGCGTACACACAATCATTTTTCAGCATTAAAAAAACGACGTTTTAAAACGACACACGATCGTTTAAAAAAAATGCTCAAGCAAAGCGCGGTGACTAACAACACGTACGACGGCACTATAAAGGGGGAAGTTCCATGCGGATGACGCCACCCTTGGGGCTGCTTTTGCTAATTTCCTGTTAGTAAAAGACGATTTGCGCTTTTCTGTCTGTTACAGCGTGATGAACTCCATTACGAATGGTAGTTTTACCAGAACGAGTGCTTCCGTCTCATAACTTGCTTCTGAGCATGCGCGGGTTTTTAATGTCGTTTTTGCCCACACACGATAATTTTTTACAACCCGAAAAACGACAGTTTAAAACGTTGTTAAAAAATGCAGCATGTTCGAATTTTTTTTTTTACGTTTTTCAGAACCCGAAAAACTATGTGAAGCCCACACATGATCGTTTTAAATTACATTTTTTTAAAACGTAGTTTTTTACATGCCGAAAAATGATCGTGTGTACCCGGCAAAAAGGCTCAGATCACATACAGTACAGACCACCTTCTCATTCCAAGAGTTTTCTTTATTTTCATGACCATGAAAATTGTAGAGTCACACTGAAGGCATCAAAACTATGAATTAACACATGTGGAATTATATACATAGCAAAAAAGTGTGAAACAACCACTGGGCACGCGCAATCGCTCGTTACAGAGCAAGGACCGGAGCTGTATGTGTAAACACACAGCTCCCGGTCCTGTCAGGGGGAGAAATGCCTGATTGTCTGTTCATACAATGTATGAACAGCGATCAGTAATTTCCCCTAGTCAGTCCCACCCCCCTTCAGTTAGAACACACCCAGGGAACATGATTAACCCCTTCCTCGCCCCCTAATGTTAACCCCTTCACTGCGAGTGTAATTTTTTCAGTAATCAATGCATTTTTATAGCACTGATCGCTATAAAAATGCCAATGGTCCCAAAAATGTGTCAAAAGTGTCCGAAGAGTCAGCCATAATGTCGCAGTACCGATAAAAAATCGCTGATCGCCGCCATTACTAGTAAAAAAAAAATATTAATAAAAATGCCATAAAATTACGCCCTATTTTGTAAACGCTATAACTTTTGCGCAAACCAATTAATAAACGCTTATTGCCATTTTTTTTAACAAAAATTATGTAGAAGAATACGTATCGGCCTAATCTCAGGAAATTTTTTATTTTATTTTTTATATATTTTTGGGGGATATTTATTATAGCAAAAAGTAACAGTCACTTTATTTTTGTTTATAGTGCAAAAATTAAAAACCGCAGAGGTGATCAAATACCACCAAAAGAAAGCTCTATTTGTGGGGAAAAAAGGACGCCAATTTTGTTTGGGAACCACGTCGCACGACGGCGCAATTGTCAGTTAAAGCGACGCAGTGCCGAATCGCAAAAAGTGGCCCGGTCATTAACCAGCAAAATGGTCTGGGGCTGAAGTGGTTAAGGTGTTTTTACACTATTGGAGGCTCTGCCTCAATCTCTATCCTCACGTGGACAGTGTCTTTATTAATCTGGATGGAGATTGCCATATACAAGCGGCTCTTCAATAATATCTAATAAGTTGATATTTGCCAGACACGAAAGTGAATGGCAACAGCATCTGGTGAGCTTTAATTTTAGGGAAGTGGAATTGGCGCAGATCACTTTGGTGAAGAATTTGGGGGATCAACGAGATTTTGTTTCACTATTTTTTCATTTCCTAAAGTTGGACTGTATTACCATATTGATTTGCATATGTTGGAGCATACATATTTATTTTTTGGATATGCCATATGGACACTTTCCATTATGTACGGGTGTTTTATGTTGATCATTTCACAATGCGTTTTGTAGATTAATTTAGTGCGCTACTGTGGAATTATTTGTCTCTCTCTTTTTTTACATTGACATTTGCTTCACCTCAACTTAAAGCGGAGTTCCACCCTTAAAACCACTTTCTTTCATCCCATCCAGCATACTGGCGTCAGCGCCAGTATGCTGTTTTTTTTTTTTTTTTTAATCCATGTGCTTACTTTATAATAGATCATTTAATTTTGGGCGCACCGCGGTATGTCGCTGCTATAAGGCGTCACGCCTTCCGGAAACAGCCGACTAGCGTTCGGCTCTTCTCGGCGCCTACGCACAGACCCAGAAGCTGACTGCGCAGGCGCCGTATATAGCCGCGTCACGCCTTCCGGAAACAGCCGACTAGCGTTCGGCTCTTCTCGGCGCCTGCGAACAGACCCAGGAGCTGACTGCGCAGGCGCCGTAAATAGCCGGTTCTAGTTCGGCTTTTTTCGGAGGGCGTGACGCGGCTATATACGGCGCCTGCGCAGTCAGCTTCTGGGTCTGTGCGTAGGCGCCGAGAAGAGCCGAACGCTAGTCGGCTGTTTCCGGAAAGCGTGACGCCTTATAGCGGCGACATACCACGGTGCGCCCAAAATTAAATGATCTATTACAGGGGTCTCAAACTAGCGGCCCTCCAGCTGTTGCGAAACTACAAGTACCATGAGGCATTGAAAGGCAGTCACAGTTACAACCATGACTCCCACAGGCAGAGGCATGATGGGACTTGTAGTTTTGCACAGCTGGAGGGCCGCCAGTTTGAGACCCCTGATCTATTATATAGTAAGTACATGGATTAAAAAAAAAAAAAAACAGCATACTGGCGCTGACGCCAGTATGCTGGATGGGATGAAAGAAAGTGGTTTTAAGGGTGGAACTCTGCTTTAACTGGCCTGCACCTCAACCCGATAGAACAGCTTTGGGATGAATTAGAGCGGAGACTTGCGAGCCAGATCTTCTCGTCCAACATCAGTGCCTGACCTCACAAATGAACTTCTGGAAGAATGGTCAAACATTCCCATAGAGACACTCCTAAACCTTGTGGACAGCCTTCCCAGAAGAGTTGAAGCTGTTATAGGTGTTATAGGGTGGGCCAACTCAATATTGAACCCTACGGAGTAAGACTTTGTTGCCATTAAAGTCTATGGCCCGGATTTACAGACAGCAGGTGCACATTGCGCCGCCGTAGCGTATCCCCTGTACGCTACGCCAACGCAGCGCAGAGAGGCAAGCATGGAATTCATAAAGCCAGTGCTCCCAACGTTGCACCAGCGAGGCGTGGGTTTCAAAGGCGTAGGCTGGCGTAGGTGGAAGTGGGCGTGATCCATGCAAATGAGGCGTGACCCCATGCAAATGATGGGCCGAGCACCAGACAAGTACGTATAACAAACTGCGCATGCACCGCGCATGCTTACAACCACGTCGGAACAACTGCCTAAGATCACTGTGTATGCCGTTAACGTAACCTACGCCCAGCCAGACACACGTCCAACGTAAAATACGCCGGCTTGTGTTCCCTGGTGCAGACCTGAGCATGTCTGTTGCTGAGTTACACCTCCTTTATGGGAAATAACTTTACGTCGGACGTACAACTTACATGCACCGCGCGTAGCCTGCTTCGGGCGCATGTATGTTCGTGAATTGCCGTATTTACCTAATTTGCATGTTTGAATGGCTAATCAATGGGAGCGGCACCATGCACCCAGCCTAAATGTACGCCCACCCTACGCCGGCGTAAGCAAGTTATGTTGGCGGGGTGTAGCCTGGTTTTAGGCATATCTCTGTTTGTGGGTCTGGCGCACAGATACGACGGCGCACATTTGCACTTACGTTGACGTAACTTGTTATAGGTCGGCGTAAGTGCGCTGTGAATCCGGGCCTATGTGCGTGTAAAGGCACGTGTCCCAATACTTTTGACAATATAGTGTCTTAGTGTAGACTTGCCTTATACTTTAATTACAGTTCATATATTTAAAACATCATAGTAAAGGATGGTGTGTGGGTTGAAATGCTTTAAACTTAGGAAGTGGGGACTTACAGACATAATAAGAACATATTTTTAGAGTAGTACAGTAGTCTGTTTGCCGTTATAAACTGCCTACAGTGCTGGGGTTTTCAGACATTCATATTTCTCATATAAGGGATTTTCTTAGGGATTTTTTTATACACTAATATTGTCTTGTTGAGGCTGAAATAAGTCAGTTTAAGGCGGCAGAGACCAGCAGCAAACAAATAAAAAGGATATCAATGCAACAATGTAAACAGGTAAGTACAATCCTTTCTTTCCAGTAAGTTTGTCTATGCCTCATATCCCTGCCTATGTAGCTGTATGTTGTTACATCTTTATTATTATACAGGATTTGTATAGCGCCAACAGTTTGCGCAGTGCTTTACATCAGGAAAGAAAGTACAGTTACAATACAAATCAATACAGGAGAGATCAAGTCTAGAACAAAGGATCAAGTGGAACAAAGGGTAGTAGCTGCGGTGGACGATCAGATGGACAAAATGAAAATACAGTTGTTAGGTGTGGGTAGGATAGGCTTCTCTGAAGAGGAGGGTTTTCAAGGATCCTCTAAAAGCTAATAGAGAAGGAGAAATACAGACAGATTGGGGTAAGGAGTTCCATAGGCTTGGAGAGGCTCTGGGGAAGTCCTGGAGACAAGCATGGGAGCAGGTGATGAGAGAGCTATAGAGCAGGAGGTCGTGAGAAGAATGATTAGGTTGGTATTTAGAGACTAGGTCAGTGATGTAGCTGGGGGAAGAGTTGTGGATGGCTTTGTAGGTAATTGTTAGTATTTTGAATTTAATTTGTTGGGTGAGCGGAAGCCAGTGGAGGGATTGACAAAGAGGAGTAGCAGAGACAGAGCGGTTGGTAAGGTGGATGAGTCTGCCAGCAGCATTCATGATGGATTGTAGGGGGGATGGAGTGTGCAGAGGTAAGCCAATGAGGAGGGAGTTGCAGTAATCGAGGTGAGAGATGACCAGGGAGTGAATTAAGAGCTTTGTTGTGTCATTCGTTAGAAAGGGGCGTATTTTGGAGATGTTGCAGAGGTTGAGGAGGCAAGATTTGAACAGTGATTGGACGTGGTGCTTAACCTCCCTGGCGGTATGATTATTTCAGATTTTAGGTGCTGAAAGCAGTACAATTATTTTGCAAGGGAATTTGGCGTTTTATATTGTAGGCCTGTAATTCTTAGGAATAACTCACTTAAATCTGTCCAAACAAGAGTCTAGTAGACATCCCGGGTATGATCAAATTTGAAACACAAAATCATAAATTATAATATAATAAATAACTATAAATAATTATAACAAATAATATATTAATAATAAAAATTATTACTTTACATTTTTTGATGATGAATTTTCCCACAAATCGCTATCGCTCAATTCTACAAGTGATTCTAATGTATTATCTAAAACCACTTTTGACATAAAGGGACACTTTTTGGTTGCTATGGAAAATCTCCAGTTTCCAGGCAGAAAGAACAGTTCTTATTATATAAAAGTGCATGCAGGACACTGGGCAGACCACTAGGGACAAAGGGGGGTGTATTTTGTTCATACAGTACTGTAATCTATAAGACTACAGTATATTGTATGTATTGTGTTTATTTACTTTTTAAAATTTGGCACGATCTCCGCCCCAGTGCGTCGTAACGTCACAGGGAACGGAGCTCGACGGCACTCTGCACTGTGAATTGAGCGAGGACACCGCTCGATCAAACAGCGGGGAGGCATCGCAGGATCCAGGGACAAGGTAAGTAACTTGTGCCTGTGGATGCTGCGAGGCAATCCTGAGTATGGCTCGGGGTTACCACATTTGGTCCTAAAATTCCACCCCGAGCCAGACTCGGGATTACCGCTCAGGGGGTTAAAGGAGAGTTCAGAGTCCAAGACTACTACTAGGACCTTGGCATGTGGGGATGGGTCGATGGTTGTGCCATCAATTTTGACAGAGAGATCGGGGGAAGAAAAATGATAAGTTCGGTTTTGGATAGATAAAATTTGTGGAAGTGGTGTGACATCCAAACTGATATATCTGATAGTAAAATAGTGATAAGCGAGGAAAATGAAGGAGTGAGTTGAGGGGCAGAGAAATAGATTTGAGTGTCATCAGCGTAGAGGTGATATTGGAAGCCGTGGGAGACTGGGAGGCTATCAGCTGACCCAGGAGGTGTAGATTGAAAATAGGAGAGGCCCAAGAACAGAACCTTGGGGGACCCCAACAGAGGGATGGAAGAGGAGAGGAGGAGGTAGAGTTGTAAGTAGGTAGAGAACCAGCAAAGAGTACAGACATGGAGACCAAATGCGTGGAGTTTTTTTTGAGGAGGAGGAGGAGGAGTACAGAATAGTGTCTCTTAGTTTTGGCCGTTAGTAGGGTTGTCCCGATACCGAGTATTTGCGGGAGTACTTGTACTCCCGCAAATACCCCCGATGCCTAAATAGAATACTTGCTCCCCCCACCGCCGCCGTCGGATATAGCCGCTGCCGCCGCTGCCACGTTAATCACCGCGCGGGGAACATTAGAGTCAGCTTTCGTTTGAGTAGCTGTTTTCCCCGCCGTGCATAGACACTCCCCCTGGCTCGGGATTGGACGGATCTGTCCAATCCCGAGCAAGAGGGAGTGTCTCTATACACAGCGCGGCAGGAAAAACAGCTTATTCAAACAAAAGCTGACTGTAATGTTCCCCGCGCGGTGATTAACGTGGCGACGGCTTTATTTAGGTACGGGGGACATGGCTGCATGTGGGGGGACATGGCTGGATATGTGGGGGACATGGCTGCAATATGTTTGGGGACATGGCTGCGTATATGGGGGACATGGCTGCGTATATGGGGGACATGGCTGCAAAATGTTTGGGGACATGGCTGCAATATGTTTGGGGACATGGCTGCAATATGTTTGGGGACATGGCTGCAATATGTTTGGGGACATGGCTGCAATATGTTTGGGGACATGGCTGCAATATGTTTGGGGACATGGCTGTAATATGTTTGGGGACATGGCTGCAATATATTTGGGGACATGGCTGCAATATATTTGGGGACATGGCTGCAATATGTTTGGGGACATGGCTGCAATATGTTTGGGGACATGGCTGCAATATGTTTGGGGACATGGCTGCAATATATTTGGGGACATGGCTGCAATATGTTTGGGGACATGGCTGCAATATGTTTGGGGACATGGCTGCAATATGTTTGGGGACATGGCTGCAATATGTTTGGGGACATGGCTGCAATATGTTTGGGGACATGGCTGCAATATGTTTGGGGACATGGCTGCATATGTTTGGGGACATGGCTGCATATGTTTGGGGACATGGCTGCATATGTGGGGGGACATGGCTTCATATGTGGGGGGACATGGCTTCATATGTGGGGGACATGGCTGCATGTGGGGGGACATGGCTGCATATGTGGGGGGACATGGCTGCATATGTGGGGGGACATGGCTGCATTTGTGGGGGGACATGGCTGCATTTGTGGGGGGACATGGCTGCATTTGGGGACACATTTAAAAAAAAGTATCGGTATTCGGTATCGGCGAGTACATAAAAAAAAGTATCGGGACAACCATAGCCGTTAGTATATCTTTACCTTTGTTCAGGGAACAAAGCTATACCAAAAGTCATTATCTCTCCAAAGATGACACATCACTTCAAAATGTGATTCCTTGCATTTTGGGCATTTTACCTAATCCATCACAAAGCCACCTGACACTCCCGGAAATGTCAAATGCCAAAGAATCTGATGAAGGCTCCAATAGTGAAAAGGAGCAAAAGTGAAAAACACAGACAGCAAGAGAGTTGGGTATGAGGCCATTTTCACACGGGCAGTAAAGGGTAGTAAAAAACATCCCCTTGACCTCCCATCTACACAATAACAATGTATATAAACAACGTTTCATGTCGCTCTTGGTAGATGGCATGCCCAATAGAACTCGATGGGACCATGCCACAACCATGGCTATGGATGTTGCAACAGACTAGTTCAGTGTTTTTCAACCTTTCTCCAGTCAAGACAAAAAGATTGCACACTCTCAAGGCATTCCTTTGTAAAATGTAAAAAGCTAAATTAAGTTTTACAACGCAGATGCATCAACACACCGGACACTCAACGTTAGAGGTGATTTATTCTTCCAAAGCAAATACATTTGCACACTGGCACTGACTAGTATTCCAATGTTTCTCTTCTCCCTCAGTTTCTCTCCCTCACTCATCTAATGTAACCCCAGTGCTGATGGAAGTGCGGGGTGCCAACAAGGGTGCCTGACGTCCTCTTTATCAACCAATGATTTCATGGGTTGTTAGGACGCCAGTGGCTGGAAGGTTGTAATGGAGCACAATGAAAACCTGTGGCTTTGTGTAACTAAAAGGCAGGCTTGATCCACTCGCTGGCTTGTATACAATTTTGGGTACATTTTTAGGAATTTTGCCAAGCACACCTGAAGAAACCTGAAGGCCCCCCAGTGTTCCTGGGCACCTTGGTTGAAAAAGCCTATCCAGTTCAATGTAAAATCCCTATTTGGGCTAGAAAAAAATCCACCTGGGCACCGGAAATAAAAAACATGTGCGCAAGAGGTGGCATTATAGCCTCCTGATCACCAGTAAACTGGCTGTCAATTATGGAGTGAAAGGGTTTCGCCGCAGATTTTTTTTTCATACTGCTAAAAAGTCTGCGGCCCACGTGGAAGAGCCCTAATACCTTTTATATTGCGGATTTTTTTTGAAGATTGACAAGGTTGTGTTAAAAAGTAAGCAACGGTAGACTTATTTTATCTTCACAGATTCCAATAAAAGAGGAAAGTACCAAGTAATCACCTGAAGGTTCTTCAGAAACATTTCAGTAAATAAAATTAAAAAATTACATTATATATATATATATATATATATATATATATATATATATATATATATACATACATATAAATATATATATATATATTATACGTATAAATATATATATATATATATATATATATATATATATATATATATATATATATATATATATATATACACAGGCATACCCCACTTTTAAGTACACAATTGTGTTTATTTACTAAAGCTGGAAAACGCAAAATAAGGCTCACTTCTGCATAGAAACCAATGAGCTTTCAGGTTTTATTACCAGGCTTAATTGAACAAACTGGAGTTAGAAGCTCATTGATTTCTATGCAGAAATGAGCCTGATATTGCGATTTCCAGCATTAGTAAATAAACCCCATTGTGTACTTAAAAGCGGGGTATGCATATATATATATATATATATATATATATATATATATATATATATATTATATTATATTATATTATATAGCCATTTAGCAGCCATTGTTGAGGTCACTACAGATTCCACGATGGTCTCCACTGGCTGGTTGTGGTGATGCCATCATCTTCTCTTTCTCGGTCTTATGACACCTTGTGGCTTTTCTCTGTAGAGCTGATGATAACGTATTGCCAGGCAACACAAACAACTGAACACATTGGGCGACGCAGGACATGTACAACACGTATCTACCAATGTGGATCTGTTCCCTATTAGTATGTAGCTCACCACACAAGAAAGGACACCACAAGAGACCAGGAAACCAGCTGATAACAGCAAGCCACATGGTCAATGCCATGGACAACCCCCACCAACACTTCCTCCCTTTCGTTTTAGAATAGCGATGGGTGAGAAGAACCCTATCAGGTTTTTATGCTGTATTTGACTCTAGTGGAAAGATTTTCCCTCATAGAAACCAATCAGCATGCAGGTTTTATTGTCCAAGCCTAAATAAACAAGCTCAAATTTAAAGCTGATTGGCTACCATGAATAGCTGCACCAGATTCTGAGTGATCCATTTTTAGTAAATCTCCCCCTTTATGTTAAAGTGATACTAAATCTCATGCTTTTTTTATGTTTAAATACAACAAATGTGCTATACTTACCTGCTCTGTGTAGTGGTTACTGTAGAGTCCATACAAGTTACTGTAGCGTCTATACACTTTACTGTAGATCTCCTACAAGTTATTGTAAAGTCCATACAAGTTACTGTATATTTCCTACAAATTACTATAAAGTCCATACAAGTTAATGTAGATCTCCTACAATATATAGTAGAGTCAATACAAGTTACTGTAGATCTATAAGTTACTGTAGAGTCCATACAAGTTACTGTAGAGTCCATACAAGGTACTGTAGATCAATAAGTTACTGTAGCTCACATACAAGTTAATGTAGCTCTGCAAGTTACTGTAGAGTCCATACAAGTTACTGTATATTGCCTACAAGTTACTGTAGCCTCCATACAAGTTAATATAGATCTCCTACAAGTTACTGTAGAGTCCATACAAGTTACTGTAGATCTACAAGTTACTGTAAAGTCCATACAAGTTACTGTATATTGCCTACAAGTTACTGCAGCCTCCATATAAGTTAATATAGATCTCCTACAAGTTAGGCCTCGTACACACGAGGCAATCTATCTGTTCAAATCGGTCGGACCGACCAATTTGAATAGATCTGTCTGCTTGGATTTTGATTTGCTCGCGTGTACACACGAGCAAACCAAAATCCCCGCCAGCAGACAGCGCGCTGACGTGTCGGTGACGCCGCCACGTCACCGCACCAGGAAGTAAAACACTTCCGCGCATGCGTCGAATCCATTCGGCGCCGGTGCGAGAAGACATGTCTGCTGGTTAGCGTACTAACCAGCAGACATGTCGGGCGGACGGGTTCCCAGCCGACGGATTGGTAAGCATGCTTTCCAATCTGTCGGGTGGCCAAATCCGTCTGCTCGCCCGTACACACAATCGAATCTGTCTGCTGGGACGGTCTAGCAGACCGTTTCCAGCAGACAGATTTGATCGTGTGTACGAGGCCTTACTGTAGAGTTCATACAAGTTAATATAGATCTCCTACAAGTTAAGCCCCGTACACACGATCGGAATTGTGTATGCCCCATCAGAGTAATAACAAACGAAAAACAAAAATCTCCTGCGCTCCGGTATTTTTTTGAAAGGTGCTATGAGTTGAGTTTGTTTAGACAATAGCTTCCAGAGTCTTGCAGCCCTCCTCAGAATCGTGGGAATTCATAAGGGAAGAAAAGATGGAGGGCGCACCGACCTAGTGTGATACTGCTAAATGAATTTTTATTAAAATATTAAAATCAATTATTATACTCACAATGTGGAGTTAAAATCAGGCTTAAAAAGACAGTACAGCAGAAATCCAACAGCAACAGCAGAGCTTGATAATCACTTGAATCTAGAATCGATGTTTAGAGCTGATGCGTTTCAGGGGCGTACCCCTTTCCTCAGAGCTTGGTGGTCTGCAGTAATTCCATCGCAAATCGCAAAAAGTTTAGATAGAGAACATGTTCTCCTTTACTCTATTGGAATTCCGTCAGAATTCCGATGTGATTTTGGTCAGACAAAGGTCCGATCGTGTGTACAGGGATTAACTGTAGAGTCCATACAAGTTAATGTAGATCTCCTACAAGTTACTGTAGAGTCCATAAAAGGTAAAGTAAAGTCCATAAAAGGTAAAGTAAAGTCCATACAAGGTAATGTAGAGTCCATACAAGGTAATGTAGAGTCCATACAAGTTACTGTAGATCTCCTACCTTTGAAACAGTCAGGTCAGGTCAAAGTTCTCTATGAAGCTTCAGAAATATACCGGATGTGTGTTTTTATGTACAGTACAGTCTATGGATTTATACGGCTTCTGTGCCAAGAGCTGTAAAATATATAAATATTAGAGCTCGGTAGACCATATAACAATACAAGACTGCAAGATGGATTGCTTTACTAAAGGCCACTGAACTCCAAGGTGCCCTCCCTCTAATATCGGTTCTACTTCTCAGAAAGGAATGCCCTAAATATAAAATCAGCCGCTTTAGAATTAAACTCCTGGTAGATAGCCGTGTTAATTTCGTAGATGAAACTATTATATTCATAATTTTTGGCAGTTGTATGTTTTCAGTAAGGAAAACGAAATTAAAATAAAATTTGAATCAAGTAAATTGACGAAAACGATGATGGAAATCAATTCCAATTTTTGTCAATGAAGGAAAAGGGAAGAAAAATGTGAGGGGGAGGGGGACGTTTACCCACCTGAACTTCTGCTTTCCTCTGAGCTCCGCCTGTCTGTTAAAGCCCGTAAACGGACTTGTAAAAAACGGACGAACGGTCCGCACATGTGAAAGGGGCCTTAGGGATTTTCCACTTAGGCCTCGCACACACGAGCGGATATGTCCGCTGAAAACGGTCCGATGGACCGTTTCAGCAGACATCTCCGATCGTGTGTATGGGCTAGTGGACAGATTTGTCCATCGGACAAATTTCAAAGCATGCTTTGAAATTTGTCCGCTACAAACCTGTCCGCCGGATATGTCCGCTGGTTAGTACGGGAAACCAGCGGACATATCCTCCCGCACATGCGTCGTATCCTGTGAATGGATCCGACGCATGTGCGCGGAAGTGTTTACTTCCTGGTGCGTGACGTAGCGGTGACGTGGCGGCGTCAACGTCACCGCCGCGTCACCGACACGTCAGCGCGCTGTCTGCTGGCGGGGATTTTGGTTTGCTCGTGTGTACACGCGAGCAAACCAAAATCCCAGCGGACAGATTTGTTCAAATCTGTCGGACGGACAGATTTGAACAAATCTGTCCGCTCGTGTGTATGGGGCCTTAGGGTTATGTGCGTGCACAGAAGTGCATTTTTTTGTAGTGTTAGGCAGGTCTGTTGTCAACAAGAATTTCCTTTGTGAGTCGACAATCTTTTTCAACACATTTTAGAATTTTTGGATTTGGAGTGGATGGGGTCGATACATCCTAGCATGTTATTTAAATTTTGATGCACTGTTATTGACTTCGCTGGGCCTCCCAATGCACTAAAATGCAGACAGAAAATGACTTTGGGGGTTATTTACTAAGGGTCCTTTCACACGTGCAGACCATTTTTTAGACGTCCGTTTACGGACCGCAATGCTTTCCTATGGGTTATCGTACGTTAGCGGATGAGCATCCGCTAACGTCCATTAACATCCGTCTCCGTTAAGCTCCGTTTTTTTGAACGGAAGAAAACCCTATTTTTCTTCCGTCAAAAAAAACGGAACGGACGAAAAACGGATGTTAGCAGACGATCCCTTTAACATCCGATCCGGTAACATCCGTTTATCAACAAAATATGTAATAAAAATAAAGTTCTAACAAAAAAAAAAACGAATGAAAAAATGGATGAAAAACGGATGAAAAAACGGACGAAAAACGGATGACAACTGATGAAAAACAGACGAAAAACAGATGAAACTGATGATAAAAAACGGATCTAAAAAACGGTCCGCACGTGTGAAAGGACCCTAAAACGGGAGCGTGCAATATCTGGTGAAGCTCTGCATAGAAACCAATCAGCTTCCGTTTTTTTACCATCAGTTGTTGTCAGTAAACATCAGTTTTCATCCTTTTTCACTTCAGTTTTTCATCCGTTGACATCCGTTTTTTATCCGTTGTCATCGGTTTTCTATCCGTTGTCATCGGTTTTCTATCCGTTGTCATCGGTTTTCTATCCGTTGTCATCGGTTTTCTATCCGTTGACATCGGTTTTCTATCCATTGACATCCGTTTTTCATCCGTTGACATCCGTTTTTCATCCGTTGACATCCGTTTTTCATCCGTTGACATCCGTTTTTCATCCGTTGACATCCGTTTTTCATCCGTTGACATCCGTTTTTCATCCGTTGACATCCGTTTTGGTCCATTTTTCATCCGTTTTGGTCTGTTTTTTTGTTTGTTTTTTAGAACTTTATTTAATCAGTTTTTCATAAATTTTCCCATGATTCTTTGTTTTTCCCAGCGTGGCAGGTGACGTGGCAGGTGTCGTGGCAAGTGGACAATCCACAAATTGTGGCAGGCATATGGATGCTGATATATGGGTGGACTACAAGTTTAACCATGCCAACCCATCCCACAAACTGCTTACCACATATCCGATGCTGTATATTGCTGAGCGACAACCAGTTTGGTGTGACCTCCTCAAAAATTTCTGTCACTATATTCTGCACTTCTTTTGTCCCACAAAGCAGGCCTGACATGGACAAGTTGTATGCATATTAAATTACATATTTTGATGAAAAACGGATGTCAGCGGATCGGATGTTAACGTATCGTCCGCTAACATCCGTTTTTTGTCCGTTCCGTTTTTTTTACGGAAGAAAAATAGGGGTTTCTTCCGTTGAAAAAAACGGAGCTTAACAGAGACGGATGTTAACGGACGTTAACGGATGCTCATCCGCTAACGTCCGCTATCCCATAGGAAAGCATTGCAGTTTGTTTTAAACGGACGTATGAAAAAACGAACGAGCGGTCCGCACGTGTGAAAGGGCCCTAAAGGGGTTGTAAACCTATGGTTTTTTTTCACCCTAATGCATCCTATGCATTAAGGTAAAAAAAAAAACTTGCACTCTCCGGCCCCCCCCCCCCCCCCCCCCCCGAGCCCCCCATTTTACTTACCTGAGCCCCGAATTTGGGCGCGTCCCCGCTGTCCTTCCCTCCTTGGAGTCCCGGCTTTGATTGGGTAGATTGATAGCAGCACAGCCATTTGCTCCCGCTTCTGTCAATCAAATCAATCAATGACGCAGGTGCCAGGGGGCAGGGCTGAGTCATTCACACGGTGTCTATGGGTGCCGAGTGTATGACACAGGAGCGCACCCACAAGGTAACCCCCTAGGGAGAGAGCTTCCCAAAGGGGGTTATCTAATGTGGGCAAGAGCTGTGAGAGCCGCCAGTGCGACCCCAGAAGACATGGATCGGGACCACTCTGTGGAAAACAAACTGTACAGTGGAGGTAAGTATGACATGTTTGTTATTTAAAAAAAAAAAAAAACTTTAGTGTCACTTTAATTGAACAAGCTGAAGTTAGAAGCTGATTGGCTACCATGCACAGCCGCACCAGATTATGAGTGCTCCAGTTGTATTAAATCTCCCCTATAGTATTTTTCAATACATACAATTTTTGTAAGCTGAAAATAATTGTGTGTGTTTATGATATGTGTGTGTATAAAAATTTTTACAGGCAATGTATAAAATCAGCTATTCTATGGAATGCTTAGGAAATGTATGAAATGATGAATTTTACACATTGCCTGTAATCTCTCTCTTTCTCTCTCTATAGAGAGAGAGAGAAAGAGAGCTATCTATATCTATCTATCTACCTATCTACCTATCTATCTATCTATACCGGGATAGATAGATAGATAGATAGATAGATAGATAGATAGATAGATAGATAGATAGATAGATAGATAGATAGATAGATAGGTAGGTAGATAGATATCTCTCGAAAGAGAAAGATTCCCCAGTGGGCCTATACGCAGCAATAATGGATTAAATAAATGTTGGATATATAAAACAGTGTTTATTGCCGAGAGTCTCGGATTCCCAGTAGAGTCAAAGTTGGTTGTTGTTACAAAAAGAATAACATTTCTAGATACAGTATAATGGATCATAGTGTATAACATAATTCAGTGGTCTGTACAAAGGTGAGCCCCGACGCGTTTCGACCAGTTCGGTCTCTTCAGGGGGCATAATTTCTAAAAAATAATAGAATAAATAAGTATATAATAACAACAATTTCAAAAAAGGATATAAGGACACAAGTCAACATACATCACATTAATTACTGAAGTGTTGTAATTACCACTGAACCAGGGAGTAAATTTTGTGTAGAACCGCTGGATAGTCCAGAGGGGCACGGGCTGCATCCGCCCACCAACCGGCGCGGGGCCAGACCTGGATAGCTGACAAGGAGCCACATTAACGACGCCCCCAGGGGCAATGGAGGAGCAAAGGCCTGCAGAAGAAAACCCCCCATGATCCCGTAGTTAGCGGGGAAAATGTATTAGAGTAAATTGGCTCAAAAGAATGGCTGCTGAAATGACAGCTGGATATGTATATAAGTACTGTAGGTGTAGTAAAGTACTAAATTAATGGGAGGGCTGAGGCAATTGCTAATTGCCAACATAGATGATAACAGTCAGGGCATCCTTGAGGTCCAATGGGATTAGATAATTAGATGGGAAGTGTAGTAGGGGTAAAGGTATGTTAGTACTAGGTGAGTGAATAAAGGTAAGTGAGCATTGTGACGAAAAGTGATTACCAAATTAAGGCACTCCATGAAGTGCGTAGCGTGTAATTCTGTAATGAATCAAACAACAGAGAGGTGAAAAAAGGGTAAGATGAGATGGGAAGTGCATGATGTGTCCCCGAATAGGGGAAAGTGTTTGGGGTGAGTGAATGAGTGTGCAGGGTAGCTAATGAAGTGGTGTTAAAGTAAATACATACATGAATGTAGATATAATTACCTGTTACGGTGAAGGGTAAAAGTATGATGGCGTATAAGTGTGGAATCCTGACTGCAATTGTGCACTCTGAGGAAGGACAAGGTGCCAAAGTTTAGGAACAGGGATGAAAGCACATCTAACCTGACCTAATTGGAATCTGTAATGATTCCCTGATGGCTGCTCTTTTATGGGCCCCGTGGGTGTGGTGATCGTGTGATCACGTGCAGGCAAGTGCCTCCATCCAATTGGCCGATTGTGAGGCGTATCGGCCGCCAAGATGGCGGCCACACGTGTGGCTCCCTCGGCGTCCCAGAAGGGCTGGACAGCCCCAACAACTGTCGTCCTCCCCGACGCGGCCGCGTGACGTAATGACGCCGCGCGCATGCGCGGGAATCGCGCACGCTCGCTGCGCCAATGTCGGTTCGGGGAGGATTTCTGGGACGCCGCCGGCTGGGTGACACTCGCACAGGCGCCAGGAGGGAGGAGCTCCTCCGGCACCCGGAGAGCAACAGGGGGGGACAAGGGGGGATAAAGTACCCCACTCACCCCAAATGTTTTCACCCAGCCGGGCAGCAATCAAAGGCGTGGCCCCAAACATCAGAAGGCCGGACGGACCCAGCTAGGCCCCTCCGGAAATGAAAAAGCGGCCACAATGAATAAGACTGAATCGTGTGTGACAGTCACCAACAGTATGACAAAGCTCAGATGGGACAATATACAAACATATAAGATATAAAAGGTATTTACACATAGACTGTGTGCATGGGTGCCATGGCTAGAAACTCCTTACATGTAGAGTATTGGATTGGTAGGACAAATAAGGAGTAAGATTATTTGAACTTGCTGCACTACAGAAGTCTGTAACAGTTACTCCTGATGTGAGCAAAAGGGGGATTATGAGGGTCCAATCCCCCCAAGGGGAAGGTGAATGCACCTTCTAAGTGCCTATGGAATTAGGCTGACCCATAGTACACTTGGGTGTGAGTCATAGGTTGGAAATACAGGAGTTGATAGAACATGGAAACGCACACAGTTAGTGTCTTATCTCAATGTGTCAAGGGGGAAGGGGGTGTGTTATCCACCCAATATATACAAAAATATGAGAAAAAGAAAAATGACACATATTCAAAGAGATGAAAATAGGCTGCTAGCCCTGAAATTGCATGAAAGAGAAAGATTCCCCAGTGGGCCTATACGCAGCAATAATGGATTAAATAAATGTTGGATATATAAAACAGTGTTTATTGCCGAGAGTCTCGGATTCCCAGTAGAGTCAAAGTTGGTTGTTGTTACAAAAAGAATAACATTTCTAGATACAGTATAATGGATCATAGTGTATAACATAATTCAGTGGTCTGTACAAAGGTGAGCCCCGACGCGTTTCGACCAGTTCGGTCTCTTCAGGGGGCATAATTTCTAAAAAATAATAGAATAAATAAGTATAGTCAGTGAGTGAGGTAGGAGGACTAGCAGCAGGAGTTACAAGCGGCGCTCGTTCCTAGGAGTAGGAACGGGTGAGTCATAGCTCCAGGCAGGCGTAGCAGGTAGTCAGACAGGCAGGGTTCTTCCTAGCCCAGCCCTCCCCTTGCTCCAGCTCCAGCCTGCTTCTGCACCTTGCCTCCCCTCCAGCTTCCAGCTTCCAGTTCTAGCCTCTCTCCAGCATTTCTCCCCTCCTTTGGAAGGTAAGCGCTACCTGTCTCCCTGGCACTGTGGGCGGCCGTCCTTCTCAGGACAAGCCGCAGCACTCGATCCCAGGAGGCAGACAAGGGCCCCCTCCCCCCGCCACCACCTTGCGGTTATTTCCGCCGTTCCGGGGCTCATTCGGGAGCACCGCGCCAGGCCGTTCTGAATCGCGGGGCCGCGGTCTAGGAAAGACCGCGGCTTCACTCGCGGCCTAACGGCGCGCCGCTCCCCACGGTTTCAGGGTCCTCACCCTGCTCCCAGGCAAACCTCCCCCTTATCCTTGTAGGACAGTTACCCTGCCCTGTTGCCCACCCTTCACCCATTCAGCCCAGATCATTCAGCTCCCCCTGTCAGCCCTCATCCCTGAACAGGCAGCCACCAGGCCAGCAACAAGTTTCTCCCTCTCAGCCCTAGCCCCCTCGTCGTCCCAACTCACAGTAGCTTGATCCAGGGGTCAACCGATCGCCTCTTACAGGGGTCAGGAAGGAATTTTTTCCCTACCGGAGCATATTGGCCGAGCTCTGAAAGGGTTTTTTGCCTTCCTCTGGACCAAGCCAGGAGAGAGGAGCCAGTAAATTCCTCTCCCCACTGCCCCAAACCCCTCCCCCTCCCCGGTGTAGTGGCAATCATGGTAAGTCGGCAATATTCTGCCGATACCATTTGGAGTTTGAGGCAATGCGCCGCAATACTTCCAGCCATCACCAAAAAGGCCCTAAGAACTGAGCGATTATTGAGAATCGATCATAGATCGACGGTCAGACATTTCAGCCATTTACCCCAACCCAAGCACATATCATGTGCTCTGATCAACACAAGATCGGCAGTAAAACACCGACTAGAAATTCGCGACTTTATTCAACAAAAGGATCTAGACTGCCTTTTTATTACAGAGAGCTGGCTCACAGCCGACTGTAACACCATTCTAGGTGAATTGGTGCCAGAAAATTACCGTATTTTAACGGAAAACAGAATAGGGCAAAGAGGAGGCGGCCTGGCGGTGATCCACAAGACTCATCTTACGATCACCAAACCAGTCCGCCAAAACCCTCTTCCATTCATGGAAACCCTTACTCTGCAACTGCAAGCAAACACAAAGGAGACCATCCACATTCTGCTCTGCTATAGGCCGCCAGGCCCAAAATCGCAGCTGCTATCATCTTGGACAGATTTCTTCTCCACTTATACCCTTAACAGCAAACATCTTTTGCTGCTCGGGGATTTCAATCTCTGGGCCAACTCCTCACTAGACCCCATTGCCGACGCCTGTATTGACCACCTGGAAGGATTAGGATTGCAGCAACTAGTATGTGGGCCCACACATACTTCAGGTCACACACTTGATCTTATTTTCAGACAAACTCTGGAAATAAAGATTTGGGAAAATGAAAAGTTGCCATGGACAGACCACCATGCAATTATATTCAGTATTTCCACCATCCCCCCCGCAACAAAAACATCAAATCCAGTGACAACACACTGGACTAGATGTCAGAAGAAGCTCCACTCGGAACTCTTCAAAACGACTTTAAGGAAAAAAATAGAAACAACTCAGCCGCATCAAACGGCCGTTGAAACTCTGGAAGCCATTAACTCGGCTATGCTACAGTCAGCTGACTTGGTAGCGCCGAAACGAAGTACCCGCATCCGGAAAAACAACCGCAGTTGGTTTAACAACCAGCTGTCGTTACTGAAGCAAGAACGCAGAAGGGCAGAATCTGCCTGGAAAAGATGTTCCTCAGACCTAAACCTATCCATCTACAAGGCAGCAACAAGAAAATACCACAAAGGAATTTTCCTAGCCAAGAAAAATTATTTTTCGGAGGCTATCAACGGTGCCATTAACCGCCCCCGCGAACTCTTCAAGATGGTCACCCAGACCATGGATCCAGAATGCATCAAAGCCCCCAGTTCGGATACACAAGAATTTTGCAATGAACTATCGGATTACTTCATTAATAAAATCGAGGCAATCCGTGAAAGCATTCAGCAAAACAATTCCCCCCTCAGCCCCCCTGCAGCCTCTCACACAGCACCCATAGTAATTCTCCTATATCAGGTAAGTTTACCCTAGAACCCATCTCCATCGAGACCACTAAGAATGTCATTTGTACTCTGCGAAATAGCACAGCGCCGAATGACATTATCCCCACAAAACTGCTGAAGGAATGCGCCGACATCCTGGCTCCTCCCATCACGCAGTTTATCAACCAGTCTTTTCTGGAGGGCAAAGTGCCCACACAGTTGAAAGAGGGTATAATCCAACCCATCCTGAAGAAACCCTCCCTGGACCCCAAGAACCCACTCCACCGCCGTCCCATAACAACCCTCAACGTACTTTCCAAGATAATGGAGAAAGTAGTGGTACAACAGCTGCAACAGCATCTAGATACCTACAAGCTACTTGACCCATTACAATCAGGCTTCCGCCCCGGACACGGGACGGAAACAGCATTGCTGAAAGTATGGGACGATGTTCTCAAGGCCGCAGACGAAGGAGAATCTTGTCTTCTAGTTCTGTTGGACCTAAGTGCAGCTTTTGACACTGTAGACCACAAACTGTTACTGACTCGGCTTGCTGAAGTAGCCAGAGTCGCAGAAGGCGATTTATCTTGGTTCTCCTCTTTTCTGGAAAACCGATCGCAAACAGTAAAGTTAGGACCTTTTACGTCAGAAAAACGCACAGTAACATGCGGAGTCCCTCAAGGATCGCCTCTGTCACCAGTGCTGTTTAACATCTATCTTCGTCCTCTTTTTGAGATTATCAGCAGCAAAAAACTGCTCTATCACTCATACGCAGACGACACACAATTGTATTTCCGCATCTGCAATAGACAGGATCACCACCTCAATCTAGAGACTTGCCTCTCCTTGATAGAGGATTGGATGACAAAGAGTCATCTTAAACTCAATGGAGCGAAAACAGAACTTCTCCTGTTTCACGCCAAGCGTAGGAATCAACCTTCTACAGCGTGGACCCCCTCGCCCATTCTGGGCAAGTTCATCACCCCTAGCGCCAAAGTC
Organism: Rana kukunoris; assembly: GCA_029574335.1. Lineage (NCBI taxonomy): Eukaryota > Metazoa > Chordata > Amphibia > Anura > Ranidae > Rana > Rana kukunoris. Next base: position 519,207,222 of record CM056052.1, on the reverse strand, counting down.
AAAAGCCTAGGGGTCATTTTTGACTCCTTTATGACAATGGACGCACAAATAGGGTCAGTAGTCAGTGGATCTCACCATCTACTGCGCCTACTACGCAGACTCACTCCGTTCATCCCTAAAGAAGATTTAGCGGTCGTGGTAGGAGCTATTGTTAACTCCAGACTGGATTATGCAAATGCCCTTTACCTCGGCCTCCCCAAGTACCAAATCGCTCGTCTGCAAGTCGTTCAGAATACGGCCGCCAGACTTGTGACTGGGAAAAAACCCTGGGAATCCATCTCACCTTCACTGAGAGCCCTTCATTGGTTGCCAGTCAAAGACAGAATTGCTTTCAAAGCTCTCTGTCTTACGCATAGATGTGTCCATGGGAATGCCCCCCTTTATTTATGCGAAATAATAAAAACGCATAATCCCAATCGCGCTCTGCGATCCACGAATCAGAACCTGCTCCAGGTTCCGAAAGCCAACTTCAAGTCCAAAGGAGAAAGAAGATTCGCGGTCCAAGGTCCAAGACTATGGAACGCTTTACCAACCAGCATTCGGTTGGAGGAGAGCCACCTAGCATTTAGGAAAAAGGTCAAGACTTTTCTCTTTTGATATCAAAGGAGACAGGAACAACAAGCGCCCAGAGGCGATTCAGTTCGCATGTGCCGCGCTATACAAGTTTTCATTCATTCATTCATTCATTCATTCATATAATAACAACAATTTCAAAAAAGGATATAAGGACACAAGTCAACATACATCACATTAATTACTGAAGTGTTGTAATTACCACTGAACCAGGGAGTAAATTTTGTGTAGAACCGCTGGATAGTCCAGAGGGGCACGGGCTGCATCCGCCCACCAACCGGCGCGGGGCCAGACCTGGATAGCTGACAAGGAGCCACATTAACGACGCCCCCAGGGGCAATGGAGGAGCAAAGGCCTGCAGAAGAAAACCCCCCATGATCCCGTAGTTAGCGGGGAAAATGTATTAGAGTAAATTGGCTCAAAAGAATGGCTGCTGAAATGACAGCTGGATATGTATATAAGTACTGTAGGTGTAGTAAAGTACTAAATTAATGGGAGGGCTGAGGCAATTGCTAATTGCCAACATAGATGATAACAGTCAGGGCATCCTTGAGGTCCAATGGGATTAGATAATTAGATGGGAAGTGTAGTAGGGGTAAAGGTATGTTAGTACTAGGTGAGTGAATAAAGGTAAGTGAGCATTGTGACGAAAAGTGATTACCAAATTAAGGCACTCCATGAAGTGCGTAGCGTGTAATTCTGTAATGAATCAAACAGAGAGGTGAAAAAAGGGTAAGATGAGATGGGAAGTGCATGATGTGTCCCCGAATAGGGGAAAGTGTTTGGGGTGAGTGAATGAGTGTGCAGGGTAGCTAATGAAGTGGTGTTAAAGTAAATACATACATGAATGTAGATATAATTACCTGTTACGGTGAAGGGTAAAAGTATGATGGCGTATAAGTGTGGAATCCTGACTGCAATTGTGCACTCTGAGGAAGGACAAGGTGCCAAAGTTTAGGAACAGGGATGAAAGCACATCTAACCTGACCTAATTGGAATCTGTAATGATTCCCTGATGGCTGCTCTTTTATGGGCCCCGTGGGTGTGGTGATCGTGTGATCACGTGCAGGCAAGTGCCTCCATCCAATTGGCCGATTGTGAGGCGTATCGGCCGCCAAGATGGCGGCCACACGTGTGGCTCCCTCGGCGTCCCAGAAGGGCTGGACAGCCCCAACAACTGTCGTCCTCCCCGACGCGGCCGCGTGACGTAATGACGCCGCGCGCATGCGCGGGAATCGCGCACGCTCGCTGCGCCAATGTCGGTTCGGGGAGGATTCCTGGGACGCCGCCGGCTGGGTGACACTCGCACAGGCGCCAGGAGGGAGGAGCTCCTCCGGCACCCGGAGAGCAACAGGGGGGGACAAGGGGGGATAAAGTACCCCACTCACCCCAAATGTTTTCATGACATGTTTGTTATTTAAAAAAAAAAAAAAACTTTAGTGTCACTTTAATTGAACAAGCTGAAGTTAGAAGCTGATTGGCTACCATGCACAGCCGCACCAGATTATGAGTGCTCCAGTTGTATTAAATCTCCCCTATAGTATTTTTCAATACATACAATTTTTGTAAGCTGAAAATAATTGTGTGTGTTTATGATATGTGTGTGTATAAAAATTTTTACAGGCAATGTATAAAATCAGCTATTCTATGGAATGCTTAGGAAATGTATGAAATGATGAATTTTACACATTGCCTGTAATCTCTCTCTTTCTCTCTCTATAGAGAGAGAGAGAAAGAGAGCTATCTATATCTATCTATCTACCTATCTACCTATCTATCTATACCGGGATAGATAGATAGATAGATAGATAGATAGATAGATAGATAGATAGATAGATAGATAGATAGATAGATAGATAGATAGGTAGGTAGATAGATATCTCTCTTTCTCTCTCTATAGAGAGAGAAAGAGAGAGATTACAGGCAATGTGTAAAATTCATCATTTCATACATTTCCTAAGCATTCCATAGAATGGCTGATTTTTTATATACAGTGCGGAAAATAAGTATTTGAACACCCTGCTATTTTGCAAGTTCTCCCACTTGGAAATCATGGAGGGGTCTGAAATTGTCATCGTAGGTGCATGTCCACTGTGAGAGACATAATCAAAAAAAAAAATTCCAGAAATCACAATGTATGATTTTTTTAACTATTAATTTGTATGATACAGCTGCAAATAAGTATTTGAACACCTGAGAAAATCAATGTTAATATTTGGTACAGTAGCCTTTGTTTGCAATTACAGAGGTCAAACGTTTCTTGTAGTTTTTCACCAGGTTTGCACACACTGGAGGAGGGATTTTGGCCCACTCCTCCACACAGATCTTCTCTAGATCAGTCAGGTTTCTGGGCTGTCGCTGAGAAACACGGAGTTTGAGCTCCCTCCAAAGATTCTCTATTGGGTTTAGGTCTGGAGACTGGCTAGGCCACGCCAGAACCTTGATATGCTTCTTACAGAGCCACTCCTTGGTTATCCTGGCTGTGTGCTTCGGGTCATTGTCATGTTGGAAGACCCAGCCTCGACCCATCTTCAAAGCTCTAACTGAGGGAAGGAGGTTGTTGCCCAAAATCTCGCAATACATGGCCCCGGTCATCCTCTCCTTAATACAGTGCAGTCGCCCTGTCCCATGTGCAGAAAAACACCCCCAAAGCATGATGCTACCACCCCCATGCTTCACAGTAGGGATGGTGTTCTTGGGATGGTACTCATCATTCTTCTTCCTCCAAACACGGTTAGTGGAATTATGACCAAAAGGTTCTATTTTGGTCTCATCTGACCACATGACTTTCTCCCATGACTCCTCTGGATCATCCAAATGGTCATTGGCAAACTTAAGACGGGCCTTGACATGTGCTGGTTTAAGCAGGGGAACCTTCCGTGCCATGCATGATTTCAAACCATGACGTCTTAGTGTATTACCAACAGTAACCTTGGGAACGGTGGTCCCAGCTCTTTTTTCAGGTCATTGACCAGCTCCTCCCGTGTAGTCCTGGGCTGATTTCCCACCTTTCTTAGGATCATTGAGACCCCACGAGGTGAGATTTTGCATGGAGCCCCAGTCCGAGGGAGATTGACAGTCATGTTTGCTTCTTCCATTTTCTAATGATTGCTCCAACAGTGGACCTTTTTTCACCAAGCTGCTTGGCAATTTCCCCGTAGCCCTTTCCAGCCTTGTGGAGGTGTAAAATTTTGTCTCTAGTGTCTTTGGACAGCTCTTTGGTCTTGGCCATGTTAGTAGTTGGATTCTTACTGATTGTATGGGGTGGACAGGAGTCTTTATGCAGCTAATGACCTCAAACAGGTGCATCTAATTTAGGATAATAAATGGAGTGGAGGTGGACATTTTAAAGGCAGACTAATGGCCCATACACACGATCCGAATATCGGACGAAAACGATCGTCCGATGATGGATCGTACGATTTTCGGATCGTGTGTACACTACTTTCGACAGCCGATCACGAGCGTTCATCCGATTAAATTAGATCGGACAAGCGCAAAAAATTTTCTCGTCCGATGTCCGATCGTCCGATTTTCGTTTAGTCAGTACAGCCGTCGTCCGACAATACAATACAAATACATTACAACACGTGACATCACTTCCGATCGTTTTTTTCTATCGTACGAGAATTTTCGTGAGTTTAAAAACCTATTTTATTTTACTCGCGATTATTAAGCGAAAAAAGTCGTACAATCCGTCGGCCGATATTCGGATCGTGTGTATGGGCCATAACAGGTCTTTGAGGGTCAGAATTCTAGCTGATAGACAGGTGTTCAAATACTTCTTTGCAGCTGTATCATACAAATAAATAGTTAAAAATTAATAAATTGTGATTTCTGGAATTTATTTTTTTTGATTATGTCTCTCACAGTGGACATGCACCTACGATGACAATTTCAGACCCCTCCATGATTTCCAAGTGGGAGAACTTGCAAAATAGCAGGGTGTTCAAATACTTTTTTTCCGCACTGTACCGTATATATATATATATATATATATATATTCACGTACATACAGTATAAGCAATTACATAACATGAGTAACTTACCTGGGTATTTACTACATTGCTTATACTGTATGTATGTGAATATATATATCATGCAATTTGTAAAAATCGCCATTTCATACATAGCTGATTATACACATTGCCTGTAAACATATAAATGATATAGTATATGCAAACACAATACTAATTCCTATGTGCACACACATGATTAATCCCAAGGTTAAAATATAAATCTTCTGAGCTCGGCCTCATTTCCCCGCCTGTCTAATATATGGAACCCAAGCACTGTGTATTGTGTTATATGATCCCTGTCATTGTAATGGACGGCTTACATTTGCTGACAAAGTAAACTCACATTAATTCTCTCTCTTCAGATTCTCCATAGATCTAATTAAAACACGACATCTTTCTCACTCTTGTCCACTTTGGCCTAAGCGCTCACACACACGGGTGCTAAGAACGTCGCTCTTAGATCTGGACTTTATTCTTTATTTTCTGGATCTGAACACAGGTCACTTAAAGCCAATGGAGTTGATTCAGTAAAGAAATCCTCCCCTTTAACTTACTGAATGCGGGGAATCTACGCTGACTTCCATCATCCAATCATTGGCAAGCAGTAATGAATGAATGAATGAAAAACTTATATAGCGCGGCAAACTAAATCGCCTCTGGGGTAATACAGGTCATATCCAGCCTAGTATGTATTTTACTTATGCCCAGAGCTTTTTTTCTCAGAAAATAGGTGCAGGAACTCAACCACGACCCCGTTCAGATTTCACAAACAGTAGAAGGGTCTTAAAGGGGCATTAAATACCAGAATTGCACTAATACAGAGTGCAGAGTTCAGGGGGGTTACACACATAGTGAAGAGCTGGCACTTGTAAACACAGAAACCAGACTTCTGTGTTTACAAGTGATTGTGGTGAGCAGGCACCAAAGGGTCTGAGCCAAAGGTGGTGGAACTGAGTTCCACCAAGTTCCCCCAGAAAAAAAGCCCTGCTTATGCCCATGAGAATGAGCCCCACCACTGAACGCCAGACACACACATAACACCTGTTTTCGAAAGAATTTATCCAATGTATAAAGGACGGAGGTCACATCTTTCACGTTTATGCCACGTACACACGATCGGAATTTCCGACAACAAAACCATGGATTTTTTTTCCAACGAATGTTGGCTCAAACTTGTCTTGCATACGGTCGCACACATGTTGCTCGGAAATTCCGAACGTCAAGAACATGGTGACGTACAACACTACGACGAGCCGAGAAAAATTAAGTTTGATGATTTCGAGCATGCGTCTAATTGATTCCGAGCATGCGTCAAATTTTTTGCGTCGGAATTGGATACACACGATCAGAAATTTCCGACAAGAACTTTTGCTGTCGGAAAAATTGAGAACCAGCTCTCAAACATTTGTTGTCGGAATATCTGACCAAAAGCTCACATCGAACATTTGTTGTCAGAAATTCCGATCGTGTGTACGCGGCATTAGACTTGGGCATATTATGCAGCCTTAAACCAATTTATTAATCAGTGTTTCCTTATTATAAGTTGACAGTAAAAAAAAAAAAAATATATATATATATATATATATATATATATATATATATATATATATATATATATATATATATATATAGATTTGGACATTGCATTTGGAGATTTTATCCTTCATTTTTTTGGTATATATATATATATATATATATATATATATATATATATATATATATATATATATATATGAAAAAGAAAATTGCCAATTGGTACATGCATAAACATTCCGTATATATACACAGTATATATATATATATATATATATATAAAATAATTTTTTATTATAAATATTATTTTAAATTAGAAACTGGTCATGATAGAAACACAGGGCGCCAACCATGTAAACTTTCTTCTGAAAATACTGGGGCAGATTCACAGAGAAATGGATTATCGTAGCGTATCAGAAATACACTACGCCGCCGTTTTTTACCTTGCTCTACGTGGAATTCAGGTAGATTTTCTACGGTAAACGACGGCGGCGTAGTGTTTTTTTTCCCGTCGCAATCCATCTGCGCGAGTAGGGGGCGTGAAACATTTAAATTAGGCGCGTTCCCGCGGCGAACGATCTGCGCATGCTCCGTTCGCAAATTTCCCGCCGTGCATTGCGCGAAATCACGTCGTGACGTCATTCGTTGTTTATGTAGCGTACTTTACGGGCGATCCACGTCCCGACGAGTTACGTAAATAAAATAAAAATTTAAATAAATTCGAAGCGGGAACGACGGCCATACTTAACATGGGCTACGTAAAGTTAGAGCAGCAAAAAGCTGCTCTAACATTACGTATAAAAAAATAGACGAAAACGATTGCGACGCTCGCTCGTTTGTTCGTGAATCCCCGTAAAAACACATTTGCATATCCCGACGCATTAAAACGACGCGAACTCCTCCCAGCGGCCGCAAATAGATGGCAGCGTAGATCCGAAGGCTTACGAAGACGTAAGCCTCTCGGATCGAAGCCCGAAGCCGGCGTATCATGGTTTGAGGATTCAAACTAGTGATACGGCGCGCGAAATTTGAAATTACTCCTGTCTAACACCAGTTACACAGGCGGAATTGTTTTGTGAATCTGCCCCTATCTGTCTTGCTGCTAATATTTGGAGTCACTGAACCAAAACAAGCATACAGATCAGGAGACGCAGAAAGAAGCCAAGCGTGTTATCTCCACACCAGTCATGTGTCGGCGATATAAAATACCGAAGCCAGACTGTCAGCATGAGAGCCAGGAGATCTGCATTTTCAGGAGACCTCAGCTCCCTCTCTATTTTTCTGTTGCAGGTTTCCTTTAAGAACTGAATAAAATAAACATACACCCCCCCACTGGATATATATTTTTTCATTTGCGGCACATCAGCATACCCTGCTGCACTTTACACAGAACACATGCAACCTGTTCACAACACAACGCACAGAAAACAACTGCGCATTGACTTACGCTGACATGCATTTTTTTTTCACTGCGCGTTGAACTATTTTTAACGCATTTTTTGGTTTTGTACAGGGTACATCAAAGGTCACAATAATAAAAAAAAAATCTTGCATTGACCTATGTTGCCATGCATTTTTATGCAACGCACACCAATACACTTATATGGTGTGAATGGGGCTTTTTGTATTATGAAAGCCGCATCTGATGCGTTGTGAGTGGATGTGCATTCCATAAAAATGTGGCATGTCTGCATCTTTACATAACGCACACCAATGCACTTGTATGGTATGAAGAGGGCACATAGGGGTTGACTAAGCTGGCCATACACCTTACAATCTTCTTATTCAATTCCTTTAGATTTACCTTCAACTGTGTAGTACAAGGGCCTGTCTGATTTCATACAAATTGCAAGTGTTTAGATTTGACCTCATATTATATGGTTTTTATAAATCTAAAGCAAATCTATAGATGAAAATTGTATAATGTATGGCCTAAAAACGGAGAGAGCAAAATCTGGTGCAGTTGTGCATGATAGCCAATCAGCTCATAAAGCTTTGACAATAAGTACACACAATCCGATTATCGGACAAATGATCGTCTGGTTTTTTTTCCATGCTAATCTCATGTCGAATCTGATGAGATTACTTAAGTCACGAAAAACAATTCCATGCATATCCGATCCGAGAATAATATCACATGAACTGTCCTGATCAGCTCTCGAAAGCTCTGTACTAACGTTCTGATTATTAGGGCCGAAACAACTAATCGATTAATCAATTGATTATGAAAATAGTTGTCAACTATTTTCATAATCGATTAATCGGCCAGTTGATTAGTTGGCCTGCATATAGTATGCATTATTTGTTTACATATCAGGAAATACAGTGTAGCACATGTACAGTTCAGTACACCATCCATACATGTCACTAAGTGCCTGAGAATTTGTGAA